>JAZKLR010000625.1:0-637108 GCA_037103525.1 Ganaspis brasiliensis | reverse complement strand
GGTGGGACTCTTTAGAATGATGATCAATATTGATTATTAACAATTAACCCTTTCCAACCGACCCATATTGAGATAATTATGCTATACCAACTTGGCTTAGATTCACTAGCCCTAAGATTTTTTTAACACTTGAACATAGTATAGATCAGGTCAGTGGGACACCCTAGAATGATGATCAATAATGATCATCAACAATTAACCCTCTGCGACTAACCCGTATTGAGATAATCAAGCTATACCAACTTGGTTCAGATTTACTAGCCCTAAGATTTTTTTTAACACTCGACTATGGAATGGATCATGTCAGTGGGACCCCTTAGAATGATGATCAATGATAATCATCAACAATTAACCTTTATAGACCAACCCATCTTCAAATAATCAAGCCATACTAACTTTGCTCATATTCACTAGCCCTAAGATTTTTTTAACACTCGACTATGGTATGGATCATGTAAGTGGGACACTCTAGAATGATAATCAATGATGATCATCAACAATTAACCCTGTCCGACCAACCCATATTGAGATAATCAAGCTACACAAACTTGGCTCAGATTCACTAGCCCTAAGATTTTTTTAACACTCGAACATGGTATGGATCATGTCAGTAGGTCCCCCTAGAATGATGATCAATGATGATCATCAACAATTAACCGCTTTCCGACCAACCCATATTGAGATAATCATGCTATACCAACTTGGCTTAGATTCACTAGCCCTAAGATTTTTTTAACACTTGACCATGGTATGGATCATGTAAGTGGGTCCCCCCTAAAATGATAATCAATGATGATCATTAACAATTAACCCCCTGCGACCAACCCATATTAAGATAATCAAGCTAAACCAACTTGTCTCAGATTCACTAGCCCTAAGATTTTTTTAACACTCGACTATGGTATGGATCATGTAAGTGGGACACCCTAGAATGATGATCAATGATGATCATTAACAATTAACCCTGTCCGACCAACCCATATTGAGATAATCATGCTACACAAACTTGGCTCAGATTCACTAGCCCTAAGATTTTTTTAACACTCGACCATGGTATGGATCATGTCAGTAGGTCCCCCTAGAATGATGATCAATGATGATCATCAACAATTAACCCTTTCCGACCAACCCATATTGAGATAATCAAGCTATACCAACTTGGCTTAGATTCACTAGCCCTAAGATTTTTTTAACACTCGACTATGGTATGGATCATGTAAGTGGGACACTCTAGAATGATAATCAATGATGATCATCAACAATTAACCCCTTGCGACCAACCCATATTAAGATAATCAAGCTACACCAACTTGTCTTAGATTCACTAGCCCTAAGATTTTTTTAACACCCGCCTATGGTATGGATCATGTCAGTAAAATACCCTAGAATGATGATCAATGATGATCATCAACAAATATTCCTTTCCGACCGACCCATATGGACATAATCATGCTATACCATCTTGGCTCAGATTCACTAGCCCTAAGATTTTTTTAACGCTCGACTATGATATGGATCATGTCAGTGGGACCCCCTAGAATGATGATCAATAATGATCATCAACAATTAACCCTTTCCGACCAACCCATATTGAGATAATCAAGCTATACCAACTTGGCTTAGATTCACTAGCCCTAAGATTTTTTTTACACTCGACTATGGTATGGATCATGTAAGTGGGACACTTTAGAATGATAATCAATAATGATCATCAACAATTAACCCTTTCCGACTAACCCATATTGAGATAATCATGCTACACAACTTGGCTCAGATTCACTAGCCCTAAGATTTTTTTAACACTCGACCATGGTTTGGATCATGTCAGTAGGTCCCCCTAGAATGATGATCAATGATGATCATCAACAATTAACCCTTTCCGACCAACCCATATTGAGATAATCAAGCTATACCAACTTGGCTTAGATTCACTAGCCCTAAGATTTTTTTAACACTCGACTATGGTATGGATCATGTAAGTGGGACACTCTAGAATGATAATCAATGATGATCATCAACAATTAACCCCTTGCGACCAACCCATATTAAGATAATCAAGCTACACCAACTTGTCTTAGATTCACTAGCCCTAAGATTTTTTTAACACCCGCCTATGGTATGGATCATGTCAGTAAAATACCCTAGAATGATGATCAATGATGATCATCAACAAATATTCCTTTCCGACCGACCCATATGGACATAATCATGCTAATACCATCTTGGCTCAGATTCACTAGCCCTAAGATTTTTTAACGCTCGACTATGATATGGATCATGTCAGTGGGACCCCCTAGAATGATGATCAATAATGATCATCAACAATTAACCCTTTCCGACCAACCCATATTGAGATAATCAAGCTATACCAACTTGGCTTAGATTCACTAGCCCTAAGATTTTTTTTACACTCGACTATGGTATGGATCATGTAAGTGGGACACTTTAGAATGATAATCAATAATGATCATCAACAATTAACCCTTTCCGACTAACCCATATTGAGATAATCATGCTACACAAACTTGGCTCAGATTCACTAGCCCTAAGATTTTTTAAACAATCGACCATGGTATGGATCATGTCAGTAGGTCCCCCTAGAATGATAATCAATGATGATCATCAACAATTAACTCTTTCCGACCAACCCATATTGAGATAATCAAGCTATACCAACTTGGCTTAGATTCACTAGCCCTAAGATTTTTTTAACACTCGACTATGGTATGGATCATGTAAGTGGGACACTCTAGAATGATAATCAATGATGATCATCAACAATTAACCCCTTGCGACCAACCCATATTAAGATAATCAAGCTACACCAACTTGTCTTAGATTCACTAGCCCTAAGATTTTTTTAACACCCGCCTATGGTATGGATCATGTCAGTAAAATACCCTAGAATGATGATCAATGATGATCATCAACAAATATTCCTTTCCGACCGACCCATATGGACATAATCATGCTATACCATCTTGGCTCAGATTCACTAGCCCTAAGATTTTTTTAACGCTCGACTATGATATGGATCATGTCAGTGGGACCCCCTAGAATGATGATCAATAATGATCATCAACAATTAACCCATTCCGACCAACCCATATTGAGATAATCAAGCTATACCAACTTGGCTTAGATTCACTAGCCCTAAGATTTTTTTTACACTCGACTATGGGTATGGATCATGTAAGTGGGACACTTTAGAATGATAATCAATAATGATCATCAACAATTAACCCTTTCCGACTAACCCATATTGAGATAATCATGCTACACAAACTTGGCTCAGATTCACTAGCCCTAAGATTTTTTAAACAATCGACCATGGTATGGATCATGTCAGTAGGTCCCCCTAGAATGAGAATCAATGATGATCATCAACAATTAACTCTTTCCGACCAACCCATATGGAGATAATCATGCTATACAAACTTGGCTCAGATTCACTAGCCCTAAGATTTTTTTAACACTTGACTATGGTATGCATCATGTCAGTGAGATACCTTAGAATGATGATCAATGATGATCATCAACAATTATTCCTTTCCGACCGACCCATATTGACATAATCATGCTATACCATCTTGGCTCAGATTCACTAGCCCTAAGATTTTTTTAACACTCGACCATGGTATGGATCATGTCAGTAGGTCCCCCTAGAATGATGATCAATGATGATCATCAAAAATTAACCCTTTCCGACCAAACCATATTGAGATAATCATGCTATACCAACTTGGCTTAGATTCACTAGCCCTAAGATTTTTTTAACACTCGACTATGGTATGGATCATGTAAGTGGGACACTCTAGAATGATAATCAATGATGATCATCAACAATTAACGCCTTGCGACCAACCCATATTAAGATAATCAAGCTACACCAACTTGTCTTAGAATCACTAGCCCTAAGATTTTTTTAACACCCGCCTATGGTATGGATCATGTCAGTGGGACACCCTAAAATGATGATCAATGATGATCATCAACAACTAACCCTTTCCGACCAACCCATATTAAGATAATCAAGCTAAAACCAACTTGTCTCAGATTCAATAGCCCTAAGATTTTTTTAACACTTGACTATGGTATGGATAATGTTAGTGGGACCCCTAGAATGATGATCAATGATGATCATCAACAATTATTCCTTTCTGACCGACCCATATTGACATAATCATGCTATACCATTTTGGCTCAGGTTCACTAGCCCTCACATTTTTTTAACGCTTGACTATAATATGGATCGTTTCAGTGGGGACCCCCCTGGAATGATGATCAATGATGATCATCAACAATTAGCTCCCTGCGACCAACCCATATTAAGATAATCAAGCTAAACCAACTTGTCTCAGATTCACTAGCCCTAAGATTTTTTTAACACTCGACTATGGTATAAATCATGTAAGTGGGACACCCTTGAATGATGAACAAGGATAATCATCAACAATTATTTCTTTCCGACCAACCCATATTAAGATAATCAAGCTAAACCAACTTGTCTCAGATTCAATAGCCCTAAGATTTTTTTACCACTTGACTATGGTATGGATAATGTTAGTGGGACCCCTAGAATGATGATCAATGATGATCATCAACAATTATTCCTTTCCGACCGACCCATATTGACATAATCATGCTATACCATCTTGGCTCAGGTTCACTAGCCCTAAGATTTTTTTAACGCTTGACTATGATATGGATCATTTCAGTGGGACCCCCTAGAATGATGATCAATGATGATCATCAACAATTAGCTCCCTGCGACCAACCCATATTAAGATAATCAAGCTAAACCAACTTGTCTCAGATTCACTAGCCCTAAGATTTTTTTAACACTCGACTATGGTATAAATCATGTAAGTGGGACACCCTTGAATGATGAACAAGGATGATCATCAACAATTATTTCTTTCCGACCAACCCATATTAAGATAATCAAGCTAAACCAACTTGTCTCAGATTCAATAGCCCTAAGATTTTTTTAACACTTGACTATGGTATGGATAATGTTAGTGGGACCCCTAGAATGATGATCAATGATGATCATCAACAATTATTCCTTTCCGACCGACCCATATTGACATAATCATGCTATACCATCTTGGCTCAGGTTCACTAGCCCTAAGATTTTTTTAACGCTTGACTATGATATGGATCATTTCAGTGGGACCCCCTAGAATGATGATCAATGATGATCATCAACAATTAGCTCCCTGCGACCAACCCATATTAAGATAATCAAGCTAAACCAACTTGTCTCAGATTCACTAGCCCCAAAAATTTTTTATCACTCGCCTATGGTATGCATCATTTTAGTAAGATACCTTGGAATGATGATCAATGATGACCAACAACAATTAACCCCGTGCGACCAACTCATATTAAAATAATCATGCTATACCAACTTCGCTTAGATTCACTAGCCCTAAGATTTTTTTAACACTTGACCATGGTATGGATCATGTCAGTGGGTCCCCCTAAAATGATGATCAATGATGATCATTAACAATTAACCCCCTGCGACCAACCCACATTAAGATAATCAAGCTAAACCAACTTGTCTCAGATTCACTAGCCCTAAGATTTTTTTAACGCTCAACTATGGTATGGATCATGTCAGTGGGACACCCTAGAATGATGATCAATGATGATCATCATTAATTAACCCTTTCCGACCAACCCATATTGAGATAATCATGTTATATTATCTTGGCTTAGATTCACTATGCCTAAGATTTTTTTAACTCTCGACTATGATATGGATCATATCAGTGGGATCCCCTAAAATGATGATCAATGATGATCATTAACAATTAACCCCCTGCGACCAACCCACATTAAGATAATCAAGCTAAACCAACTTGTCTCAGTTTCACTAGCCCTAAGATTTTTTTAACGCTCAACTATGGTATGGATCATGTCAGTGGGACACCCTAGAATGATGATCAATGATGATCATCAACAATTAACCCTTTCCGACCAACCCATATTGAGATAATCATGTTATATTATCTTGGCTTAGATTCACTATGCCTAAGATTTTTTAACACTCGACTATGATATGGATCATATCAGTGGGACCCCCTAGAATGATGATCAATGATGATCATCAACAATTAACCCCTTGCGACCATCCCACCAACTTGTCTCAGATTCACTAGCCCTAAGATTTTTTTAACACCCGGCTATGGTATGTATCATGTCAGTGGGACACCCTAAAATGATGATCAATGATGATCATCAACAATTAACCCTTTCCGACCAACCCATATTGAGATAATCATGCTACACAAACGTGGCTCAGATTCACTAGCCCTTAGATTTTTTTAACACTCGACCATGGTATGGATCATGTCAGTAGGTCCCCCTAGAATGATGATCAATGATGATCATCAACAATTAACCCTTTCCGACCAACCCATATTGAGATAATCATGCTACACCAACTTGTCTCAGATTCACTAGCACTAAGATTTTTTTAACACTCGACTATGGTATGGATAATGTTAGTGGAACCCCTAGAATGATGATCAATGATGATCATCAACAATTATTCCCTTCCGACCGACCCATATTGACATAATCATGCTATACTATCTTGGCTCAGGTTCACTAGCCCTAAGATTTTTTTAACGCTTGACTATGGTATGCATCATGTCAGTGAGATACCCTAGAATGATGATCAATGATGATCATCAACAATTATTCCTTTCCGACCGACCCATATTGACATAATCATTCTATACCATCTTGGCTCAGGTTCACTAGCCCTAAGATTTTTTTAACGCTTGACTATGATATGGATCATGTCAGTGGGACCCCCTAGAATGATGATCAATGATGATCATCAACAATTAGCTCCCTGCGACCAACCCATATTAAGATAATCAAGCTACACCAACTCGTCTCAGATTCACTAGCCCTATGATTTTTGTAACACTCGACCATGGTATGGATTATGTCAGTGGGACCCCCTAGAATGATGATTAATGATGATCATCAACAATTAGCTCCCTGCGACCAACCCACATTAAGATAATCAAGCTAAACCAACTTGTCTCAGTTTCACTAGCCCTAAGATTTTTTTAACGCTCAACTATGGTATGGATCATGTCAGTGGGACACCCTAGAATGATGATAAATGATGATCATCAACAATTAACCCTTTCCGACCAACCCATATTAAGATAATCATGCTACACAAACTTGGCTCAGATTCACTAGCCCTAAGATTTTTTTAACACTCGACTATGGTATGGATCATGTCAGTAGGTCCCCCTAGAATGATGATCAATGATGATCATCAACAATTAACCCTTTCCGACCAACCCATATTGACATAATCATGCTATACCATCTTGGCTCAGGTTTACTAGCCCTAAGATTTTTTTAACGCCTGACTATGGTATGCATCATGTCAGTGAGATACCCTAGAATGATGATCAATGATGATCATCAACAATTAACTCTTTCCGACCAACCCATATTGAGATATTCATGATATACAAACTTAGCACAGATTCACTAGTCCTAAGATTTTTTTAACACTCGACTATGGTATGCATCATGTCAGTAAAATACCCTAGAATGATGATCAATGATGATCATCAACAAATATTCCTTTCCGACCGACCCATATGGACATAATTATGCTATACCATCTTGGCTCAGATTCACTAGCCCTAAGATTTTTTTAACGCTCGACTATGATATGGATCATGTCAGTGGGACCCCCTAGAATGATGATCAATGATGATCATCAACAATTAGCTCCCTGCGACCAACCCATATTAAGATAATCAAGCTACACCAACTTGTCTCAGATTCACTAGCCCTAAGATTTTTTTAACACTCGAACATAGTACGGATTAAGTCAGTGGGACACCTTAGAATGATGATCAATGATGATCATCAACAATTAACTCTTTCCGACCTTCCCATATTGAGATAATCATGCTATACCATCTTGGCTCAGATTCACTAGCCCTAAGATTTTTTTAACACTCGACTATGGTATGGATAATGTTAGTGGAACCCCTAGAATGATGATCAATGATGATCATCAACAATTATTCCCTTCCGACCGACCCATATTGACATAATCATGCTATACTATCTTGGCTCAGGTTCACTAGCCCTAAGATTTTTTTAACGCTTGACTATGGTATGCATCATGTCAGTGAGATACCCTAGAATGATGATCAATGATGATCATCAACAATTATTCCTTTCCGACCGACCCATATTGACATAATCATTCTATACCATCTTGGCTCAGGTTCACTAGCCCTAAGATTTTTTTAACGCTTGACTATGATATGGATCATGTCAGTGGGACCCCCTAGAATGATGATCAATGATGATCATCAACAATTAGCTCCCTGCGACCAACCCATATTAAGATAATCAAGCTACACCAACTCGTCTCAGATTCACTAGCCCTATGATTTTTGTAACACTCGACCATGGTATGGATTATGTCAGTGGGACCCCCTAGAATGATGATTAATGATGATCATCAACAATTAGCTCCCTGCGACCAACCCACATTAAGATAATCAAGCTAAACCAACTTGTCTCAGTTTCACTAGCCCTAAGATTTTTTTAACGCTCAACTATGGTATGGATCATGTCAGTGGGACACCCTAGAATGATGATAAATGATGATCATCAACAATTAACCCTTTCCGACCAACCCATATTGAGATAATCATGCTACACAAACTTGGCTCAGATTCACTAGCCCTAAGATTTTTTTAACACTCGACTATGGTATGGATCATGTCAGTAGGTCCCCCTAGAATGATGATCAATGATGATCATCAACAATTAACCCTTTCCGACCAACCCATATTGACATAATCATGCTATACCATCTTGGCTCAGGTTTACTAGCCCTAAGATTTTTTTAACGCCTGACTATGGTATGCATCATGTCAGTGAGATACCCTAGAATGATGATCAATGATGATCATCAACAATTAACTCTTTCCGACCAACCCATATTGAGATATTCATGATATACAAACTTAGCACAGATTCACTAGTCCTAAGATTTTTTTAACACTCGACTATGGTATGCATCATGTCAGTAAAATACCCTAGAATGATGATCAATGATGATCATCAACAAATATTCCTTTCCGACCGACCCATATGGACATAATTATGCTATACCATCTTGGCTCAGATTCACTAGCCCTAAGATTTTTTTAACGCTCGACTATGATATGGATCATGTCAGTGGGACCCCCTAGAATGATGATCAATGATGATCATCAACAATTAGCTCCCTGCGACCAACCCATATTAAGATAATCAAGCTACACCAACTTGTCTCAGATTCACTAGCCCTATGATTTTTGTAACACTCGACCATGGTATGGATTATGTCAGTGGGACCCCCTAGAATGATGATTAATGATGATCATCAACAATTAGCTCCCTGCGACCAACCCACATTAAGATAATCAAGCTAAACCAACTTGTCTCAGTTTCACTAGCCCTAAGATTTTTTTAACGCTCAACTATGGTATGGATCATGTCAGTGGGACACCCTAGAATGATGATAAATGATGATCATCAACAATTAACCCTTTCCGACCAACCCATATTGAGATAATCATGCTACACAAACTTGGCTCAGATTCACTAGCCCTAAGATTTTTTTAACACTCGACTATGGTATGGATCATGTCAGTAGGTCCCCCTAGAATGATGATCAATGATGATCATCAACAATTAACCCTTTCCGACCAACCCATATTGACATAATCATGCTATACCATCTTGGCTCAGGTTTACTAGCCCTAAGATTTTTTTAACGCCTGACTATGGTATGCATCATGTCAGTGAGATACCCTAGAATGATGATCAATGATGATCATCAACAATTAACTCTTTCCGACCAACCCATATTGAGATATTCATGATATACAAACTTAGCACAGATTCACTAGTCCTAAGATTTTTTTAACACTCGACTATGGTATGCATCATGTCAGTAAAATACCCTAGAATGATGATCAATGATGATCATCAACAAATATTCCTTTCCGACCGACCCATATGGACATAATTATGCTATACCATCTTGGCTCAGATTCACTAGCCCTAAGATTTTTTTAACGCTCGACTATGATATGGATCATGTCAGTGGGACCCCCTAGAATGATGATCAATGATGATCATCAACAATTAGCTCCCTGCGACCAACCCATATTAAGATAATCAAGCTACACCAACTTGTCTCAGATTCACTAGCCCTAAGATTTTTTTAACACTCGAACATAGTACGGATTAAGTCAGTGGGACACCTTAGAATGATGATCAATGATGATCATCAACAATTAACTCTTTCCGACCTTCCCATATTGAGATAATCATGCTATACCATCTTGGCTCAGATTCACTAGCCCTAAGATTTTTTTAACACTCGACTATGTTATGGATCATGTTGGTGGGACTCTTTAGAATGATGATCAATATTGATTATTAACAATTAACCCTTTCCAACCGACCCATATTGAGATAATTATGCTATACCAACTTGGCTTAGATTCACTAGCCCTAAGATTTTTTTAACACTTGAACATAGTATAGATCAGGTCAGTGGGACACCCTAGAATGATGATCAATAATGATCATCAACAATTAACCCTCTGCGACTAACCCGTATTGAGATAATCAAGCTATACCAACTTGGTTCAGATTTACTAGCCCTAAGATTTTTTTAACACTCGACTATGGAATGGATCATGTCAGTGGGACCCCTTAGAATGATGATCAATGATAATCATCAACAAGTAACCTTTATAGACCAACCCATCTTCAAATAATCAAGCCATACTAACTTTGCTCATATTCACTAGCCCTAAGATTTTTTTAACACTCGACTATGGTATGGATCATGTCAGTGGGACCCCTTAGAATAATGATCAATGATGATCATCAACAATTAACCCTTTCGACCAACTTATACTGAGATAATCAAGCTATACCAACTTGGCTCAGATTTAGTAGCCCAAAAATTTTTTAACACTCGACTATAGTATACATCATGTCAGTGAGACACTTTAGAATGATGATCAAGGATAATCATCAACAATTCACCCTTTCCAACCGACTTATATTGAGATAATCATGCTATACCAACTTGTCTCTGATTCACTAGCCCTAAGATTTTTTTAACACTCGAACATAGTATGGATTAAGTCAGTGGGACACCTTAGAATGATGATCAATGATGATCTACATGATCTTGGCTCAGATTCACTAGCCCCAAAAATTTTTTATCATTCGACTATGGTATGCATCATGTCAGTGAGATACCCTATAATGATGATCAATGACGATCATCAACAATTAACCCTTTCCCACAAACCCATATTGAGATAATCATGTAGTACAAACTTGGCTCAGATTCACTAGCCCCAAGATTTTTTTAACACTCGACTATGGTATGCATCATGTCAGTGGGACACCCTAGAATGATGAATTATAATGATCATTAACAATTAACCCTTTGCGACCAACGCATATACCCTAGATTTAGTTGTTTACTCTCAAACGTTCTTAGCTATTGGTGTGAGGTTAAATAATTTTTTAGGGGTTGGAAGTAAAATAAAAATTATATAATAGTCACCTAACATTGATTACATGTGGTAACTTTCGCTAATCAACCCTTAAAAGTAACCCTAGATTTAGTTGTTCAACCCCAAACGTTCTTAGCTACTGGTGTGAGGTTAAATAATTTTTCTGGGTTTAGAAATGAGATGAAAATTATATTAGAGTCACGTAAGATTGATAACATGTGATTATCTACGCAAATCCACCCTTAAAACTGACCCTAGATTTGAGTTCTCAATTAATAAAGATCTTAGTTATTTTGTGAGGTTAATTACTCAAAAAAAATTCTTTTTGAAACTCTGATATTTTTTATTATGTTAGAAAGTCTTTTAATTCATTTAACAGCTTTTGAAAGGCTAATGTTTATTTTTTCTACTCAGGGTGTGGTTTTTTGGGGGTTGATTGGGGTAGAAACCACTGTACATTTTTCTGATATGATAGTGATTGCGAAGTTATTTTTTTAATTACATGAAATATTTATTTCGAGATATATGTCTAAGTTTTCCACATAGGGGTGGTTTTATAGGGGTTGGTTGCAATAGAAATTACGATGAGTATAATTGAACTGTTTTTTAAATTAATTCTGACTATTATTTGAATGTCTTCTTATATTGTGAATATGTTTTAAGAGACAGACACCCTTCTCTGCCTTAGAGGGGGTTGCTCTGTGGGGGTGGATCGCTTTCAGAATCATCATTAATGGTTTTCGAGTGAGATTTTTATTAGCTTTGCAAGATTTGAATGCTATAAATATTTTTTAAAATTATTTAGACCCCTGTTAAGTTACATGAATTTTTGTCTTAAGTAAGTTTGATATATAGGGGTGGTTCGACCCTCTATATCTTGAAATCTGTCCATTATTTTTATTTTTGGCAAAGGACTTTTTTGTTTGGGATAAGAAAAACTACATTTTGACGTAGTTTAATCAAAATCGACCGGGATCCATTTCGTGTACGTTTTGTGCGGGGTTCTTTACAATAATAAATTATTTAGACAAAGTAAAAGTAATAAATAATAGTTAATATCTTGTCTTATTCTAATCGGAGGTCATTAATTTGTAAAATTAATAATTAATAATTAATTAATAATTGTTATGGACCACCCTAATATATATATATATATATATATATTATGTGTACGAATTTTTAGGGAGCTGCTTTCAGGTATAAAGGGACAGAATATATGTGTATATACTATTTGGTTTGTATAAGTGTTTCGCTGTTAGTCGTCAGTTGAAGCCTGACTTTCGGTTACTAAGCATCTTTTGAAAATGGACAGAAAACATTCTAAAAGTTCCAATAAACGCGCATGTTATGGTGAAAAGAAAAAAAAGTTTCGTGGAAATAAATATACGTCGGAAAAAGATACAGAATTATCAAAATTATCAAAAAAAGTAAAGGCCACAAGTAGAGCAGTCAAACCAGCGGAAAACGAAGCGTACGAGGAGACAGAGGGTCTGCTCTATGCACCTGGCATTGCCGATAATTGTAAGTATAATTTTTTTACAAAATAAAATTATTTGCATAAGTTTTTATAACAAATTCGTAATCAGTGACCCTAAGAAGCCCCGAGTAGCAAGTTTCAAGCAAATAGAATTATTTTTAAAATTTCTTGTCCGCCATATTGGATCCGCCATTTTGAAATTTTAAATTTTGACTTCAGATTTCGTGATTAGCGACCTTAAAAACCCTCGAGTAGAAAGTTTGAAGCAAATACAATTATTTTTAAAATTTCTTGTCCGCCATATTGGATCCGCCATTTTGAATTTTTAAATTTTGACTTCAGATTCGTGAACAGCGACCCCAAAAACCCCTGAGCAAACAGTTTTTAACCATTTCAAATATTTTTTAATGCATAGCACACTTGAATATTATTGTTCAACTTTAAACGCGTTTTTCTCAAAATGACATTTTTCAAAACGGTGCGAGTGATTGAAAGGAAACTATCGATCCGATTGCTTTTATTTTTTAATATGTTATTCTATACAACTATGGCTCTGGTCCGTAGTGAAATTATTTAATTTTAATAATAATTTTTTCTTTTTTTCAACTTTTTGTTCATTAAAAAAACACGATTTTTAAACGTTTTTGTTTACAAGTCAGCCATTTTGTTATTTATTGATAAAAATGTCTTATTTTACTACAAACTACTACAAATATTTACCACAAGCATACAAAACGATAATCTACTGGATTTATTTGTTTTAGAGGACGTTCTGGGGAACGAGAACCCGCACCAACCACCTACCTCACTTCGAAGCTGCCATCTTTATAATTTATAATATTGTAAACAAATTAAATTGAAAAAGTTTCAGAAAATTTTTTTTTACATAGTTGAAAATGTGAATAAAAGAAAGTAAAAAAAAGTAGTCATGATTTAATGTTATTTTGTATAAAAAAAAATATTGAAATAAGCCTCCAAAAGAGCCTCGAACATAGGAATACACCCTTAAAATAAAGAATGGAATACATTCTAATATTAGCCTTACATTTTATTGCTACAAATTAGACGCGCGCGTGCGCGCGCGCAATACCTTTCTAGTTTGTAGAAATTTATGCTGGTTAATTAGCATATGCGCACTCTACGAATGCACGTGTCCAACGTATTCTGCTCCAATCGATATTTGATCACAAGTGGGATCAGGATATTTAGGAAAGCACTGGTGATAATTTATCAAGATAATATAACGGGAAATAAACTTATATTTTTAACAATCCTCTTCTGGAATTACACTAATATATTGGAGGTTTTATATTGCGCGCTCACGCCACGTCCACACTCAACCATGTCGGAGAAAGATCTAATTGCGCTTTACCGGTGCGCGACTAGCTCCACTCAATCTTAGGGGCGAAAAGACCCCCAGGCGAACCAGGGGCTCTCCACACACTCCCCCCGAGTGACAACGAGTCTTTTGCGAGTAAGGAACGATTGATAATTTTTTATGAATCTAGGATGCCAATTTGAAGTATTATTCTTTATTTTACTATGTAAATTCTAACTTTTTTATATCTATTAGTTTTATAAAATTAAATTAAATCTTTGGTATTAACATTACCTCAAATTCGCTCCTCTTCGCAATATTGCGGGAACATGTTTGGCGCGTTTTTCAATTTTTCTAGTCTCATTCATAGACTGTTTGCTCGTATTTACGTTAACGTTCCTAGATCGCTCATTCACAATGCTCGGGCTTACTATTTTTCTCAGAACAAATCTGACGTGCTTCTCAGTGCGTTCGTTTGTCGTTTTTACATTCTGATTGAATTTAGTCTGATTTACAGTATTTTCATTACTAAACGATGCACCTAATTCGTTATTTTTTCCGGAATTTCTACTCTACCCTGCTTCGCATGTGAATTTAGTATTTCGACATTTTCTGATTCAATACGGTCATTAACAATTTTTCTATGAGTATTTCCTGCGTGAGATGCGTATTTTTCAATATTATAAAGTGGTTGTGTTACTGAATATGAACCGATTCTACTCGATACTTTAAACATTTCTTCGTCGACCGAATTTTCGCGATTGTTATCCTGAAATTTTATCTGATGTTCAAACGGTACAAAATGGGCCGGTTTAATATTTTCTATTGATACATTTTTGTTTTTCCCATTTACTTCGATTTCGTAAACCCTGTCATTTATTCTTTTTACAATTTTGTGTGGGCAGGAGTACGGGCATTGAAGCGACCTTTTGTTAGGTGGTGCACGCAAAAACACGTGAGTGCAATCTTTTAATTCCTTGTGGACAAATACTTTTTTATTGTCGTGACGCTCCACCGAAACTGCACGCAGTTGGTGCATGTATCGACGGAACTCAGAAAGGAAATTTTTCGGGTCAGTGACCTCGTCCTCGGGCACTCTTAAGGGGAGGGGCTGGTCTAGAGCGCAAAAAAATGGGCATATTTTATGAATTTATTCTGACTCAACAAAGAAATCAATCAAAAATTTGTGAAATAGGTTTAATAATATGTGTTTCCAGGTACAAATACAAAAAATTTTGAGTGAATTAATTTCAAAATAGCCGCTGTACACTACTTCTCTGAACAGGCCTTTTTTTTTAATAGGTCCATTGGCGAAAATGTAACGTCGTTAATTTTTGTCCTAGATCAAAAATAAAATTTTTTTAGTTTCTGTGTAACAACAGTATGGGCGGGACGTAGGATTTTTTTTTGATATTTTGTTTTTTCGCGAAATGGTGCATGTTTGAACAAAAAATTACAATTTTCACTATAAAAAACGACATAAAATTGTTGATTAGAAAAAAAGTATGTAATATAAAAAAAAATCCTACGTGACGCTCCGGAGAATGGTATCTAGAATGTACTGTCAAAATTTCATAAGAATCGGTAAAGATTTGTTTGAGTTATGTTTTCGCCCAGTTTAAAAAATTGTTTTCGAGAAAAACGCGTTTAAAGTTTTACGTATTGTAAAATCATATTAAATTCGTATATACCTTTAATCGGCTATGCCTGCACCATACAATTGCCCTTCGACTTGCCGGCATCCATCTTTTGGTATGTTATTTCTAAGACCCTAAAGCACCTTTTAAGACAAAAAAAAAGTTTTCGATTTTTTCAAAATTCTAGACCAGCCTCCCCCTTAATTCTCCCGGTACCCGTAATGTCGTCCCGAACATAAATTCCGTGGGGGCTGCTCCTACATTTGAAATATGAATTCTCATTCCTAATAAAACCGTGGATAGCGAATATAACCACTCGTTTCTAGAGTGACACATTATCGCAGCTTTCAGGGTTCTGTGGGATCTTTCTATGAGGCCGTTTGAAACCGGGTGGTAGGCCGTGGTGAGGATCCTCTCACACCCAATGATACGTCGTAATTCTGTGAACAGTTTCGATTCAAATTGCGCCCCTTGATCCGTGGTCAAGGTTTCAGGACCTCCGTATCTCGCGATCTAATTATCGAAAAATGCCCTACACACCGTTTGAGCGCTTATGTTTTTTAAAGGTATGGCTTCTGGCCATCTGGAAAATCTGTCGATCATCGTCAGACAGTAACGATATCCCTCGCAATCCGGTAAAGGTCAGATTATGTCCATGTAAACGTGCTTAAATCGCGTTTTTGGAAGATCGAACTGTTTCGGTTGGACGTGCACGTGTCTCCCCGTTTTTGCGCGTTGACATTGTTTGCAATTTCTAGTCCACGTTTTAATATCTTTATTTACTAACGGCCATACGTATCGACTTTTTATAATTTTCAACGTAGCTCTTGCACTTGAATGCGAAATTCCGTGAAATAGCTGGAATATTTGGTACCTTAATGATTTCGGAACGAAAGGACGGATTTGTTCGCCGGATGCGTCACACCATACGTCATTTTTCTCCTCCCCTAACGTCATTTTACGTAATTTTAGAGCTGAATTACCCGAATTTTGGATACATTTAAGCTCCTCATCATTTTTTTGTTCAAGGGCGAGTTTTTCGAACGTTATAACGGTGGGCATGCTGATTGAATCTATGCGCGACAAGGCGTCAGCGACTACATTTTTTTCTCCCGAAATATGATGAATTTTACTCGTATATTGTGAAATAAATTCGACTTGCCTTTATTGGCGTTTAGATACCTTATCCGTTTTCTGTGTGAGCACGTAAATTAGTGGTTTGTGGTCCGTAACGACTGAGAAATCACAAAATTCTATCATATGTTTAAAATGTTTAATTGCTTCGTGAATTGCGGTTAATTCGGGATCGTAAGTACTATACCGTTTTTCGGCAGGCGAGAACTTTCGTGAAAAAAATCCTAGGGGTTTCCAATTGCCGTTTATTTTTTGTTCAAGTGCTCCACCCATTCCCGTGTCCGAGGCGTCTGTTATCAACGTATTCTGCTCCAATCGATATTTGATCACAAGTGGGATCAGGATATTTAGGAAAGCACTGGTGATAATTTATCAAGACAATATAACGGGAAATAAACTTATATTTTTAACAATCCTCTTCTGCAATTACACTAATATACAGGAGGTTTTATATTGCGCGCTCACGCCATGTCCACACTCAACCATGTCGGAATAAGATCTAAATGCGCTTTACCGGTGGGCGACTAGCACCACTCAATCTCAGGGGCGAAAAGACCCCCAGGCGAACCAGGGGCTCCCCACAGTTATATTAATACGATACCGAGAAAACTCGTCGTACACACATCAAAGTTGTGACTTCAAACTTTTTCTAATACGCAACTTACAAAAATGTTCATTTTATTATGTTATTACAGTTTGCAACAATGCGCACTGGCGCTATTCGTGTCAAGCATGTTAAACTGAACATTTTGTCATGCACAACAGATTGTTGCACATGCGCAGTAGTGCACCACAACTGTGTAAACGTGCGCACTACAACACAAACATTTCACATGCGCAGTTGTTTTGCATTGCTGTTACACATGCGCAATGATGCACAGTGATAGTAACACATGTGCTCTGATTAAATTTAAAAATTACGCATGCGCAGTGCTGTACTTTACCAGATAAGTGAATTTTCTGTACATATAGTATACTTTTTTTAATAAGTGCGCAGTAGAAATCCGTTTTATTATTGCGCATGCGTAACACTGTATCATTGTAAGTGCACTTCCGCGACAGTAGTGTTATTATTTAACACTTTTTTTTAAGTCTAACGAAGTTTAAAATTTCGTTTTTCCTGACTTGTAAAATGTTGTGCGTACAATTTAGTCTTCAAAATTATTTGTTTTAAACATTGGATTAAACTTTTTTGCTAACATGTTCTTTAATGTCAGTTTATATTGTAATTGTTCAACAATTATTGTTTGTTTAGATTTTTACCACTGCGCATACCTAACGTTTGTAGAAAGCTACAGCGCACTTGTAATGTTAGTAGAAAGCTACTGCGCATGTGTTAAATCCACAAAATCCTACGCTTATTTTTTTATAGTTTTTTATGATTATTTTTCTATTTTTTATTTTACTTTAAGTATTTTTTTACATTTTAAAATAATTGGTTTAGAAATAATACATTTTTTAATTTTTTTGTGTAAACACATTGTTTTTACGTTTTATGTAACAAATTCTTTGTAAAGCATTTTTTGCTTTTTAAACCCTTCCAATGTTACAAAAAAAAAACATTTTATAATTGCTAACAAATATTTATTTAAAATTAATATACTTTTATTTCGTTGAAGTACAAATTTTATGAATAATAGACTAGTAATTCAATTAACTGAATAAAATAAATTACATTCAATATAATTACATTTTTTTTAAGATAACGAGTTGAAATTTTTAATAATTGTCGCTGCTTAATAAAGTAATCTTTTATTCGGGCTTCCGTTCCCAGTACCGATGAGTAGTTGACGCGTTTTGTGAAGGGGAAATAGTTTTTTGAAAATCTGATAATATTAAGTGAAGGGAGGGTAGTGGAGAGTCAGGTGAGTATAGAGTAAATGGATGTGAGGTAAATAAAAAAGTGTATGTGAAAGTAAGTGTGAAATGAATGGTAAAAAGACGTGAGAAAGGAGGCAAAATTGTGAGGTTAGGATAAAAGCATGTTGAGTGAGAGTGAGAGGGCGAGAGAGTGACAAAGATAAAAGATAGTGCTTCTGGATAGGTAAGGTAGAGCTTGACAATGTCGAATAAAGAGGAAAGGAATGACGCAAGTAGTAAAGGCGGGAATGAGTCTAAGGCGCGAAAATTTGAAAAGGGATTGGACAGGAAAAATTTGAATGCAAGGATTGTCAATTTTTACCAGGTCTAATCAAAAGAACAGTGAATGAGAATAATAAGCAGTTTAATGAAGCCTGGGATGAAATGTAGGAAATTAGGAAACTGGAGAAACAGAGGTTTAAACAAATTGAGGGACTACAAAAGGCAGTGAAAGCAATTTTAGAAAGGGTTGAACAGTGGGAGGCAAGTTGGGATAAGGAGGCAGAAGATATGTGAAAGAGAATGGATGAGTTAGAGAAAGATATAATAGAAAGTAAGGAGAGCAGGAAGAGAGAACTTGTAGAAAGGGAGAGAGTAACATTAAATGAAGAAGTAGAAGCAAGGGTGGGGAGTAGAGAAAAAGCAGATGATGATCTAAAAATCAAATTGGGGGAATTTAATTTCAATATACATTAATCTTAACCATTTAAATTTAATTATATTAATAATTTATATATATATATATATATATATATATATATATATTATCATTTTTAATCAAATTACCAATATTTTTTTTTCATTTATGACTCCTAAATTTCATATAAATTTAATATAAATTTAATATAAATTTAATATAATTTAATATAATTTAATATAGTTTAATATAATTTAGTATAATTTAATATAATTAGTTTAATTTTTATATTAATAAGATAAAATAGGTTAGAAGAGGAAGGGAGAAGGTAAGAAGAGCAAGAAAAAGGAATGAAGTGCGTTAGTGGGTGAATGAAGATGTTGGTAGGAGCGGACGAGAAATATATGGAGAGAAATGAGTGAATAGTTATGATTAGAATGTGGGATATGACTGATTAAGGAAATAGTGAAAATAGAGTTTTAAAAAAGGGTGGGCGATGAGGTGGATAAACCCTGAAATGGTAAAAGGAACAGGAAACGGAAGCCCAGGCACTTGGCAGTTAGTTAAGTAAAATATTAGAAGAGCGACGAGTAAATATGTAAATAGTAGATATAAGTTAAATATTTGTAATATAGATTAAGTGAGTTGTAAGCAAGTTAAGAAAGAATGTAAGACTCGAACCTGTAAAAAGGAGAGAAAATAAATTAAAAAAAAGTAATCTTTTATTCTTTTAATTAAAATTTTTAAACGAACAACGAATTTTTTCATTGAAAAAGGTGTTTAAACAAATTTAAGTTGGTATTTTAAAAAAATCCCTATATCTAAATTTAGATATTCAAGAGCTTAATAAGTCATCTAAATTTTATTAAAATCCAGTAAAGCGTTTACGAGATATCCTGGCGACAAAAAAACGCTATAAACACGCACACATTCACTCATCTATAGACATTTGCTTAAAAATGAAAATTTACGCTTTTTAGATCAAAATGAGTCGATGTAGACTATTTTTGGAAAATTGAAAATCTTAACGATCATAAAACTCCTTATATGAGGAAGCAAACATTATTCGAATATAGAAACATAACGGAAATAAACTCAGATTCGAAAATTAAATTTAAAAAAAAAAATGTTAGGGCTGTGCAAAAAGCTCGAAACTCGAAGCCCGACCGAGCCGAGCCGAGCCGAGCCGAGCCGAGCCGAGCCGAGCCAAGCCGAGCTCAGCTCGCCTTCGTCGGGCTCGAGCCGGGTCGGGTTCGAGCCGGGCTTTCTAACACACCCGACATTATTCGAGCACTCGAAAGTAGACGAGATCTCAAATGATTCGGAGGCCGAAAATTTCGGGCCATGAACGAGACTCGAACGTTTCTACAAGTAGTGTACAGTTTCAAGCTCCAAACAAATGCGCACTAGTGTTTCAAGCACCAAACACATTCGCAGTAGTGCTCCCCGCATTAAATATATGCACACTAGTCTTCCACACATTAATAACATGCGCACTAGTTTACTACGCACCAAACACATGCGCACTAGTGTTCCACGCACTAAATACATGCGCAGTAGTGTTCCACGCACCAAACACATGCGCACTAGTGTTCCACGCACTAAATACATACGCACTAGTTTTCTACGCACTAAATACATGCGCACTAGTGTTCCACGCACTAAATACATAGGTACTAGTGTTCCACGCATTAAATACATGCGCACTAGTGTTCCACGCACTAAATACATACGCACTAGTTTGCTATGCACTAAAAACCAGCGAACTAGTTTTCTATGCACTAAATGCATGCGCACTAATGTCCAACGCACTAAATACAAGCGCACTAGTGTTCCACGCACTAAATACATGCGCAAAAGAGTTCCCCTAACTAAACACATGCGCAGTAGTTTTCCCCGCACGTAACACATGCGCACTAGTTTTCTACACACTAAATACATGCGCACTAGTCTTTCACACATTAAATACATGCGCACTAGTTTTCTACACACTAAATACATGCGCACTATTTTTCTACACACTAATTTATGCGCAGTAGAGTTCCGTGCACTAAATATGTACTGTGCGTAGAAAAATTGTGCAATAGTATTAAGTGCTTGGAAACCCAGTGCGCATGTATTTAGTGCATAGAAAACTAGTGCGCATGTATTTAGTGCGTAGAAAACTAGTGCGCATGTATTTAGTGCGAGGAACACTAGTGCGCATGTATTTAGTGCGTAGAAATCTAGTGCGCATGTATTTAATCCGTGGAACACTAGTGCGCATGTATTTAGTGCGTGGAACACTAGTACGCATGTATTTAGTGCGTAGAAAACTAGTGCGCATGTATTTAATGCATGGAACACTAGTGCGCATGTATTTAGTGCGTGAAACACTAGTGCGTATGTATTTAAACCGTGGAACACTAGTGCGCATGTATTTAGTGCGAGGAATACTAGTACGCATGTATTTAGTGCGTAGAAAAGTAGTGCGCTTGTATTCAGTGCGTGGAACACTAGTACGCATGTATTTAGTGCGTGGAACACTAGTGCGCATGTATTTAATGCGTGGAACACTAGTGCGCATGTATTTAGTGCGAGGAACACTAGTACGCATGTATTTAGTGCGTGGAACACTAGTGCGCATGTATTTAATGCGTGGAACACTAGTGCGCATGTATTTAGTGCGAGGAACACTAGTACGCATGTATTTAGTGCGTTGAAAACTAGTGCGCATGTATTCATTACGTGGAACACTAGTGCGCATGTATTTAGTGCGTGAAACACTAGTGCGTATGTATTTAATGCGTGGAACACTAGTGCGCATGTATTTAGTGCATAGAAAACTAGTACGCATGTATTCAATGCGTAGAAAACTAGTGCGCATGTATTTAATGCGTGAAACACTAGTACGCATGTATTTAGTGCGTAGCAAACTAGTGCGCATGTCTTTAGTTTGAGGAACACTAGTGGGCATGTATTTAGTGTGTAGAAAACTAGTGCGCATGTATTTAGTGCGAGGAACACTAGTACGCATGTATTTAGTGCGTAGAAAATTAGTGCACATGTATTCATTGCGTGGAACACTAGTGCGCATGTATTTAGTGCGTGTAACACTAGTGCGTATGTATTTAATGCGTGGAACACAAGTGCGCATGTATTTGGTGCGAGGAACACTAGTGCGCATGTATTTAGTGCGCGGAACACTAGTACGCATGTATTTAGTGCGTAGAAAATTAGTGCGCATGTATTCATTGCGTGGAACACTAGTACGCATGTATTTAGTGCGTAGATAACTAGTGCGCATGTATTTAGTGTGTGGAACACTAGTGCGCATGCATTTAGTGCGTGTAACACTAGTGCGTATGTATTTAATGCGTGGAACACAAGTGCGCATGTATTTAGTGCGAGGAACACTAGTGCGCATGCATTTAGTGCGTGGAACACTAGTGCGAATGTATTTAATGCGTGGAACACTAGTGCGCATGTATTTAGTGCTAAAACAATAGTACGCATGTATTTAGTGCGTAGAAAACTAGTGCGCATGTATTCAGTGCGTGGAACACTAGGGCGCATGTATTAAGTGCGTGTAACACTAGTGCGTATGTATTTAATGCGTGGAACACAAGTGCACATGTATTTAGTGCGAGGAACACTAGTGCGCATGTATTTAGTGCGTAGAAAACTAGTGCGCATGTATTCATTGCGTGGAACACTAGTACGCATGTATTTAGTGCGTAGAAAACTAGTGCGCATGTATTCAGTGCGTAAAATACTAGTGCGCATGTATATAGTGTGTGGAACACTAGTGCGCATGTATTTAGTGCATAGAAAACTAGTACGCATGTATTCAATGCGTGGAATACTAGTGCGCATGTATTAAGTGCGAGGAACACTAGTACGCATGTTTTTAGTGCGTAGAAAATTAGTGCGCATGTATTCAGTGCGTAGAACACTAGTACGCATGGATTTAGTGCGTAGAAAACTAGTGCGCATGTATTCAGTGCGTGAAACACTAGGGCGCATGTATTTAGTGCGTGTAACACTAGTGCGTATGTATTTAATGCGTGGAACACAAGTGCGCATGTATTTAGTGCGAGGAACACTAGTGCGCATGTATTTAGTGCGTAGAAAACTAGTGCGCATGTATTCAGTGCGTGGAACACTAGTGTGCATGTATTTAGTGCGTGGAACACTAGTACGCATGTATTTAATGCGTAGAAAACTAGTGCGCATGTATTTAATGCATGGAACACTAGTGGGCTTGTATTTAGTGCGTAGAAAAGTAGTGCGCATGTAATCAGTGCGTGAAACACAAGTGCGCATGTATTTAGTGCGAGGAACACAAGTGCGCATGTATTTAGTGCGTAGAAAAGTAGTGCGCTTGTATTCAGTGCGTGGAACACTAGTACGCATGTATTTAGTGCGTGGAACACTAGTGCGCATGTATTTAATGCGTGGAACACTAGTGCGCATGTATTTAGTGCGAGGAACACTAGTACGCATGTATTTAGTGCGTTGAAAACTAGTGCGCATGTATTCATTACGTGGAACACTAGTGCGCATGTATTTTGTGCGTGAAACACTAGTGCGTATGTATTTAATGCGTGGAACACTAGTGCGCATGTATTTAGTGCATAGAAAACTAGTACGCATGTATTCAATGCGTAGAAAACTAGTGCGCATGTATTTAATGCGTGAAACACTAGTACGCATGTATTTAGTGCGTAGCAAACTAGTGCGCATGTCTTTAGTTTGAGGAACACTAGTGGGCATGTATTTAGTGTGTAGAAAACTAGTGCGCATGTATTTAGTGCGAGGAACACTAGTACGCATGTATTTAGTGCGTAGAAAATTAGTGCACATGTATTCATTGCGTGGAACACTAGTGCGCATGTATTTAGTGCGTGTAACACTAGTGCGTATGTATTTAATGCGTGGAACACAAGTGCGCATGTATTTGGTGCGAGGAACACTAGTGCGCATGTATTAAGTGCGTAGAAAACTAGTGCGCATGTATTTAGTGCGCGGAACACTAGTACGCATGTATTTAGTGCGTAGAAAATTAGTGCGCATGTATTCATTGCGTGGAACACTAGTACGCATGTATTTAGTGCGTAGAAAACTAGTGCGCATGTATTTAGTGTGTGGAACACTAGTGCGCATGCATTTAGTGCGTGTAACACTAGTGCGTATGTATTTAATGCGTGGAACACAAGTGCGCATGTATTTAGTGCGAGGAACACTAGTGCGCATGCATTTAGTGCGTAGAAAAGTAGTGCGCATGTATTCAGTGCGCGGAACACTAGTGCGCATGTATTTAGTGCGTGGAACACTAGTGCGAATGTATTTAATGCGTGGAACACTAGTGCGCATGTATTTAGTGCGAAAACAATAGTACGCATGTATTTAGTGCGTAGAAAACTAGTGCGCATGTATTCAGTGCGTGGAACACTAGGGCGCATGTATTAAGTGCGTGTAACACTAGTGCGTATGTATTTAATGCGTGGAACACAAGTGCACATGTATTTAGTGCGAGGAACACTAGTGCGCATGTATTTAGTGCGTAGAAAACTAGTGCGCATGTATTCATTGCGTGGAACACTAGTACGCATGTATTTAGTGCGTAGAAAACTAGTGCGCATGTATTCAGTGCGTAAAATACTAGTGCGCATGTATATAGTGTGTGGAACACTAGTGCGCATGTATTTAGTGCATAGAAAACTAGTACGCATGTATTCAATGCGTGGAATACTAGTGCGCATGTATTAAGTGCGAGGAACACTAGTACGCATGTTTTTAGTGCGTAGAAAATTAGTGCGCATGTATTCAGTGCGTAGAACACTAGTACGCATGGATTTAGTGCGTAGAAAACTAGTGCGCATGTATTCAGTGCGTGGAACACTAGGGCGCATGTATTTAGTGCGTGTAACACTAGTGCGTATGTATTTAATGCGTGGAACACAAGTGCGCATGTATTTAGTGCGAGGAACACTAGTGCGCATGTATTTAGTGCGTAGAAAACTAGTGCGCATGTATTCAGTGCGTGGAACACTAGTGTGCATGTATTTAGTGCGTGGAACACTAGTACGCATGTATTTAATGCGTAGAAAACTAGTGCGCATGTATTTAATGCATGGAACACTAGTGGGCTTGTATTTAGTGCGTAGAAAAGTAGTGCGCATGTAATCAGTGCGTGGAACACAAGTGCGCATGTATTTAGTGCGAGGAACACAAGTGCGCATGTATTTAGTGCGTTGAAAAGTAGTGCGCATGTATTCAGTTCGCGGAACACTAGTGCGCATGTATTTAGTGCGTGGAACACTAGTGCGTATGTATTTAATGCGTGGAACACAAGTGCGCATGTATTTAGTGCGAGGAACACAAGTGCGCATGTATTTAGTGCGTTGAAAAGTAGTGCGCATGTATTCAGTTCGCGGAACACTAGTGCGCATGTATTTAGTGCGTGGAACACTAGTGCGAATGTATTTAATGCGTGGAACACTAGTGCGCATGTATTTAGTGCGAAAACAATAGTACGCATGTATTTAGTGCGTAGAAAACTAGTGCGCATGCATTTAGTGCGTGTAACACTAGTGCGTATGTATTTAATGTGTGGAACACTAGTGCGCATGTATTTAGTGCGTAGAAAACTAGTGCGCATGTATTCAGTGCGTGGAACACTAGTGTGCATGTATTTAGTGCGTGGAACACTAGTGCGTATGTATTTAATGCGTGGAACACTAGTGCGCATGTATTTAGTGCGAGGAACACTAGTGCTCATGTATTCAGTGCGTGGAACACTAGTGCGCATGTATTTAATGCGTGGAACACTAGTGCGCATGTATTTAGTGCGTGGAACACTAGTACGCATGTATTTAATGCGTAGAAAACTAGTGCGCATGTATTTAATGCATGGAACACAAGTACGCATGTATTTAGTGCGTAGAAAAGTAGTGCGCATGTAATCAGTGCGTGGAACACTAGTGCGCATGCATTTAGTGCGTGTAACTCTAGTGCGTATGTATTTAATGCGTGGAACACAAGTGCGCATGTATTTAGTGCGAGGAACACTAGTGCGCATGTTTTTAGTGCGTAGAAAAGTAGTGCGCATGTATTCAGTGCGCGGAACACTAGTGCGCATGTATTTAGTACGTGGAACACTAGTGCGAATGTATTTAATGCGTGGAACACTAGTGCGCATGTATTTAGTGCGAAAACAATAGTACGCATGTATTTAGTGCGTAGAAAACTAGTGCGCATGTATTCAGTGCGTGGAACACTAGGGCGCATGTATTAAGTGCGTGTAACACTAGTGCGTATGTATTTAATGCGTGGAACACTAGTGCGCATGTATTTAGTGCGAGGAACACTAGTGCTCATGTATTCAGTGCGTGGAACACTAGTGCGCATGTATTTAATGCGTGGAACACTAGTGCGCATGTATTTAGTGCGTAGAAAACTAGTGCGCATGTATTCAGTGCGTAAAATACTAGTGCGCATGTATATAGTGTGTGGAACACTAGTGCGCATGTATTTAGTGCATAGAAAACTAGTACGCATGTATTCAATGCGTGGAATACTAGTGCGCATGTATTAAGTGCGAGGAACACTAGTACGCATGTTTTCAGTGCGTAGAAAATTAGTGCGCATGTATTCAGTGCGTAGAACACTAGTACGCATGGATTTAGTGCGTAGAAAACTAGTGCGCATGTATTCAGTGCGTGGAACACTAGGGCGCATGTATTTAGTGCGTGTAACACTAGTGCGTATGTATTTAATGCGTGGAACACAAGTGCGCATGTATTTAGTGCGAGGAACACTAGTGCGCATGTATTTAGTGCGTAGAAAACTAGTGCGCATGTATTCAGTGCGTGGAACACTAGTGTGCATGTATTTAATGCGTGGAACACTAGTGCGCATGTATTTAGTGCGTGGAACACTAGTACGCATGTATTTAATGCGTAGAAAACTAGTGCGCATGTATTTAATGCATGGAACACTAGTGGGCTTGTATTTAGTGCGTGGAACACTAGTACGCATGGATTTAGTGCGTAGAAAACTAGTGCGCATGTATTTAGTTTGAGGAACACTAGTGCGCATGTATTTAGTGCGTAGAAAACTAGTGCGCATGTATTTAATGCGTGGAACACTAGTGCGCATGTATTTAGTGCGTGGAACACTAGTACGCATGTATTTAATGCGTAGAAAACTAGTGCGCATGTATTTAATGCATGGAACACTAGTGGGCTTGTATTTAGTGCGTGGAACACTAGTACGCATAGATTTAGTGCGTAGAAAACTAGTGCGCATGTATTTAGTTTAAGCAACACTAGTGCGCATGTATTTAGTGCGTAGAAAACTAGTGCGCATGTATTTAATGCGTGGAACACTAGTGCGCATGTATTTAGTGCGTGGAACACTAGTGCATGTGTATTTAATCCGTGGAACACTAGTGCGCATGTATTTAGTGCGTGGAACACTAGTGCGCATGTATTTAGTTCATAGAAAACTAGTGCGCATGTATTTAGGGCGTAGAAAACTAGTGCGCATGTATTTAATGCGTGGAACAGTAGTGCGCATGAATTTAGCGCGTGGAACACTAGTGCGCATGTATTTTGTGTATAGAAAACTATTGCGCATGTATTTAGTGCGTGGAACACTAGTGCGCATGTATTTAGTGCGAAAAACACTAGTACGCATGTATTTAGTGCGTAGAAAAGTAGTGCGCATGTAATCAGTGCGTGGAACACTAGTGCGCATGTATTTAGTGTGTGGAACACTAGTGCGCATGTATTTAGTGCGAAAAACACTAGTACGCATGTATTTAGTGCGTAGAAAAGTAGTGCGCATGTAATCAGTGCGTGGAACACTAGTGCGCATGCATTTAGTGCGTGTAACACTAGTGCGTATGTATTTAATGCGTGGAACACAAGTGCGCATGTATTTAGTGCGAGGAACACTAGTGCGCATGTATTTAGTGCGTAGAAAAGTAGTGCGCATGTATTCAGTGCGCGGAACACTAGTGCGCATGTATTTAGTGCGTAGAACACTAGTGCGAATGTATTTAATGCGTGGAACACTAGTGCGCATGTATTTAGTGCGAAAACAATAGTACGCATGTATTTAGTGCGTAGAAAACTAGTGCGCATGTATTCAGTGCGTGGAACACTAGGGCGCATGTATTAAGTGCGTGTAACACTAGTGCGTATGTATTTAATGCGTGGAACACAAGTGCACATGTATTTAGTGCGAGGAACACTAGTGCGCATGTATTTAGGGCGTAGAAAACTAGTGCGCATGTATTCATTGCGTGGAACACTAGGACGCATGTATTTAGTGCGTAGAAAACTAGTGCGCATGTATTTAATGCATGGAACACTAGTGCGCATGTATTTAGTGCTTGGAACACTAGTGCGTATGTATTTAATGCGTGGAACACTAGTGCGCATGTATTTAGTGCGAGGAACACTAGTACGCATGTATTTAGTGCGTAGAAAAGTAGTGCGCTTGTATTCAGTGCGTAGAAAACTAGTGCGCATGTATTTAGTTTGAGGAACACTAGTGCGCATGTATTTAGTGCATAGAAAACTAGTGCGCATGTATTCAGTGCGTGGAACACCAGGGCGGATGTATTTAGTGCATGTAACACCAGTGCGTATGTATTTAATGCGTGGAACACAAGTGCGCATGTATTTAGTGCGTAGAAAACTATTGCGCATGTATTCAGTGCATGGAACACTAGTGTGCATGTATTTAATGCGTGGAACACTAGTGCGCATGTATTTAGTGCGTGGAACACTAGTACGCATGTATTTAATGCGTAGAAAACTAGTGCGCATGTATTTAATGCATGGAACACTAGTGGGCTTGTATTTAGTGCGTGGAACACTAGTACGCATAGATTTAGTGCGTAGAAAACTAGTGCGCATGTATTTAGTTTGAGGAACACTAGTGCGCATGTATTTAGTGCGTAGAAAACTAGTGCGCATGTATTTAATGCGTGGAACACTAGTGCGCATGTATTTAGTGCGTGGAACACTAGTGCATATGTATTTAATCCGTGGAACACTAGTGCGCATGTATTTAGTGCGTGGAACACTAGTGCGCATGTATTTAGTTCATAGAAAACTAGTGCGCATGTATTTAGGGCGTAGAAAACTAGTGCGCATGTATTTAATGCGTGGAACAGTAGTGCGCATGAATTTAGCGCGTGGAACACTAGTGCGCATGTATTTAGTGTATAGAAAACTATTGCGCATGTATTTAGTGCGTGGAACACTAGTGCGCATGTATTTAGTGCGAAAAACACTAGTACGCATGTATTTAGTGCGTAGAAAAGTACTGCGCATGTAATCAGTGCGTGGAACACTAGTGCGCATGTATTTAGTGTGTGGAACACTAGTGCGCATGTATTTAGTGCGAAAAACACTAGTACGCATGTATTTAGTGCGTAGAAAAGTAGTGCGCATGTAATCAGTGCGTGGAACACTAGTGCGCATGCATTTAGTGCGTGTAACACTAGTGCGTATGTATTTAATGCGTGGAACACAAGTGCGCATGTATTTAGTGCGAGGAACACTAGTGCGCATGTATTTAGTGCGTAGAAAAGTAGTGCGCATGTATTCAGTGCGCGGAACACTAGTGCGCATGCATTTAGTGCGTAGAACACTAGTGCGAATGTATTTAATGCGTGGAACACTAGTGCGCATGTATTTAGTGCGAAAACAATAGTACGCATGTATTTAGTGCGTAGAAAACTAGTGCGCATGTATTCAGTGCGTGGAACACTAGGGCGCATGTATTAAGTGCGTGTAACACTAGTGCGTATGTATTTAATGCGTGGAACACAAGTGCACATGTATTTAGTGCGAGGAACACTAGTGCGCATGTATTTAGTGCGTAGAAAACTAGTGCGCATGTATTCATTGCGTGGAACACTAGGACGCATGTATTTAGTGCGTAGAAAACTAGTGCGCATGTATTTAATGCATGGAACACTAGTGCGCATGTATTTAGTGCTTGGAACACTAGTGCGTATGTATTTAATGCGTGGAACACTAGTGCGCATGTATTTAGTGCGAGGAACACTAGTACGCATGTATTTAGTGCGTAGAAAAGTAGTGCGCTTGTATTCAGTGCGTGGAACACTAGTGTGCATGTATTTAGTGCGTGGAACACTAGTGCGTATGTATTTAATGCGTGGAACACTAGTGCGCATGTATTTAGTACGTGGAACACTAGTGCGAATGTATTTAATGCGTGGAACACTAGTGCGCATGTATTTAGTGCGAAAACAATAGTACGCATGTATTTAGTGCGTAGAAAACTAGTGCGCATGTATTCAGTGCGTGGAACACTAGGGCGCATGTATTAAGTGCGTGTAACACTAGTTCGTATGTATTTAATGCGTGGAACACAAGTGCACATGTATTTAGTGCGAGGAACACTAGTGCGCATGTATTTAGGGCGTAGAAAACTAGTGCGCATGTATTCATTGCGTGGAACACTAGGACGCATGTATTTAGTGCGTAGAAAACTAGTGCGCATGTATTTAATGCATGGAACACTAGTGCGCATGTATTTAGTGCTTGGAACACTAGTGCGTATGTATTTAATGCGTGGAACACTAGTGCGCATGTATTTAGTGCGAGGAACACTAGTACGCATGTATTTAGTGCGTAGAAAACTAGTGCGCATGTATTTAATGCATGGAACACTAGTGCGCATGTATTTAGTGCTTGGAACACTAGTGCGTATGTATTTAATGCGTGGAACACTAGTACGCATGTATTTAGTGCGTAGAAAACTAGTGCGCATGTATTCAGTGCGTGGAACACTAGTGTGCATGTATTTAGTGCGTAGAAAAGTAGTGCGCATGTATTCAGTGCGCGGAACACTAGTGCGCATGTATTTAGTGCGTAGAACACTAGTGCGAATGTATTTAATGCGTGGAACACTAGTGCGCATGTATTTAGTGCGAAAACAATAGTACGCATGTATTTAGTGCGTAGAAAACTAGTGCGCATGTATTCAGTGCGTGGAACACTAGGGCGCATGTATTAAGTGCGTGTAACACTAGTGCGTATGTATTTAATGCGTGGAACACAAGTGCACATGTATTTAGTGCGAGGAACACTAGTGCGCATGTATTTAGGGCGTAGAAAACTAGTGCGCATGTATTCATTGCGTGGAACACTAGGACGCATGTATTTAGTGCGTAGAAAACTAGTGCGCATGTATTTAATGCATGGAACACTAGTGCGCATGTATTTAGTGCTTGGAACACTAGTGCGTATGTATTTAATGCGTGGAACACTAGTGCGCATGTATTTAGTGCGAGGAACACTAGTACGCATGTATTTAGTGCGTAGAAAAGTAGTGCGCTTGTATTCAGTGCGTAGAAAACTAGTGCGCATGTATTTAGTTTGAGGAACACTAGTGCGCATGTATTTAGTGCATAGAAAACTAGTGCGCATGTATTCAGTGCGTGGAACACTAGGGCGGATGTATTTAGTGCATGTAACACCAGTGCGTATGTATTTAATGCGTGGAACACAAGTGCGCATGTATTTAGTGCGAGAAACACTAGTGCGCATGTATTTAGTGCGTAGAAAACTATTGCGCATGTATTCAGTGCATGGAACACTAGTGTGCATGTATTTAATGCGTGGAACACTAGTGCGCATGTATTTAGTGCGTGGAACACTAGTACGCATGTATTTAATGCGTAGAAAACTAGTGCGCATGTATTTAATGCATGGAACACTAGTGGGCTTGTATTTAGTGCGTGGAACACTAGTACGCATAGATTTAGTGCGTAGAAAACTAGTGCGCATGTATTTAGTTTGAGGAACACTAGTGCGCATGTATTTAGTGCGTAGAAAACTAGTGCGCATGTATTTAATGCGTGGAACACTAGTGCGCATGTATTTAGTGCGTGGAACACTAGTGCATATGTATTTAATCCGTGGAACACTAGTGCGCATGTATTTAGTGCGTGGAACACTAGTGCGCATGTATTTAGTTCATAGAAAACTAGTGCGCATGTATTTAGGGCGTAGAAAACTAGTGCGCATGTATTTAATGCGTAGAAAACTAGTGCGCATGTATTTAATGCATGGAACACTAGTGGGCTTGTATTTAGTGCGTAGAAAAGTAGTGCGCATGTAATCAGTGCGTGGAACACAAGTGCGCATGTATTTAGTGCGAGGAACACAAGTGCGCATGTATTTAGTGCGTTGAAAAGTAGTGCGCATGTATTCAGTTCGCGGAACACTAGTGCGCATGTATTTAGTGCGTGGAACACTAGTGCGTATGTATTTAATGCGTGGAACACAAGTGCGCATGTATTTAGTGCGAGGAACACAAGTGCGCATGTATTTAGTGCGTTGAAAAGTAGTGCGCATGTATTCAGTTCGCGGAACACTAGTGCGCATGTATTTAGTGCGTGGAACACTAGTGCGAATGTATTTAATGCGTGGAACACTAGTGCGCATGTATTTAGTGCGAAAACAATAGTACGCATGTATTTAGTGCGTAGAAAACTAGTGCGCATGCATTTAGTGCGTGTAACACTAGTGCGTATGTATTTAATGTGTGGAACACTAGTGCGCATGTATTTAGTGCGTAGAAAACTAGTGCGCATGTATTCAGTGCGTGGAACACTAGTGTGCATGTATTTAGTGCGTGGAACACTAGTGCGTATGTATTTAATGCGTGGAACACTAGTGCGCATGTATTTAGTGCGAGGAACACTAGTGCTCATGTATTCAGTGCGTGGAACACTAGTGCGCATGTATTTAATGCGTGGAACACTAGTGCGCATGTATTTAGTGCGTGGAACACTAGTACGCATGTATTTAATGCGTAGAAAACTAGTGCGCATGTATTTAATGCATGGAACACAAGTACGCATGTATTTAGTGCGTAGAAAAGTAGTGCGCATGTAATCAGTGCGTGGAACACTAGTGCGCATGCATTTAGTGCGTGTAACTCTAGTGCGTATGTATTTAATGCGTGGAACACAAGTGCGCATGTATTTAGTGCGAGGAACACTAGTGCGCATGTTTTTAGTGCGTAGAAAAGTAGTGCGCATGTATTCAGTGCGCGGAACACTAGTGCGCATGTATTTAGTACGTGGAACACTAGTGCGAATGTATTTAATGCGTGGAACACTAGTGCGCATGTATTTAGTGCGAAAACAATAGTACGCATGTATTTAGTGCGTAGAAAACTAGTGCGCATGTATTCAGTGCGTGGAACACTAGGGCGCATGTATTAAGTGCGTGTAACACTAGTGCGTATGTATTTAATGCGTGGAACACAAGTGCACATGTATTTAGTGCGAGGAACACTAGTGCGCATGTATTTAGTGCGTAGAAAACTAGTGCGCATGTATTCAGTGCGTAAAATACTAGTGCGCATGTATATAGTGTGTGGAACACTAGTGCGCATGTATTTAGTGCATAGAAAACTAGTACGCATGTATTCAATGCGTGGAATACTAGTGCGCATGTATTAAGTGCGAGGAACACTAGTACGCATGTTTTCAGTGCGTAGAAAATTAGTGCGCATGTATTCAGTGCGTAGAACACTAGTACGCATGGATTTAGTGCGTAGAAAACTAGTGCGCATGTATTCAGTGCGTGGAACACTAGGGCGCATGTATTTAGTGCGTGTAACACTAGTGCGTATGTATTTAGTGCGTAGAAAACTAGTGCGCATGTATTCAGTGCGTGGAACACTAGTGTGCATGTATTTAATGCGTGGAACACTAGTGCGCATGTATTTAGTGCGTGGAACACTAGTACGCATGTATTTAATGCGTAGAAAACTAGTGCGCATGTATTTAGTGCGTAGAAAACTAGTGCGCATGTATTCAGTGCGTGGAACACTAGTGTGCATGTATTTAATGCGTGGAACACTAGTGCGCATGTATTTAGTGCGTGGAACACTAGTACGCATGTATTTAATGCGTAGAAAACTAGTGCGCATGTATTTAATGCATGGAACACTAGTGGGCTTGTATTTAGTGCGTGGAACACTAGTACGCATGGATTTAGTGCGTAGAAAACTAGTGCGCATGTATTTAGTTTGAGGAACACTAGTGCGCATGTATTTAGTGCGTAGAAAACTAGTGCGCATGTATTTAATGCGTGGAACACTAGTGCGCATGTATTTAGTGCGTGGAACACTAGTACGCATGTATTTAATGCGTAGAAAACTAGTGCGCATGTATTTAATGCATGGAACACTAGTGGGCTTGTATTTAGTGCGTGGAACACTAGTACGCATAGATTAAGTGCGTAGAAAACTAGTGCGCATGTATTCAGTGCGTGGAACACTAGGGCGCATGTATTTAGTGCGTGTAACACTAGTGCGTATGTATTTAGTGCGTAGAAAACTAGTGCGCATGTATTCAGTGCGTGGAACACTAGTGTGCATGTATTTAATGCGTGGAACACTAGTGCGCATGTATTCAGTGCGTGGAACACTAGTGCGCATGTATTTAGTGCGAGGAACACTAGGGCGCATGTATTTAGTGCGTGTAACACTAGTGCGTATGTATTTAGTGCGTAGAAAACTAGTGCGCATGTATTCAGTGCGTGGAACACTAGTGTGCATGTATTTAATGCGTGGAACACTAGTGCGCATGTATTCAGTGCGTGGAACACTAGTGCGCATGTATTTAGTGCGAGGAACACTAGTGCGCATGTATTTAGTGCGTAGAAAACTAGTGCGCATGTATTCAGTGCGTGGAACACTAGTGCGCATGTATTAAGTGCGAGGAACACTAGTACGCATGTTTTCAGTGCGTAGAAAATTAGTGCGCATGTATTCAGTGCGTAGAACACTAGTACGCATGGATTTAGTGCGTAGAAAACTAGTGCGCATGTATTCAGTGCGTGGAACACTAGGGCGCATGTATTTAGTGCGTGTAACACTAGTGCGTATGTATTTAGTGCGTAGAAAACTAGTGCGCATGTATTCAGTGCGTGGAACACTAGTGTGCATGTATTTAATGCGTGGAACACTAGTGCGCATGTATTCAGTGCGTGGAACACTAGTGCGCATGTATTTAGTGCGAGGAACACTAGTGCGCATGTATTTAGTGCGTAGAAAACTAGTGCGCATGTATTCAGTGCGTGGAACACTAGTGTGCATGTATTTAATGCGTGGAACACTAGTGCGCATGTATTTAGTGCGTGGAACACTAGTACGCATGTATTTAATGCGTAGAAAACTAGTGCGCATGTATTTAATGCATGGAACACTAGTGGGCTTGTATTTAGTGCGTGGAACACTAGTACGCATGGATTTAGTGCGTAGAAAACTAGTGCGCATGTATTTAGTTTGAGGAACACTAGTGCGCATGTATTTAGTGCGTAGAAAACTAGTGCGCATGTATTTAATGCGTGGAACACTAGTGCGCATGTATTTAGTGCGTGGAACACTAGTACGCATGTATTTAATGCGTAGAAAACTAGTGCGCATGTATTTAATGCATGGAACACTAGTGGGCTTGTATTTAGTGCGTGGAACACTAGTACGCATAGATTAAGTGCGTAGAAAACTAGTGCGCATGTATTTAGTTTAAGCAACACTAGTGCGCATGTATTTAGTGCGTAGAAAACTAGTGCGCATGTATTTAATGCGTGGAACACTAGTGCGCATGTATTTAGTGCGTGGAACACTAGTGCATGTGTATTTAATCCGTGGAACACTAGTGCGCATGTATTTAGTGCGTGGAACACTAGTGCGCATGTATTTAGTTCATAGAAAACTAGTGCGCATGTATTTAGGGCGTAGAAAACTAGTGCGCATGTATTTAATGCGTGGAACAGTAGTGCGCATGAATTTAGCGCGTGGAACACTAGTGCGCATGTATTTTGTGTATAGAAAACTATTGCGCATGTATTTAGTGCGTGGAACACTAGTGCGCATGTATTTAGTGCGAAAAACACTAGTACGCATGTATTTAGTGCGTAGAAAAGTAGTGCGCATGTAATCAGTGCGTGGAACACTAGTGCGCATGTATTTAGTGTGTGGAACACTAGTGCGCATGTATTTAGTGCGAAAAACACTAGTACGCATGTATTTAGTGCGTAGAAAAGTAGTGCGCATGTAATCAGTGCGTGGAACACTAGTGCGCATGCATTTAGTGCGTGTAACACTAGTGCGTATGTATTTAATGCGTGGAAGACAAGTGCGCATGTATTTAGTGCGAGGAACACTAGTGCGCATGTATTTAGTGCGTAGAAAAGTAGTGCGCATGTATTCAGTGCGCGGAACACTAGTGCGCATGTATTTAGTGCGTAGAACACTAGTGCGAATGTATTTAATGCGTGGAACACTAGTGCGCATGTATTTAGTGCGAAAACAATAGTACGCATGTATTTAGTGCGTAGAAAACTAGTGCGCATGTATTCAGTGCGTGGAACACTAGGGCACATGTATTAAGTGCGTGTAACACTAGTGCGTATGTATTTAATGCGTGGAACACAAGTGCACATGTATTTAGTGCGAGGAACACTAGTGCGCATGTATTTAGGGCGTAGAAAACTAGTGCGCATGTATTCATTGCGTGGAACACTAGGACGCATGTATTTAGTGCGTAGAAAACTAGTGCGCATGTATTTAATGCATGGAACACTAGTGCGCATGTATTTAGTGCTTGGAACACTAGTGCGTATGTATTTAATGCGTGGAACACTAGTGCGCATGTATTTAGTGCGAGGAACACTAGTACGCATGTATTTAGTGCGTAGAAAAGTAGTGCGCTTGTATTCAGTGCGTAGAAAACTAGTGCGCATGTATTTAGTTTGAGGAACACTAGTGCGCATGTATTTAGTGCATAGAAAACTAGTGCGCATGTATTCAGTGCGTGGAACACTAGGGCGGATGTATTTAGTGCATGTAACACCAGTGCGTATGTATTTAATGCGTGGAACACAAGTGCGCATGTATTTAGTGCGAGAAACACTAGTGCGCATGTATTTAGTGCGTAGAAAACTATTGCGCATGTATTCAGTGCATGGAACACTAGTGTGCATGTATTTAATGCGTGGAACACTAGTGCGCATGTATTTAGTGCGTGGAACACTAGTACGCATGTATTTAATGCGTAGAAAACTAGTGCGCATGTATTTAATGCATGGAACACTAGTGGGCTTGTATTTAGTGCGTGGAACACTAGTACGCATAGATTTAGTGCGTAGAAAACTAGTGCGCATGTATTTAGTTTGAGGAACACTAGTGCGCATGTATTTAGTGCGTAGAAAACTAGTGCGCATGTATTTAATGCGTGGAACACTAGTGCGCATGTATTTAGTGCGTGGAACACTAGTGCATATGTATTTAATCCGTGGAACACTAGTGCGCATGTATTTAGTGCGTGGAACACTAGTGCGCATGTATTTAGTTCATAGAAAACTAGTGCGCATGTATTTAGGGCGTAGAAAACTAGTGCGCATGTATTTAATGCGTGGAACAGTAGTGCGCATGAATTTAGCGCGTGGAACACTAGTGCGCATGTATTTAGTGTATAGAAAACTATTGCGCATGTATTTAGTGCGTGGAACACTAGTGCGCATGTATTTAGTGCGAAAAACACTAGTACGCATGTATTTAGTGCGTAGAAAAGTAGTGCGCATGTAATCAGTGCGTGGAACACTAGTGCGCATGCATTTAGTGCGTGTAACACTAGTGCGTATGTATTTAATGCGTGGAACACAAGTGCGCATGTATTTAGTGCGTAGAAAAGTAGTGCGCATGTATTCAGTGCGCGGAACACTAGTGCGCATGCATTTAGTGCGTAGAACACTAGTGCGAATGTATTTAATGCGTGGAACACTAGTGCGCATGTATTTAGTGCGAAAACAATAGTACGCATGTATTTAGTGCGTAGAAAACTAGTGCGCATGTATTCAGTGCGTGGAACACTAGGGCGCATGTATTAAGTGCGTGTAACACTAGTGCGTATGTATTTAATGCGTGGAACACAAGTGCACATGTATTTAGTGCGAGGAACACTAGTGCGCATGTATTTAGTGCGTAGAAAACTAGTGCGCATGTATTCATTGCGTGGAACACTAGGACGCATGTATTTAGTGCGTAGAAAACTAGTGCGCATGTATTTAATGCATGGAACACTAGTGCGCATGTATTTAGTGCTTGGAACACTAGTGCGTATGTATTTAATGCGTGGAACACTAGTGCGCATGTATTTAGTGCGAGGAACACTAGTACGCATGTATTTAGTGCGTAGAAAAGTAGTGCGCTTGTATTCAGTGCGTAGAAAACTAGTGCGCATGTATTTAGTTTGAGGAACACTAGTGCGCATGTATTTAGTGCGTAGAAAACTAGTGCGCATGTATTAACTGCGTGGAACACTAGTTCGCATGTATTTAGTGCGTGGAACACTAGTGCGTATGTATTTAATCCGTGGAACACTAGTGCGCATGTATTTAGTGCGAGGAACACTAGTACGCATGTATTTAGTGCGTAGAAAACTAGTGCGCATGTATTCAGTGCGTGGAACACTAGTGTGCATGTATTTAGTGCGTGGAACACTAGTGCGTATGTATTTAATGCGTGGAACACTAGTGCGCATGTATTTAGTACGTGGAACACTAGTGCGAATGTATTTAATGCGTGGAACACTAGTGCGCATGTATTTAGTGCGAAAACAATAGTACGCATGTATTTAGTGCGTAGAAAACTAGTGCGCATGTATTCAGTGCGTGGAACACTAGGGCGCATGTATTAAGTGCGTGTAACACTAGTTCGTATGTATTTAATGCGTGGAACACAAGTGCACATGTATTTAGTGCGAGGAACACTAGTGCGCATGTATTTAGGGCGTAGAAAACTAGTGCGCATGTATTCATTGCGTGGAACACTAGGACGCATGTATTTAGTGCGTAGAAAACTAGTGCGCATGTATTTAATGCATGGAACACTAGTGCGCATGTATTTAGTGCTTGGAACACTAGTGCGTATGTATTTAATGCGTGGAACACTAGTGCGCATGTATTTAGTGCGAGGAACACTAGTACGCATGTATTTAGTGCGTAGAAAACTAGTGCGCATGTATTTAATGCATGGAACACTAGTGCGCATGTATTTAGTGCTTGGAACACTAGTGCGTATGTATTTAATGCGTGGAACACTAGTACGCATGTATTTAGTGCGTAGAAAACTAGTGCGCATGTATTCAGTGCGTGGAACACTAGTGTGCATGTATTTAGTGCGTAGAAAAGTAGTGCGCATGTATTCAGTGCGCGGAACACTAGTGCGCATGTATTTAGTGCGTAGAACACTAGTGCGAATGTATTTAATGCGTGGAACACTAGTGCGCATGTATTTAGTGCTTGGAACACTAGTGCGTATGTATTTAATGCGTGGAACACTAGTGCGCATGTATTTAGTGCGAGGAACACTAGTGCGCATGTATTTAGTGCGTAGAAAACTAGTGCGCATGTATTCAGTGCGTGGAACACTAGGGCGCATGTATTAAGTGCGTGTAACACTAGTGCGTATGTATTTAATGCGTGGAACACAAGTGCACATGTATTTAGTGCGAGGAACACTAGTGCGCATGTATTTAGGGCGTAGAAAACTAGTGCGCATGTATTCATTGCGTGGAACACTAGGACGCATGTATTTAGTGCGTAGAAAACTAGTGCGCATGTATTTAATGCATGGAACACTAGTGCGCATGTATTTAGTGCTTGGAACACTAGTGCGTATGTATTTAATGCGTGGAACACTAGTGCGCATGTATTTAGTGCGAGGAACACTAGTACGCATGTATTTAGTGCGTAGAAAAGTAGTGCGCTTGTATTCAGTGCGTAGAAAACTAGTGCGCATGTATTTAGTTTGAGGAACACTAGTGCGCATGTATTTAGTGCATAGAAAACTAGTGCGCATGTATTCAGTGCGTGGAACACTAGGGCGGATGTATTTAGTGCATGTAACACCAGTGCGTATGTATTTAATGCGTGGAACACTAGTGCGCATGTATTTAGTGCGTGGAACACTAGTGCGCATGTATTTAGTTCATAGAAAACTAGTGCGCATGTATTTAGGGCGTAGAAAACTAGTGCGCATGTATTTAATGCGTGGAACAGTAGTGCGCATGAATTTAGCGCGTGGAACACTAGTGCGCATGTATTTAGTGTATAGAAAACTATTGCGCATGTATTTAGTGCGTGGAACACTAGTGCGCATGTATTTAGTGCGTGGAACACTAGTGCATATGTATTTAATCCGTGGAACACTAGTGCGCATGTATTTAGTGCGTGGAACACTAGTGCGCATGTATTTAGTTCATAGAAAACTAGTGCGCATGTATTTAGGGCGTAGAAAACTAGTGCGCATGTATTTAATGCGTGGAACAGTAGTGCGCATGAATTTAGCGCGTGGAACACTAGTGCGCATGTATTTAGTGTATAGAAAACTATTGCGCATGTATTTAGTGCGTGGAACACTAGTGCGCATGTATTTAGTGCGAAAAACACTAGTACGCATGTATTTAGTGCGTAGAAAAGTAGTGCGCATGTAATCAGTGCGTGGAACACTAGTGCGCATGCATTTAGTGCGTGTAACACTAGTGCGTATGTATTTAATGCGTGGAACACAAGTGCGCATGTATTTAGTGCGTAGAAAAGTAGTGCGCATGTATTCAGTGCGCGGAACACTAGTGCGCATGCATTTAGTGCGTAGAACACTAGTGCGAATGTATTTAATGCGTGGAACACTAGTGCGCATGTATTTAGTGCGAAAACAATAGTACGCATGTATTTAGTGCGTAGAAAACTAGTGCGCATGTATTCAGTGCGTGGAACACTAGGGCGCATGTATTAAGTGCGTGTAACACTAGTGCGTATGTATTTAATGCGTGGAACACAAGTGCACATGTATTTAGTGCGAGGAACACTAGTGCGCATGTATTTAGTGCGTAGAAAACTAGTGCGCATGTATTCATTGCGTGGAACACTAGGACGCATGTATTTAGTGCGTAGAAAACTAGTGCGCATGTATTTAATGCATGGAACACTAGTGCGCATGTATTTAGTGCTTGGAACACTAGTGCGTATGTATTTAATGCGTGGAACACTAGTGCGCATGTATTTAGTGCGAGGAACACTAGTACGCATGTATTTAGTGCGTAGAAAAGTAGTGCGCTTGTATTCAGTGCGTAGAAAACTAGTGCGCATGTATTTAGTTTGAGGAACACTAGTGCGCATGTATTTAGTGCGTAGAAAACTAGTGCGCATGTATTAACTGCGTGGAACACTAGTTCGCATGTATTTAGTGCGTGGAACACTAGTGCGTATGTATTTAATCCGTGGAACACTAGTGCGCATGTATTTAGTGCGAGGAACACTAGTACGCATGTATTTAGTGCGTAGAAAACTAGTGCGCATGTATTCAGTGCGTGGAACACTAGTGTGCATGTATTTAGTGCGTGGAACACTAGTGCGTATGTATTTAATGCGTGGAACACTAGTGCGCATGTATTTAGTACGTGGAACACTAGTGCGAATGTATTTAATGCGTGGAACACTAGTGCGCATGTATTTAGTGCGAAAACAATAGTACGCATGTATTTAGTGCGTAGAAAACTAGTGCGCATGTATTCAGTGCGTGGAACACTAGGGCGCATGTATTAAGTGCGTGTAACACTAGTTCGTATGTATTTAATGCGTGGAACACAAGTGCACATGTATTTAGTGCGAGGAACACTAGTGCGCATGTATTTAGGGCGTAGAAAACTAGTGCGCATGTATTCATTGCGTGGAACACTAGGACGCATGTATTTAGTGCGTAGAAAACTAGTGCGCATGTATTTAATGCATGGAACACTAGTGCGCATGTATTTAGTGCTTGGAACACTAGTGCGTATGTATTTAATGCGTGGAACACTAGTGCGCATGTATTTAGTGCGAGGAACACTAGTACGCATGTATTTAGTGCGTAGAAAACTAGTGCGCATGTATTTAATGCATGGAACACTAGTGCGCATGTATTTAGTGCTTGGAACACTAGTGCGTATGTATTTAATGCGTGGAACACTAGTACGCATGTATTTAGTGCGTAGAAAACTAGTGCGCATGTATTCAGTGCGTGGAACACTAGTGTGCATGTATTTAGTGCGTAGAAAAGTAGTGCGCATGTATTCAGTGCGCGGAACACTAGTGCGCATGTATTTAGTGCGTAGAACACTAGTGCGAATGTATTTAATGCGTGGAACACTAGTGCGCATGTATTTAGTGCGAAAACAATAGTACGCATGTATTTAGTGCGTAGAAAACTAGTGCGCATGTATTCAGTGCGTGGAACACTAGGGCGCATGTATTAAGTGCGTGTAACACTAGTGCGTATGTATTTAATGCGTGGAACACAAGTGCACATGTATTTAGTGCGAGGAACACTAGTGCGCATGTATTTAGGGCGTAGAAAACTAGTGCGCATGTATTCATTGCGTGGAACACTAGGACGCATGTATTTAGTGCGTAGAAAACTAGTGCGCATGTATTTAATGCATGGAACACTAGTGCGCATGTATTTAGTGCTTGGAACACTAGTGCGTATGTATTTAATGCGTGGAACACTAGTGCGCATGTATTTAGTGCGAGGAACACTAGTACGCATGTATTTAGTGCGTAGAAAAGTAGTGCGCTTGTATTCAGTGCGTAGAAAACTAGTGCGCATGTATTTAGTTTGAGGAACACTAGTGCGCATGTATTTAGTGCATAGAAAACTAGTGCGCATGTATTCAGTGCGTGGAACACTAGGGCGGATGTATTTAGTGCATGTAACACCAGTGCGTATGTATTTAATGCGTGGAACACAAGTGCGCATGTATTTAGTGCGAGAAACACTAGTGCGCATGTATTTAGTGCGTAGAAAACTATTGCGCATGTATTCAGTGCATGGAACACTAGTGTGCATGTATTTAATGCGTGGAACACTAGTGCGCATGTATTTAGTGCGTGGAACACTAGTACGCATGTATTTAATGCGTAGAAAACTAGTGCGCATGTATTTAATGCATGGAACACTAGTGGGCTTGTATTTAGTGCGTGGAACACTAGTACGCATAGATTTAGTGCGTAGAAAACTAGTGCGCATGTATTTAGTTTGAGGAACACTAGTGCGCATGTATTTAGTGCGTAGAAAACTAGTGCGCATGTATTTAATGCGTGGAACACTAGTGCGCATGTATTTAGTGCGTGGAACACTAGTGCATATGTATTTAATCCGTGGAACACTAGTGCGCATGTATTTAGTGCGTGGAACACTAGTGCGCATGTATTTAGATCATACAAAACTAGTGCGCATGTATTTAGGGCGTAGAAAACTAGTGCGCATGTATTTAATGCGTGGAACAGTAGTGCGCATGAATTTAGCGCGTGGAACACTAGTGCGCATGTATTTAGTGTATAGAAAACTATTGCGCATGTATTTAGTGCGTGGAACACTAGTGCGCATGTATTTAGTGCGAAAAACACTAGTACGCATGTATTTAGTGCGTAGAAAAGTACTGCGCATGTAATCAGTGCGTGGAACACTAGTGCGCATGTATTTAGTGTGTGGAACACTAGTGCGCATGTATTTAGTGCGAAAAACACTAGTACGCATGTATTTAGTGCGTAGAAAAGTAGTGCGCATGTAATCAGTGCGTGGAACACTAGTGCGCATGCATTTAGTGCGTGTAACACTAGTGCGTATGTATTTAATGCGTGGAACACAAGTGCGCATGTATTTAGTGCGAGGAACACTAGTGCGCATGTATTTAGTGCGTAGAAAAGTAGTGCGCATGTATTCAGTGCGCGGAACACTAGTGCGCATGCATTTAGTGCGTAGAACACTAGTGCGAATGTATTTAATGCGTGGAACACTAGTGCGCATGTATTTAGTGCGAAAACAATAGTACGCATGTATTTAGTGCGTAGAAAACTAGTGCGCATGTATTCAGTGCGTGGAACACTAGGGCGCATGTATTAAGTGCGTGTAACACTAGTGCGTATGTATTTAATGCGTGGAACACAAGTGCACATGTATTTAGTGCGAGGAACACTAGTGCGCATGTATTTAGTGCGTAGAAAACTAGTGCGCATGTATTCATTGCGTGGAACACTAGGACGCATGTATTTAGTGCGTAGAAAACTAGTGCGCATGTATTTAATGCATGGAACACTAGTGCGCATGTATTTAGTGCTTGGAACACTAGTGCGTATGTATTTAATGCGTGGAACACTAGTGCGCATGTATTTAGTGCGTAGAAAAGTAGTGCGCTTGTATTCAGTGCGTAGAAAACTAGTGCGCATGTATTTAGTTTGAGGAACACTAGTGCGCATGTATTTAGTGCGTAGAAAACTAGTGCGCATGTATTAACTGCGTGGAACACTAGTTCGCATGTATTTAGTGCGTGGAACACTAGTGCGTATGTATTTAATCCGTGGAACACTAGTGCGCATGTATTTAGTGCGAGGAACACTAGTACGCATGTATTTAGTGCGTAGAAAACTAGTGCGCATGTATTCAGTGCGTGGAACACTAGTGTGCATGTATTTAGTGCGTGGAACACTAGTGCGTATGTATTTAATGCGTGGAACACTAGTGCGCATGTATTTAGTACGTGGAACACTAGTGCGAATGTATTTAATGCGTGGAACACTAGTGCGCATGTATTTAGTGCGAAAACAATAGTACGCATGTATTTAGTGCGTAGAAAACTAGTGCGCATGTATTCAGTGCGTGGAACACTAGGGCGCATGTATTAAGTGCGTGTAACACTAGTTCGTATGTATTTAATGCGTGGAACACAAGTGCACATGTATTTAGTGCGAGGAACACTAGTGCGCATGTATTTAGTGCGTAGAAAACTAGTGCGCATGTATTCATTGCGTGGAACACTAGTGCGCATGTATTTAGTGCGTAGAAAACTAGTGCGCATGTATTCAGTGCGTAAAATACTAGTGCGCATGTATATAGTGTGTGGAACACTAGTGCGCATGTATTTAGTGCATAGAAAACTAGTACGCATGTATTCAATGCGTGGAATACTAGTGCGCATGTATTAAGTGCGAGGAACACTAGTACGCATGTTTTCAGTGCGTAGAAAATTAGTGCGCATGTATTCAGTGCGTAGAACACTAGTACGCATGGATTTAGTGCATAGAAAACTAGTGCGCATGTATTCAGTGCGTGGAACACTAGGGCGGATGTATTTAGTGCGTGTAACACTAGTGCGTATGTATTTAATGCGTGGAACACAAGTGCGCATGTATTTAGTGCGAGGAACACTAGTGCGCATGTATTTAGTGCGTAGAAAACTAGTGCGCATGTATTCAGTGCGTGGAACACTAGTGTGCATGTATTTAATGCGTGGAACACTAGTGCGCATGTATTTAGTGCGTGGAACACTAGTACGCATGTATTTAATGCGTAGAAAACTAGTGCGCATGTATTTAATGCATGGAACACTAGTGGGCTTGTATTTAGTGCGTGGAACACTAGTACGCATAGATTTAGTGCGTAGAAAACTAGTGCGCATGTATTTAGTTTGAGGAACACTAGTGCGCATGTATTTAGTGCGTAGAAAACTAGTGCGCATGTATTTAATGCGTGGAACACTAGTGCGCATGTATTTAGTGCGTGGAACACTAGTGCATATGTATTTAATCCGTGGAACACTAGTGCGCATGTATTTAGTGCGTGGAACACTAGTGCGCATGTATTTAGTTCATAGAAAACTAGTGCGCATGTATTTAGGGCGTAGAAAACTAGTGCGCATGTATTTAATGCGTGGAACAGTAGTGCGCATGAATTTAGCGCGTGGAACACTAGTGCGCATGTATTTAGTGTATAGAAAACTATTGCGCATGTATTTAGTGCGTGGAACACTAGTGCGCATGTATTTAGTGCGAAAAACACTAGTACGCATGTATTTAGTGCGTAGAAAAGTAGTGCGCATGTAATCAGTGCAAGGAACACTAGTGCGCATGTATTTAGTGTGTGGAACACTAGTGCGCATGTATTTAGTGCGAAAAACACTAGTACGCATGTATTTAGTGCGTAGAAAAGTAGTGCGCATGTAATCAGTGCGTGGAACACTAGTGCGCATGCATTTAGTGCGTGTAACACTAGTGCGTATGTATTTAATGCGTCGAACACAAGTGCGCATGTATTTAGTGCGAGGAACACTAGTGCGCATGTATTTAGTGCGTAGAAAAGTAGTGCGCATGTATTCAGTGCGCGGAACACTAGTGCGCATGTATTTAGTGCGTAGAACACTAGTGCGAATGTATTCAATGCGTGGAACACTAGTGCGCATGTATTTAGTGCGAAAACAATAGTACGCATGTATTTAGTGCGTAGAAAACTAGTGCGCATGTATTCAGTGCGTGGAACACTAGGGCGCATGTATTAAGTGCGTGTAACACTAGTGCGTATGTATTTAATGCGTGGAACACAAGTGCACATGTATTTAGTGCGAGGAACACTAGTGCGCATGTATTTAGGGCGTAGAAAACTAGTGCGCATGTATTTATTGCGTGGAACACTAGGACGCATGTATTTAGTGCGTAGAAAACTAGTGCGCATGTATTTAATGCATGGAACACTAGTGCGCATGTATTTAGTGCTTGGAACACTAGTGCGTATGTATTTAATGCGTGGAACACTAGTGCGCATGTATTTAGTGCGAGGAACACTAGTACGCATGTATTTAGTGCGTAGAAAAGTAGTGCGCTTGTATTCAGTGCGTAGAAAACTAGTGCGCATGTATTTAGTTTGAGGAACACTAGTGCGCATGTATTTAGTGCGTAGAAAACTAGTGCGCATGTATTAACTGCGTGGAACACTAGTTCGCATGTATTTAGTGCGTGGAACACTAGTGCGTATGTATTTAATCCGTGGAACACTAGTGCGCATGTATTTAGTGCGAGGAACACTAGTACGCATGTATTTAGTGCGTAGAAAAGTAGTGCGCTTGTATTCAGTGCGTGGAACACTAGTGCGCATGTATTTAGTGCGAGGAACACTAGTGCGCATGTATTTAGTGTGTGGAACACTAGTGCGCATGTATTTAGTGCGAAAAACACTAGTACGCATGTATTTAGTGCGTAGAAAAGTAGTGCGCATGTAATCAGTGCGTGGAACACTAGTGCGCATGCATTTAGTGCGTGTAACACTAGTGCGTATGTATTTAATGCGTGGAACACAAGTGCGCATGTATTTAGTGCGAGGAACACTAGTGCGCATGTATTTAGTGCGTAGAAAAGTAGTGCGCATGTATTCAGTGCGCGGAACATTAGTGCGCATGTATTTAGTGCGTAGAACACTAGTGCGAATGTATTTAATGCGTGGAACACTAGTGCGCATGTATTTAGTGCGAAAACAATAGTACGCATGTATTTAGTGCGTAGAAAACTAGTGCGCATGTATTCAGTGCGTGGAACACTAGGGCGCATGTATTAAGTGCGTGTAACACTAGTGCGTATGTATTTAATGCGTGGAACACAAGTGCACATGTATTTAGTGCGAGGAACACTAGTGCGCATGTATTTAGGGCGTAGAAAACTAGTGCGCATGTATTCATTGCGTGGAACACTAGGACGCATGTATTTAGTGCGTAGAAAACTAGTGCGCATGTATTTAATGCATGGAACACTAGTGCGCATGTATTTAGTGCTTGGAACACTAGTGCGTATGTATTTAATGCGTGGAACACTAGTGCGCATGTATTTAGTGCGAGGAACACTAGTACGCATGTATTTAGTGCGTAGAAAAGTAGTGCGCTTGTATTCAGTGCGTAGAAAACTAGTGCGCATGTATTTAGTTTGAGGAACACTAGTGCGCATGTATTTAGTGCGTAGAAAACTAGTGCGCATGTATTAACTGCGTGGAACACTAGTTCGCATGTATTTAGTGCGTGGAACACTAGGGCGCATGTATTAAGTGCGTGTAACACTAGTGCGTATGTATTTAATGCGTGGAACACAAGTGCACATGTATTTAGTGCGAGGAACACTAGTGCGCATGTATTTAGTGCGTAGAAAACTAGTGCGCATGTATTCATTGCGTGGAACACTAGTGCGCATGTATTTAGTGCGTAGAAAACTAGTGCGCATGTATTCAGTGCGTAAAATACTAGTGCGCATGTATATAGTGTGTGGAACACTAGTGCGCATGTATTTAGTGCATAGAAAACTAGTACGTATGTATTCAATGCGTGGAATACTAGTGCGCATGTATTAAGTGCGAGGAACACTAGTACGCATGTTTTCAGTGCGTAGAAAATTAGTGCGCATGTATTCAGTGCGTAGAACACTAGTACGCATGGATTTAGTGCATAGAAAACTAATGCGCATGTATTCAGTGCGTGGAACACTAGGGCGGATGTATTTAGTGCATGTAACACTAGTGCGTATGTATTTAATGCGTGGAACACAAGTGCGCATGTATTTAGTGCGAGGAACACTAGTGCGCATGTATTTAGTGCGTAGAAAACTAGTGCGCATGTATTCAGTGCGTGGAACACTAGTGTGCATGTATTTAATGCGTGGAACACTAGTGCGCATGTATTTAGTGCGTGGAACACTAGTACGCATGTATTTAATGCGTAGAAAACTAGTGCGCATGTATTTAATGCATGGAACACTAGTGGGCTTGTATTTAGTGCGTGGAACACTAGTACGCATAGATTTAGTGCGTAGAAAACTAGTGCGCATGTATTTAGTTTGAGGAACACTAGTGCGCATGTATTTAGTGCGTAGAAAACTAGTGCGCATGTATTTAATGCTTGGAACACTAGTGCGCATGTATTTAGTGCGTGGAACACTAGTGCATATGTATTTAATCCGTGGAACACTAGTGCGCATGTATTTAGTGCGTGGAACACTAGTGCGCATGTATTTAGTTCATAGAAAACTAGTGCGCATGTATTTAGGGCGTAGAAAACTAGTGCGCATGTATTTAATGCGTGGAACAGTAGTGCGCATGAATTTAGCGCGTGGAACACTAGTGCGCATGTATTTAGTGTATAGAAAACTATTGCGCATGTATTTAGTGCGTGGAACACTAGTGCGCATGTATTTAGTGCGAAAAACACTAGTACGCATGTATTTAGTGCGTAGAAAAGTAGTGCGCATGTAATCAGTGCGTGGAACACTAGTGCGCATGTATTTAGTGCGAGGAACACTAGTACGCATGTATTTAGTGCGTAGAAAAGTAGTGCGCTTGTATTCAGTGCGTGGAACACTAGTGCGCATGTATTTAATGCGTGGAACACTAGTGCGCATGTATTTAATGCGTGAAACACTAGTGCGCATGTACTTAGTGCGAGGAACACTAGTACGCATGTATTTAGTGCGTAGAAAAGTAGTTCGCTTGTATTCAGTGCGTGGAACACTAGTGCGCATGTATTTAGTGCGTGGAACGCTAGTGCGCATGTATTTAGTGCGAGGAACACTAGTACGCATGTATTTAGTGCGTAGAAAAGTAGTGCGCTTGTATTCAGTGCGTGGAACACTAGTGCGCATGTATTTAATGCGTGGAACACTAGTGCGCATGTATTTAGTGCGTGGAACACTAGTGCGCATGTATTTAGTTCATAGAAAACTAGTGCGCATGTATTTAGGGCGTAGAAAACTAGTGCGCATGTATTTAATGCGTGGAACAGTAGTGCGCATGAATTTAGCGCGTGGAACACTAGTGCGCATGTATTTAGTGTATAGAAAACTATTGCGCATGTATTTAGTGCGTGGAACACTAGTGCGCATGTATTTAGTGCGAAAAACACTAGTACGCATGTATTTAGTGCGTAGAAAAGTAGTGCGCATGCAATCAGTGCGTGGAACACTAGTGCGCATGTATTTAGTGCGAGGAACACTAGTACGCATGTATTTAGTGCGTAGAAAAGTAGTGCGCTTGTATTCAGTGCGTGGAACACTAGTGCGCATGTATTTAATGCGTGGAACACTAGTGCGCATGTATTTAATGCGTGAAACACTAGTGCGCATGTACTTAGTGCGAGGAACACTAGTACGCATGTATTTAGTGCGTAGAAAAGTAGTTCGCTTGTATTCAGTGCGTGGAACACTAGTGCGCATGTATTTAGTGCGTGGAACGCTAGTGCGCATGTATTTAGTGCGAGGAACACTAGTACGCATGTATTTAGTGCGTAGAAAAGTAGTGCGCATGTATTTAATGCGTGGAACACTAGTGCGCATGTATTTAATGCGTGAAACACTAGTGCGCATGTACTTAGTGCGAGGAACACTAGTACGCATGTATTTAGTGCGTAGAAAAGTAGTTCGCTTGTATTCAGTGCGTGGAACACTAGTGCGCATGTATTTAGTGCGTGGAACGCTAGTGCGTATGTATTTAATGCGTGGAACACTAGTGCGCATGTATTTAGTGCGAGGAACACTAGTGGGCATGTATTTAATGCGTAGAAGACTAGTGCGCATGTATTTAGTGCGTGGAACACTATTACGCATGTATTTAGTGCGTAGAAAACTAGTGCGCATGTATTTAGTGCGTAGAAAACTAGTGCGCATGTATTTAGTGCGCGGAACACTAGTGCGTATGTATTTAATGCGTGGAACACTAGTGCGCATGTATTTAGTGCGTAGAAAACTAGTGCGCATGTATTCAGTGCGTGGAACACTAGTGTGCATGTATTTAGTGCGTGGAACACTAGTGCGTATGTATTTAATGCGTGGAACACTATTGCGCATGTATTTAGTGCGAGGAACACTAGTGCGAATGTATTTAGTGCGTAGAAATCTAGTGCGCATGTATTTAATGCGTGAAACACTAGTGCGCATGTATTTAGTGCGTGGAACACTAGTACGCATGTATTTAATGCGTGAAACACTAGTGCGCATGTATTTAGTGCGTGGAACACAAGTGCACATTTATTTAGTGCGAGGAACACTAGTGCGCATGTATTTAGTGCGTAGAAAACTAGTGCGCATGTATTCATTGCGTGGAACACTAGTGCGCATGTATTTAGTGCGTAGAAAACTAGTGCGCATGTATTTAATGCATGGAACACTAGTACGCATGTATTTAGTGCGTAGAAAAGTAGTGCGCATGTAATCAGTGCGTGGAACACTAGTGCGCATGCATTTAGTGCGTGTAACACTAGTGCGTATGTATTTAATGCGTGGAACACAAGTGCGCATGTATTTAGTGCGAGGAACACTAGTGCGCATGTATTTAGTGCGTAGAAAAGTAGTGCGCATGTATTCAGTGCGCGGAACACTAGTGCGCATGTATTTAGTACGTGGAACACTAGTGCGAATGTATTTAATGCGTGGAACACTAGTGCGCATGTATTTAGTGCGAAAACAATAGTACGCATGTATTTAGTGCGTAGAAAACTAGTGCGCATGTATTCAGTGCGTGGAAGACTAGGGCGCATGTATTAAGTGCGTGTAACACTAGTGCGTATGTATTTAATGCGTGGAACACAAGTGCACATGTATTTAGTGCGAGGAACACTAGTGCGCATGTATTTAGTGCGTAGAAAACTAGTGCGCATGTATTCATTGCGTAGAACACTAGTGCGCATGTATTTAGTGCGTAGAAAACTAGTGCGCATGTATTCAGTGCGTAAAATACTAGTGCGCATGTATATAGTGTGTGGAACACTAGTGCGCATGTATTTAGTGCATAGAAAACTAGTACGTATGTATTCAATGCGTGGAATACTAGTGCGCATGTATTAAGTGCGAGGAACACTAGTACGCATGTTTTCAGTGCGTAGAAAATTAGTGCGCATGTATTCAGTGCGCAGAACACTAGTACGCATGGATTTAGTGCATAGAAAACTAGTGCGCATGTATTCAGTGCGTGGAACACTAGGGCGGATGTATTTAGTGCGTGGAACACTAGTACGCATGTATTTAATGCGTAGAAAACTAGTGCTCATGTATTTAATGCATGGAACACTAGTGGGCTTGTATTTAGTGCGTGGAACACTAGTACGCATAGATTTAGTGCGTAGAAATCTAGTGCGCATGTATTTAGTTTGAGGAACACTAGTGCGCATGTATTTAATCCGTGGAACACTAGTGCGCATGTATTTAGTGCGTGAAACACTAGTGCGCATGTATTTAGTGCGAGGAACACTAGTACGCATGTATTTAGTGCGTAGAAAAGTAGTTCGCTTGTATTCAGTGCGAGGAACACTAGTGCGCATGTATTTAATGCGTAGAAGACTAGTGCGCATGTATTTAGTGCGTGGAACACTATTACGCATGTATTTAGTGTCTAGAAAAGTAGTGCGCATGTATTTAGTGCGTAGAAAACTAGTGCGCATGTATTTAGTGCGCGGAACACTAGTGCGTATGTATTTAATGCGTGGAACACTAGTGCGCATGTATTTAGTGCGTAGAAAACTAGTGCGCATGTATTCAGTGCGTGGAACACTAGTGTGCATGTATTTAGTGCGTGGAACACTAGTGCGTATGTATTTAATGCGTGGAACACTAGTGCGCATGTATTTAGTGCGAGGAACACTAGTGCGCATGTATTTAGTGCGTAGAAATCTAGTGCGCATGTATTTAATGCGTGAAACACTAGTGCGCATGTATTTAGTGCGTGGAACACTAGTACGCATGTATTTAATGCGTGAAACACTAGTGCGCATGTATTTAGTGCGTGGAACACTAGTACGCATGTATTTAATGCGTAGAAAACTAGTGCGCATGTATTTAATGCATGGAACACTAGTACGCATGTATTTAGTGCGTAGAAAAGTAGTGCGCATGTAATCAGTGCGTGGAACACTAGTGCGCATGCATTTAGTGCGTGTAACACTAGTGCGTATGTATTTAATGCGTGGAACACAAGTGCGCATGTATTTAGTGCGAGGAACACTAGTGCGCATGTATTTAGTGCGTAGAAAAGTAGTGCGCATGTATTCAGTGCGCGGAACACTAGTGCGCATGTATTTAGTACGTGGAACACTAGTGCGAATGTATTTAATGCGTGGAACACTAGTGCGCATGTATTTAGTGCGAAAACAATAGTACGCATCTATTTAGTGCGTAGAAAACTAGTGCGCATGTATTCAGTGCGTGGAACACTAGGGCGCATGTATTAAGTGCGTGTAACACTAGTGCGTATGTATTTAATGCGTGGAACACAAGTGCACATGTATTTAGTGCGAGGAACACTAGTGCGCATGTATTTAGTGCGTAGAAAACTAGTGCGCATGTATTCATTGCGTGGAACACTAGTGCGCATGTATTTAGTGCGTAGAAAACTAGTGCGCATGTATTCAGTGCGTAAAATACTAGTGCGCATGTATATAGTGTGTGGAACACTAGTGCGCATGTATTTAGTGCATAGAAAACTAGTACGTATGTATTCAATGCGTGGAATACTAGTGCGCATGTATTAAGTGCGAGGAACACTAGTACGCATGTTTTCAGTGCGTAGAAAATTAGTGCGCATGTATTCAGTGCGTAGAACACTAGTACGCATGGATTTAGTGCATAGAAAACTAGTGCGCATGTATTCAGTGCGTGGAACACTAGGGCGGATGTATTTAGTGCATGTAACACTAGTGCGTATGTATTTAATGCGTGGAACACAAGTGCGCATGTATTTAGTGCGAGGAACACTAGTGCGCATGTATTTAGTGCGTAGATAACTAGTGCGCATGTATTCAGTGCGTGGAACACTAGTGTGCATGTATTTAATGCGTGGAACACTAGTGCGCATGTATTTAGTGCGTGGAACACTAGTACGCATGTATTTAATGCGTAGAAAACTAGTGCGCATGTATTTAATGCATGGAACACTAGTGCGCATGTATTTAATGCGTGGAACACTAGTGCGCATGTATTTAGTGCGTGGAACACTAGTGCATATGTATTTAATCCGTGGAACACTAGTGCGCATGTATTTAGTGCGTGGAACACTAGTGCGCATGTATTTAGTTCATAGAAAACTAGTGCGCATGTATTTAGGGCGTAGAAAACTAGTGCGCATGTATTTAATGCGTGGAACAGTAGTGCGCATGAATTTAGCGCGTGGAACACTAGTGCGCATGTATTTAGTGTATAGAAAACTATTGCGCATGTATTTAGTGCGTGGAACACTAGTGCGCATGTATTTAGTGCAAAAAACACTAGTACGCATGTATTTAGTGCGTAGAAATGTAGTGCGCATGTAATCAGTGCGTGGAACACTAGTGCGCATGTATTTAGTGCGAAAAACACTAGTACGCATGTATTTAGTGCGTAGAAAAGTAGTGCGCATGTAATCAGTGCGTGGAACACTAGTGCGCATGCATTTAGTGCGTGTAACACTAGTGCGTATGTATTTAATGCGTGGAACACAAGTGCGCATGTATTTAGTGCGAGGAACACTAGTGCGCATGTATTTAGTGCGTAGAAAAGTAGTGCGCATGTATTCAGTGCGCGGAACACTAGTGCGCATGTATTTAGTGCGTAGAACACTAGTGCGAATGTATTTAATGCGTGGAACACTAGTGCGCATGTATTTAGTGCGAAAACAATAGTACGCATGTATTTAGTGCGTAGAAAACTAGTGCGCATGTATTCAGTGCGTGGAACACTAGAGCGCATGTATTAAGTGCGTGTAACACTAGTGCGTATGTATTTAATGCGTGGAACACAAGTGCACATGTATTTAGTGCGAGGAACACTAGTGCGCATGTATTTAGTGCGTAGAAAAGTAGTGCGCATGTAATCAGTGCGTGGAACACTAGTGCGCATGCATTTAGTGCGTGTAACACTAGTGCGTATGTATTTAATGCGTGGAACACAAGTGCGCATGTATTTAGTGCGAGGAACACTAGTGCGCATGTATTTAGTGCGTAGAAAAGTAGTGCGCTTGTATTCAGTGCGTAGAAAACTAGTGCGCATGTATTTAGTTTGAGGAACACTAGTGCGCATGTATTTAGTGCGTAAAAAACTAGTGCGCATGTATTAACTGCGTGGAACACTAGTTCGCATGTATTTAGTGCGTAGAACACTAGTGCGTATGTATTTAATCCGTGGAACACTAGTGCGCATGTATTTAGTGCGAGGAACACTAGTACGCATGTATTTAGTGCGTAGAAAAGTAGTGCGCTTGTATTCAGTGCGTGGAACACTAGTGCGCATGTATTTAGTGCGAGGAACACTAGTACGCATGTATTTAGTGCGTAGAAAAGTAGTGCGCTTGTATTCAGTGCGTGGAACACTAGTGCGCATGTATTTAATGCGTGGAACACTAGTGCGCATGTATTTAATGCGTGAAACACTAGTGCGCATGTATTTAGTGCGAGGAACACTAGTACGCATGTATTTAGTGCGTGGAACACTAGTGCGTATGTATTTAATCCGTGGAACACTAGTGCGCATGTAATCAGTGCGTGGAACACTAGTGCGCATGCATTTAGTGCGTGTAACACTAGTGCGTATGTATTTAATGCGTGGAACACAAGTGCGCATGTATTTAGTGCGAGGAACACTAGTGCGCATGTATTTAGTGCGTAGAAAAGTAGTGCGCTTGTATTCAGTGCGTAGAAAACTAGTGCGCATGTATTTAGTTTGAGGAACACTAGTGCGCATGTATTTAGTGCGTAAAAAACTAGTGCGCATGTATTAACTGCGTGGAACACTAGTTCGCATGTATTTAGTGCGTGGAACACTAGTGCGTATGTATTTAATCCGTGGAACACTAGTGCGCATGTATTTAGTGCGAGGAACACTAGTACGCATGTATTTAGTGCGTAGAAAAGTAGTGCGCTTGTATTCAGTGCGTGGAACACTAGTGCGCATGTATTTAGTGCGAGGAACACTAGTACGCATGTATTTAGTGCGTAGAAAAGTAGTGCGCTTGTATTCAGTGCGTGGAACACTAGTGCGCATGTATTTAATGCGTGGAACACTAGTGCGCATGTATTTAATGCGTGAAACACTAGTGCGCATGTATTTAGTGCGAGGAACACTAGTACGCATGTATTTAGTGCGTGGAACACTAGTACGCATGTATTTAATGCGTAGAAAACTAGTGCGCATGTATTTAATGCATGGAACACTAGTACGCATGTATTTAGTGCGTAGAAAAGTAGTGCGCATGTAATCAGTGCGTGGAACACTAGTGCGCATGCATTTAGTGCGTGTAACACTAGTGCGTATGTATTTAATGCGTGGAACACAAGTGCACATGTATTTAGTGCGAGGAACACTAGTGCGCATGTATTTAGTGCGTAGAAAACTAGTGCGCATGTATTCATTGCGTAGAACACTAGTGCGCATGTATTTAGTGCGTAGAAAACTAGTGCGCATGTATTCAGTGCGTAAAATACTAGTGCGCATGTATATAGTGTGTGGAACACTAGTGCGCATGTATTTAGTGCATAGAAAACTAGTACGTATGTATTCAATGCGTGGAATACTAGTGCGCATGTATTAAGTGCGAGGAACACTAGTACGCATGTTTTCAGTGCGTAGAAAATTAGTGCGCATGTATTCAGTGCGTAGAACACTAGTACGCATGGATTTAGTGCATAGAAAACAAGTGCGCATGTATTCAGTGCGTGGAACACTAGGGCGGATGTATTTAGTGCGTGGAACACTAGTACGCATGTATTTAATGCGTAGAAAACTAGTGCTCATGTATTTAATGCATGGAACACTAGTGGGCTTGTATTTAGTGCGTGGAACACTAGTACGCATAGATTTAGTGCGTAGAAATCTAGTGCGCATGTATTTAGTTTGAGGAACACTAGTGCGCATGTATTTAATCCGTGGAACACTAGTGCGCATGTATTTAGTGCGTGAAACACTAGTGCGCATGTATTTAGTGCGAGGAACACTAGTACGCATGTATTTAGTGCGTAGAAAAGTAGTTCGCTTGTATTCAGTGAGAGGAACACTAGTGCGCATGTATTTAATGCGTAGAAGACTAGTGCGCATGTATTTAGTGCGTGGAACACTATTACGCATGTATTTAGTGTCTAGAAAAGTAGTGCGCATGTATTTAGTGCGTAGAAAACTAGTGCGCATGTATTTAGTGCGCGGAACACTAGTGCGTATGTATTTAATGCGTGGAACACTAGTGCGCATGTATTTAGTGCGTAGAAAACTAGTGCGCATGTATTCAGTGCGTGGAACACTAGTGTGCATGTATTTAGTGCGTGGAACACTAGTGCGTATGTATTTAATGCGTGGAACACTAGTGCGCATGTATTTAGTGCGAGGAACACTAGTGCGCATGTATTTAGTGCGTAGAAATCTAGTGCGCATGTATTTAATGCGTGAAACACTAGTGCGCATGTATTTAGTGCGTGGAACACTAGTACGCATGTATTTAATGCGTGAAACACTAGTGAGCATGTATTTAGTGCGTGGAACACTAGTACGCATGTATTTAATGCGTAGAAAACTAGTGCGCATGTATTTAATGCATGGAACACTAGTGCGCATGTATTTAATGCGTGGAACACTAGTGCGCATGTATTTAGTGCGTGGAACACTAGTGCATATGTATTTAATCCGTGGAACACTAGTGCGCATGTATTTAGTGCGTGGAACACTAGTGCGCATGTATTTAGTTCATAGAAAACTAGTGCGCATGTATTTAGGGCGTAGAAAACTAGTGCGCATGTATTTAATGCGTGGAACAGTAGTGCGCATGAATTTAGCGCGTGGAACACTAGTGCGCATGTATTTAGTGTATAGAAAACTATTGCGCATGTATTTAGTGCGTGGAACACTAGTGCGCATGTATTTAGTGCAAAAAACACTAGTACGCATGTATTTAGTGCGTAGAAATGTAGTGCGCATGTAATCAGTGCGTGGAACACTAGTGCGCATGTATTTAGTGCGAAAAACACTAGTACGCATGTATTTAGTGCGTAGAAAAGTAGTGCGCATGTAATCAGTGCGTGGAACACTAGTGCGCATGCATTTAGTGCGTGTAACACTAGTGCGTATGTATTTAATGCGTGGAACACAAGTGCGCATGTATTTAGTGCGAGGAACACTAGTGCGCATGTATTTAGTGCGTAGAAAAGTAGTGCGCATGTATTCAGTGCGCGGAACACTAGTGCGCATGTATTTAGTGCGTAGAACACTAGTGCGAATGTATTTAATGCGTGGAACACTAGTGCGCATGTATTTAGTGCGAAAACAATAGTTCGCATGTATTTAGTGCGTAGAAAACTAGTGCGCATGTATTCAGTGCGTGGAACACTAGAGCGCATGTATTAAGTGCGTGTAACACTAGTGCGTATGTATTTAATGCGTGGAACACAAGTGCACATGTATTTAGTGCGAGGAACACTAGTGCGCATGTATTTAGTGCGTAGAAAAGTAGTGCGCATGTAATCAGTGCGTGGAACACTAGTGCGCATGCATTTAGTGCGTGTAACACTAGTGCGTATGTATTTAATGCGTGGAACACAAGTGCGCATGTATTTAGTGCGAGGAACACTAGTGCGCATGTATTTAGTGCGTAGAAAAGTAGTGCGCTTGTATTCAGTGCGTAGAAAACTAGTGCGCATGTATTTAGTTTGAGGAACACTAGTGCGCATGTATTTAGTGCGTAAAAAACTAGTGCGCATGTATTAACTGCGTGGAACACTAGTTCGCATGTATTTAGTGCGTAGAACACTAGTGCGTATGTATTTAATCCGTGGAACACTAGTGCGCATGTATTTAGTGCGAGGAACACTAGTACGCATGTATTTAGTGCGTAGAAAAGTAGTGCGCTTGTATTCAGTGCGTGGAACACTAGTGCGCATGTATTTAGTGCGAGGAACACTAGTACGCATGTATTTAGTGCGTAGAAAAGTAGTGCGCTTGTATTCAGTGCGTGGAACACTAGTGCGCATGTATTTAATGCGTGGAACACTAGTGCGCATGTATTTAATGCGTGAAACACTAGTGCGCATGTATTTAGTGCGAGGAACACTAGTACGCATGTATTTAGTGCGTGGAACACTAGTGCGTATGTATATAATCCGTGGAACACTAGTGCGCATGTAATCAGTGCGTGGAACACTAGTGCGCATGCATTTAGTGCGTGTAACACTAGTGCGTATGTATTTAATGCGTGGAACACAAGTGCGCATGTATTTAGTGCGAGGAACACTAGTGCGCATGTATTTAGTGCGTAGAAAAGTAGTGCGCTTGTATTCAGTGCGTAGAAAACTAGTGCGCATGTATTTAGTTTGAGGAACACTAGTGCGCATGTATTTAGTGCGTAAAAAACTAGTGCGCATGTATTAACTGCGTGGAACACTAGTTCGCATGTATTTAGTGCGTGGAACACTAGTGCGTATGTATTTAATCCGTGGAACACTAGTGCGCATGTATTTAGTGCGAGGAACACTAGTACGCATGTATTTAGTGCGTAGAAAAGTAGTGCGCTTGTATTCAGTGCGTGGAACACTAGTGCGCATGTATTTAGTGCGAGGAACACTAGTACGCATGTATTTAGTGCGTAGAAAAGTAGTGCGCTTGTATTCAGTGCGTGGAACACTAGTGCGCATGTATTTAATGCGTGGAACACTAGTGCGCATGTATTTAATGCGTGAAACACTAGTGCGCATGTATTTAGTGCGAGGGACACTAGTACGCATGTATTTAGTGCGTAGAAGACTAGTGCGCATGTATTTAGTGCGTGGAACGCTAGTGCGTATGTATTTAATGCGTGGAACACTAGTGCGCATGTATTTAGTGCGAGGAACACTAGTGCGCATGTATTTAATGCGTAGAAGACTAGTGCGCATGTATTTAGTGCGTGGAACACTATTACGCATGTATTTAGTGCGTAGAAAACTAGTGCGCATGTATTTAGTGCGTAGAAAACTAGTGCGCATGTATTTAGTGCGCGGAACACTAGTGCGTATGTATTTAATGCGTGGAACACTAGTGCGCATGTATTTAGTGCGTAGAAAACTAGTGCGCATGTATTCAGTGCGTGGAACACTAGTGTGCATGTATTTAGTGCGTGGAACACTAGTGCGTATGTATTTAATGCGTGGAACACTAGTGCGCATGTATTTAGTTCGAGGAACACTAGTGCGCACGTATTAAGTGCGTAGAAATCTAGTGCGCATGTATTTAATGCGTGAAACACTAGTGCGCATGTATTTAGTGCGTGGAACACTAGTACGCATGTATTTAATGCGTGAAACACTAGTGCGCATGTATTTAGTGCGTGGAACACTAGTACGCATGTATTTAATGCGTAGAAAACTAGTGCGCATGTATTTAATGCATGGAACACTAGTACGCATGTATTTAGTGCGTAGAAAAGTAGTGCGCATGTAATCAGTGCGTGGAACACTAGTGCGCATGCATTTAGTGCGTGTAACACTAGTGCGTATGTATTTAATGCGTGGAACACAAGTGCGCATGTATTTAGTGCGAGGAACACTAGTGCGCATGTATTTAGTGCGTAGAAAAGTAGTGCGCATGTATTCAGTGCGCGGAACACTAGTGCGCATGTATTTAGTACGTGGAACACTAGTGCGAATGTATTTAATGCGTGGAACACTAGTGCGCATGTATTTAGTGCGAAAACAATAGTACGCATGTATTTAGTGCGTAGAAAACTAGTGCGCATGTATTCAGTGCGTGGAACACTAGGGCGCATGTATTAAGTGCGTGTAACACTAGTGCGTATGTATTTAATGCGTGGAACACAAGTGCACATGTATTTAGTGCGAGGAACACTAGTGCGCATGTATTTAGTGCGTAGAAAACTAGTGCGCATGTATTCATTGCGTGGAACACTAGTGCGCATGTATTTAGTGCGTAGAAAACTAGTGCGCATGTATTCAGTGCGTAAAATACTAGGGCGCATGTATATAGTGTATGGAACACTAGTGCGCATGTATTTAGTGCATAGAAAACTAGTACGTATGTATTCAATGCGTGGAATACTAGTGCGCATGTATTAAGTGCGAGGAACACTAGTACGCATGTTTTCAGTGCGTAGAAAATTAGTGCGCATGTATTCAGTGCGTAGAACACTAGTACGCATGGATTTAGTGCATAGAAAACTAGTGCGCATGTATTCAGTGCGTGGAACACTAGGGCGGATGTATTTAGTGCATGTAACACTAGTGCGTATGTATTTAATGCGTGGAACACAAGTGCGCATGTATTTAGTGCGAGGAACACTAGTGCGCATGTATTTAGTGCGTAGAAAACTAGTGCGCATGTATTCAGTGCGTGGAACACTAGTGTGCATGTATTTAATGCGTGGAACACTAGTGCGCATGTATTTAGTGCGTGGAACACTAGTACGCATGTATTTAATGCGTAGAAAACTAGTGCGCATGTATTTAATGCATGGAACACTAGTGGGCTTGTATTTAGTGCGTGGAACACTAGTACGCATAGATTTAGTGCGTAGAAAGCTAGTGCGCATGTATTTAGTTTGAGGAACACTAGTGCGCATGTATTTAGTGCGTAGAAAACTAGTGCGCATGTATTAACTGCGTGGAACACTAGTTCGCATGTATTTAGTGCGTGGAACACTAGTGCGTATGTATTTAATCCGTGGAACACTAGTGCGCATGTATTTAGTGCGAGGAACACTAGTACGCATGTATTTAGTGCGTAGAAAAGTAGTGCGCTTGTATTCAGTGCGTGGAACACTAGTGCGCATGTATTTAGTGCGAGGAACACTAGTACGCATGTATTTAGTGCGTAGAAAAGTAGTGCGCTTGTATTCAGTGCGTGGAACACTAGTGCGCATGTATTTAATGCGTGGAACACTAGTGCGCATGTATTTAATGCGTGAAACACTAGTGCGCATGTATTTAGTGCGAGGAACACTAGTACGCATGTATTTAGTGCGTAGAAAAGTAGTTCGCTTGTATTCAGTGCGTGGAACACTAGTGCGCATGTATTTAGTGTGTAGAACACTAGTGCGCATGTATTTAGTGCGTAGAAAACTAGTGCGCATGTATTTAGTGCGCGGAACACTAGTACGCATGTATTTTGTGCGTTGAAAATTAGTGCGCATGTATTCGTTGCGTGGAACACTAGTACGCATGTATTTAGTGCGTAGAAAACTAGTGCTCATGTATTTAGTGCGTATAAAACAAGTGCGCATGTATTTAGTGCGTGGAACACTAGTGCGCATGTATTTAGTGCGAAAAACACTAGTACGCATGTATTTAGTGGGTAGAAAAGTAGTGCGCATGTATTTAGTGCGTGGAACACTAGTGCGCATGTATTTAGTGCGTGAAACACTAGTGCGTATGTATTTAGTGCGTGGAACACTAGTGCGCCTGTATTTAGTGCGAGGAACACTAGTGGGCATGTATTTAGTGCGTAGAAAACTAGTGCGCATGTATTTAGTGCGTGGAACACTAGTGCGCATGTATTTAGTGCGGGGAACACTAGTACCCATGTATTTAGTGCAAAGAACACTAGTACGCATGTATTTAGTGCGTAGAAAATTAGTGCGCATGTATTCATTGCGTAAAACACTAGTACTCATGTATTTAGTTCGTAGAAAACTAGTGCGCATGTATTAACTGCGTGGAATACTAGTGCGCATGTATATAGTGTGTAGAACACTAGTGCGCATGTATTTAGTGCGTGGAACACTAGTGCGCATGTATTTAGTGCGTGGAACACTAGTGCGCATGTATTTAATCCGTGGAAAACTAGTGCGCATGTATTTAGTGCGAGGAACACTAGTACGCATGTATTTAGTGCGTAGAAAAGTAGTTCGCTTGTATTCAGTGCGTGGAACACTAGTGCGCATGTATTTAGTGCGTGGAACACTAGTGCGTATGTATTTAATGCGTGGAACACTAGTGCGGATGTATTTAGTGCGAGGAACACTAGTGCGCATGTATTTAGTGCGTAGAAAAGTAGTGCGCTTGTATTCAGTGCGTGGAACACTAGTGCGCATGTATTTAGTGCTGGGAACACTAGTGCGTATGTATTTAATGCGTGGAACACTAGTGCGGATGTATTTAGTGCGAGGAACACTAGTGCGCATGTATTTGGTGCGTAGAAATCTAGTGCGTATGTATTTAATCCGTGGAACACTAGTGCGCATGTATTTAGTGCGAGGAACACTAGTACGCATGTATTTAGTGCGTAGAAAAGTAGTGCGCTTGTATTCAGTGCGTGGAACACTAGTGCGCATGTATTTAGTGCTGGGAACACTAGTGCGTATGTATTTAATGCGTGGAACACTAGTTCGCATGTATTTAGTGCGTGGAACACTAGTGCGTATGTATTTAATCCGTGGAAAACTAGTGCGCATGTATTTAGTGCGAGGAACACTAGTACGCATGTATTTAGTGCGTAGAAAAGTAGTTTCCTTGTATTCAGTGCGTGGAACACTAGTGCGCATGTATTTAGGGCGTAGAAAACTAGTGCGCATGTATTTAATGCGTGGAACAGTAGTGCGCATGAATTTAGCGCGTGGAACACTAGTGCGCATGTATTTAGTGCATAGAAAACCATTGCGCATGTATTTAGTGCGTGGAACACTAGTGCGCATGTATTTAGTGCGAAAAACACTAGTACGCATGTATTTAGTGCGTAGAAAAGTAGTGCGCATGTAATCAGTGCGTGGAACACTAGTGCGCATGTATTTAGTGTGTGGAACACTAGTGCGCATGTATTTAGTGCGTAGAAAACTAGTGCGCATGTATTTAGTGCGCGGAACACTAGTACGCATGTATTTAGTGCGTTGAAAATTAGTGCGCATGTATTCGTTGCGTGGAACACTAGTACGCATGTATTTAGTGCGTAGAAAACTAGTGCTCATGTATTTAGTGCGTATAAAACAAGTGCGCATGTATTTAGTGCGTGGAACACTAGTGCGCATGTATTTAGTGCGAAAAACACTAGTACGCATGTATTTAGTGCGTAGAAAAGTAGTGCGCATGTATTTAGTGCGTGGAACACTAGTGCGCATGTATTTAGTGCGTGAAACACTAGTGCGTATGTATTTAGTGCGTGGAACACTAGTGCGCCTGTATTTAGTGCGAGGAACACTAGTGGGCATGTATTTAGTGCGTAGAAAACTAGTGCGCATGTATTTAGTGCGTGGAACACTAGTGCGCATGTATTTAGTGCGGGGAACACTATTACCCATGTATTTAGTGCAAAGAACACTAGTACGCATGTATTTAGTGCGTAGAAAATTAGTGCGCATGTATTCATTGCGTAAAACACTAGTACTCATGTATTTAGTTCGTAGAAAACTAGTGCGCATGTATTAACTGCGTGGAATACTAGTGCGCATGTATATAGTGTGTAGAACACTAGTGCGCATGTATTTAGTGCGTGGAACACTAATGCGCATGTATTTAGTGCGTGGAACACTAGTGCGCATGTATTTAATCCGTGGAAAACTAGTGCGCATGTATTTAGTGCGTAGAAAAGTAGTTCGCTTGTATTCAGTGCGTGGAACACTAGTGCGCATGTATTTAGTGCGTGGAACACTAGTGCGTATGTATTTAATGCGTGGAACACTAGTGCGGATGTATTTAGTGCGAGGAACACTAGTGCGCATGTATTTAGTGCGTAGAAAAGTAGTGCGCTTGTATTCAGTGCGTGGAACACTAGTGCGCATGTATTTAGTGCTGGGAACACTAGTGCGTATGTATTTAATGCGGGAACACTAGTGCGGATGTATTTAGTGCGAGGAACACTAGTGCGCATGTATTTAGTGCGTAGAAATCTAGTGCGTATGTATTTAATCCGTGGAACACTAGTGCGCATGTATTTAGTGCGAGGAACACTAGTACGCATGTATTTAGTGCGTAGAAAAGTAGTGCGCTTGTATTCAGTGCGTGGAACACTAGTGCGCATGTATTTAGTGCTGGGAACACTAGTGCGTATGTATTTAATGCGTGGAACACTAGTTCGCATGTATTTAGTGCGTGGAACACTAGTGCGTATGTATTTAATCCGTGGAAAACTAGTGCGCATGTATTTAGTGCGAGGAACACTAGTACGCATGTATTTAGTGCGTAGAAAAGTAGTTCGCTTGTATTCAGTGCGTGGAACACTAGTGCGCATGTATTTAGTGCGTGGAACACTAGTGCGTATGTATTTAATGCGTGGAACACTAGTGCGGATGTATTTAGTGCGAGGAACACTAGTGCGCATGTATTTAGTGCGTGGAAATCTAGTGCGCATGTATTTGATGCATGCAACACTAGTGCGCATGTATTTAATGCGTAGAACACTAGTGCGCATGTATTTAGTGCGTGGAACACTACTGCGTATGTATTTAATCCGTGGAACACTAGTGCGCATGTATTTAGTGCGAGGAACACTAGTACGCATGTATTTAGTGCGTAGAAAAGTAGTGCCCATGTATTTAATGCGAGGAACACTAGTGCGCATGTATTTAGTGCGTAGAAATCTAGTGCGCATGTATTTAATGCGTGGAACACTAGTGCGCATGTATTTAGTGCGTGGAACACTAGTACGCATGTATGTAGTGCGTATAAAACTAGTGCGCATGTATTTAATGCATGGAACACTAGTGCGCATGTATTTAGTGCTTGGAACACTAGTGCGTATGTATTTAATGCGTGGAACACTAGTGCGCATGTATTTAGTGCGAGGAACACTAGTACGCATGTATTTAGTGCGTAGAAAAGTAGTGCGCTTGTATTCAATCCGTGGAACACTAGTGCGCATGTATTTAGTGCGAGGAACACAAGTACGCATGTATTTAGTGCGTAGAAAAGTGGTGCGCTTGTATTTAGTGCGTGGAACACTAGTGCGCATGTATTTAGTGCGAGGAACACTAGTACGCATGTATTTATTGCGTAGAAAAGTAGTGCGCTTGTATTCAGTGCGTGGAACACTAGTGCGCATGTATTTAATGCGTGGAACACTAGTGCGCATGTATTTAATGCGTGAAACACTAGTGCGCATGTATTTAGTGCGAGGAACACTAGTACGCATGTATTTAGTGCGTAGAAAAGTAGTTCGCTTGTATTCAGTGCGTGGAACACTAGTGCGCATGTATTTAGTGCGTGGAACACTAGTGCGTATGTATTTAATGCGTGGAACACTAGTGCGCATGTATTTAGTGCGAGGAACAATAGTACGCATGTATTTAGTGCGTAGAAAACTAGTTCGCTTGTATTCAGTGCGTGGAACACTAGTGCGCATGTATTTAATGCGTGAAACACTAGTGCGCATGTATTTAGTGCGAGGAACACTAGTACGCATGTATTTAGTGCGTAGAAAAGTAGTTCGCTTGTATTCAGTGCGTGGAACACTAGTGCGCATGTATTTAGTGCGTGGAACACTAGTGCGTATGTATTTAATGCGTGGAACACTAGTGCGCATGTATTTAGTGCGAGGAACAATAGTACGCATGTATTTAGTGCGTAGAAAACTAGTTCGCTTGTATTCAGTGCGTGGAACACTAGTGCGCATGTATTTAGTGCGTAGAAATCTAGTGCGCATGTATTTAATGCGTAGAACACTAGTGCGCATGTATTTAGTGCGTGGAACACTAGTACGCATGTATGTAGTGAGTAGAAAACTAGTGCGCATGTATTTAATGCATGGAACACTAGTGTGCTTGTATTTAGTGCGTGGAACACTAGTACGCATGTATTTAGTGTGTAGAAAACTAGTGCGCATATATTTAGTGCGTGGAACACTATTACACATGTATTTAGTGCGTAGAAAACTAGTGCGCATGTATTTGATGCATGCAACACTAGTGCGCATGTATTTAATGCGTGGAACACTAGTGCGCATTTATTTAGTGCGTGGAACACTAGTGCGTATGTATTTAATCCGTGGAACACTAGTGCGCATGTATTTAGTGCGAGGAACACTAGTACGCATGTATTTAGTGCGTAGAAAAGTAGTGCCCATGTATTTAATGCGAGGAACACTAGTGCGCATGTATTTAGTGCGTAGAAATCTAGTGCGCATGTATTTAATGCGTGGAACACTATTGCGCATGTATTTAATGCATGGAACACTAGTGCGCATGTATTTAGTGCTTGGAACACTTGTGCGTATGTATTTAATGCGTGGAACACTAGTGCTCATCTATTTAGTGCGAGGAACACTAGTGCGCATGTATTTAGTGCGAAGAAATCTAGTGCGCATGTATTTAATGCGTGGAACACTAGTGCGCATGTATTTAGTGCGTGGAACACTAGTACGCATGTATGTAGTGAGTAGAAAACTAGTCCGCATGTATTTAATGCATGGAACACTAGTGCGCTTGTATTTAGTGCGTGGAACACTAGTACGCATGTATTTAGTGTGTAGAAAACTAGTGCGCATATATTTAGTGCGTAGAAAACTAGTGCGCATGTATTTAATGCGTGGAACACTAGTGCGCATGTATTTAGTGCGTAGAAAACTAGTGCGCATGTATTTAGTTTGAGGAACACTAGTGCGCATGTATTTAGTGCGTGGAAAACTAGTGCGCATGTAGTTAGTGCGTGGAACACTAATGCGCATGTATTTAGTGCGTGGAACACTATTACGCATGTATTTAGTGTGTAGAAAACTAGTGCGCATGTATTTAGTGCGAAGAAATCTAGTGCGCATGTATTTAATGCGTGGAACACTAGTGCGCATGTATTTAGTGCGTGGAACACTAGTACGCATGTATGTAGTGAGTAGAAAACTAGTGCGCATGTATTTAATGCATGGAACACTAGTGCGCTTGTATTTAGTGCGTGAAACACTAGTACGCATGTATTTAGTGTGTAGAAAACTAGTGCGCATATATTTAGTGCGTAGAAAACTAGTGCGCATGTATATAATGCGTGGAACACTAGTGCGCATGTATTTAGTGCGTAGAAAACTAGTGCGCATGTATTTAGTTTGAGGAACACTAGTGCGCATGTATTTAGTGCGTGGAAAACTAGTGCGCATGTAGTTAGTGCGTGGAACACTAGTGCGCATGTATTTAGTGCGTGGAACACTATTACGCATGTATTTAGTGTGTAGAAAACTAGTGCGCATGTATTTAATGCGTGGAACACTAGTGCGCATGTATTTAGTGCGTAGAAAACTAGTGCGCATGTATTTAGTTTGAGGAACACTAGTGCGCATGTATTTAGTCCGTGGAAAACTAGTGCGCATGTATTTAGTGCGAGGAACACTAGTACGCATGTATTTAGTGCGTAGAAAAGTAGTTCGCTTGTATTCAGTGCGTGGAACACTAGTGCGCATGTATTTAGTGCGTGGAACACTAGTGCGTATGTATTTAATGCGTGGAACACTAGTGCGGATGTATTTAGTGCGAGGAACACTAGTGCGCATGTATTTAGTGCGTGGAAATCTAGTGCGCATGTATTTGATGCATGCAACACTAGTGCGCATGTATTTAATGCGTGGAACACTAGTGCGCATGTATTTAGTGCGTGGAACACTAGTGCCTATGTATTTAATCCGTGGAACACTAGTGCGCATGTATTTAGTGCGAGGAACACTAGTACGCATGTATTTAGTGCGTAGAAAAGTAGTGCCCATGTATTTAATCCGAGGAACACTAGTGCGCATGTATTTAGTGCGTAGAAATCTAGTGCGCATGTATTTAATGCGTGGAACACTAGTGCGCATGTATTTAGTGCGTGGAACACTAGTACGCATGTATGTAGTGCGTAGAAAACTAGTGCGCATGTATTTAATGCATGGAACACTAGTGCGCATGTATTTAGTGCTTGGAACACTAGTGCGTATGTATTTAATGCGTGGAACACTAGTGCGCATGTATTTAGTGCGAGGAACACTAGTACGCATGTATTTAGTGCGTAGAAAAGTAGTGCGCTTGTATTCAGTGCGTAGAAAACTAGTGCGCATGTATTTAGTTTGAGGAACACTAGTGCGCATGTATTTAGTACGTAGAAAACTAGTGCGCATGTATTAACTGCGTGGAACACTAGTGCGCATGTATTTAGTGCGTGGAACACTAGTGCGTATGTATTTAATCCGTGGAACACTAGTGCGCATGTATTTAGTGCGAGGAACACAAGTACGCATGTATTTAGTGCGTAGAAAAGTGGTGCGCTTGTATTTAGTGCGTGGAACACTAGTGCGCATGTATTTAGTGCGAGGAACACTAGTACGCATGTATTTATTGCGTAGAAAAGTAGTGCGCTTGTATTCAGTGCGTGGAACACTAGTGCGCATGTATTTAATGCGTGGAACACTAGTGCGCATGTATTTAATGCGTGAAACACTAGTGCGCATGTATTTAGTGCGAGGAACACTAGTACGCATGTATTTAGTGCGTAGAAAAGTAGTTCGCTTGTATTCAGTGCGTGGAACACTAGTGCGCATGTATTTAGTGCGTGGAACACTAGTGCGTATGTATTTAATGCGTGGAACACTAGTGCGCATGTATTTAGTGCGAGGAACAATAGTACGCATGTATTTAGTGCGTAGAAAACTAGTTCGCTTGTATTCAGTGCGTGGAACACTAGTGCGCATGTATTTAGTGCGTAGAAATCTAGTGCGCATGTATTTAATGCGTAGAACACTAGTGCGCATGTATTTAGTGCGTGGAACACTAGTACGCATGTATGTAGTGAGTAGAAAACTAGTGCGCATGTATTTAATGCATGGAACACTAGTGTGCTTGTATTTAGTGCGTGGAACACTAGTACGCATGTATTTAGTGTGTAGAAAACTAGTGCGCATATATTTAGTGCGTGGAACACTATTACACATGTATTTAGTGCGTAGAAAACTAGTGCGCATGTATTTGATGCATGCAACACTTGTGCGCATGTATTTAATGCGTGGAACACTAGTGCGCATTTATTTAGTGCGTGGAACACTAGTGCGTATGTATTTAATCCGTGGAACACTAGTGCGCATGTATTTAGTGCGAGAAACACTAGTACGCATGTATTTAGTGCGTAGAAAAGTAGTGCCCATGTATTTAATGCGAGGAACACTAGTGCGCATGTATTTAGTGCGTAGAAATCTAGTGCGCATGTATTTAATGCGCGGAACACTAGTGCGCATGTATTTAATGCATGGAACACTAGTGCGCATGTATTTAGTGCTTGGAACACTTGTGCGTATGTATTTAATGCGTGGAACACTAGTGCTCATCTATTTAGTGCGAGGAACACTAGTGCGCATGTATTTAGTGCGAAGAAATCTAGTGCGCATGTATTTAATGCGTGGAACACTAGTGCGCATGTATTTAGTGCGTGGAACACTAGTACGCATGTATGTAGTGAGTAGAAAACTAGTCCGCATGTATTTAATGCATGGAACACTAGTGCGCTTGTATTTAGTGCGTGGAACACTAGTACGCATGTATTTAGTGTGTAGAAAACTAGTGCGCATATATTTAGTGCGTAGAAAACTAGTGCGCATGTATTTAATGCGTGGAACACTAGTGCGCATGTATTTAGTGCGTAGAAAACTAGTGCGCATGTATTTAGTTTGAGGAACACTAGTGCGCATGTATTTAGTGCGTGGAAAACTAGTGCGCATGTAGTTAGTGCGTGGAACACTAGTGCGCATGTATTTAGTGCGTGGAACACTATTACGCATGTATTTAGTGTGTAGAAAACTAGTGCGCATGTATTTAATGCGTGGAACACTAGTGCGCATGTATTTAGTGCGTAGAAAACTAGTGCGCATGTATTTAGTTTGAGGAACACTAGTGCGCATGTATTTAGTGCGTGGAAAACTAGTGCGCATGTAGTTAGTGCGTGGAACACTAGTGCGCATGTATTTAGTGCTTGGAACACTAGTGCGTATGTATTTAATGCGTGGAACACTAGTGCCCATGTATTTAGTGCGAGGAACACTAGTGCGCATGTATTTAGTGCGAAGAAATCTAGTGCGCATGTATTTAATGCGTGGAACACTAGTGCGCATGTATTTAGTGCGTGGAACACTAGTACGCATGTATGTAGTGAGTAGAAAACTAGTGCGCATGTATTTAATGCATGGAACACTAGTGCGCTTGTATTTAGTGCGTGAAACACTAGTACGCATGTATTTAGTGTGTAGAAAACTAGTGCGCATATATTTAGTGCGTAGAAAACTAGTGCGCATGTATTTAATGCGTGGAACACTAGTGCGCATGTATTTAGTGCGTAGAAAACTAGTGCGCATGTATTTAGTTTGAGGAACACTAGTGCGCATGTATTTAGTGCGTGGAAAACTAGTGCGCATGTAGTTAGTGCGTGGAACACTAGTGCGCATGTATTTAGTGCGTGGAACACTATTACGCATGTATTTAGTGTGTAGAAAACTAGTGCGCATGTATTTAATGCGTGGAACACTAGTGCGCATGTATTTAGTGCGTAGAAAACTAGTGCGCATGTATTTAGTTTGAGGAACACTAGTGCGCATGTATTTAGTCCGTGGAAAACTAGTGCGCATGTATTTAGTGCGAGGAACACTAGTACGCATGTATTTAGTGCGTAGAAAAGTAGTTCGCTTGTATTCAGTGCGTGGAACACTAGTGCGCATGTATTTAGTGCGTGGAACACTAGTGCGTATGTATTTAATGCGTGGAACACTAGTGCGGATGTATTTAGTGCGAGGAACACTAGTGCGCATGTATTTAGTGCGTGGAAATCTAGTGCGCATGTATTTGATGCATGCAACACTAGTGCGCATGTATTTAATGCGTGGAACACTAGTGCGCATGTATTTAGTGCGTGGAACACTAGTGCGTATGTATTTAATCCGTGGAACACTAGTGCGCATGTATTTAGTGCGAGGAACACTAGTACGCATGTATTTAGTGCGTAGAAAAGTAGTGCCCATGTATTTAATGCGAGGAACACTAGTGCGCATGTATTTAGTGCGTAGAAATCTAGTGCGCATGTATTTAATGCGTGGAACACTAGTGCGCATGTATTTAGTGCGTGGAACACTAGTACGCATGTATGTAGTGCGTAGAAAACTAGTGCGCATGTATTTAATGCATGGAACACTAGTGCGCATGTATTTAGTGCTTGGAACACTAGTGCGTATGTATTTAATGCGTGGAACACTAGTGCGCATGTATTTAGTGCGAGGAACACTAGTACGCATGTATTTAGTGCGTAGAAATCTAGTGCGCATGTATTTAATGCGTGGAACACTAGTGCGCATGTATTTAATGCATGGAACACTAGTGCGCATGTATTTAGTGCTTGGAACACTTGTGCGTATGTATTTAATGCGTGGAACACTAGTGCTCATCTATTTAGTGCGAGGAACACTAGTGCGCATGTATTTAGTGCGAAGAAATCTAGTGCGCATGTATTTAATGCGTGGAACACTAGTGCGCATGTATTTAGTGCGTGGAACACTAGTACGCATGTATGTAGTGAGTAGAAAACTAGTCCGCATGTATGTAGTGAGTAGAAAACTAGTCCGCATGTATTTAATGCGAGGAACACTAGTGCGCATGTATTTAGTGCGTAGAAATCTAGTGCGCATGTATTTAATGCGTGGAACACTAGTGCGCATGTATTTAATGCATGGAACACTAGTGCGCATGTATTTAGTGCTTGGAACACTTGTGCGTATGTATTTAATGCGTGGAACACTAGTGCTCATCTATTTAGTGCGAGGAACACTAGTGCGCATGTATTTAGTTCGAAGAAATCTAGTGCGCATGTATTTAATGCGTGAAACACTAGTGCGCATGTATTTAGTGCGTGGAACACTAGTACGCATGTATGTAGTGAGTAGAAAACTAGTCCGCATGTATTTAATGCATGGAACACTAGTGCGCTTGTATTTAGTGCGTGGAACACTAGTACGCATGTATTTAGTGTGTAGAAAACTAGTGCGCATATATTTAGTGCGTAGAAAACTAGTGCGCATGTATTTAATGCGTGGAACACTAGTGCGCATGTATTTAGTGCGTAGAAAACTAGTGCGCATGTATTTAGTTTGAGGAACACTAGTGCGCATGTATTTAGTGCGTGGAAAACTAGTGCGCATGTAGTTAGTGCGTGGAACACTAGTGCGCATGTATTTAGTGCGTGGAACACTATTACGCATGTATTTAGTGTGTAGAAAACTAGTGCGCATGTATTTAATGCGTGGAACACTAGTGCGTATGTATTTAATCCGTGGAACACTAGTGCGCATGTATTTAGTGCGAGGAACACAAGTACGCATGTATTTAGTGCGTAGAAAAGTGGTGCGCTTGTATTTAGTGCGTGGAACACTAGTGCGCATGTATTTAGTGCGAGGAACACTAGTACGCATGTATTTATTGCGTAGAAAAGTAGTGCGCTTGTATTCAGTGCGTGGAACACTAGTGCGCATGTATTTAATGCGTGGAACACTAGTGCGCATGTATTTAATGCGTGAAACACTAGTGCGCATGTATTTAGTGCGAGGAACACTAGTACGCATGTATTTAGTGCGTAGAAAAGTAGTTCGCTTGTATTCAGTGCGTGGAACACTAGTGCGCATGTATTTAGTGCGTGGAACACTAGTGCGTATGTATTTAATGCGTGGAACACTAGTGCGCATGTATTTAGTGCGAGGAACAATAGTACGCATGTATTTAGTGCGTAGAAAACTAGTTCGCTTGTATTCAGTGCGTGGAACACTAGTGCGCATGTATTTAGTGCGTAGAAATCTAGTGCGCATGTATTTAATGCGTAGAACACTAGTGCGCATGTATTTAGTGCGTGGAACACTAGTACGCATGTATGTAGTGAGTAGAAAACTAGTGCGCATGTATTTAATGCATGGAACACTAGTGTGCTTGTATTTAGTGCGTGGAACACTAGTACGCATGTATTTAGTGTGTAGAAAACTAGTGCGCATATATTTAGTGCGTGGAACACTATTACACATGTATTTAGTGCGTAGAAAACTAGTGCGCATGTATTTGATGCATGCAACACTAGTGCGCATGTATTTAATGCGTGGAACACTAGTGCGCATTTATTTAGTGCGTGGAACACTAGTGCGTATGTATTTAATCCGTGGAACACTAGTGCGCATGTATTTAGTGCGAGAAACACTAGTACGCATGTATTTAGTGCGTAGAAAAGTAGTGCCCATGTATTTAATGCGAGGAACACTAGTGCGCATGTATTTAGTGCGTAGAAATCTAGTGCGCATGTATTTAATGCGCGGAACACTAGTGCGCATGTATTTAATGCATGGAACACTAGTGCGCATGTATTTAGTGCTTGGAACACTTGTGCGTATGTATTTAATGCGTGGAACACTAGTGCTCATCTATTTAGTGCGAGGAACACTAGTGCGCATGTATTTAGTGCGAAGAAATCTAGTGCGCATGTATTTAATGCGTGGAACACTAGTGCGCATGTATTTAGTGCGTGGAACACTAGTACGCATGTATGTAGTGAGTAGAAAACTAGTCCGCATGTATTTAATGCATGGAACACTAGTGCGCTTGTATTTAGTGCGTGGAACACTAGTACGCATGTATTTAGTGTGTAGAAAACTAGTGCGCATATATTTAGTGCGTAGAAAACTAGTGCGCATGTATTTAATGCGTGGAACACTAGTGCGCATGTATTTAGTGCGTAGAAAACTAGTGCGCATGTATTTAGTTTGAGGAACACTAGTGCGCATGTATTTAGTGCGTGGAAAACTAGTGCGCATGTAGTTAGTGCGTGGAACACTAGTGCGCATGTATTTAGTGCGTGGAACACTATTACGCATGTATTTAGTGTGTAGAAAACTAGTGCGCATGTATTTAATGCGTGGAACACTAGTGCGCATGTATTTAGTGCGTAGAAAACTAGTGCGCATGTATTTAGTTTGAGGAACACTAGTGCGCATGTATTTAGTGCGTGGAAAACTAGTGCGCATGTAGTTAGTGCGTGGAACACTAGTGCGCATGTATTTAGTGCTTGGAACACTAGTGCGTATGTATTTAATGCGTGGAACACTAGTGCCCATGTATTTAGTGCGAGGAACACTAGTGCGCATGTATTTAGTGCGAAGAAATCTAGTGCGCATGTATTTAATGCGTGGAACACTAGTGCGCATGTATTTAGTGCGTGGAACACTAGTACGCATGTATGTAGTGAGTAGAAAACTAGTCCGCATGTATTTAATGCATGGAACACTAGTGCGCTTGTATTTAGTGCGTGGAACACTAGTACGCATGTATTTAGTGTGTAGAAAACTAGTGCGCATATATTTAGTGCGTAGAAAACTAGTGCGCATGTATTTAATGCGTGGAACACTAGTGCGCATGTATTTAGTGCGTAGAAAACTAGTGCGCATGTATTTAGTTTGAGGAACACTAGTGCGCATGTATTTAGTGCGTGGAAAACTAGTGCGCATGTAGTTAGTGCGTGGAACACTAGTGCGCATGTATTTAGTGCGTGGAACACTATTACGCATGTATTTAGTGTGTAGAAAACTAGTGCGCATGTATTTAATGCGTGGAACACTAGTGCGCATGTATTTAGTGCGTAGAAAACTAGTGCGCATGTATTTAGTTTGAGGAACACTAGTGCGCATGTATTTAGTCCGTGGAAAACTAGTGCGCATGTATTTAGTGCGAGGAACACTAGTACGCATGTATTTAGTGCGTAGAAAAGTAGTTCGCTTGTATTCAGTGCGTGGAACACTAGTGCGCATGTATTTAGTGCGTGGAACACTAGTGCGTATGTATTTAATGCGTGGAACACTAGTGCGGATGTATTTAGTGCGAGGAACACTAGTGCGCATGTATTTAGTGCGTGGAAATCTAGTGCGCATGTATTTGATGCATGCAACACTAGTGCGCATGTATTTAATGCGTGGAACACTAGTGCGCATGTATTTAGTGCGTGGAACACTAGTGCGTATGTATTTAATCCGTGGAACACTAGTGCGCATGTATTTAGTGCGAGGAACACTAGTACGCATGTATTTAGTGCGTAGAAAAGTAGTGCCCATGTATTTAATGCGAGGAACACTAGTGCGCATGTATTTAGTGCGTAGAAATCTAGTGCGCATGTATTTAATGCGTGGAACACTAGTGCGCATGTATTTAGTGCGTGGAACACTAGTACGCATGTATGTAGTGCGTAGAAAACTAGTGCGCATGTATTTAATGCATGGAACACTAGTGCGCATGTATTTAGTGCTTGGAACACTAGTGCGTATGTATTTAATGCGTGGAACACTAGTGCGCATGTATTTAGTGCGAGGAACACTAGTACGCATGTATTTAGTGCGTAGAAATCTAGTGCGCATGTATTTAATGCGTGGAACACTAGTGCGCATGTATTTAATGCATGGAACACTAGTGCGCATGTATTTAGTGCTTGGAACACTTGTGCGTATGTATTTAATGCGTGGAACACTAGTGCTCATCTATTTAGTGCGAGGAACACTAGTGCGCATGTATTTAGTGCGAAGAAATCTAGTGCGCATGTATTTAATGCGTGGAACACTAGTGCGCATGTATTTAGTGCGTGGAACACTAGTACGCATGTATGTAGTGAGTAGAAAACTAGTCCGCATGTATGTAGTGAGTAGAAAACTAGTCCGCATGTATTTAATGCGAGGAACACTAGTGCGCATGTATTTAGTGCGTAGAAATCTAGTGCGCATGTATAATGCGTGGAACACTAGTGCGCATGTATTTAATGCATGGAACACTAGTGCGCATGTATTTAGTGCTTGGAACACTTGTGCGTATGTATTTAATGCGTGGAACACTAGTGCTCATCTATTTAGTGCGAGGAACACTAGTGCGCATGTATTTAGTGCGAAGAAATCTAGTGCGCATGTATTTAATGCGTGAAACACTAGTGCGCATGTATTTAGTGCGTGGAACACTAGTACGCATGTATGTAGTGAGTAGAAAACTAGTCCGCATGTATTTAATGCATGGAACACTAGTGCGCTTGTATTTAGTGCGTGGAACACTAGTACGCATGTATTTAGTGTGTAGAAAACTAGTGCGCATATATTTAGTGCGTAGAAAACTAGTGCGCATGTATTTAATGCGTGGAACACTAGTGCGCATGTATTTAGTGCGTAGAAAACTAGTGCGCATGTATTTAGTTTGAGGAACACTAGTGCGCATGTATTTAGTGCGTGGAAAACTAGTGCGCATGTAGTTAGTGCGTGGAACACTAGTGCGCATGTATTTAGTGCGTGGAACACTATTACGCATGTATTTAGTGTGTAGAAAACTAGTGCGCATGTATTTAATGCGTGGAACACTAGTGCGCATGTATTTAGTGCGTAGAAAACTAGTGCGCATGTATTTAGTTTGAGGAACACTAGTGCGCATGTATTTAGTGCGTGGAAAACTAGTGCGCATGTAGTTAGTGCGTGGAACACTAGTGCGCATGTATTTAGTGCTTGGAACACTAGTGCGTATGTATTTAATGCGTGGAACACTAGTGCCCATGTATTTAGTGCGAGGAACACTAGTGCGCATGTATTTAGTGCGAAGAAATCTAGTGCGCATGTATTTAATGCGTGGAACACTAGTGCGCATGTATTTAGTGCGTGGAACACTAGTACGCATGTATGTAGTGAGTAGAAAACTAGTGCGCATGTATTTAATGCATGGAACACTAGTGCGCTTGTATTTAGTGCGTGAAACACTAGTACGCATGTATTTAGTGTGTAGAAAACTAGTGCGCATATATTTAGTGCGTAGAAAACTAGTGCGCATGTATTTAATGCGTGAAACACTAGTGCGCATGTATTTAGTGCGTAGAAAACTAGTGCGCATGTATTTAGTTTGAGGAACACTAGTGCGCATGTATTTAGTGCGTAGAAAACTAGTGCGCATGTATTTAGTTTGAGGAACACTAGTGCGCATGTATTTAGTGCGTGGAAAACTAGTGCGCATGTAGTTAGTGCGTGGAACACTAGTGCGCTTGTATTTAGTGCGAGGAACACTAGTGCGCATGTATGTAGTGAGTAGAAAACTAGTGCGCATGTATTTAATGCATGGAACACTAGTGCGCTTGTATTTAGTGCGTGGAACACTAGTACGCATGTATTTAGTTCGTAGAAAACTATTGCACATGTATTTAGTGCGTGGAATACTAGTGCGCATGTATTTAGTGCATGGAAAACTAGTGCGCATGTATTTAGTGCGTAGAAAAGTAGTGCGCTTGTATTCAGTGCGTGGAACACTAGTGCGCATGTATTTAGTGCTTGGAACACTAGTGCGTATGTATTTATTGCGTGGAACACTAGTGCCCATGTATTTAGTGCGAGGAACACTAGTGCGCATGTATGTAGTGAGTAGAAAACTAGTGCGCATGTTTTTAATGCATGGAACACTAGTGCGCTTGTATTTAGTGCGTGGAACACTAGTACGCATGTATTTAGTGCGTAGAAAACTAGTGCGCATGTATTTGATGCATGCAACACTAGTGCGCATGTATTTAATGCGTGGAACACTAGTGCGCATGTATTTAGTGCGTGGAACACTAGTGCGTATGTATTTAATCCGTGGAACACTAGTGCGCATGTATTTAGTGCGAGGAACACTAGTACGCATGTATTTAGTGCGTAGAAAAGTAGTGCGCTTGTATTCAGTGCGTGGAACACTAGTGCGCATGTATTTAGTGCTTGGAATACTAGTGCGTATGTATTTAATGCGGGGACCACTAGTGCCCATGTATTTAGTGCGAGGAACACAAGTGCGCATGTATTTAGTGCGTAGAAATCTAGTGCGCATGTAGTTAGTGCGTGGAACACTAGTGCGCATGTATTCAGTGCGTAAAACATTATTACGCATGTATTTAGTGCGTAGAAAACTAGTGCGCATGTATTTAGTGCGTGGAACACTAGTACGCATGTATTTAGTGCGTAGAATAGTAGTGCCCATGTATTTAATGCGAGGAACACTAGTGCGCATGTATTTAGTGCGTAGAAATCTAGTGCGCATGTATTTGATGCATGCAACACTAGTGCGCATGTATTTAATGCGTGAAACACTAGTGCGCATGTATTTAGTGCGTGGAACACTAGTGCGTATGTATTTAATCCGTGGAACACTAGTGCGCATGTATTTAGTGCGAGGAACACTAGTACGCATGTATTTAGTGCGTAGAAAAGTAGTGCGCTTGTATTCAGTGCGTGGAACACTAGTGCGCATGTATTTAGTGCGAGGAACACTAGTACGCATGTATTTAGTGCGTAGAATAGTAGTGCCCATGTATTTAATGCGAGGAACACTAGTGCGCATGTATTTAGTGCGTAGAAATCTAATGCGCATGTATTTGCTGCATGCAACACTAGTGCGCATGTATTTAATGCGTAGAACACTAGTGCGCATGTATTTAGTGCGTGGAACACTAGTGCGTATGTATTTAATCCGTGGAACACTAGTGCGCATGTATTTAGTGCGTAGAAAAGTAGTGCGCTTGTATTCAGTGCGTGGAACACTAGTGCGCATGTATTTAGTGCTTGGAACACTAGTGCGTATGTATTTAATGCGGGGAACACTAGTGCCCATGTATTTAGTGCGAGGAACACAAGTGCGCATGTATTTAGTGCGTAGAAATCAGTGCGCATGTAGTTAGTGCGTGGAACACTAGTGCGCATGTATTCAGTGCGTAAAACACTATTACGCATGTATTTAGTGCGTAGAAAACTAGTGCGCATGTATTTAGTGCGTGGAACACTAGTACGCATGTATTTAGTGCGTGGAACACTAGTACGCATGTATTTAGTGCGTAGAAAACTATTGCACATGTATTTAGTGCGTGGAATACTAGTGCGCATGTATTTAGTGCATGGAAAACTAGTGCGCATGTATTTAGTGCGTTGAAAATTAGTGCGCATGTATTTAATGCGTGGAACACTAGTGCGCATGTATTTAGTGCGTGGAACACTAGTGCGCATGTATTTAGTGCGTAGAAAACTAGTGCGCATGTATTTAAGGCGTGGAACACTAGTGCGCATGTATTTAATGCATGGAACACTAGTGCGCATGTATTTAGTACGTAGAAAACTAGAGCGTTTGTATTTAGTGCGTGGAACACTAGTGCGTATGTATTTAATCCGTGGAACACTAGTGCGCATGTATTTAGTGCGTAGAAAACTATTGCACATGTATTTAGTGCGTGGAATACTAGTGCGCATGTATTTAGTGCATGGAAAACTAGTGCGCATGTATTTAGTGCGTTGAAAATTAGTGCGCATGTATTTAATGCGTGGAACACTAGTGCGCATGTATTTAGTGCGTGGAACACTAGTGCGCATGTATTTAGTGCGTAGAAAACTAGTGCGCATGTATTTAAGGCGTGGAACACTAGTGCGCATGTATTTAATGCATGGAACACTAGTGCGCATGTATTTAGTACGTAGAAAACTAGAGCGTTTGTATTTAGTGCGTGGAACACTAGTGCGTATGTATTTAATCCGTGGAACACTAGTGCGCATGTATTTAGTGCGAGGAACACTAGTACGCATGTATTTAGTGCGTAGAAAAGTAGTGCCCATGTATTTAATGCGAGGAACACTAGTGCGCATGTATTTAGTGCGTAGAAATCTAGTGCGCATGTATTTAATGCGCGGAACACTAGTGCGCATGTATTTAGTGCGTGGAACACTAGTACGCATGTATGTAGTGCGTAGAAAACTAGTGCGCATGTATTTAATGCATGGAACACTAGTGCGCTTGTATTTAGTGCGTGGAACACTAGTACGCATGTATTTAGTGCGTAGAAAACTAGTGCGCATGTATTTAATGCGTGGAACACTAGTGCGTATGTATTTAATCCGTGGAACACTAGTGCGCATGTATTTAGTGCGAGGAACACTAGTACGCATGTATTTAGTGCGTAGAAAAGTAGTGCGCTTGTATTCAGTGCGTGGAACACTAGTTCGCATGTATTTAGTGCTGGGAACACTAGTGCGTATGTGTTTAATGCGTGGAACACTAGTGCCTATGTATTTAGTGTGTAGAAAACTTGTGCGCATGTAGTTAATGCGTGGAACACTAGTGCGCATGTATTAAGTGCGTAGAAAATTAGTACGCATGTATTCAGTGCGTGGAACACTAGTGCGCATGTATTAAGTGCGTAGAAAATTAGTACGCATGTATTCAGTGCGTGGAACACTAGTGCGCATGTATTAAGTGCGTAGAAAATTAGTACGCATGTATTCAGTGCGTGGAACACTAGTGCGCATGTATTTAGTGCGAGGAACACTAGTACGCATGTATTTAGTGCGTAGAATAGTAGTGCCCATGTATTTAATGCGAGGAACACTAGTGCGCATGTATTTAGTGCGTAGAAATCTAATGCGCATGTATTTGATGCATGCAACACTAGTGCGCATGTATTTAATGCGTGGAACACTAGTGCGCATGTATTTAGTGCGTGGAACACTAGTGCGTATGTATTTAATCCGTGGAACACTAGTGCGCATGTATTTAGTGCGAGGAACACTAGTACGCATGTATTTAGTGCGTAGAAAAGTAGTGCGCTTGTATTCAGTGCGTGGAACACTAGTGCGCATGTATTTAGTGCTTGGAACACTAGTGCGTATGTATTTAATGCGGGGAACACTAGTGCCCATGTATTTAGTGCGAGGAACACAAGTGCGCATGTATTTAGTGCGTAGAAATCAGTGCGCATGTAGTTAGTGCGTGGAACACTAGTGCGCATGTATTCAGTGCGTAAAACACTATTACGCATGTATTTAGTGCGTAGAAAACTAGTGCGCATGTATTTAGTGCGTGGAACACTAGTACGCATGTATTTAGTGCGTGGAACACTAGTACGCATGTATTTAGTGCGTAGAAAACTATTGCACATGTATTTAGTGCGTGGAATACTAGTGCGCATGTATTTAGTGCATGGAAAACTAGTGCGCATGTATTTAGTGCGTTGAAAATTAGTGCGCATGTATTTAATGCGTGGAACACTAGTGCGCATGTATTTAGTGCGTGGAACACTAGTGCGCATGTATTTAGTGCGTAGAAAACTAGTGCGCATGTATTTAAGGCGTGGAACACTAGTGCGCATGTATTTAATGCATGGAACACTAGTGCGCATGTATTTAGTACGTAGAAAACTAGAGCGTTTGTATTTAGTGCGTGGAACACTAGTGCGTATGTATTTAATCCGTGGAACACTAGTGCGCATGTATTTAGTGCGTAGAAAACTATTGCACATGTATTTAGTGCGTGGAATACTAGTGCGCATGTATTTAGTGCATGGAAAACTAGTGCGCATGTATTTAGTGCGTTGAAAATTAGTGCGCATGTATTTAATGCGTGGAACACTAGTGCGCATGTATTTAGTGCGTGGAACACTAGTGCGCATGTATTTAGTGCGTAGAAAATTAGTGCGCATGTATTTAAGGCGTGGAACACTAGTGCGCATGTATTTAATGCATGGAACACTAGTGCGCATGTATTTAGTACGTAGAAAACTAGAGCGTTTGTATTTAGTGCGTGGAACACTAGTGCGTATGTATTTAATCCGTGGAACACTAGTGCGCATGTATTTAGTGCGAGGAACACTAGTACGCATGTATTTAGTGCGTAGAAAAGTAGTGCCCATGTATTTAATGCGAGGAACACTAGTGCGCATGTATTTAGTGCGTAGAAATCTAGTGCGCATGTATTTAATGCGCGGAACACTAGTGCGCATGTATTTAGTGCGTGGAACACTAGTACGCATGTATGTAGTGCGTAGAAAACTAGTGCGCATGTATTTAATGCATGGAACACTAGTGCGCTTGTATTTAGTGCGTGGAACACTAGTACGCATGTATTTAGTGCGTAGAAAACTAGTGCGCATGTATTTAATGCGTGGAACACTAGTGCGTATGTATTTAATCCGTGGAACACTAGTGCGCATGTATTTAGTGCGAGGAACACTAGTACGCATGTATTTAGTGCGTAGAAAAGTAGTGCGCTTGTATTCAGTGCGTGGAACACTAGTGCGCATGTATTTAGTGCTGGGAACACTAGTGCGTATGTATTTAATGCGTGGAACACTAGTGCCTATGTATTTTGTGCGAGGAACACTAGTGCGCATGTATTTACTGCATGGAACACCTGTGCGTATGTATTTAGTGTGTAGAAAACTTGTGCGCATGTAGTTAATGCGTGGAACACTAGTGCGCATGTATTAAGTGCCTAGAAAATTAGTACGCATGTATTCAGTGCGTGGAACACTAGTGCGCATGTATTTAATGCGTGGAATGTGACATCCCAGTATCTTGAAATTTTTAAAATAAAGAATTAATCTTACTGAACAAAATAGATACTTAATAATAAACAAGATTATATTATTACTTTTAATAATATATCAAACCCATAAGGTGAGAATGCGGTTGTAAGGAGACATATTTAAATGTTTAAGATTAGTAATGTAATAGTTATCCTTACATATGGATTCTTTTGATATGTCATAACCGAGAGCAGGTGCAAGGTCGCGGTGGCGACCTTGCAACTTGCACATCCGCTCGACATTATGATAAGAGTAACTTAACATCCTACACGCGGAAGCAAGCGTAAGATACATAGCCCAATACAAGAAATTTCAAAGTCAATATATGATGCGAGCAAGTGTGGCAATAATTAAAATGTCAAAACTATTAATATTGCCATAGAATTAACACATAAGTTATAATAAGTAGAAAGATAATTATCATAAATAGCTAAATATTCAGAATTAGTATACGAGATGTCAATGACAAATAGTTAAAATATAAATAAGTACAACATTTAAATTACTCACAGAGATAACACTAGTGCGCATGTATTTAGTTCGTAGAAAACTAGTGCGCATGTATTCAGTGCGTGGAATACTAGTGCGCATGTATTTAGTGTGTGGAACACTAGTGCGCATGAATTTAGTGTGTGGAACACTAGTGCTCATGTATTTAGTGCGTGGAACACTATTGCGCATAAATTTAGTGCGTTGAACACTACTGCGCATGTATGTGATGCGTGGAACACTAGCGCGAATGTATGTGTTGCTTGGTGAACTAGGACCCAATCATGTTATGTTATTCAGAGTTCTTTTAATTTTCGGGCTCCTGATTCGTTCGGGTCCTTTTCGATTTTCAAGTCCTCGAATGTTTCGGGTTCTGGAATTATTCGGGGACCCGAATTCATTTGTGACCACATTTTGGTCGAGGGCTCGGGTTTTTACCGAGTACTCGACAAATTTTTCGAGCTCGAGCTAAGCTCGAACCCGTCTCGACTCGACCCGAAAAAAGCCGGCTCGGCTCGACATTTCGAGCTTTTTGCACAGCCCTAAAAAATGTAGATCCATTAAGATTCTTTATATTTTTTTGTGATCTAATTACAAAAATAGTCAAAATATCAAGCTTCAAATTTCCAGACGCAATAGTAAGATAACGGTACCTATTCTCGATCAGTGCCTATAATTGATCAGTGATAATTTAATTAGACAACATTAATTATTATTAGTTTAATAATATTGATGTCAAATACCACCTTAAATATTACAAGATTCATTTTTACCAATATAATCAAGCAATAAATTAATTTATGTCTAATTAAATCATTACTGATCAACTATAGGTACTGATTCAGTATAGGTACCGTTATGTTACAAAAATGAGTAAAAGGACACCATTTTTTTAAAAAATCGTTTTTCTTTTTTAACAAAAATATAACTATAACCTTTAACCACATAGGGGAGAGCGGGGCAATCCGAACCGGCGGGTAATTCGGCTCATTAGCGATTTCACGCCTTAATTAGAATCTAGGAGGGAAAGGTCGCTATAGAATATAGGTCTCAACATTTTAGTTAGGTAAACGAAATTTAGTGTAATTCTATTGATTCAGCCTCGTGTCAGGTAGAGTATTATGTTTTTATGCGTCGCGCGTACACTTTTTACTTACAAACTTTTACGTTTTTAGTACATTAATTTACGAGCCTAATTTTTTTGGGTAAGTTTTTTTTATGCTCTCAGGTGTGCTCTTTCGATACACCTATGCTATTTTATTTATATGTATCAAATGTGACTTGTATTTGTTTTAAAGTGCCAAAAGTCAGGGTGGGGTAAATGGGCTTACGCGACGGTTAATCATCTTATCCAAAAATACTTTGTCTTGATCCGCCCCTACTTAATTATGATAAGAATATGAATACTTTTAATAATTACCAATAATGAGTGTACTAACTTTTTTATTTTTTATAAAAAAATAAAAAAAAGTAAGGTCTAATGAATTTTCTTTAATTTTAGGGGCCCCAGTCCCCCCCCCCCCCCCAAATTTTGACCTTGATCCATTACTGCATAATTATAATAAGAATATAGGTACTTTTCATATTTACAAAATAAAGGTTATTGAACTTTTTTATTTTTCGTAAAAAATAAAAGTCGCCGAATTGCCCCACAGGGTGAGCCGATTTACCTGCCAAATTTGCAGTTTGAGAATTTGGTATATCTGCATTCAAAATTATCTAGAGCTAAAACTATAAAAGATAAATCAAAAAGTCCTTGCAAATTTGAAAGTGCAAATGATAGGCTACTAAATGATATATCCATGTTTGGATTTAAAAAATAATTTCCTAACTTTTTTCCTGTCTGACCAAAAGTGAGCCGAATAGCCCTGGTCTCCCCTACTTTACATTTTTTTAACTTAAAAATAAAAATACATAATCACCTAACAGAATCTTAAGTAAGAAAAATTTTTAAATCTCAGAATATTCACTTGACCGAATTTTTGATGGTTAGAATTTCTATGTGCCTAAATTTTTCTTTGCTTTTTTGATAGAATTTTTGAAACATCGAATGTTTATTTGACTGAAGTTGCAAATGACCGAACAAAATGAAGGTTGCTTGTGCAAAATTTAAAATTAAGGGGGGTTTTTAATGGAAAAGTCGAAAAATGAACATTTTCGATTTTATTTCATTATTGATTTATTTTTATAAATATCTATCTAAACCTAACATATTAAACATTAAAACATATTAAAATGGAAGTATTTTGAAAGAGAAAAAAATTATTTTTACATCTAAAATGTTATATTAAACGTTTATCTTAATGTTATGAAGTTGACTCTAAAAAAGAAGGCGTTTTTGCGGTAGATGCGGATTCCGCCATTTTGAATCACCGGAAACCTAAAAATCCAAAAGAATCTTAAATATACATGTGTGAGCAGTCAGTATACCAGGAGTTTTACTTAAAACCAAAAAACTCTGTTAAGTAAAAATTCGGATTTATCTGAATTTGATCGAAAACACGAAAAAATATTTAAAGAAAAATATTAACGTTGAACATCTGGATATTAGACTTTAATATCTAGATGTTAAGAATTAGATGCTAGATAATGACGTCTAACATCTAGATTTTTGATATCTAGATAGCTGTCCCTATGTTAAATGATAAATACGTTACGCGTTAACATCTAGATGTTACGGGTGAACATCCATTTTTCTCAGTGAATTATGCAAAAAAAATCGGCCTCCGGAGGTGCATATAATGCTATTATAATTTTGAGGAATTAATATGTAATAAACTAATAATGTGTTAGTTAATGTCAATTATGAAAATAAACTTAATTTTTTGTTTTTACTTAAAATAAATATAAAACAGTTTTTAGAAGATGATACGTACCACTAACATCAATTAAAAAAACCAAAAAAATTATAAAAGATGGAAAAGATCATGTAGAAGCGATCAGGGTTGCGCAGTTACGCCAGTTACTCGTTTCGTCTCGGGCTTCTCCCTCGACTGTCACTCGTACACAAACATCAGCGTAAACAAATGGCTGCCTTTAGCCCCTTGTTGCTTAATATACTATTTTGCGATCGTCTTTTGTACGTGCAACGGTTTGAAATGGACTGCCCCATGTATTTAATTATACATATAATCCATATTATATAATATGCAGATATAATTTTTTCACTGCAGATATAATTTTCAACATGTTTGTTTTAAAAATTGCTTAAATAATTCATTTTATTCAATAAAAATTTGCAATGAAGTCGCCGCCGCCGCGTACAAAAACCGCCTCTACGCTCGAAATGTGGGGCGCATGGTAGTCACGTAGCGAGCGACAATGAGCTGCGCACTGCTACCTTGACTGTAATGCGTCCAACATTTCGAGCGCAGAGGCGGTTACTTCACGCTGCGTCTTATTTATACAAAATAAGATATAAAACAATTAATTGAAGTTTACGTATGATAGATAACAAATTTATTATTTTTCATAATTCTTCAAGTCATTCTAATTCAAACGACCGATAAAATTATTTTATGAACATTACAAAAAGGATTAAAATAAAAGATTTTTAAAAATTCTAGGCTTTTAACATTATGTTAAATCTTCATCAGAAAATATCGAAAAGTTTTTAGTCCAGAAATACTATAATTTACAACACACAAATTTTTATTAAATTACTCACATTATATAAATAAATATTCTTTAAATATTTGAAATGAAATAAAACCAAAATTGAAGTAAGAAATTATATTTTAAAACAAATTGATATATGTACTAGTAATGTTTATGAACATAGAAAGAAAATTTCCGTTTTGACGTAAAATTCTCGGCTGATTGCCGAGAATCAAAATTTAGTTAAATTTTTAATAATTTCAACAACAAAAAATTGGTAATCCCAACAAAATTTTTTTTAACTTAACAAATATTTAGTTGGCTATTGGCTTTATATAACAGAAAGTAAATAATTGAGTAAAGAAAAAAGTTGAATACAAATTCTGTAAAAGGTAAATTCAGATGTAAATGTCATTTTAATTTGTTAACTAAATGATTGTTTTTAAGTGATTGTTTTATCTATAGAGTAAGAATCGTGAAAATATTACAAGAAAAACCTTCAACAAAATACATAGAGTTATTTTAAAATGTAGTAAAATATAATGCAAAATAGATTTACTCTTTAAATTTGAAACAGCGAAAATTCTCTTTTTCGACAGTGCAAAGTATACAGCTGTTTCAAAAAAGCGTGTATACGCTTATGAAGTAGTGAATTTTGCTGTAAAACAGTGAAATAATCGCTTTTTGATTAGTGCATATTTATACGATGTTTTGAAACAGCTGTATACTTTGCGCTATATCAAATTTAGAGAGTACATTAATGAAATTGGACTTACCGTTAAACATTAAAATCTTCGCTTTTTCTTTACTTTTTGAATTTGTTGGAGCATCTATCCACTCCAAAATTAATTCTTCGTTAACTTTTCTTTTATTAGACGGTTTCGGTAATCGATTTGTTTCCGTAATCGATATCATTTTACTTTCTATCCACCATAATAGAACAAAATTTTTCGTTTTCACCATTTTAACTATTTTATTTTGAACTTAAAATCACGCTAAGGTTACACTTTCACAACTTTTGGCTACAGAAGTTGCCAAGAAACTGAAAGAAAAACGGAAAATTTGGTAGAGTTTTGACACTTCTGCTCTAGAATCAATGGCGACTAATGTTCGGAAATCCCCACAATTTGCAATCTTCATTGTTTCTCTTCTAGTTTTAAGAAAATTTTAAAGATGGCCTGAATTCTGTGAATTTTATAACAATCTATATAAATTGTAAGGAAAGATTATATACTTAAGTACTAGAATTGCATTTGTTTTCTTTTGCCGTAATATTTGCTGGTATAAATGGACCCCCTAAGTACCTAAGTAGATATAGAGTTTACAGCTATTTTGTAGGTAGGAATAGAAAAATTGTAATTACATTTCAACTTAGTTCTAAATTTCATATTTGCAATCTTTGATTCATCACCTTTCTAATGATATAAAGTTTGCACTCGAAAGATAAAAAATACCTTAAATAGTTTTATTAAATATGAATTATTAAATACATTTCAATTTAAATTTTCATGTTTTTTGGCCGAATTTTATATCATTAAGATCGTGAGGAAACGTAGGATTCAAATATTAAATTTAAAATCTATTTTATTTAAAAGAAAATTTTTTTTTATTTTGTTTAAAAAGACATTAACCCAAAGGACCACCCCTTGCCGAGAAGATCTTAAAGGTTAAAATGAAGAATCTATGTCATAAATAGAGGTTTTTGACATAATATTTTCCACCAGGCAAAATTGTAGGCTCATGAGGCTTACACAAGGTTCAAAACCGTAGGCTCGAGAGGCCCAAAAGAGCTTCATCATTAAAATCTTGAAAATTTTATTGCTCTAATAGGTTCATCAGGTCCAAAATGACTTGAATATAGGCCCGTAAGGTCCAAATCGGGTCCAGAAAGGGTCATTCAGGCTCAAACTAGGCTCAAAATTACGTCTCGGGATTCCCTCCCATATTACATCCCCGCCTGATTTTCCCTAATATTTAAATAAATAAAAACTTTTTATGAATAATTGCGACTTTATTACATATCTTGGCTCATCTACAATTCCAAAAAATACGGAAATAAGCCTCATTCTAAAAAAACTAGACTTCAACAATCAATAATAATATGAACCCATTGACATTTTTTAGCACTAGCCCCAGTGAGAAATAGTTGCTCGATTCGATGTCGATTCGATATCGATTCCATCGACAAATCATCAATGATCGAAATGCAATATGATTTTGATGTAAAATCGATGTTACATTAAGAGGCGCTGTATGTACTGTTTTTTTACCAAAAAAGCAGAGCACGATTAATTTTTAATAATTTGGACACTGAATTCACAAAATTTCCAAAATATGTAAATCGACGTCGAACCGAAATCGAATCGATAAATTTTTTTTTCTCCAGTCATAGAACATTTTTAAAATATTTCAATAGATGTCGAATCGAAGTCGAATCGATAAAAGTTTTCCTGGCAAACTTGCTTTTTGCACTGAAGTCATTTTGGCTTAGTTTTTTACATTTTCTACATTCCTTACGAATATATTGGCAAAAACTAGGAGTTAGGCGTAACTGCGCAACCCTGATCGCTTCTACATGATCTTTTCCATCTTTTATAATTTTTTTGGTTTTTTTAATTGATGTTAGTGGTACGTATCATCTTCTAAAAACTGTTTTATATTTATTTTAAGTAAAAACAAAAAATTAAGTTAATTTTCATAATTGACATTAACTAACACATTATTAGTTTATTACATAATAATTCCTCAAAATTATAATAGCATTATATGCACCTCCGGAGGCCGATTTTTTTTGCATAATTCACTGAGAAAAATGGATGTTCACCCGTAACATCTAGATGTTAACGCGTAACGTATTTATCATTTAACATAGGGACAGCTATCTAGATATCAAAAATCTAGATGTTAGACGTCATTATCTAGCATCTAATTCTTAACATCTAGATATTAAAGTCTAATATCCAGATGTTCAACGTTAATATTTTTCTTTAAATATTTTTTCGTGTTTTCGATCAAATTCAGATAAATCCGAATTTTTACTTAACAGAGTTTTTTGGTTTTAAGTAAAACTCCTGATATACTGACTGCTCACACATGTATATTTAAGATTCTTTTGGATTTTTAGGTTTCCGGTGATTCAAAATGGCGGAATCCGCATCTACCGCAAAAACGCCTTCTTTTTTAGAGTCAACTTCATAACATTAAGATAAACGTTTAATATAACATTTTAGATGTAAAAATAATTTTTTTCTCTTTCAAAATACTTCCATTTTAATATGTTTTAATGTTTAATATGTTAGGTTTAGATAGATATTTATAAAAATAAATCAATAATGAAATAAAATCGAAAATGTTCATTTTTCGACTTTTCCATTAAAAACCCCCCTTAATTTTAAATTTTGCACAAGCAACCTTCATTTTGTTCGGTCATTTGCAACTTCAGTCAAATAAACATTCGATGTTTCAAAAATTCTATCAAAAAAGCAAAGAAAAATTTAGGCACATAGAAATTCTAACCATCAAAAATTCGGTCAAGTGAATATTCTGAGATTTAAAAATTTTTCTTACTTAAGATTCTGTTAGGTGAGAGTTCTCGTAAATGAAAATTGTGTTGGATATATAAATTCAGAAAATTAAAAATTCTGTTAAATAAAAATTCGGATTTATTTAAATTCGTTAAAAAATAAATTTAAAAAAACTAAGACAATTTTCGAAGAAAAAAATTTCGCGGAATTTTTGCGTAGATACTGTAATAGTCTACGCATAAATATAACATAAGAGGGGCTTAAATGAATCTGACCGCCGATCGCATTTCGATCACTGTTCGATAAATCGAGATCGAATCGAGGTCGAAACGACATCAATACAATGTTTTTCATTTATCATCGATTTTTCGTCGATATCGAAAATGCATCGATTTCAGTGTCAGATTTACATCGAAACGATTAGACACATCGATGGAATATCGACCGATAAATCGACGTCTATTCGACGTCGATTCGAGCATTCATTTCTTACTGAGAGTCAAACAAATACACAAAGATTTCAAAAACTTTTTCATTTTTTATTTTCAATTGTTTGCTTCTATTTGCTTCCGCGCACAGAAACGAAGCTAAATAATCAATAATAATTTAAAAAATAAATAATAATAAATTAATAAAACAAATAAAAATAATTTATATTAAATAACAAATTCTGTAAAATATTTCAATTAGTCATCTCTCTCGGATTGCCATTTCCACAGGACTTACCCTATTAAAATGTATTTTAAATTTCCTGACATTCAAAAAGAAATATATTTCATTTCAATTCTACATTTACATTTTTTTAATTTTTAAGTGCTGCTATTTAATTGGAAAATACTTTATTCTAATCTGTTTCATTAGCAAATATCCAATTCAAAATAAATTAAAATAAATTAATATGATGATTAAATTTTAAAGAATTTTATAATAACTAGAACTTCTAAAGCGCGCTACGCGCGCAAAATTGTGCTCTTGTTTTTTTCTTATCTATTTGTCCAAATTTATACTTACCAATTTCTTTAATTTGTCAATTTCCTAATACAAAAATCTCCAATTTCTCTGTTTACCAGTTGGCGAATTTTTCTATTTTGTTAATTTTTCAATTTACCAATTTAAAATTTTTTAATTTTCCAATAACTACTTTTCAATTTTTTAATTTGTCAATTTTCCAATAACCAAATCTCCAATTTCTCAATTTACAAATTTTTTTACTTTGACAGTTTACAATGTAGAAGTAGCCCTAGTTAGCCAAAACAGAAATTGCTGTCTGGTCAGGGGCTGGAAGGGCTAATTTTTTTCAAAATGAGAACATCAAAAATAGTAAGGAACTGGCTGAGCTTAGTGTATCTAAAGCATAACTGGATTTTTCCGGTCAATATCTTCAGAGAAGTTAAGATCGACTACTTTAAAGTACCCATGTACCCAACAGATGTCCAGGTTATTTCCGATCAACTTCTTCAGGGAAGTTAACCTCAAAATGTGATAATCGACTTCTCTGAAGTACCTAAGTACCCACCCGATGTCGAGGTCATTTCCGGACAACTTCCTCAGGGAAGATAACCTCAAAATAAAAAAATTTCCTTCTCAGAAGTACTCCAGTACCCAGCCAATGTCCAGGTCTCTTCCGGTCAACTTCTTTAGGGAAGTTAACTGCAAATTGGGACAATTGACTTCTCTAAAGTAGCTAAGTTCCCAACCACGAAGTAATAATAAGGAGACTTCACTCTATAGGGATTCTCTTAAAAATATGTCCCCACTTTAGGGAACGAACGGCTGTGAAAGTAGAATCTCGCAGAAGTAGCAGCCCTAGAGGGAAAAATGAGAAACTGCGTATTTTCCAGTGACTGTGTTGAACGTTTCTATGTGTATGTGCGTAAGCTCGAAACGTTTGTTTTGTTGTGGTTTGTAAGGTATGTTTTGTTATAATTAAATAGAAAAGAAACTGTTTTTTTACAACATATAATGTATTAATTAACTAATTAATAATAATAAATTTCATAAACAGGAGCAAGAACAAACGAATTCATTCAGACAAAGTTTTTTAATGTTTAAAATTTGTTCTCCAACGTTTTAAAATCTAAATGATTTCATATGTTTTTTTATTAAAAAAGATGGAAACAATAGTTTAAATAAAATCAGGGATTTAAATAATTTTTATAAATGTTATGAAATATTGTTGAATTTTATTTTTGTTAATTTAAAATAGACAATATTCATATTGCTCATTTTTCTGTTTTCTCTTTTAACTGTTATTGTTAATGTCCTCTAGTCTGTTTAATTTATGTTATTGTTAATGAGGTAAAGGTGTTTGTAGATCAGTTTAAATAGTGAAGTCATTGAACACTGTTATATAATTTGTAATTCTGGTGACTTATTATTTTATTTATTAATTTTTAATTCCATTAACTTTTATTATTTTATGTGTTTTCATGTTTTATTAAACTCATTTTTTTGTATGTGTATTTTTATAATTACTATTTTTAATTAATTTTACAAATATATAAATTTCTGTTTTCTTATCTAATTTTTAAAATCCTCATATTATTTATTTTTAATTTCTTTTTAGTTCCTCTGACTCCATACAATGGCTAACTCTAGAATTTTTGTATTTTTGTTATTATTATTTTTTTTTGTCTCTCTTAGATGAATTAATTATAATTTTTATTATTTTATTTTATTGTTAGACTCCTAAAAGACCCGAGACGAAAATTTGGGCCTACATTTTAGCCTACAAATTTAATGATTTCAAGAGTAAGTTTGAAAAGTTGGTTTCTAATGTAAGTTGAGCCTACTTTGGGCCTACAAGGTGTCAGTTACAATCAATTCTTCCACTTGTAGGCTCGAAATAGGCTCAAAGTATCTGATATTGTAGGTTTGTTAGGCCAAAGTAGGCTCAAGATATGGAATATTGTAGGTTCGATAGGCTCAAAGTAGGCCCGTGGTACACCCAAATATACAATCTACTGTAGGCCCTGGGAGGCTCAATGTAGGCTCATGTAGGCCCGCAGTAAATCACTGATAAAAGATCAAAAAAATAATTCATGAAGATGTCACATCAAACCTGGCTATTGTTAACTATGTATACCTGAAACTGAAGGATTTCAGTTTTAATTGTGTTCTTACTTCTAAATACGTGGGCGGTACCGGGACGCAAGTGATGACTGCCCAAATACGCATACAAAGAAGCACTTAAAATTAATACAATATCGCACGACGCACACATACACACACACTATACATATAAATCTAACTTATACACTAAACGCAATACACAACGCTGTTAAGAATAGCTTATTTTGTTCTTATATACTAACCGAAAGAAATTTTCACAGCTTTTGAGAAAGTAACAAAAATAATTTTATGACGTGAAGGAGCAAAATTTTGCTAATATGCATATGAAATATAAGTATAGTTGTATCAGTTTATACATGGTCAATTTTTCAGAAAAAATCTGACTACGCGCTTCGCGCTCCGTCACATTCTCATCGCTCGCTTCGCGCGCTGGGCTCGCTTCGCTCGCTAGTTTCAGCGCGCCTCGGGTTCAATACATTTCAAATTATGCAGGCCGACTATTTACATGTTATTCTATATGAAAAATAAAAGAATACTTTTTTTTCGTTAAACATTATTTTAAACGAAGTTACGAGGACTTCAATTTTGAATGGTAAAACTCAAAAGAACCATTAAAAAAATGTATTTCACTTGTAATTTTTTTCCATTAATATAATCAAATTTTGATTATTGTATCTTTTTTAGGTGATATTTTCTTCTTCAAAATGCTGTTTGAAATTTTTAAGAGGCTTTAGAATTAACAAAATTATGGATGATTTTCCTTAAATAAATAAGGCCCATTTTCGCAAAAAACTCACCTTTTTTTTTAATTTTGATCAAATTTTTCACAAATGAATTCTTATTTAAAGTTTGAGATTGTTAGTAAGCAAGTTTAAGAACAAATGAAATGCAATGAATTCAACTAAAGTAATTACTTTTATAACATCAATAATTAATGCACACTAACAAACTCAAATTTTTGTATAAAAAAGAATATTTCGAAAAATATAAAAAAATTCTCCTAGCTGACAGTATGGTTTTATCAGAAAATTTGCTTATGTTGATAAGAATTATAATCAAAATTTTAAAGAAAGGAAAGGTGGGGTTTTTGAGAAAATGAACCTTATTTATTTTTGGAAAATAATCTATAATTTTGTTAATTTTTACTTTTTAAAATTTTCAAATGGCATTTTGAAGAAGACCACTTAAAAGTTTTATTAAAAAATAGGCCATAATAGAAAAGTTGTTTATACTGGCACTCTACTGCGCCGGTGGTCAATTCTTGATTAGTCAGTACTGGACCTATGCTGACAAGAAAATACTGAAGAACGGATTTTTAGCTTTAAAATGAAATTGCATGGGTGAGTGGGTGGGGGGATTGAATACACATTTTTTTTATGTCGAACAACTTAGGCTAGATCCGATTTAAAATAATTTTTCACTGTTACACAGTGTTATGTATGTATTTAATTACTTAATACATATTTTTAATTCAGATATAATTTTCAACATGTTACCCTGGCAAAAAGGCGGGTCGGGGACATTTCCACCAAAACCCAATTGACCGAATTTGTAATTGGCCGAAATTTAATTGCCGAATTTGTAATTCTACAAACTTGCATTTGTCAGAATTTGCAATTCCCCGAACTTGCGTTTGTCCGAGCTATTAACTTCCCGAATTTGTATTTGTCATAACTTTCAAATCATCAAACTGACATTTGCCAAAACATTTAAATCAACGAAATTGCATTTGTTAAAATTTTTAACTCCTCGAACTCGTATTCGTCTGAACTTTTAAATCCACGAACTTGCATTTGCCCGAACTTTAAAATCACCGAACTTGCATTTGTCAAAATATTCAATTACCAGAATTTGCATTTGTCCGAACTTTGAAATCACCAAATTTGCATTTTTCCGAACTTTGAAATCACCGAACTCGCATTTAGCAGAATATTCAACTCTCCAAATTTGCAACTGTCAGAACTTCTAAATCCCTGAATTTGCACTTGTCCAAACTTTAAAATCACCGAACTTACATTCGCCCGAATTTTGAAATCTCCGAATTTGTAATTGTCCGAACTTTGAAATCACCGACCTCACGTTTGGCCGAACTCTTAAGTCTCCGAATTTGCATTTGGCCGAACTTTTAAATTACCGAACTTGCATTTTTCCGAACTTTTAAATCACCGAACTTGCTTTTGTCAAACTCCTTAAGTCACCGACTACTCGTGTCCCCGAATTTGCATTTGTCCGACCATCGGAAAGTATGTTTTCTAAAGTAGTCTTATGATTGGATGGTAAATTTCCCGGTAACATTACCAGCCAATCAAAAGACTCCTTTAGAAAACCTACTTTCCGATGGTCGGACAAATGCAAATTCGGGGACACGAGTTGTCGGTGACTTAAGGAGTTTGACAAATGCAAGTTCGGTGATTTAAAAATTCGGAAAAATGCAAGTTCGGTAATTTAAAAGTTCGGCCAAATGCAAATTCGGAGACTTAAGAGTTCGGCCAAACGTGAGTTCGGTGATTTCAAAGTTCGGACAATTACAAATTCGGAGATTTCAAAATTCGGGCGAATGTAAGTTCGGTGATTTTAAAGTTTGGACAAGTGCAAATTCAGGGATTTAGAAGTTCTGACAGTTGCAAATTTGGAGAGTTGAATATTCTGCTAAATGCGAGTTCGGTGATTTCAAAGTTCGGAAAAATGCAAATTTGGTGATTTCAAAGTTCGGACAAATGCAAATTCTGGTAATTGAATATTTTGACAAATGCAAGTTCGGTGATTTCAAAGTTCGGGCAAATGCAAGTTCGTGGATTTAAAAGTTCAGACGAATACGAGTTCGAGGAGTTAAAAATTTTAACAAATGCAATTTCGTCGATTTAAATGTTTTGGCAAATGTCAGTTTGATGATTTGAAAGTTATGACAAATACAAATTCGGGAAGTTAATAGCTCGGACAAACGCAAGTTCGGGAAATTGCAAATTCTGACAAATGCAAGTTTGTAGAATTACAAATTCAGACAATTAAATTTCGGCCAATTACAAATTCGGTCAATTGGGTTTTGGTGGAAATGTCCCCGACCCGAAAAGGCTAGATCGAAATCTGACAGACTTTGGTCAGGTTTTGGTCAAGTTTGGTTTGAAGCAAAAAATTGTAATTAGTTAGTGAAATCTGATGAAAATAATGAAAAATTATGCCAAATTAGTTTATATTTAATTGATTTGAGCAAAAATTGTAAAAAATAGGACTGATTTTAATAAGTAATATTACTTCTTAATTACGGTTTCATTTAATATAATTCTTGCTCAAATCAACTAAATACCTATAAACTAATTTGGCATGATTTTTCATTATTTTCATCAGATTTTACTAACTAATTACCATTTTTGCCTCAAACCAAACTTAACCAAAACCTGACCAAAGTCGGTCAGATTTCGGTCTAGCGTTTTCGCCAGAGTTTGTTTTTAAAAATTGCTTCAATAATTTATTTGATTCATTAAAAATCTGCAATATTATATAAAATAAGATATAAAACAATTTATTGAAATTTATGTATGATAGATAACAAATTAGTCATTTTTTATATCAAATTTATTTTTCAAATCATTCTAATTCAAACGACCAGTAAAATTATTTTATTAACATCATTGAAAACTTTCAAAGTTATTGAGTTATAACGAAAAAATTGCAGTAAAAAAATTTAAAAAATTCAAGGCCTTTTAACTTTTAATTATATGTGTCGGTCCGCGATGAAAGGGACCTTAGCTGCAGAACTGAGTTTTACGCGTACGGGCGTTTGAAGTTGAGTCTCCCTATGTTACTATTAGGTTATGTCTATGTTTCACCGCTAATAACAAAAACTAATAGACATAAACAATTTTTGATTTGTGTACGCGAAAAAGCAACTCAAATTCTACTGATTCTTAATTAAAAATTAAAAATTAAATGTTTTGAATTTTACAGAACGGGCTTTTGAAGTTGTGCCTGTCTCTGTTATTTTTAGGTTATGCCTAGGTTTCGTCGCTAATAGCAAAAAAACTAATTAAATGTTGTAAATATAGGGACTAAAAGTCTTAAAACAGGACATTTGGTTTTGTACTGTCAGTATGTTAGTTTATTCAGCGTTGTATATTTTTACACTATAAGGTAAATGAACATCGGTTGGGTGCTGGGGTAATTCTAAGAAGTCAATTTATAAATTTTGAGGTTATCTCCCCTGTACAAGTCAACTGGAAATGAACTAGATATCAGACTGGTACTTGCGTACTTCAGAAAAGCAGATTTTCACATTTGGAGGTTGGCTTTCCTAAAGAATTTGACCGAAAAAGACCCAGATATCGGACAGCTACTTTCATATTTTAGAAGAATCGATTTTTTCATTTTAGGGTTAACTTCCCTGAGAAAGTTGTCCGGAAATGACCAGCACATTAGTTAGGTAGTGGGGTACTTCTGAAAAGTAAATTTCTTCATTTTGAGGTTAACTTTACTGACGAAGTTGTCCGTAAATGACCTGGACATCGGTTGAGTACTTCTGTACTTCAGATAAGTCGAGGTTTTGAGGTTAACTTCCCTGAAGAAGTTGACCGGAAATAACGTGGACATCGGTTGGGTATTTGGGTACTTCTGAAAATAAACTTTTTCATTTTAAGGTTAATTTCCCTGAGAAAGTTGACCGGAAATGACCTGGAAATTTCTTGAGTACTTAGGTACTTCAGAGAAGTCGATTTTCATATTTTGAGGTTAACTTTCCTGAGGAAGTTTTCCGGAAATGACCTGGACATCGGTTGAGTACTTCGGTACTTCAGAGAAGTCGATTATCATATTTTGAGGTTAGCTTCCCTAGAGAAGTTGGCCGGAAATCACGTGGACATCGTTTGGGTACTTGGGTACTTTCGAGATGTCAGTTTTCACATTTTGAAGTTAACTTTTCTGAAGAAGTTGACCGGAGGTGACCTGGACATTAGTTGGGAACCAGTGTACTTCTAATAAGTAAAATTTTTTATTTTGATGTTAAGTTCCCTGAGGGAGTTGTCTGGAGATGACCTAGACATCGGTTGGGTACTTGGGTACTTTAGAGATGTCGATTTTCACATTTTGAGATTAACTTCCCTGAGGAAGTTGTCCGGAAATGACCTGTATATCGGTCGTTTGACATCGGACAAGTTGAGAACTTCGGATCTTCAGAGAAGTCGATATTCATATTTTGAGGGTAATTTCCCTAAAGAAGTTGACCGGAAATGATGTAGTTATCCGTTGGGTACTTGGGTACTTTAGAGAAGTCGATTTTCACATTTTGAGGTTAAATTTTCTGAAGAAGTTGATTGGAGGTGCCCTGGACAAAAAAATAAGTGTTTAATTTCGAAAACATAAGAAACTTAAATTGTTTAAACAAATTAAAATTTTTTAAACATTTGAATATACACTGCGAATTTTAAATAAATAACTTTTTTATGATTCTTTTATACAAATTACATAAAACCACATAATTTTAGCTCAATTTTATCGGAAGTTAATGTTACACCATTTTAATTGTTTAAACAATCGATTCAATTAAATCAATTAAATTACATTAATTACATTATTTTTCCTTTTGCTAATTAAAAAGTTGTAAGCTTTTAAAATATTTCACATAGAAAAAATAAAAAAATTGTTTAAACTTTTCAAAATTAATTACAAAATGATCATACAAGTTCCTTACAAGGATGCCTTAGAATTTCCACACCGTTTAAAATCTCTTTTCTTATTTTCTCTCACTCTACTCTGCCTTTATCTATCTCAGACACCTGTTATACTTTTTCCTCTTTCACATTTTGAACGCCATTGTTGTCTTTATCTACCACAGGTAACCTTTTTCTCTCTTGCTTCTAGAAGCACAACTGTGAACTCACCTTGCGTTGCGCACGCTATTGTTGTCTTCATCTTTCCCAGGTAAACTTATTCTCTCTTGCTTTCACAACCACAACTGTGAACTCTGCTTGCGTTTCTCACTCTGTCTTGTCTTTATCTATCCCAGGTAACCTTGTTCTCTCTTGCTTCTAGAACCACAACTGTGAACTCACCTTGCGTTGCGCACGCTATTGTTGTCTTCATCTTTCCCAGTTAAACTTATTCTCTCTTGCTTTCACAACCACAACTGTGAACTCTGCTTGCGTTTCTCACTCTGTCTTGTCTTTATCTATCCCAGGTAACCTTGTTCTCTCTTGCTTCTAGAACCACAACTGTGAACTCATCTTGCGTTGCGCACGCTATTGTTGTCTTCATCTTTTCCAGTTAAACTTATTCTCTCTTGCTTTCACAACCACAACTGTGAACTCTGCTTGCGTTTCTCACTCTGTCTTGTCTTTATCTATCCCAGGTAACCTTGTTCTCTCTTGCTTCTAGAACCACAACTGTGAACTCACCTTGCGTTGCGCACGCTATTGTTGTCTTCATCTTTCCCAGTTAAACTTATTCTCTCTTGCTTTCACAACCACAACTGTGAACTCTGCTTGCGTTTCTCACTCTGTCTTGTCTTTATCTATCCCAGGTAACCTTGTTCTCTCTTGCTTCTAGAACCACAACTGTGAACTCATCTTGCGTTGCGCACGCTATTGTTGTCTTCATCTTTTCCAGTTAAACTTATTCTCTCTTGCTTTCAAAACCACAACTGTGAACTCTGCTTGCGTTTCTCACTCTGTCTTGTCTTTATCTATCCCAGGTAAACTTATCCTTTCTTGCTTTCAGAATCACAACTGTGAACTCTGCTTATGTTTCTCACTCTATCTTGTCTTTATCTATCCCATGTAAATTCTATAACTTATTCTCTCTTACTTTCTGAGAAGCATAGCAGTATACCTATATTTATAACTAACTGATTTCTTATATAGGATAACATAATTAAGCGTCTCAAATTTTACTAATATTAGATTTTTAAATTTTGAGGTTAACTTAAGTTATGTCACCTGTATATGGTTGCGGCAATTGATGTTTTCCTAATTATTGCTTTCTGCATTTCTGCACTTGGTGCTTTCCTAAATTTTGATTAATAAATTATGAGATTAACTTCCTATCACTTCTGCACTTCCTGTTTTTCTAATTATAGATTTTTAAATTTTAAGATCTACTGGCTTCAATAAGTTGACCCAAAAGTAACCTGCAACTCGATTCGACACTTAGGGTTTTCCTGATTAGGGAGCGTTCACATATGACGTCACGCTGTAAGGGGAAGGGGGGAGTCTTGATCAAACGTGACAGAACGTGACATAGGGATGGGGCGGGTCGTCCTAAACGTGACGTCACGAAAAAATTTTTTAATTTGACAATTAATTCAAACTGCCTATCATTTGAATTTTGTAAGCATCAAATAACTTATAGCAGTATTCTCCTATTTTTTATATGAATTGTTTAATACTTAAAGTTCAAATTAATTGATGTAAAATGGTCTTTAATGTTTTTATTGTTGGAAAAATAAGAAAATTCTGTAATCACACTGAAATAAGCTATATTAACGAAATATCAAGAATCAAAACGAAAGAGTGCAAATTTAAAATATACGGAGAAAATGTTTCGGGTAACTTTACTTTATTTATGATACACCACGGATTAAACGTAGTCAGTTCAGGGGGAGGGGGGTCCAACCAAAGTCTACGATTTTCTACGCAGGGGGTGGGGAGGGTTCAAGCTATGACTACGTAGTTTTATCATATTATACTCAGTATAGCAATATTATTATCGTTATTTTCTAATTATTTCTCTTAATTATCAATTATTTTATTCATTTTGTAATTTTTTTCAATTATCAATTATTTTTCTTTAATTTTGTATTATTTCCACATTTCTGGTAAATTTGAGCGAAATTATCAGAAACATGAACATAAGTTTCTAAAAACTAGCATACAATTATTCACTTGTGACTTGAATCCGAGGTTTATCAAAAATATGCTAAAAGTTACATAAAACATTTTTTCCGTTTAATAAACCGATTGACAATTGTTACTTTAGAATTTTTATTATTGAAGTGAAAAAAAAATTAATATAAAAATAGGGGGGGGGGTCAAGAAACGTGACGTACATTTAGGGGTAGGTTTTTTCTCTTACGTGACAAGACGTGACAGGAGGGGGGGAGGGGTCAAAAAGTTGGAAAAAATGCGTGACGTCATATGTGAACGCTCCCTTATGGATTTACAAATTTTGAGGTTAACTTCCTCAAAGATGTTGACCAAGAGTCACCTGGACATCCGTTTTGCACTTAGTGTTTTTCTAATCTTTGATTATTAAAATTTGAGGTTAACTTCCTCCCAGAAGTTCACTAAAAGTTACCTGGGCATCGGTTCTGCACTTGACGTATTCCTAATTATGCATTTTTAAATTTTTGTCTTCCTATACTTTTTTATTATTAAATTTTGAGGTTAACTTCCTCGAAGATGTTGACCTAAAGTCACCTGAATATCGGTTCCGCACTTGATGTTTAACTAAATGTCGATTTCCAAATTTTGAGGTTAAATTCTACAAAACTTACCTGGACATGGGTTCTGCAGTTATTGTTGTCTTTATTATTGATTTTTAAATTTTAAGGTTAACTACCTTGAAGAAGTTCAAAAAAAGTCACCTGGAAATCGGTTCTCCTCGTGGTGATTTCCTAATTATTGATTTTTAAAACTTTTAAATTGAAATACAAAAAAAGGAGAAATTGTGAACTCTCCTTTATGTTTCGTACAATTTTGCCTATGACGTGTCATGCCCCAACTACTTCATTTTCAAAATTTTTATATTCAAATACATAAATAGGAGAAATTGTAAACTCTCCTTTATGTTTCGTACACTTTTACCGACGACGTGTCATGCCCCGCCTACTGAGAAAGCTCTTTTCTGTTTCGTACGCGAATTTCTACAGCAGTATATCTATAGCTATCACTAACTGATTTCTTATATAGGAGGATAAAATATGACAATAAAAATTATTAGAATATAAAAAATTTGTAAAAAATATTACAAATTTAATGAACAATAACTTCACTAACATTTTATAAAATGTCCACATCAATAAGCAATTAAAGAAATAATAATCACCGAGTGAGCGTCAGCGAGCGAGGTTAATTACGCTAGTGTATATTATATAGAAATACAAAGTAAAGCTTCACCCTTTCTTACCCCCTGCCGAAGGAACATCAGAACTATGCCATAAAAGGATTAAGAGAATCACAAAACATCAGAATAGTACCATAAAAGTATGTCAGAAATAATCAAGAGCATCAGAAAACATCGGAGTCATGAGAAATCATCAGGATTCCTGATGATTTGTCGTGATTCCTAAATATTTTTTTGATAGGGGTGGACAACAGCTGGGTACTTATGTACATTAGAGAAGTCGATTTTCACATTCTAAGGTTAACTTCTCTAAAAAAGTTGACAGAAGGTGAGCTGGACATTGGTTGGGAACTGGAGTACTTCTAATAAGTAAAATTTTTCATTTTGAGGTTAAATTCCCTAAAAAAGTTGACAAGAAGAGACCTGGTCATTGGTTGGGTATTGGGGTACTTCTGAGAATGAACATTTTTCATTTTAAGGTTAATTTCCCTGAGGAAGTTGTCCGGAATTGACCTGGACAACGGTTAAGTAGTTATGTACTTCAGAGAAGTCGATTTTCATATTTTGAGGTTAACTTCCAGAAACTTGACCAGAAATAACGTGGACATCGGTTGGGTACTTGTGTACTTTAGAGATGTCGATTTTCACATTATGAGGTTAACTTCCCTAAAAAAGTTGAGCGGAGGTGACGTGGACATCGGTTGGGTACTTGGGTACTTTAGAGATGGCAATTTTCACATTTTAAGGTTAACTTCTCTAAAAAAAGTTGACCGTAAGTGAGCTGGACATTGGCTGGGAACTGGGGTACTTCTAATAAGTAAAATTTCCATAAAAGGAAAAAAATTAGAATCTGGAATCGGTGTTCGACTTGAATTTTCAGTTTAAATTGCTTGTAAATTTTTTTTGGTTAAATAGTCTAAGTTTACTCCCCAACAAAAATATTTGGCATTTAAAACTATTGTACTATTGTTACCCCAACTACAAAAAAATTCTATCTGAAGATATGCAGGTCAGGTTTTTGAGTGGTTTACTTTCGACAGGGTGGGTACTTAAGAGAAGTTGATTTTCATATTTTAAGGTTAACTTCAATGAAGTTTTTTTATTTTAAGGTTAACTATCCTAAAGAAGTTGACCAGAGGTGACCTGGACGTTGATTAGGAACTGGGGTACTTCTAATAAGTAAAGTTTTTAATTTTGAAGTTAACTTTACTGAGGAAGTTGTCTGGAGATAACCTGGACATGGGGTTAGTACTTAAGTACTTCAGGAAGTCGATTTTCATATTTGGAGGTTAACTTCCCTTAAGAAGTTGACAAGAAGAGACCTGGACATTGGTTGGGTATTGGAGTACTTCTTAGAAAGAACATTTTTTATGTTAAGGTTCATTTCCCCGAGGAAGTTTTTCGGAAATGACCTGGACACCGGTTGAGTACTTCGGTACTTCAGAGAAGTCGATTTTCATAGTTTGAGGTTAACTTCTCTAAAAAAATTGACCGGAGGTGACCTGGACATTAGTTGGGAACTAGGGTACTTCTAATAAGTAATTTTTTTCATTTTTATGTTAACTTCCCTGAGAAAGTTGTCTGGAGATGACCTAGACATCGGGATGCTACTTGGGTACTTTAGAGAAGTCATTTTCATATTTTAAGGTTAACTTCCATGAAGAAGTTGACCTGAAATGACGTGGACATCGGTTGGATACTTGGGTACTTTAAAGATGTCGATTTTCACATTTTGAGGTTAACTTTCCTAAAGAAGTTGACCGGAGTTGACCTGGACATTGGTTGGGAACTGGGCTATTTCTAATAAGTAAAATTTTTCATTTTGAAGTTAACTTTCCTGACGAAGTTGTCTGGTGATGGCTTGGACATCGGGTTAGTACTTATGCACTTAAGAGAAGTCAATTTTCATATTTTGAGGTTAACTTCCATGAAGAATTTGACCTTAAATGACGTGGATATCGGTTGGGTTCTTGGGTACTTTAGAGATGTCAATTTTCACATTTTGAAGTTAACTTTTCGAATGAAGTTGACCGGAGGTGACCTGGACATTGGTTGGGAATTGGAGTACTTCTCAGAAGTACAAATTGGTAATTCTTTACAAGTCTTACTTTTCCGAATTTTTTACTTTTTTAATCGGGACCTTGTGTAAGTGGTGCATTTTAGCACTAAAACAAATAATCAGATGGAGGAGCCTGAAAAAGTTTATTGCCGGAAGCCAGGAATGGGAAATTACTGATAAATTATCGTTTTTTGCATTTTTCTCATTAAATAATAAAAACATTAGAACGTATTGTGAAGAAAAGTTGTAGATCATGATAAAATACACTTTTTATATTATATACATTTTTCCAAAAAAATGTTTCATTTTCGAGAAAACTGTAAAAAACAATAAACACAGTAAAAACATATAATTCTTTCATTTGAAGTTTGATATGTTTGAAAATTCACATCTTGTTGATGGGCTGTACTCTTTTCTGATGAGTCTGTAAAAAACTTCGGACACGCACTTAGAATGTGACCAAGTGTTTCCGGGTATTGCTTACATGCTCGACAAGTGTTATTGTCGACAGGTATATGCATCACACGACTGCGGTACACCAGAGTATTAATTACACCATCCTGACAAGCGAACCAAAATCCCTCAGTCTCCGATCTCAAACCAGCAGATTTAAGGAAAGCAAAAGTCAAGCCTTGAGACTATCCTATTTCACTTATGAGATTATAGAACTGCCCGTGAACAGGTTTGCTTTTATGTTCCTGTAATAAAAGCGCTTGTTCTGCCTCCTTGACACACTTTTTAAGCATCAATAGTGGTAACGATGCTAACCCGTGCTCCATATCACTGGCTTCAATTGGGAGACTAAGTTTATTTGCAGCTCTTTCTGACGCACGATATAAAAATGCCTCAACATTTGCAGTTTCATGATTGTGGACAAATTTCATAAAAGGATCTCTACTGTTTATCACTGAACATGCTGCAGCCAGTACAATTCTTCGATGAAGAAACTCTAAATTTAATAGACCTCTTCCTCCCCGGTCTCGTGGAAGGTAAATTCGTTGCACGGAAGACCTTGGATGATGACTACGATGGATTGACATCATCTTGCGGGTTTCTCTATCCAGTATTTTCAACTTATTCACATTCCACTTAACAGCTTCAAAGGTATAGAGAAGTAAAGGAATGGAATTATTATAATATAATAGTACAGTATAATATAATAGTAAAGGAATAACTATTAGTATTATTATTATTATTTATTATTTATTTTAAATTATTATCAAATTTTAGCGAAGAAAAAACTTTAAATTATTATATTGTTTGTTATAATTTGTTGTAATCTCTTCGTCAAATAAAATTATTAGTATTTTTGATAAATAAAAAAAAATTAAGTTATCAGAAGTTTTTAATATAGTGTTTAGAAAGGTTTATTTACAATTTTTAAGATTTTAAGCATTAATTTGTATTAAAAAAATTATGTCAACTAGTTGACACACTTCAATTTTCGTATAATAAAAATGTTAAGAAATACAAAACGAGATACTTTAAATAATGAACGTTATTTTTTTAAAAAAAATTGCTTTAACTTTTATGACGTTATAAAAAATAATTAAAATTCTAATTTACTTAGAACAATATTAGGTTTAATACAAAATATGCAAAAATATAAAAAGAATTACTTATTATTATAAATATATTTTTTATTAACTTTATTAATTAAAACTGTCTGAAACGGAAACTAATTAATTAACTTTTTTTTGCTGCACAATTATTTATGATTTAGATTAATATTAATAATTCACATGCAAATTTAAAAATTTGGAGCTGAGTTGTGTTAAATTTTAAATAATATTTTATAGTATATATTATATTTAAAAATATGTTATTAAAAAAAGTTTTAATATATTTAGTTAATTATTTTCCAAAAAGGAAAGTTTTGAAATTGACATGTCGTTAAAACATCCTATTACCTTAATGGTAACATTTTTATAATAAGATTTTAATATCAACATCTACATCAGCATAGAACAGAAGTATGTATACCACAAATTGTAATGCATATACGTGATATCCTTAAAGCGGAAAATAGACAAAAATTAATTTTTAAAAATTGTTTCCATACTTCTAATATGTTTTGAATGTTTTAGTTAAAATGAATATTTATAACCACTTTTAGAATAATACACTGAGAGAAAAATACTAATGCCGATGCTTTTGAATTCCGTTCTTTTAAAATAACAGTTTTTCTGTATATTCAAACACATTGCTATTAAATAAATAAGTGGAACTAATGAATTAAAAATAATAGTACCTTACATTGAAAAATCGTTAAGATTCAAAAGACAAGTATACATATAAACTTAATTCAAGAAATTTGATTTGATTGAAAGTAACCATGTCCTTAAATTTTTCTATAAAAAAGGGCTGTTTCGTTAAACGTAATGTTAATAATCATTATTATGTTTTTTTTTACAAAACAAGTTTAGGAGAGGAAAAAATGCATTCACGCACTTGTTCGTGTGGGACTCGACCACATCCTGTGGCAATACCGCACTAAAACAACCTCTCCCAATTCTTGCTTTACATACTCTTATCAACTTTTGCTCCTTCCGTCCTGGAAGGTAAGCAAAAGTTTCTTTTTTTTACTCTGTACAGTTTCAGCATTCTGTTCTTTGGGTCTTCATGTCCATTGCCGCCGATGTTCTTATGCGGCCGACATGAAATTGTTGGATGCTTTTTTAGAGCTACCTTTAAAGATTTTTTTTTTACAAGGAACAGTGCTGTCGGTCCACAAAAAGAGAATTCAAAAGAACTGCTTTTTGCATTCTACCTGCTAACAAATTGGCTTGACGTTCGCAGGTTGGGATCTTCTTCAGTTGGCTCACAAATGAAGCCTTCATCCCTCCTAAGCAGCCGAGAATTAAAACAATCAAATGGACTCTATATCCTGGATGCATTTTACTCAATTCGAATAAGAGCTCTTGATATTTGATCCGTTTCTCATCCTCCTTTTTAATTATGTTTCTCTCGGCAGGAGCCGAAAACTCAACTACATAAATGATCTTACTTTTATGATCTTGGAGGACCATATCAGGCTTGGTGGCACTAATATGATGAGTGGTGGAGAAAGAAAAATTCCAGTAGATCTTGCACTAGTCATTTTCTACAACGGATTCTTGATCCATTTGGGCATACGGCAGAATGGGCTCCTTATCTATACCGTACTGGTGACGAAGGTGGTAATACAAAACCTTCAGTGCAGCATTGTGTCTTTCTATATATCTGTTACATGCATAAATCGGACAGGCACTTAATATATGACTAAGTGTCTCCAGGTATTGTTTGCATGCACGACAGTTGGAATCGTCAACAGGTATATGCATCACACGGCTGCGGTACACCAAAGTATTAATCACTCCATCCTGACAAGCGAACAAAAATCCCTCTGTCTCCGATTTTAATCCAGCCGATTTAAGGAATGCAAAAGACAAACCTACAGACAATCCCATTTCTCTGACGATATTATAAAATTGTCCGTGAACAGGCTTACTAACATGTTTTTCTAAAAGAAGTACATGTTCTGCATTCTTTACATGTTTTTTGAGCATCAAAGGTGGTAATGACGCTATTCCATGTTCGGTATTATTTGTATTAAATCGAAGATTAAGTTCCTTTGCCGCTCTATTTGCCGCTTGATATAAAAATGCCCCGTTATTTGCAACTTCATGATGATGGACAAATTGCATTAAAGGATCCGTACTATTCATCACTGAGCATGCCACAGCCAGTACAATACGGCGATGAAGACACTCTAAACTTAGTAACCCTCTTCCTCCCTGATCTCGCGGAAGGTATATTCGAGTTACGGAAGACCTTGGATGATGGCATCGATGTACTGTCATCATCTTGCGCGTTTGTCTATCCAGTATCTTCAGCTCATCCACATTCCATTTAACAGCCCCAAATGTATAGAGTATTAAAGGAATGGCTAATACATTTGTGGCCTGTATCTTATTCTTCCCTGATAATTCGGATGACAAAATTTTTCTGAGAAGACCTCGATATTTAATTTGGAGTTGATCTTTAAGCCCACGCACATCTTGAGTTTCCGATTGTGGAATTCCAAGATATGCGTAAGTTTCTCCTTCACCAAGATGATGAATGGTGTTGCCACCAATAAGCTGAAGATCGTCTAAATCGCCTGATGTTTCAGATGTTTCTAGTCTTCCTCTATTCATATGGACAACAGCACATTTCTCAAGTCCAAAGCTCATTCCAATTGCACTGGAATACTTGGCCACTGCAAACACTAGAATTTTTAATGCTTCCTTACTGGAGCCATAGAGCTTAAGATCGTCCATGTAAAACAGGTGGTTAATCTTGTGAACTCTATGTCTTGGTTTGCCACACAAGTATCCAGAGTGTTTTTCACGAAGCACAACAGACAGAGGCAAGAGGGAGATACAAAACAATAGAGGACTAAGAGAGTCGCCTTGGAAAACTCCTCTTTTGTAGATGATGACGTCAGTCATCACCTGTTGCTTGTTTGATGTTAATACAAACCTTGTTCTCCATAAAAGCATAAGCTCTCTCAAGCATCTCACTATGTCTGGATGTACCGCAAGACATTCAAGAAGCTTAATAATAAGCTCATGACTGGTGGAATCAAACGCCTTACGGTAGTCAATCCAAGCCATGGACAAGTTTCGTCGATAAAATATCGAGTCTTGGGTGACACACCTATCAATCAGTAGGTTCTCCCTACAACCTGCCAGACATCTCTTGCATCCTCGTTGTTCGCCTATTGTACTCCATACTGGTTGAATAGATGACAAAATTCTTTCCTTAAGGATACCAGTAAATAGCTTGTAGCAGGTGTTAAGACAAGCTATTGGTCTGTAATTCTTTGGACAAGTCAAATCTCCACATTTTGGCAATAGTACCGTACGTCCATCCACCAACCACTGTGGTACGGGATGTTCTCCGTTGAGAAAAGTTGAGAATATGCGGGCCAGGTGTTGGTGTGTTGAAGTAAACTTCTTCCACCACATGTTGTTAATTTTATCCGGCCCAGGCGCTGAAAAGTTTTTAGTTTTAGCAATTACATTTCTCACTTTCTCCTTAGTAATTGATGGGCATTCCTCCGCATGATGGTCAAGCCCTTGTCTAAGACAAAAGCTACGGAAAAGAGGCAAAGAAGCGTCTTCTTCATTCAACGAATATGAGGTTTCATAGATGTTTTTCCAGAAGTTTTCGATCTCTTCGCGACATGGTGGTCTGTCAACGACCGGCGATGTTATACCGAATAGGCGGGAAGGATTAGTTTCGAAAACATTATTTTGTTTTATCCACTTAACCCGACGTTCTAAACGTTCTCTTATGACTACAAGAGAACGTATCTTCTCAGTCCAATGCTGCTTGATGGTCTGCAGCTTAGATTTATTCAAAGTATGATGCAATCTTTTCAGAGATCGGGATATTTCTAACACTCTAGGTGTAAATCTCCGATTCGTCTCCAGATAAGCAATCACACTCTGAAGGTGAGAAGCATTCCGTCTAGCCACCCCAATTTTGAACTGAACCTGCCTAATTCTTTTACAGGTCTTGGCAACGCGTTCTGAAACAGATTTTCTGTTACTGTCACGAACCAAGGAAACTGCTTTTTCATAGACTGCACAGTTCAATGTCCAGAGATCTACATCCTCAGGAAGTAATGAAATTTCTCTATTCGCTTCAGCCATTTTGTCCATTTTAATGGAAACCTTAAGATGGATTTTGGTTTCCCTTGCTCTTATGTTTACATACTCAACTGTCTGCAAAGGTGTTGTTGTGAGAACTGATGGTATGTTCTCAGAGGGTTCTTCTTGAAGAACGTCATGGCCTTTCCTTCGCAAAAAGGATACCTGATCTCGTAAGTACTGAGGTTTCATTTGTGCGTATTGGGGATGCATATTGCTCCATCGCTCATGAAGCCTCAACATGTAACCTCTTCGGTCCGGAGAGCTCTGTCGCCAACAGTCTAAGATGTCCCTTCGAAGTTGGTCCGTCCATTTTAAACGTGTACGAGTTTGTCCCTGGTCGAAGCCTGGTCGTTGCCTGGGTTCTATCCTGTTGCCACTCCCAACTGAACCCTGGTCTCCATCCGAGAGAGACCCATTGTGGGTGGCGCTGCGCGTTACTGTGGTCGTAACCGCAAAAAACTCTGTGTGAGTGGTTAGCCCAACACAAAATCGACAATTATATCGGGTGCCCACCCCTATCTGACGTTGGTCCGCCCCGGGTATTTGAATTGCCCGGTTCCACCCATATCTGGGAGGATTTCCCCTATCCGCCACCTGGGGAGGCGCTCGATTGAGATGTCAGAAACCCCATCTTAGATGCCACTCAAACACTTGGTCAAGTGGACCAAATATTTCCTTGGTGTTCGGAAGAGGGAATCTTACCTGACCTAGCCGGTCAGGCAATTCTGGAATATTCGGTAACGGACGTTACCATTTACCACCGAGATATCGATTATTATTATTATTATTATTATTATTATTATTATCATTATTAGCATTATTATTTATTATATTGTTAATTACTATATTATTTATACATATATATTAGGGTGGTCCAAAAATGTACAGTAACAAAAAAATTTTGAAATGTTTTGCTGCTACCCCCTAAAAAGTTTCCAAATCGAAAAAAAAATACCCCTATTTTTTTATTTTGAAATCGGACAATATTTAGGGGTGGCGCAAACCCCTTGAAATTTCCCATTGATTTCACAAGGGAAAAACGCACTTTTTCGTAAATTCGCTACCAAATCCTCAAAAATCACTCAAAATACAATACAGCGAATCACATCTTGAAAAGTAATTAAACAACAAGAATCCATAATTTATTTAATTATTTATTAATATTAACTATTTTTTATAGGGTTATAAGCAACCCCCATAAATGCAAAAAAATGAAATTTTTTTTTAAATTACAAATTAATAGTTTCTTAAGGATTGTTTAACAAAATTGTTACATACTGTCAATTTACGAATGTTTACACATATTTTTATGTATTTTTCATTTGTTTAAACAATGTGTTATTGTTAATTTACAGCTTTTATTCAAATAAACCTAGCGAGTTTTAGTTTTTTTTTTTTTGACTTTACTATTTTTTACATTTACAATTAAAAAAAGTATTTAGTAAAGTTAACCACAACAACAATTTGCAATTGTTTGCAAATGTATTGTTAATAATAATTAACTTTTGACAAATGCACCTAGAAAAACACAACTTTTTTCTAATTTTACAAATTAATGGGCCCTGGTTAGAATAAGAATAATTATTGACTATAAATTATTATTTTTAATTTGTTTAAAGAATTTAATATTATTAATTTACAGCTATTATTCAAATAAACCTACCCTCATAACAAAAGGATATCCCTGGGATATCCCTGCGAAATTCCGCTGAAATTTGGGATATCTTCATTTTTAACTATCATTGAAATAAACCTAGCGAATTCTAGTTTTTCTGTCTTACTTATTTTTTATATTAAAAATGAAAAAATGGATTTAGTAAAAATAACCACAACAACCATTTGCAATTGTTTAAACAAATTATTTGTTAATAATTATTTATTCCTTACAAATGCACCTAGAAAGACAGAAGTTTTTCTTAATTTTACAAATGAATGGGCTCTGGTTAAAGTAAAAAAATTATTCACTATAATTTATTATTTTTACTTTGTTTAAACAGTGTATTGTTAATTTATTACTTTTATGCTAAAACTCCTAGCGATTTGTATGTTTCTTACCTCAATAACTTTTTAAATTGAAAGCAATAAGCTGTTCTGCAAAATTATCCATAGCCACAACTTTTAAAATTGTTTAAAGCTATTATAGATAATAATAATTATTGATTCTTTACAAATGATCCTTGAACGACACAACTTGTAAAATAAGGAAAACAATATGTCTTGGTTTATTTGTAATTTATTAATGATTATTAACAATAATTAATTTAAATAATGACAAAGCGAAGTTGCAGTTAATAGGGTGCCCAAGAATAAATTAAAATACTGTGACAAGTGATCTTGTGAACATTAAACTGCCAATTTTTTGGCATTTGTGAAGTGCTTCTGGTCGTGGGCATCCTGCGGCTAGTTGCTTTTGTTTAAAATGGCTACAACAACGAACCTCCAAAGTCCTACTACAGCTACATATGCGAAAAAAGTTCAACAAGAGCAGTTTCCTACCAAGGAGCATGCTATCGTGCTCGATGCAGTGGAAGGTCTTACTGTACATGAATATACAGTTGCAAGTGGAAATCTAATTGAACCTCAAAATATACGATTTGTCTCACGCATTTCACATAGTCGTATATGTCTTTACTTCAGTACAAAAGAAATCGTCGATAAGCTTGTAGACAACAATACCAAAGTAAACATTGGCCAAAACATCTTGGAAATACGACCTTTTATCTTGAAATCAAAACGTATAATAATATCTAACGTCTGCCCCATTATACCGCACTCAAACATTAAGGATGAGCTTGCTAAAATCAATGTAATACCTCTCTCATACATTACGAGTATCCGAACTGGCATGAATGAACCTGGTTACACTCACATATTAAGTTTTAGAAGACAGTTCTACATCAAGCCTGATGATGCTGAAAAACTACCTGTCTCTCTCCAAATAACATTTGAATACACAAATTACTGGATTTATTTCTCAACGGAAAAGCTTTCTTGCTTTCTCTGTAAACAAGAAGGACACATAGCACGACATTGTCAAAACAATGAAAATGTTTCTCAGCCTATAACTCAAAATAGTTCAACCCCACCAGAAAACCATCAAACTATGGAAACGCAAGATTCCATTACAGAAACTCCACTCGATACAATTCCTAAAACAGATTTTCCAAAACCTTCAACTAGTACTGTCAAAAGACCTCTATCGTCCTCAAACTCATCTTCATTTCCTCCCCTGAAAACCATAAATCCTGATCCTTCTAAAAATGAAAAAAACGATGATAAGAAAGAACGGATTTCAAAAAAGTTAAAAACCGTTTCGACTACTACAGACCTAACGCACATTGAAAAACAATTAAATTCTGTAAAACAATTTATAGAAGAAAACGAAAAAAAGTTCCCACTAACTTTTGACAAATTCACAAAGTTCTTCCTTGAATCTTATGGACATCCAAACTGAACGGAAATTAAAAACTAAAGTAACCAGAATTAAAAATCAAATTTTTAAAATAAATTCAGATGTAAAAGATTACACTGAGAGTGATACCATGAGTTCGATAGGAGATATAGAGGAATAAAATTCTAAAATGGCTAATTCTCAAATAAAAAAAGCTTATAAATTAAGATGCCTCTTCTGGAATGCAAGAAGTATAACCAATCTGGATATATTCATATGTGTCGAATCCTGGATATCACCTGATACAACAGAAAGCCAATATTCTTTCCCCAATTTCATCACTTATCGAAAAGATCGACTACATTAAAGAGGAGGAGGTATTCTAATCTTTATCAGAAAAGAACTTGCCTTCGTAGAAATTAAGAACATTAAGTCGCCCGATGAATCCGTTGAAATTTGTGGAATACGTATGAATAATGTAAGTCCCAATTTTAATATTATAGTTTGCTGTAGAGTTCCGAAAAAAATTTTAACACAGTCGCAATGGGACACAATTGTCGAAAATATTAAACAAAATTCTAATGGTATATTGGTTGGTGATTTTAACGCACATCACGAGTCGTGGAATTGTGATAAATCTGAAACGAATGGTACTAGGTTACTTCAAAGTTTAGAGTCACAAAATCTTTTTATTCATAATACACAAACTGTAACTCGTATTGATGTGCATCAGAACACCAAATCAAATTTAGACCTTATTGTTTTCACAATAAATATTGCTGACAAAATAAGCGTTGAAGTTAAAAACGAAACCTTAGGTTCTGATCATTTTCCTATATCCTTTACGATAAATGCTGAGAAAAACTTCTATCACCAAAAAAATTTTTAATTAAAGACATTTTAAACAAATTGGAGTAGATTCACCACGGAACTGGAAAACAGGTTTGAAAATTTTTATTCAAATGAATACGACTTACTTCCAGCCGAAAAAAAGTATGAATTTTTTGTCAGCGAAATAACTGAATCTATTGTCAATAGCACTCCAAAAAAAAACTACAATTTAAAACATTTTAAAAAACGTAACAATCCTGTTCCGTGGTGGAACGATAATTGTGAAAAAGTTAAACGATTAAGAAAGGCTGCCTACAAAAAATGGGAAATAACTGGAAGGGAAGCCGACATTTTGACCAAAACTCGATTTGCAGACTGTTTAATAGACAGAAATTTATTTATCCGAATATTTAAATTCCCACAACTTCATTTGTCTGAATATTTAACTTCCTGAAACTTTATTTGTCGAAATATTAAACTTCCTGAATATGCATTTTCCAGAAATAGTAATTATCAGATTTACTTTTTGTCGGATTACTTAAAAAACCGAAACTCTATTTGTCAGACTATTCACCTTTCCGAAAATGCATTTAGCAGAAATGGTATTTATCATATTTACCATTTGTCCTCATATTTAATTTTCCACAACTTAAGATTTCAGATTATTTTACTTCCCAAATATGAATTTGTCAGATATTGTATTTATCAGACTTACCGTTTGTTTAAATATTTAATTTCTCGTAACTCCATTTCTCAGAATACTTAATTTTTTTATTTTGCATTTTCCAGAAACTGTATTTATCAGATTAACCATTTGTCGAAATACTTAACCCAGAATAATCCCAGAATATTTAACCTCTTGAATTTTCATTTGTCAGAATGTTTAAATTCTCGAATGTATATTTCTAAGAAGTTGTATTTATCAGATTCCATATTTTTCCGAACATTTAAGTCACTGAAAGTTCATTTGCCAGACTCTTAAACTTTCCGAATAGTAAAAACGTCGAATGTTCATTTGCCAGACAAATGGAGCTCGCTGATTGGCCGGTAATATTTGGCCGGTAAGTATAGCATACAATGAAATTATTGAAAATAATATAGACCAAACAATTAAATTTTTCTGGGTTCCTTCTCATAAAGGTATACATGGAAACGAAAGTGCTGATAGCTTAGCCAAAACAGCCACTGACTGGGAACCTTCGATTTTGCTCCCTATACCTTTCACGGATTACCTAGAATAGCATAAAAAAGAAATGAAATACAACACAATCAAGTTCATTAAAGAAGAATCCCTACATACTGGTAAAATATATTTCGATAAATACTATACAAATAAAAGTGTTCCTTGGTACTCTAAAAAATCTCTCAGCTGGCGCCTCATTGTAACTATTAACCGTTGTAGAGTTGATCATTACAGTCTCTCTGCATCATTAGCAAGAATTGGTTTTATTGGTGAACCCTCATGCGCCTGTAATAATGAAATAGAAGACCTAAACCATGTAGTATGGCAATGTCCACTCTATGAGGCAGAGAGACTGCAGCTCATAACAAATCTTCAAAAAATTAAATTACAACTACCTCTCGATATCAGCATCCTAATAGCGCAACCAAACATTCAAGCATGTAAATACTTATGTACCTTCTTCAACAAATGTCAATTATTTATATAAGTATTACTCTTTAATTTGTAAATGTATACTATTGTAAATATAAAGGCAATAAGTCTTTTTATAAGACTTTAAAAGCTTCAATAAAAAAAAAATATGGGACGTTCCATGTCAACCGGGACAAGGCCGGTGCCAAAAATCTATTGAACCGATTTTAATGGTTAAAAGCTTAAAATCTTCGTCTTTAAGTCCTTTATCAAATACGATGTGAAACTTTTCAAAATTCAATATGGTGACCAAAATATGGCGCTTTATATGAATGAAAAACACAACTTTAAATGTTAAAATGTTATTTAAGGTAAGAAACATAGGACAAATAGCTTGTAAGTAGATATTATCAACAACTGCATGTCTCTAACTGAAGATATAAAGACATAACGGCAAAATAAAACAAAAATTCAAAATGGCGGATCCAATATGGAGGACGAATTTTTGAAAATTATTCGGATTTACTTGAAAATCGTTACTCGGAGGTTTTTGGGGTCGCTGACTCCGAATCCGAAGTCAGTTTTCAAAAATGCTAAATGGGGGATCCAATATGGTGGATGATTTTTTAAAAATTCTTCGTATTAACGTGAAAATCGTTACTCGGAGGTTTTTGGGGTCGCTGATTACGAATCCGAAGTCAGTTTTTAAAAATTCTAAATAGGGGATCCAATATGGTGGATGGTTTTTTTAAAATTCTTTGTATTAACTTGAAAATCATTACTCGGAGGTTTTTGGAGTCGCTGATTACGAATCTGAAGCCAGTTTTCAAAAATTCAAAACGGCATAACCAATATGGCAGACGATTTCTTTAAAATTCTTCTTATATACTTAAAAATCATTACTTGGAGGTTCTTGGGATCGTTTATTAGGAAACCGACGATATTTTTGTAAAATTAAAAGTGACGTTTCCAATACGACAGATAAAATACAATTTTTGTAATAACATTTTTGAAGACGAGTATTTTGGAAGCTCTCTGCGTTAACAGGGTGGAGACTGTCTTTAAATTTAAATTATAAAGCCCGCATTACTTTTTTTTCAATTTTTTAAAATTTTAAATATTTTTTTTTAATTAATTATTATTATTTCTATTTTTTTTTATTTTTTGAATTTTTTATATTTTTTACGTTTTTAAAACTTTTTTTATTTTTTACTCTTTAAAATTTTGTTATTGAATACTCCACAGTAGTTAAAATTTGTGTTGCATCTGAGTAACGTTTAACTTCCAATTTTTTTCCATCAATCGGAACAAAGGAATGTCCGCTTTAGATTTTGGAGCTAGCCAGCAAGCTCTAGTATCCAATGTCATATTTAAATCACATGACATTTTTAATTCATCAAAAAATAAATTTGAGAATATAACCATTTTTGAGTATAGTCAAAAACACCACAGTAGCACGCAAAAAAGACTTTCAAAAAGATTCTCTTAAGCTCCTAGTGTAACCAAAATCCAAAGCGGTCATTCCTTTGTTCCGATTGATGAAAAAAAATTAGAAGTTAAACGTTACTCAGATGCAACACAAATCTTAACTACTGTGCAGTATTAAATAACAAAATTTTAAAGAGTAAAAAATAAACAAGTTTTAAAAACGTAAAAAATATAAAAAATTGAAAAATTAAAAAAAATAGAAACAATAAATAAAAATTAAAAAAAAAAATTTTAAATTTAAAAAAATTGAAAAAAAAGTAATGCGGGCTTCATAATTTAAATATGAAGACAGTCTCCACCCTGTTAACGCAGAGAGCTTCCAAAATACTCGTCTTCAAAAATGTTATTACCAAAATTGTATTTTATCTATGGTATTGGAAACGCCACTTTAAATTTTACAAAAATATCGTCAGTTTTCTAATAACGATCCCAAGAACCTCCAAGTAATGATTGTTAAGTATATACGAAGAATTTTAAAGAAATCGTCTGCCATATTGGTTCTGCCGTTTTAAATTTTTGAAAACTGGCTTCGGATTCGTAATCAGCGACTCTAAAAACCCTCGAGTAATGGTTTTCAAGTTAATACAAAGAATTTTAAAAAAACCATCCACCATATTGGATACCCCATTTAGCATTTTTGAAAACTGACTTCGGATTCGTAATCAGCGACCCCAAAAACCCCCGAGTAACGATTTTCACGTTAATACGAAGAATTTTTAAAAAATCGTCCGCCATATTGAATCCGCCATTTTGAATTTTTGAAAACTGACTTCGGATTCTTAATCAGCGACCCCAAAAACCCCCTTTTGACGATTTTTAAGTAAATCCAAATAATTTTCAAAAATTCGTCTGCCATATTGGATCCGCCATTTTGAATTTTTGAAAACTGACTTCGAATTCAGAATCAGCGACCCCAAAAACCCCCGAGTGACGATTTTCAATTAAATCCGAATAATTTTCAAAAAGTCGTCCGCCATTTTGAATTTTTGAAAACTGATTTCGGATTCTTAATCAGCGACCCCAAAAACCCCCGAATAACGATTTTCAAGTAAATCCTAATAATTTTAAAAAATTCGTCCGCCATATTGGATCCGCCATTTTGAATTTTTTTTTATTTTACCGTTATGTCTTTATATCTTCAGTTAGAGACATGCAGTTGTTGATAATATCTACTAACAAGCTATTTGTCCTATGTTTCTTACCTTAAATAACATTTTAACATTTAAAGTTGTGTTTTTCATTCATATAAAGCGCCATATTTTGGTCGCCATATTGAATTTTGAAAAGTACCACATCGTATTTGATAAAGGACTTAAAGACGAAGATTTTAAGCTTTTAACCATTAAAATCGGTTCAATAGATTTTTGGCACCGGCCTTGTCCCAGTTGACATGGAACGTCCCATATATATATATATATATATATATATATATATATATATTTTTTTTTTCTTTTCCAGTTAATGTTGGTGCATGTCTGTGCAGCAGTAGGTTGTCAAAACAATTCAAATAAAAATAAGAACTGCAGTTTCTTTGAATTTCCTAAAAATGAGTCCTGCAAACAAGCATTGTTACAAGTAGGGGAGAGGTACGCAGGTTGAGACTGTCCGCAGGTTGAGACGGTCCGCAAGTTGAGACACTAAGATATTATGTACTATGAAACTGATAATAGCAAATGGTTTATTATCATTTTGTCGCATCATTAATATCAAACTTTTTATACAATAGAAGCGCAATAGTTACTGTTCCTTGCTGTGGAGTTAAAGCGAACCATTTTTGTTAACAAAAAAAAGTTTTTTTAAGAATGTTTGTTTAGTTTAAAAGGTGTGTTTTTCAGCGGTAGAAAAATGTGAAGATAACATTTACATCGCAATTTTTATTCTATTTTAATATTCCGACGGGATCTCGAACATACATTAACATCTATAAATAATTTCATAGTGCTAATTAAATAATGGCTAGGTCCGCAGGTTGAGTCACCTTGTGACTTGGGTTGTCAACCCAGGTTGAGAAGCGCAGTAAATGTAAAAATAATGCCTTTGGACAAATTCATAGTCAATCTATACAATTTTTAACTGATTATACAGGTTCTTTTTTTCAAATTGAAGTTTTTTTTTGTTCAGGATAAATTTTTTTTCTTCCATTCATGCACAAAAACTCACGTTTTTGTGTGGGTGAGTTTTGCGCATTTGTGAAAGAAAATAAGGAACCGTGGGTGGACCTCGTTTATTGACTCACACGATGTTCTCCGAACTCGTAAAAAACTCGGGTTTTCTACTCTCGGTGCATAATATACTATTTTTAATTCTCTTTTTTAAAGTTAATTTTTAATGTTTTTATTCTTTTTTTTCTGCTAAGACCTTTTAAACAAACAAATAAACAATAAACAATTGAAGTAAGATGTTATTATTCATTGTGTCTTAAACTAAAATTAATTACAATGGGTGTCTCAACCTGCGTACCTATTTTTTTTCTGGTCATAAATAACATGTTCATATAATCAGTCATAATTTTTTTACTTCTTAAGAAAAAAACTATTTTCTAAGGTAATGTGAAAATTGAACATTACTTTTCAAACAGCAAATAGAACTCTTTGCTAAATTTTGTTTATCTAAAAATATTCATGGAAAACAAAACCCGTCTCAACCTACGTACCTCTCCGCTATGCAAAAAAAGCATCCAAGCCGTACGTTATGGTAAGATTAGAAAATGCGTAACTTAAATAATGTGATAATGTGAACTAATACAATTTATTTTTTAAGATTTAACCTTTAAAAGTTGACATCGATAAAAAATTTTAGTATATTAAATATATTTAATATGAAATTTCTCGAATATGATGTAATTTTTTTTTATTTAAATGAAGAAAGTAATTACGAATATTTTTGTTTAATACTTCTTCAAATTTTCAGCATGATTATGCTCGGATCATTTTTTACAGGAGAGTTTTAAGCCAAAAAGTTCTACAACAATATTTTTGGATGATGTATTAAAGAGACCTATTAAAACAATAAGAAAACTGTTTCCTAATTCAATACCTACGGAGAATCTGTGTCGACCAACTGAAAAAGTAACAAAACGTAGAAGTACAGAACAGCCTGATCAAATAAATCAACAATCTTCAATTGATCAAACAAATGCCGATCTGAATCCTGGTTTGGTTCCAGATATAAATGTTGAAAATTCTGACAACGATGAAAATATTAATTGTATTTTAAATTCTCTTCCAGATTCTAAATTGTTATTGACTGAAGAAAGAAAAATAAAGTATCACCTGGAGGTATTAAAAATCCATGCTTATCTTAATGAAAGAATTAAAAAAGAAGTTGAAAAAAAGAAACAGAAAGACGGGGAATTCGAAAAACTGACAAAGGAATTAAGCGAAACAGAAGAGAAGTTTGAAAAATTGAATAAAAAAATTTGGTTGGGTATTTTCAAAAATCCCTGTGTCCAAATTTAGATATTCATGAGCTTAATAAGTCATCCAAATTTTATTGGAATCCGCTAAAGCGTTCTCGACATATCTTGTACACAAAAAACGCTATACACACACATACATATACACACACACACACACGCACACACACACACACACATACATCTGGACATTTGCTTAGGATTGAAAATTTACGCTTTTTAGATGCAAATAAGTCGATTTAGACTATTTTTGGAAAATCGAAAATCGTAACGAGCCTATTCAGAGCATATTCGGAGTAAATATTTTGCTTTCCAAAAGGAAAATATTTACTCCGGGAAAAATGAATATGCTACTCCATCTCAAAAAACAAGCTAGATAGAATAACGAGGATATTGCAAGTGCCATTCCATTAAGTGAGAATGGAAGAAAGTCTTATGAATATTTAAGAAAAATTGTAAAATTTCCCTTACCCGGACTTTCTGTATTAAGAAGGTGGATAAAGACTTTTGATGTTGAACCAGGTGTATTAAACGATGTTTTCATAGTTATGAATAAGAAAGGACAAAGTTTCAATTTAAAAGAAAAACTGACTACCTTGCGTTTTAATGAAATTCATTTATCTGCAGAGTACTGTATTGACAGGAAGAAGGAGGAAATAGTGAGTCCTCATAAAGCTTGTCAGGTTGTCATGGCTCGTGGATTGTGTAAGCACTGAAAGCAGGTTGTTTATTATGATTACAATCAGCTGATAACGAAATAAATTTTTATGAACATAATTTCAAAACTGCACGAAAATGGATATAATGTTGTTGCTGTTGTTTCGGACATGGGTGTTACGTTCCAGGTGTCGGAACTAACGCGCAAGCGTTATTTATTCGAGTTCGTACTTAGTGTAAACCCTTAAAAGGCGACCGGGAGATTTAAATAATGAAACAGTAGATTCCGTTATGAAACGGGGGAAAATCCTCTCGGGAGAGATAGATTAATTAGAAATCAATGTTCTCAATTAATCATTAATCCAATCTCTCTCAAGATTAAAACCCAAAAACCTTTATTGATAAAATGCCAAAATACAAGGATCGACTAAGGAGCTTAAGGAGCAACCTTTCTAGTCGAATGTAACCTTAAGACTCTCAAGACTAATTTCGTTCAGCGGAGACGTTCTCCGCCAAGTTCAATTTTGTGCGAGTGCGCAGACTCGCTGAGACGCGCATTTCATGTCGTTGTATAGCCCTTACACTAATACACCACACTGAAATGCAACACACACATACATGTATAGCAGAGAGCGAGCTCTCAGAGCATTCATCGTACATTTCCCAGTAATATTAATTAGCGCTCCTAGATTATAATATTCTCATATCATACGCTATTAATTAGAACATAAGAAGTGTCATCCATTCATAATAATACATATTGGTTAATATAATATTTACCAATGTCACACAACAATACTAATTGTTCCATATCCAAAACATAATCGTTGATAAAATCACTCATCAAATGTGGGGGATATCTATGTGTATTATTGATTATATATCCGTATTATATGTAGATTATATAATATAACTATATAACAATAATTGAAGTCTAACAAAGTAAAATGTGTACGTGACTTTTGTGGGGACAGCGAGTCTACCCAAAAAGTCTGCCGGACACATGTTTTATTGTTCTCCAAAAAGGATCGAAGTACTTGAGATGTTTACATTTTCTCAGCCTTCTTTTCCCTTTTTTTATGACTTTTAGATCTCCTCATGTTTCGCTAGATTTACGACTTAATCCTAGGAAATATAATTTAACAAATGCATGGTTTATTTCAACTGTCACAAAGTTCCATAAATAAAGCATGTCAAGTTTTGCTCGACGAATTTTAACAAGACAATTCGTCACGCGCTTTTTGTGCTTCAAGGGTTTCCTGTTTATTCTCACGGTTCCATATAATATGGAAAAGGAATTTATAAATTCCTTCGAATATAAAGAAATTTCAAACATTATATTCAAATAAGTCGCGGCGTTAAATCGCGAATCGAGATATCGATTGAAACCGAGCGAGATTATAGTCGCTCGTAACACCTTTCTCCTACGAGAAACTTTCGCTTCGAAAATTAGATATTTAAAATACACCATTGTATATTTTAGATATGAGTAGAAAAAAAAATGTAGACTATCAAATCTTAATATTTCGCGTGGTATTATTATAACGTCAATTGTTAATAATAATATGAGATTAAAAGTAGTAAAGATATTTACATTATTTACATTTTGAGTCCTCTAAAAGAAAAGCAGGTGTCTTCTTGTGAAGGGACCCGAAGTCAGGTACCTGTGTACCCAGCTGAACAACCTGTCAGCTGCAGGCTTTATAGCCTATGGAAGGTGCTTAAACCGCAGAGCTGTAAAACCTTTACAGTCGGTCAGCCTTTTAAATTTTTATGGTTTTGGGTCAGTGTGTCAGCTGTGTAAGAAAGTTGTGTTTACAAACAAGTGTGTCAAAGTAAAATGTTATTGCTTCTAAAATATTACAAAATATTTAAAATAATGACGGGATAATCATAAATAAGTAAAAATGCTGATCAAGGTGTAGTTGATCAGGTATCACCCTCCCCCTGAAGAAAAAATTTTTTATGAAAATTTATAGCAAGAATTTGTACTGAAAAACAGAGTGAATATTTAACTTATTTATTGGGAAAGTAATGCAACTATAATTTGACACGGTATGTATTTTAGTTTATTATTTGTGTAGCTGTTAGAAAATTTTAAGCGTCTGTGGCCTAAGAATATTTGCATGAAGGATTTTTAGTTTATTGTTTTTTAACTTTATTTCTACGTTATTATCGTTGAGTAACTTAGTTATCTCATACGGACCAGTATAAGAAGGATCTAATTTAGATTTAATATCAAATTTTTGAAGATGAACAAAGTCACCGACTTGATAATTTTGGTTGTGTAGTTTTTGATCGTAATATCTTTTCGAACGCTCTTTCGCCGCATGCAAATGTTCTTTTGCTCGTGCCTGTGTTTCAGAGATTTTTTCTGTTAATGTTTTTAGGAATAAATCGTACGTGAGTGGCAGTTTCTTCTTGACAAATGCAGAAGGTAATATTGCATCTCTGCCAAAAACGAGTTGGAATGGGGTGAACCCAGTACCTTCATGCTTTGAAGTATTGTAAGAAAATACAGCATAAGGTAACCATCTATCCCAATTAGGCTTTGTGCAATAATTTTTTAGATATTGTATTAACACATGGTGGCTTCTTTCCAGAGAGCCTAATGACTGTGGGTGAAAAGCAGTCGACTTGAACTTTTTAATTTTTGAATATTTTGCAAAAATTATTCATAAGTTCACTGATGAAATTGCTTCCCTGATCGGTGTGGACGCTTTCTGGACAACCGTGTGTGGCAATGAATCTCTCTGAAAAGGCATTGGCAATTGAAACCGAGTCAATCTTACGCAAAGGAACCGCTAGGGAGTACTTGGTTAAATTGTCCTGGATTGTCAGAATATATTCATTGCCCAATTCGGTTGGTGGTTTAAATGGACCTACAATGTCCATTTCTATTTTTTCGAACGATCTAGAAGGCGTGTCTGTAATAGACATTGGCTGTCGCGTTTTTATTCTTACAAATTTTCTTAATTTGCAAGTTTCACAATTATTTACGAAATTTGTAATTGTTTGTCGCATATTAGGCCAGAAAAAATTTTCTTTAACTCTCGCAATAGTCTTTTTGACCCCTTTGTGACCGCCAGAAGTCGAAGCATGATTTTCGTGAATAATGTTTTGAATGTCGTCTTCATGTGGAATTTCGACTTCCGCATAGCATATAGTTATTTTATAGTCACTGTTACCGAAAATATTTTTAATTTCCAATTCAATTTTAGGCCAAGAAATTTGATTGAATCCATTGCCAATACGTGAGATGCTAACAGAATCAATCTTCAATTGGTCCATGGCAACCTTTAAACCCTGCAATGTTGAAACAACGTCACAGTAAGTAGGTTTTGAGTCAAAAATAGGTTTAATTATCATGTTGAAAACGTAATGATTTTCACATTTACAAACGATAACATTACCAACTTGTAAATTGTCAGTGTCCTCGTTAAGTAAATCTTCGATTATCATTCTGTTTTCAGAAATAATTTGTCTGTTTGTTTCTGTCGTGAACTTTTTGTCCGCAGGTATAAAAATTGCAAGATTGTCGTCTCTCATATACAGACTTTCTTTTGAAGTTTTTATGCAAGAAAAATCAGGTTCAGGCGGATCGTTTTGCGAAATGTTATTGTCGTCAAGTGGGTAACAAGTTATTAATTTGTGATTAACGTTATTTTCTGAAATTGAAAATGGTATTTCTTGAATTTCTGCATTTAAAACGTACTTTAAACTGTCTGTCTGTTTTGTTTCAGGATTTATTGCAAACTCAAGGCAGCCCCGACTGTCGTCATCGGAGGTATCAGAATTTTCATTTAAATCTGATTCGATTTCAGGGAGAATCTCACCAGGCGTATGATTTGAATTGGTGAACGACCCAATTGTTCGTTCCGTTCCAATTCTGTGGCTGCAGTCCACCTTGCGATCTCCGAGATTATTAGTCCCATCGCAATAGATTGACGGATTGTTGTCAATGAGATTGTTGTGAATAATCTCCATACTGTTGGTCTGGAAATTCTCACCGGAAATCGACTCTTCAAAATTTTCCGAGTCGTCAGGGCAATGTTCCCAATGAACATTGAGGAAAACTGCTTCGATACGAGCATCGCTTTGAAATTCGTCAAGGGTGTTTGTAGGATGCACAGGTGTAGAATTCACCTTATGCTGTGGATTAGGATTTATTTCAAGAGGATCAACATCGTCATTGAAGGTAATATCGTTAGTGATGCCGTTCAGTATTTCCTCGCTGATGTCACACGGATTGCGTGATAAGGCATCAGCGCCCGTGTTTTTTGTACCTTTAATGTACTCGATACCACAATCGTATTCGCTCAAACGATGCCGCCATCGTAGCAGCCTTGAGTTTTGGTTTTTCATATTTTTGAGCCATATCAAAGGTTTATGATCCGTTTGAAGTTGGAATTGCCTGCCAAATAGATACGGTCTAAATGATTCAACAGAAAATAGAATTCCGAGTAATTCTTTTTCGATTGTTGAATAATTAATTTCTGCGTCGATGAGTGTTCGAGACGTATATGCTACTGGGAGTATTTTACCGTCGATATTTTGGCTTAGAACGCCCCCAATGCCATATTGCGAAGCGTCTGTTGTTACAATGAAATCTTTCACAAAATCAGGATACTGGAGCAAGGGTTCAGTGCACAAAATATCTTTTAGTTTGTTGAATGCGTCCTCCTGCGCTTCAGTCCACCTAAACTTAACTTTTTTTTTGAGAAGGAAGGACAAGGGTTTGGCTATTGTTGAAAAGTCTTTTATGAACTTTCTGTAATAGCCAGCTAATCCCAGAAATTGCTTAATATTTCTGGGAGTGCGAGGCCGAGGGAATTTGCGAACTGCCTGTACCTTTTTTGGGTCTGGTTTTACTCCATCATGAGTAATTACATGGCCAAGGTAATTCACTTCTTTCCGCAAAACTAAGCATTTTTCCGGTTGCAGAGTGAGCTTGGCCATGTCGAGTCTTTCTAAGAGAGTCGTAAGTTTTTGAGTATGTTCCTTGAGGGTCTTGGCATAGATGACGATGTCATCCATGTATACGAAAAGTTCGATATTCTGGAGCCCTGTTAGTGCCCGATCAACGAGCCTTTGAAAAGTGGAGGGTGCGTTTTTTAAGCCAAAGGGCATTCTATTGAAGTGATAATGGCCAAAGGGGGTGGAGAAAGCGGTTTTAGCTTTAGATTTAGGGTCCATTTTTATTTGATGGAAACCCATTGCTAAGTCAAGGGTAGAAAAGTACCGTGCCCCCCCCCCCAGTTGATCAAGGATGTACGTTATGTGAGGTAGTGGATAAGAATCCTTAACTGTGATGTCATTGAGACGACGGAAGTCAATGACCATCCGCCATCTTTTCTGTTCGTCTTTACCAGGTTTTTTGGGAACAATCCAGACAGGTGAATTGAAGGCTGAATCTGAATCTTCAATAATATTATTTTTCCTCAATTTTGAAATTTGTTTTGTAATTTCTTTATTTAAAGTTTCAGCCGGTCTGTATTGTTTCTGAAAAACTGGAGTATCGTCGGTAGTTTGTATAGTGTGAGTAACAAGGTCAGTGGCTTCCAGAATATCGCCCTCTAGATAAAATCTGTGAGAAAATCGAGAAATTGGTTCGAGAATGCTATTTTTCTCCTCCTCGTTTAACCCTGAGAAATCAAACAATTTGAGCAGTTTATTCATTCTCTCAGCAGAGTTCTTCGAAACGTTTTTAGGCAATTTTTTATTCGGAACGAAAATTTGGGCGTCCTGGATTTGTACAGTCGGCAAGGAGATTTCTACGTCATGCATTGTGGTATTAATTGCAAAAACCTTAACGTGTTTGTCCACAACACGAACAAGGCTCTGACCCAAAATGACACCTTTACCAACGTCTATTCTTTCTAAGTATCCCTCGGAAAGTTTAATGGACTTGTCAATGGGTAGAGTAACTAGTTTCCTAGTTCTTGCAGGTATAGTAACTTTGCATGAGGCTGAAATCTCGTCAGGCAGAAGCTTGAGAGTCAAAACATCTTTATGGAAATGAAGAGAGGCCAAATTGTTTCGAAGAAATTCTGCACCAAGAATACCGCATGTTTTAAGAGGAAAATTATCTGGAACAACATGGAATGTGCTATTTCTATTGAAAATGTGGAAAGAAATACTACCAATAGTTTTGATAATGTCTTTCCCGATTCCAGTTAGGAAATATGTATCTTTTTTGTTGATACATTTTTTATCCCATACTTTAGAATATTTTATAAGGTTTAATTCACTCCCAGTGTCAACGAGTAAATTAGCCGTGAAATTGAAGATTTTGTTTTCCGAGACTTGAACAATAGGTTTAGAAGAATCGTTAAATGTGTTATTTATTGTGAGCACAAATTTCTTAATAAATTCTAAATTTGGCTGCTCTGAGCTGCGCTCGTCGACAGAGCAGGGTTGGAGTTTAAATTTTGCGATGTTGAAATTGCGCAAACGGATCTAGAATTTTCTAGTTCTTGTATTCTTTTGAAAACACAAGTTTCAGCTGTGTGACCTGATTTTTTGCAAAAGTCACACTGGGGTCTAGGGTTGTTATTTTTCTTATTCCCGTTATTTTTATTATTATTATTTCCTCCGTTATTCGCGTTAGGACGATTCCTATTAGAATTGTTGTTGTATCTACCTCTGCCTCTATTATTATTTTTTCCTCCCCTTGAATGTTTATAACCGTTACCGTTTTTATTATTTTTATTATCGTTTTTACTGCTGCTATTGGAGTCATCACTATCCGAGTTTTCGTTTCGAGGTCGGTCGGGACAATTTCTCGAAATGTGACCTTTCTTATTGCAGGTGTAACAAGTTGTATTGGTATGTCGTCTGTCGATATTATTGACCGTTTTAATCTTTTTGGGATCGTTAACTTCTTTTTCGTCAGAAGGACGTTTATGAACGTTTGTAACATAATATTCTTGTTCAAGTGCGATCGTTATGGCTTGTAGCAAATCTGTTGGTTGGCGAATGCTTACTCGAACTTCTAATTTAGGGAGTAATCCCTGACAAAAAGATTTCGAAGCAAGTCTTTCGTTTTCCGCTAATTTTGCATTTAAGATAGACACGGTAGCGTCTTTAATTGAAATTTGATTTAATTTAAAAAGTAGTTTTCGCGCCTTTGACGCATAAGAATGGACCAAATCTTGATTTTCCTGACGTAGGTTCGATATTTCGCGAATTATGGACGCGTAATCGTCTTTGAAAGAGAAGGAAGCTTCTAGCTCGGCTAGGAACTGTCCCAAAGTTTTTACTTGGGACAGTTGGAAAAATTCCGCGGCTTTACCCTTGAGTTTCTTTTGAATAAATTTCAGAAGGAATGGCTGCATGTCGGCAGTAGCGCTGTTGGATAGAAGCAAGCACTCTTGGGTGAAAGTTTGAACTGGAATATTTTTGCCATCAAATTCCGGTAATAATTCGACAAGTGTTTTTATAGATGAGACATTAGCAGTATTAATAGAACCCGATCGTACCGAATGAATTTCCGGTATAGAGGGGGGGTTTGATCTAGACGTGGATGGTTCCGTGGTAATTGGGATTTGCTGATTTTGCAAGTGATCGCTTAAAATCTGAGCAAGTTGAAGTAAATTATTTGGATCAATTTGAACGGGCAACCCCTGAGGCACAAGATTATGTTGATTATTAAATTGATCATCATGACGAACAATATCATCATAATGTAATTCCTCATCATTCATATCTTCAAATTCCTCGTCATTCAGACCCTCAATCAGATATTCCTCATTCATGTCATCTATTTCCTGCTGAAGATTGTTTCCTTGACGATTTTCTGCCATTGTTAACTTTGATAATTAACTGTATTAAAAAAAATGTGGAAAAAGAAAAATTTTATTTAATTAATTTTACAGTTTAATAAAATCAATAGACCTGTCAAAAGCCGTATAAATTAACCAATAATTTGTAATAATTGAAATCAACGTTAAGGCAGTAATAGAAAATTCATTAACAACTAAGAAATGAATATTATCGTAAAGGAAAAATCTCACAGAAAATATACTTTATCTCGCAACTTAATCTAAACAGACCTTTTTAGATGTAATTTTCTTCACTCTAAGCTTGAGGGAAAATAAAAATTGCACTGAAACTAACGCAATTGGCTTTTATTCCTCTCAGAGGATTCACTCCCGCACAACACAACACTTTTTGCAGGTAATCAGAAGAGAAGGAAGATAGCTGTCAGGAACGCCTCCCACAGGAAGAAATAATTCTCAGGATCAGAAGACGGTCGGCCAGTTGTACAGGAACAAAATATTTCCAAGATCATACAATATGCGAGGAATAAAATAATGGTTTTGTTTTTATTTTATTTTTCAAAAATTCACTTCATCAGAATATTTGAAAATATGAAGAGCTTTTTGCATATAAAAGTTATTAATTCCGTTAATGATTAATTTCTTTATGGATTAAAATGTTTTTGACGTTTAACTGAATCAGGTGAAATTATAAACACTGTCCTATTAGAATTTCACACTTGAATATGTTGAATTATCACTGCAGCTGCTTGATCGTAAACGTCCCTTTATTCGAATTTTGAGATTATTTAAAAATGTTTTAAATTTAACAAAATTTAAATTCCCGCACTAAGGACCGTCAGAGCCCCCAATTTATGTTACGTTCCAGGTGTCGTAACTAACGCTCAAGCGTTATTTATTCGAGTTCGTACTTAGTGTAAACCCTGAAAAGGCGACCGGGAGATTTAAATAATGAAACAGTAGATTCCGTTATGAAACGGGGGAAAATCCTCTCGGGAGAGATAGATTAATTAGAAATCAATGTTCTCAATTAATCATTAATCCAATCTCTCTCAAGATTAAAACCCAAAAACCTTTATTGATAAAATGCCAAAATACAAGGATCGACTAAGGAGCTTAAGGAGCAACCTTTCTAGTCGAGTGTAACCTTAAAACTCTCAAGACTAATTTCGTTCAGCGGAGACGTTCTCCGCCAAGTTCAATTTTGTGCGAGTGCGCAGACTCGCTGAGACGCGCATTTCATGTCGTTGTATAGCCCTTACACTAATACACCACACTGAAATGCAACACACACATACATGTATAGCTGAGAGCGAGCTCTCTGAGCATTCATCATACATTTCCCAGTAATATTAATTAGAACTCCTAGATTATAATATTCTCATATCATACGCTATTAATTAGAACATAAGAAGTGTCATCCATTCATAATAATACATATTGGTTAATATAATATTTACCAATGTCACACAACAATACTAATTGTTCCATATCCAAAACATAATCGTTGATAAAATCACTCATCAAATGTGGGGGATATCTATGTGTATTATTGATTATATATCCGTATTATATGTAGATTATATAATATAACTATATAACAATAATTGAAGTCTAACAAAGAAAAATGTGTACGTGACTTTTATGGGGACAGCGAGTCTATCCAAAAAGTCTGCCGGACACATGTTTTATTGTTCTCCAAAAAGGATCGAAGTACTTGAGATGTTTACATTTTCTCAGCCTTCTTTTCCCTTTTTTTATGACTTTCAGATCTCCTCATGTTTCGCTAGATTTACGACTTAATCCTAGGAAATATAATTTAACAAATGCATGGTTTATTTCAACTGTCACAAAGTTCCATAAATAAAGCATGTCAAGTTTTGCTCGACGAATTTTAACAAGACAATTCGTCACGCGCTTTTTGTGCTTCAAGAGTTTCCTGTTTATTCTCACGGTTCCATATAATATGGAAAAGGAATTTATAAATTCCTTCGAATATAAAGAAATTTCAAACATTATATTCAAATAAGTCGCGGCGTTAAATCGCGAATCGAGATATCGATTGAAACCGAGCGAGATTATAGTCGCTCGTAACATGGGTTCATCCAATGTCGGCTTGGTGAAACAAATTGGCGTCAATGTACACGTATGTAATGAAAATGATAAAAAACCAAATAGACGAAAAAAGAACTAGTACAGTATATTTTACTCACCCCTCAGATAGCACTTTAAAATTACATGTGTTTGATGACGTGCCTCACTTAATGAAGTTAGCCCGAAACCACCTACTAGATTCTTATTTTTTGTCTGAGGGTGCAAAAACCAATAAAGAGTATTTGCACAAATTATTGGAAATAAATAGTTTGGATTTAAAAATAGCATATTCCTTAACATCAGATCATTTAACCTGTGCAGGTCCTACGCGTCAAATAGTAAAGTTGGCGACACAATTATTCTCCACCAAAAACGCAAAAGCATTGCAATTCTGTCTTGAAATGTTCAACTCGGGAGAATTGAATTTTAAACAATTTGTTGGTTGTGAAGAAACGATACACGTGTTGCAATTATTCAATAATTGGTTTGATTTGTTTAACGTAAGAAGTAAATTCGATAATCGTAATGGCACCAGCGGTTACGGTGTCAATTTAGACCAACAAAAGGAGTTGTTGGCTAATATGTCTACATACATTACCAAAATGCGAGTAGGAAGTCACCTAGGAATGATTCCTTTTCAGAAAGGAATATTTCTAAATAATCTTTCGGTAGAAAGTTTACGTCCTTTTTTAAAAGAAAAATTTGACATTGAGTACATTTTAACTCATCGTTTAAATCAAGATGTACTCGAAAACTTTTTCTCGTTTATTCGAGGAGCGGGAAGAGGCAATGACCATCCGAATGCCTTAGATATAAAATATCGAATACGTTGGTTCATTCTTGGAAAACATGCGATGATAGCATTATCGCACAGTGGTTTAAAATGAAAATTTACTGTTTAAAATTCTCCACAGCCCGCAATTCTTAACCAATTTTGAATATTTTTTTTAATTTCTATAATTATTTCTATAATTATATTCTATAGTATAAAATTATCTATAAAACTGTCATTTTCGATTTTTCATTTATTTCTTTATTTAATTTATAAATAAACAAAAATACAGACAAAATTGTCTATTTGGGCTATAATAATCTTTATCTTTAATAAAATAATAAAATTCAACTCAGTATCCTAAGAAAGTATTGTAATAACACTCATAGAAAGAAAATAATTCAATAAACTTATGATTTAATAATTATAAACCATGATTATAAACAAATTGTTACCTGTGCTTCTTAATTCTAAAAAATGATTTTTTTTTTGTTAATGTTGTATAATTTATTATAATTATTATTATTATTGCATACCTGGTTTATTATTTATATTATTAAGAAAAAAATTTTATTTTTATAAACTTTTTGTGTTGAAAAAAAATTTTTTTAATAAAATAACACACATGAGAAATTATTTATTATAATTGTTATTAATAATCGAAATTTTTTAATATACAATATGTTTTCAAACAACAATATCTTTTAGAAAAAAAAACCAACCAATTGCAGTAAAAAAACATTACGCTCTGTGATAAAATATAAAAATTCAGAATTCGTTTATATAAATGTTAATAACAATAGTCATTATTTATTGAAAATAGCGTTTTAAAATTGTTTATAGTCTACAACTTTCAACAATTGTACTACAAAAAAAATCATTATTTTAGAATTAAGAAGCACAGGTAACAATTTGTTTATAATCATTGTTTATAATTATTAAATCATAAGTTTATTGAGTTATTTTTTTTCTATGAGTGTTATTACAATACTTTCTTAGGATACTAAGTTAAATTTTATTATTTTTTTAAAGATAAAAATTATTACAGCTCAAATAGACAATTTTGTCTGTATTTTTGTTTATTTATAAATTAAATAAAGAAATAAATGGAAAATCGAAAATGACAGTTTTATAGATAATTTTATACTGAGAAATTAAAAAAAATTCAAAATTGGTTAAGAATTGCGGGCTGTGGCGAACTTTGAACAGTAAATTCTCTTTTTAAACCACTGTGTATCGGAAGGTTGTAACACTGAGAAAGATGTCACTGACAATAGTCTTATCAACGCATCCGATGACTGTTAATGACAATTCCACAGCTGCGGACTGTACAACTTCACTTTTAACTGAAGATTTAAATGTTAATGAAAATGCTCAAGATGTAGAAATAGATTTTTCAATATTGCCTTTGACAATTGGATCGGATTTTTTGCTGATGCTCTAATTAATGCTGTTAGTAACGACAATACTGACTCAGTACTTGAGACTTTAGGTAACACTTTTCTCTAGAAACTACTCAAAACTAAGTATAAAACTTATTAAACATTTCTATAACATTTGATTTTTTATAATTGCAGAAAAAAACATTGAGATGAGCGATTCTGAGAACATGTCTGCCTATCTTATCACAGTAGTGATGCCGGTCAAGACGAGGAAAAATAAGAATTTCTCACTTTTTCTCGTTGATTTCTCATAGGTTCCTCGGTTTAACCTTTCACTTTTCTCGATATTTCTCAAATTTTTTCATCTCTTCTCGGGCCGTCTCTTCCCGATCTCATCTCGGGTTTTTGAGGAACTTTTGCCAGATGCTTGGCTCAGTGGTTCTCTCACGGAACGAACGTTTAAGAGCAAAGGATCCTAATCTACTAAATCTGGAGACCGTAGAAAAATTTTGGGCTCCACTGAGTAACTAACACAAAGAGATGAAGCCTGTCCGCTAACGCACACTTGTACTATAGATGAACTTCTAACAGCTTAAGAGTAACATCTGGCAAGAATTCCTCAAAAAGTCGAGGTGAGCACGGGAAGAGAAGGTTTGAGATGAGATGAAATGAGATGAGACAGTTTGAGACGAGGATTTTTGAGAAATTCGGACCGCCTCATTCTCATCTCGTCTCATTCCTCGATTTCCTCGCTCAACGGCATCACTATATCACAGACAAAGATGTGATTGCTGATGACACTTTAATAACATTGTCTAATACATATACACCAGACACCTCCAGCCAAGAAAATGAAATATCTGACATTCGGTAAGATTGAACACATTATAAAATTTTATAATTAACAATGTATTTTTTTTAAATTTTGCTTATTTTTATTGTAGACTTCTCTTTGGAGTCTTATGATCCAACGGAAGAAGAAAACCAGTTGCTCCAAGAATGAGACAATTCTTTTGTGAAAGAAAAAATTTTTAACGAAGGATTAAAATACATTGCTGGTTATGTGGCTTCACGGTTTTCAAATGAGAGTTCACTAGGAGACAAAACATCGTCCTTAGCTCAAAAACCGGAGGGGGATTGGATTTGTTTAATATCTAGAGGAAGCTTAAGGTATCCATCAGCAAAGTTATTGAAAGCTGCTGAAGTCATGAATGAAGAATTTGAAAGTTTTCATGGGAAAGCTTTTTCCAAAGATACAAAAATTTTTGAAACTGTAGCAATCAGAACAAATGAAAAACTATTAGAAAAATTAAATTTAAAAGTCTTGTTATGTTTAGTTTGAACAAGAACATATATAAGATTCAGGGAATTGAATAGAACTTTATCACAAGATAGGATTAAAAAAGACGAAAAGAGAATCGCTTGAAAAAATTCACAAACATTAAATATTAGTCAAGAAACTGATTATATTAGAGTAACATACGTTTTTTCCCATTATAATAATGTTAATTGTAAAAGCACTAAGAATTTCCACATTGTTGCAATCTGTAACATACGTGCAATAATATAAATACATTTTTAAATTAATAATTCAATTAATCATTAATTCGACTATTAATTATTAAGCTACAAATTAATTACTAAGTTAATTGTTTAGTTTATTATAAATTATCTAATTAATTAAAAAATTTTTTATTTTTAACTTTCTTTCATACTCACAATATTTAACAATATATTTACCAAAATTTAAGGAAAAATGATTTAGAAAAATTAAGTAGTTATTATTTACAACATTCATAATATCCGAAATATAAAATCTTTTTTATAGTAGTAAATAATTAATAAATCATAATTTCGTTATTTCCCTCACAGCACCGGATATCCCGGGATATCCTAAAAATGTCCCGTGGATATCCCTAGGATATCCCAGGGATATCCAAGGATATTTTCAGGATATCCTAAAAGCGGCGGTTTGGATATCCTAGGGATATCCCATGGATATTCATAAAATGAAATTTAAGATATCCCCCGGATATCCCCAGGATATCCTCAGGATATCCTCAGGATATCCTCAGGACATCCTCAGGACATCCTCAGCACATCCTCAGGACATCCTCAGGACATCCTCAGGACATCCTCAGAACATCCTCAGGACATGCTCAGGACATCCTCAGGACATGCTCAGGACATCCTCAGGACATCCTCAGGACATCCTCAGGACATCCTCAGGACATCCTCAGGACATCCTCAGGACATCCTCAGGACATCCTCAGGACATCCTCAGGACATCCTTAGGATATCCTCAGGACATTCTCAGGATATACCCAGCACAAACAGAATTACTAGCTAGTGCCGTATTGAGAGTTAGGTGACTGAGGCGCTTGCTGCTGGCGCAACCGCATGGGGGCGCCAAAATTTAACGAAATTAAAACAGAATAATAATTTTTAAATTATCAAAAAAAAAAATGTTTTTGTAGTTGGGAGCCATAAAAATTAACATATCATTTGCACCAAAAGAGGAATTTTATACATTATGACTTACCCCACTTTGCGTTTCAACCCGTGTGGAAAGTTCCGAGTATTTCGCAGTGTAAGTGGGCGCCAGTTGGGGGCTAGGTGGGGCCCACCTGGGCTAGGTAGGCCTCAACTGGCGCCCACTTACAAACTGGGAAATACTGGGAACTTTTCCACACGGGAACTGCAATAGTATTAATTTTAAAACAAAACAAAAGTCACATTTCGTAAAAGTCCCTGCTAAATGCTCGATAATACAAATCAATTATTTAAAAGAAATTAAAGTACATAGGGGGCATCATTTCTGAACTGCCCCAGTCAAAAATTAGAATGTCCTATAACTTTGGTAAATTTTTGCCCTACATGATAATATCAAATCCCCGCAATATTAGCTTTTTTGAAAAAAATTTGTATAAAGTAGAGGGGGTTGAAGTTTTGACTTTTTGAGTGACACCGTCATTTTCGAGTTCATATAATTATGTAACAACTTAATAGATTTTAATTTAAATATAGTGAATTTAAAAGCTTTTTTCAAGCACTTTTTAAATAAAAAATAATTTTAAAAAAATATTGTAACCCTTCTTTTTTCAAAATTAAGTCTTATTTTTCACTTTTGAGGTTTTTCGGCGGTTTTTGGATTTTTTTTATTTTTTTCAATCGAAAGCTGAGATTTTTTCCAACGAAATACGTAAAACTGGAAATGGGCCAATAATGGGTTTTCAAGAGAATGTAAAAAACCTACTTTTTTGCTTATTTTTTACATTCTCTTGAAAACCCATTATTGGCCCATTTCCAGTTTTACGTATTTCGTTGGAAAAAATCTCAGCTTTCGATTGAAAAAAATAAAAAAAATCCAAAAACCGCCGAAAGACCTCAAAAGTGAAAAATAAAACTTAATTTGGAAAAATGAAGGGTTAACATTTTTTTTTTAAATTATTCTTTATTTAAAAAGTACATGAAAAAGCTTTAAAATTCACTATATATAAATTAAAATCTATTAAGTTGTTCCATAATTATACGAACTTGAAAATGACGGTGTCTTTCAAAAAGTCAAAACTTCAACCCTCTCTACTTCATACAAATTTTTTTCAAAAGAGCTAATATTGCAGAGATTTGATATTATCATGTAGGGCAACAATTTACTAAAGTTATAGGATATTCTAATTTTTGACTGGGGTAGTTCAGGAATAATGCCCCATAGAAAGATTTAAATAGAATTCAATTCAATTATTTATTTATTTTTTTATTTCAATTTAACGGGCAATGCCCTTTCATACAAAAGTATTTAATTAAATCTAATCCTAGAACAAAACTAGGAGCTAAATCGAATATAAAATTATAAATTTGTTTTAATATTAATTAATTAAAATATTAAATAAAAAATTTATTCCTTTTGAAATGTAGAATTTAATAAATAATGAAAAAATGAAATAAATACCTAGTACCTATATTTTTCTTTTAGAGAATTGAATAAAAATTTAAAATAATAATTTATGTCCCTGAAGTTCTGAACGTTCATTTAAACGAAATTTTTGTTACATGGAAATATTTTCAAGAATAACTTTTGCAACGCAAAATATAAAAGAAGAATTTAATTCTTAAAATATCAAAATCATTTTTTTGGTAAGCAAAACTTTATTTTTGGTCAAATTTGAATTTGTAAAATATTAAAATAATAATTTCGTTGATTTAAACGTTCAGAACTTAAAGGTCATATAATTTTTATTCCCTTTTATAAAGATAATTAATTTAAAATAAGTAATAATTTTGAGAATCTAATTACTTAAAAAATTAACCTTTTTCAACATGTAAAATTTAAAGAAATTTACAGGGTGTCTAGCGAATTATTATTTTTATTTTCCTTGCAAATTGATAAAAATTTAGTAGCAAATTTACATTTAAAAAATAATAGATGAAATTCTGTAAAAAATTATAAAGATTAAGAAATTATGATGAACATTGGAAAACCTACAGAACATAAAAATTTTAAGCTATAAGATAAAAAGTTAAAAATATTAAATTAATTAAAAGCTTAAAGAATAAAAAATATGATGAAAGAACGAATAACTTGATAAAAATGTGAAGATATTAATTTAAAGACAATAAGTAAAAGAACTGAAAAAATGTAGGAAACTAAGAACATTTAATACAAAATGAAAATTATTTGAAAAACGGAGATATAATCTTTAAAAAATAAATGCAGCAAACTATGAAGATATGAAGAAATTACAAAACTATGTGAAAATTATGTTCATTTCTGAAGATTTCGCTTTTATGTAAAAAAAATATTTGCTTTCTCAAAAAGGAAGCTAAATTCGTTTTTCATTGTAAAACATTTTTTAAAATTTTTATAAATGAATCATTACTTAAAAATGTCAATTAGAGTAGTTATATTAAAGACGTCAAAATTAAAATTTTATTAAAAATTAAAAATCCCCATTATTTCTTCAAATTGAGAATAAAATGTATACTTTATACATAATTAAATTGATCCATTTTTACATATAGAATATTTTGTCCAAAGGATCTATGATTATAAAATAAAAATTGGAGAAGGTGTAAAAAGAAAAAGAATTTTAAATGAAAAAAAAAATTAAAACTCATGATTTATTATTATGCGAATTTTCGGTCCATTATAGACTTTATATAGGTCAATCGATTCGTTTTGAGACAATATGATTTTTTATTTGTTAAGTTGTATTTTAAGTGTGAAAAAAAATTTTGTTAAGAAACGATATTTTTTTGTGAAAATGGTACTTAAAAATATTCGATCTTTTTTTTAAACATGAATATTTGGGCTTTTCAGATAAACATAAGTCGATTTAGATTATTTTTAAAACTCAAAAATTTTAACGATCACAAAGCTTCTTCAATGAGGAAGCAAAATGTTTAAAAATAAAAAAAGTGGGTGAATAAGTCTATCAATTTTTCACTATAAAGTATAAATACATTTGCATAAAAAAAAAAAATTAGCAATGTAAAATTAAATCAAATAAAACCAAGGTTGCAAAATTTTTTATAAATGAGTAGGGGAGGGGGGCGAAAATTTTTAAGTTTGACTCGGGCGCCAGAAAAGCTCACTACGGGTCTGGTGTATATGCACTTAAAATAAGTGAAAATATCACTTAGGGGCCATTTAAGTATTATTTAAGCATCAAGGAGGGGGAAGGGGGTTCCAAAATGCTGACTCTCCATACAAAATTATTTTTTCATCCATTGAAAAATGCTGACATGAGGGAGGGGAGGGGGCCAAAAACCTCTTAAAATATGCTCACGTAATACTTGAACAGCCCCTTATTTAGAGAGAAATATCACTTATTTGGAAGTGTACATGTATACACTTATTAAAAAGTGTAACACTTTTGACTTCTGAATAAGTAAATATTCATTTCTTGAAATTTAGAAAGAAAAATGTTGTTTCTTAAACCAGGACAGTTTTTTTGGCTTGAAATTCCGAAAAGCACAAAATTTACATTTTATTGAAATTACGTATAATTACATATTTTAATGCACTGTTTATGAAAATAATAATAAAAATATCCACTGATTAAAAATATTAAAATATTAAAAATGTCAATAATTGATTTGTACAAAAGTGGTAGTCTTTATCCCTTACAAAAAGAAGTACTGGATTTAGTTCTGGGTTAAGGACTGGGAAGAAGTACTGGGTTCAGTACTGAGACAAGTACTGGGTTCAGTACTGGAAAGTCAGTACTTTTTTCACCATGGATTGTTAATAATTTTTTCATGCTGCGCACTAAGTTTGTATGGGTGCTACGGCTGGGCAATAGTTTTTCGTTGTAAATTAAATAGAGAGGAATACATTGAACGCAAAATCACAATTGCACTAAAATTTGAGAAAAAATGTGTTATTGTGCTTAAAAAATTATATTGCGCGAAAAAGTACTGATTTTACAGTACTTAACCCAGTACTTCTTCCCAGTACTGAATCCAGTACTACTTTTTTGCAAGGGATAACAATTCACATTATTGTTATATATATCTACAATATTTTGATAATTGTAATGGTGTTCATGAAAATCAATAATCTATAGATCCACAAATACTCAGATGTTTCCACAAGTTTGACACATGGAATTTAGATTACCACACGTTAGAAATTTTAAAATATCTTATACTTATGCAAATTAATAACCAAATATAACTTTTTTGTGCAAGGGTACCTTTGTGTTGGCGAGCTACACTATCACTGAAAGAAATTACTTGGGTAATTTTACCTATAATGTTTTGGAACCAAAAAACCCAAAGATTTTATGGATTAAAGTGCACAAGATTTTCAGTAATTTTACCTAAAGCCTTTTAAACAACTACCCAATGATATTTAGATAAAAATACACAAGCTTTTTGGTAACTCACAACTACCCACACAGGCAATTGTACGTAAATTTAACAAACAGGTTGTGTATTTTTACCAAAATCTATTTAACGCTAAGAGATCTCGAACTACTCGCAACTCCTGGGCCTAAAGCCCAACGCAACGCTCCAACCACTATGCTATACGCTCGTGAACTATCATTATAAGTTACATCAGGAGGAAAAAGCAATGTCTCAAGTTATCACTATCTTCATATTAAAAACAACATTAAAAAATTATCAGATAAAAAGTTGTAATTAAAAAAATTATTGTTTAAACAAATTGTTGAAAAACTATACTAAAACCAATTAAAAGAATACTATAACCAATAGCAGGTATAATTTGTAATTTGTTGCTGTGACCAACGGACTTTTATCACATGGAGCATGGACGTGATGAAAAGAAACGGTATGCCCTCAATACGTTACAACTTAAAACCCAGAAGAACCTCCCGGTATTCCGTAGAAACTAAATTTAAGCAAGTGGTGGGGGTATACCAATTCCCCTCAAGGCGTCTAAGAGATACCTGCACGTGACCAATAGCCATAAGTATGCAAAATGTTTTAGAGCCTAAGGAATAGCATAGTTTTTAGCCTATAAATATTCATAAAGTATTTATACGCATCATCCCTGTAAAAGCATGAATATATCCTGAGGATGTCCTGAGGATATCCTTAGGATGTTCTAAGGATATCCTTAGGATGTTCTAAGGATATCCTTAGGATGTCCTAGGGATATCCTTAGGATATCCTCAGGACATCCTAGGGATATCCTAGGGACGTTTTCAGGTTATTTTAACATTATTTCAGGATGTCCTGAGGATATCCTGAAGGATATCCGTAGGATATCCTTTGGTTTTGAGGAAGGCCACTAAACTTTACTGAAGAGTAACAAAGATTCATTGCATTTTGAATAGCAAGTGCTAAGTAGCCGAGAGGTTTAAGGCTACGCGTAAGCTTGGCATCCATCATAGTTAAGTAGGTTCGATCCCCGTATCCCATAAGATTTTTCCGATGCGTTCAACCATTAAATTATTATATATAAGGAAGGACATAAAAAATTATAAATAAGTAAATTAATATCTACTTTATTATAATTTTTTTTTCAAAAATATCCTTGGGATATCCTAAGGATATCCTAAGGATATCCTTTTAAACATTTCTGGGGATATTCTGAGGATGTCCTAAGGATATCCTGGGGATATCCTAGGGATATCCTGAGGATATCCTGAGAATATCCTTATTGCGGCGGCTTGGATATCCGCAGGATATCCTTTTGATATCCTGAGGATATCCTGGGGACATTTTCAGGATATCCTGACATTATTTCCGATATCCTGAGGATATCCTAGGGATATCCTTTTGTTGTGAGGGTTTACTGTTTGTTACTTTTTTGTCATCTTCATTGTATTTTTTAAATCTATTATTTCTATATATTAACTATATATTTGCAGACGCTTGATATATGTATTTAAAAAATAATTAACATGAAATTTATTATTTGTAATTAATAATATATCATTAACATGTATAAACGAAACGAACGATTATATGATATGCATTCTACCTCACTTAAACTTGCCGCGAGTCAAGATGGATGCCTCAGGGGTGAGGATCTGATTGGTTGACTTTTTTTAGTTGCGCGTGGCGAGACCTTACTACTTGGATCATGCAAGAACTTATAACTATTACCGACTGAACCGAGTATGAGTTACCATTAGCGCGAAGTTGTCATTTTTTTTCTACCCTGCCGATAACAACTCACTGAAGGCTCACTAAAAACTCACTGAAAACTCGCTCTACAAGTGAGTTTTCAGTGAGTTTTTAATGAGCTTTCAGTGAGTTGTTATCGACAGGGTATAAACAAAAATATATATTTTCGCGATTACTTCTTGACGCCGATGCACGCAATAAATTTCAAAGTTCTTGTGTGCAAATAAAAATATATTTACTGGGGAATGGTCGTGTTTTAATTAATCTTCTGATTAATGTAGAAAAGTTGTGAAATATTCTTCGAGAAAGAAGCGTGCTTGCAAAGTCGACTATCTCTGTCTCTTTTTATCTGTTGCCAATGTCAAACTTCTTCCATCCTTTTCGTTTCATAAAATAAATATATTTTCGCCGTTACTTCTTGAAGCCGATCTACGCAGAATATTTCTAAGTTCTTGTACGCGAATAAAAGTATATTCATGTGGGAATCGTCGTGTTTTGAATAATCTTTGAAAAAGTGTCGGGATATTGTGAAATATTGTGCTGAAAATAAGTGTTCGTGCAAAATCCGACATCCCTGTCGCATGGTATCTCGTTGCGTTTGGAATTCAGTGTCAATCATTGTGGGAGCATCGCGGCGATGCCTCCTAAAAAATTTCAAACTCAATATCTCCAACACCCTTAAGTTGTAACGATCCTTGCTCCTCATTTTTCAAAAGGAATGTTAGATAATTATTATTTTACAAAAAATTCTAATTTGAAAAATATTTTTTTGAATACTGTTTAACAAAATATTTTAAAATTCATTCATATTAATTTTAATAAAATTCTTTTTAACCTTTATAGTACCGGGTTTTTTGGTGGGGATTTTTTGGTGGGGATTTTCGAGATCGCTAAATTATATTCTTTAATTAAATAAAAATCGGGCAAGTTCGAGTTACACTCGCACTAAAATCGAGGGTTCCGTACACAAAACAAAATAATTTTTAATATATTTGATACTATTAAATATATAAATATATTATACATATTATATATAATATAATATATAATGCATTTTTTGTACAAAATGGACCACCCCCCCCCCCCCACTATCTTCCAAAATATTTTACTTAGAGAGTTCAAATTTTGTACAGGAATGTATTTTCAGGTGTAAATTACATAAAAATTATAGAGAACGTGATGGTGATTGCGCTGTCAACGAAAAATCCAGAGATTTTAGCAAATATCCATAAAAAATACTCAAAAATCATTTTATTTCCTTAACAACGCTATGATCAACTTCTACAATCATGTTCTCTACCATTTTTCTGTAATCTACACGTGAAAATACATTTGTGTACCAAATTTGAACTCTCTAAGTCCAATAGTTTGGAAGTTCAGGGGGGGGGGACACGACCATTTTTTAGCATTTTTTAAAAAAAATTGTTTTGTTTTGCTGAAAAACGCTATGATAACAGCCTGCAACAAGGTTTTCTATAGTTTTTCTGTAATCTACACGTCAAACTACATATGTGTACCAAATTTCAGTACTCTAAGTACAATAATTTGGCAGATAAAGGGCAGGAATGGTACAAATTAAACGCATTTTTTCGAAAAAATGACCGTATTCCCCTCTTATCTCCCAAAATATTTGACTTAGAGAGTTCAAATTTGGTACGAAAATGTAGTATCATATGGAGATTACAGAAAAACTATAGAGATTGTTGTGGTGATAGCGCTGTCAAAGAAATGGCAAAAGTTATCAGCCAAAAAATATCAAAATTTCTCAAAAATCTTGTTATTTTCTTGACAACGCTATGATCAACCCCTAGAATCATGTTCTCTATAATTTTCCTTTCATCTACACGTGAAAATACATATGTGGGCCAAATTTGAACTTTCTAAGTCAAATAGTTTGGCGGCTAGGGGAGGGGGGGATACGATTTTTGACAAAGTCTTGCCAATAGGGTTCCGTGCGTACACTTGTGGTGTACGGACCCCTAAAAATTAAATAAAATTATTCGGGGTTTTCTTAAATATTCCACGATGCTGGATCCGCCAATTTTGAAATATGGTTTTCAATTCAGATTCAACGACCCCAAAAAACCCCGAGTAACAAGATTCAAACGATTTTGATAAACTTTGCAAAAATTCAATTAGCCCACCCTAGACGACTGGGGTGGCCACCCCATTTACTGCCGTCTGCAATTAGTGAATTTTTTGTGTCGGAATAATAATTTTCATACCAAAAAAATGTTAATTTGTAGGAAAAATTGCCGGCCCTCTAAAGGTTAATGCTAAGAAATACTTTTTAGTTTAATATATTATACTGACATGACTTTGAAGTAGTTATTCTTCTGCCTTCCCTCTGTCAGTTTTTCCATACACATTCTATTCTTTTTGTACATTTTATTCGTAAGATAGTAGTTGAGCATTTGGTTTATGGTTAATTGAAGAGATTGTCGTACACGCACGAAACAAAGAAAGAAGAAAGTGAACTGCATTCTTATGCATTCTTTTTTCTGCTAATGGAAGAGGCCTTGAACAAATACGTGGTATCTCTAAAACTCGGACACGCATGTCTTTAAGTAGATGAGAAGTGGAAGAAGCGCGGAAGATTTAATAGTGCAAGAAAAGTCATTTAAAAAATCACACAAAGCAGAATAAGAACAGACACACCTTGTATTAGTTCCTCTTTTTACAAATTCAATGCCAATTTCATTTCGACTCCCTAATAATGTAAGTTCTTGTCCCGGCAAGTGAGAATGCAAATTATTACACATGAATAAGATTCTGTTGATGCTATCACACCAGCCGTTGTGGTCACCATTGAATCCTACATAAGCTCGAAAAATAATGATACTTTGACTATTGTCGACGAGCGTTCGCATCTGCAAGGGAGCCTACACTTAAATTGTAATTTTGCATTCAAAAGAATGGATTCAATTCCGAACTCAACAAGACGTAATAAAGAGTTACAGTCCCTAACGAAAATAGGCCACAATGTGAAAAAAAATTATTTGGAGAAGCAGATGAAGAGCGAAGATGAAAAGGGTTTATTAAACACCATCTGTTTGTCTTTTCTTGAATAACTGAGGTATTAAAGCAATGTGCCAAAATGTTTGATCAATTGGGAATAACAATCAAAAACATTCAACATAGAAATTTAATTGAATATGATTAAAAATCTATCAGTATACCGTTTATAAATTCAGTACAAAATATTAATATTTTTCTATGAAAAGATTGTTTGAAAAACATTTAACTTACAATTATTATGAACATTAATATTAAGATTAAAAAACCATATAGTTCATTTTTACCTGCTTTATTTTAAACATTAGTGTTTTACCTATAGAGTGTCAAATGTATATCTCATGACAAATGTAACAATATCCCTGATAGCAGCGAATACCCGGAAAATGTCCTTAGGATATCCCTAGAATATCCTAAGGACATCTGAGAGTGGAAATTTTGATATCCGTCAAATATCGTATAGATATCCCAGGAGATGTTTGAGATATCCTGTTAGTATCCAGCCGTATCGAACGCTGGATATGTCCTTATCATGGATTTGAAATATCCTGTCCCCAGGATATCCATGAGAGAGCCTCAGAATATTTTTTCCGAATTTCAAACATCCTGAAAAATCCTTACCGGAATATTTGCAAGATATCTGGGAGAGTGTAAGGATGCACTTCCGAAAACGACATACGTCGGATTTTAATTAAAGTTGGTACACTTATGTATCTCGATGCACTGATTACGAAAATGATAGTGGGAATTTGCGCAAATTTGATTATGATGGTAAAAACCATAAAATACTACAAAAATAATTCACGGTTTTTTGCTATTATCTCATAAAATATTTAAAATTTCAAAAAATATTTTAGACAAAAGTTGTATATCTTATAAAAATGCACATTTTATGTTCTATAAATTATTTACGAAAAGTCATTAATAGTTCTAAAAAAAAGAAATATTATATTATTACTGAACAATAGTATGGTATAGTTAAACAAATGTTACCTATGTAATTTGATTTAACACAAGTTCCACTTTTTATGGCATCCCGGGCCCCTCCCAGTGGTAAAATAACAATCGGCGCAGTGCTACGCCAGTACGGGCAGCGCTGATGCAGTACCGGCATGAAGCCTGGCGCAGTGCTGGTTTAACTCCAAAAGGTAAGACTGGCTCAGCGCTGAAACCAGCACTGCTGCCAGTGTTGCGCCAATGGTTCGCCAGTGGTTCGCCAGAGCAGATATTAAATTAAATTAAATAGACAAAGTATTGTAAAGTTAAAAAAAATATTATAAGTTTGAAGAAAATAATTGAAAGTTAAAGAAATTAATTGAAGTTTGAAGACAATAATTGAAATTTGAAGAGAATAATTTAAAAATGCCAAAAAAATATGAAAAATATGAAAAATAAAAAAATATTTCAAATATGAAAAAAATAATTAAAGTTAGAAGAAAATAATTGAAAAAGGTTTAAAAAAATTAATAAATTCGTGACAATAATAAAAATAATAATGAAAATAATTGAAAACAGGGGTAAGGAATTTAAAAATTCATGACAATAAAAAACTAGGTGTGAATTCTGTCCATTTCATGGACACTTCGCTTCCAAGGAAGCAAAACAATTTGCTTCCTCATAGAGGAAGCAATAATTTAATAATATTTTAAATATTTTAAGTTAATAAAAACAAAAATTAAAAAAACATGAATTATTTTGATTAAAAAGATACTAAAACAATTTGATTAGTTAATTTCAAAAATCCCTAAATTTTATGTTTTGGAAACAATGAAATATTGTATTCTTAATAATGTGGTTTCTCTTTATTTAAGGGGAGTCACCTGAGAAATTTCAACCCATCGAAATATGTTACTTATCAGTGCAAATTTTTTTTTTTGAATTATTTTGGATGTAAAAGAATGACATATTATCAAGATTAAAAAAAAAAAATTTTTGAATAAAATATTTTTTGAAAAAAAAATTAAAAAAATTTTTTTTTTGTTGAAAAAATTAAAAAATGTTAAAACCCAAACGATATTTTGTTTGAAATCTTAAAAAAGGCATATAAAAAATTGTCATTAAAAAAATATGAATAATTGTAGGAGGAGATAGATTTTTACAAAAAAAAAAAAAAATTTCAACAAAAAGAATTTTTTTTTCAAAATTTTATTTTTTTTTATTTTTGATAATATGGCATTCTTTTACATCCAAAATAGTCCCAGAAAAAAATTGGCACCGATAAGTAACATATATTTCGATGGGTTGAAATTTCTCAGGTGACTCCACTTAATGAACCAAATTTGATGATTTTCATTTCTCCCAAAAAATATGTTTTTTTCAGCCAATCAAAAAATGGCTTAAACAGACTTAAGGTACATGTTTAAAGCTTTAAAAATCCACTTAGAAATTTTATTTATGTCTATTTTTGGTGTTACTATAGCTATTTGAAAAAACCGACTTTTTAAAAAAGTGTCTTTACATTTCTTGAAATATTTTAAAAAATATTAAAGACACATTAATTTAATCTAGATATTCTTTTTCTACAGGTTCTGGCAATAAGTTTTAAAAAAAGACGTCCCGATATGTTCATTAGGCTCTGAGCAATCAGCGTTTGAAAATCGCTCGGGTCTCGTAGACCCAATCTAGCAGTTACGTTAAATCCCGATAGTCTAGCAGTTGAGGGTTAATATTATTAGTAATATTATTATTATTATTATTATTATCATTATTTTACTAGGTGAAAATTATGTCCATTTCGTGGATATTTCGTTTCAAAGTTAGCAAACAAATTTGATTTCTTATAGAAAAAGCAATATATTAATAATATAAAATTTAATTCGAGAAATTCTTTAAAAAAAGGAATTTTAAGTGCAAAAAAATGAAAAAACATCAATTAATTTACGAATTTTTGATCAATTATAAAAGTTATATAGGTCAATCGATTCGTTTTGAGATAAGGAATATGATTTTTTTATTCATTAAGTTGTATTTTTAGCTTGGAAAAAATTTTTGGCAAAAAACGATTTTTTCGATGAAAAAAGGTGCTTAACAAAATTTGATTGGGTATTTTCAAAAATCCCTGTGTCCAAATTTAGATATTCACGAGCTTAAAAAGTCATCCAAATTTTATTGAAATCCGTTGAAGCGTTCTCGAGATATCCTGGCGACAAAAAACGCTATACACACACACGTACACACACACACACACACACACACACACACACACACACATACATCTGGACATTTGCTTAGGAATGAAAATTTACGCTTTTTAAATGAAAATGAGTCGATTTAGACTATTTTTGGAAAATCGAAAATCTTAACGATCACAAAGCTTCCTCCATGAGGAAGCAAAATTGAATAAAATAATTGCAATTTTTAAAAAATAATTCTAAAATGGTAAAAAGAACAAAAATATGAAAAAAAAAATAATTGGAAAATGACAAAAATAATTTATTAATGACAAAAGTAATTGAAATTTAAAGAAAAAAATTGAAAAATAACGAAAGTGAATTGAACTTCTGTAGAAAATTTGGATATTTCTGACAATAATTTAAAGATTAAAGAACACAATTGAAATTTAAAAAAAATAAATGAAAAGTTTCAAAAATAATTGAAATTACAAGAAGATAATTGAACAATAACAAAAATAATTGTAATTTGAAAAAAATAATTGATAACTGGTTCATAAAGAAGTTAGAAGAAAATAATTGAAATTTGTTAAATTTAATTGAAAAAAAATGTTTAAATTTAATAAACTCATAACAATAATAAAAATAATGAAGAAAATGATTGAAATTTGTAGAAAATAATTAAAAACTAATATAATAAATTTAAAAACTCATGGCGATAAAAAATATTTTATTTATTTATTTATTTATTTATTTATTTAAGGGCAAATGCCCATTACAATATAAAATTTGATATAACAATAATAATTACTATATTAAATATTAATAGGTCGCATTCAATAATTTAAATAAAATAATAATTGAAATTTGTTGAGAATAATTATAAAATTACAAAAATAATAGAAATATGAAGAAAATAATTGGAAAATGTCAAAAATAGTTGAATAATGACAAAAGTAATTGAAATTTGTTATTGAACATTAACAAAAGTAGAATAAAAACTGGTGTTGAAAATTTAAATATTCCTGGCTATAAATTAAAGATAGAAAAAAATAATTGAAATGTTGAGAAAATAATTGAAAAATGACAGAAGTAAATGAAAACTTGTGTAATAAATTTAAATATTCAGGACAATAATTTAAAGAATAAAGAGAATAATTGATATTTAAAAAAATTAAATTCAGAATCGCAAAAATACTTGAAAATTGACAATAATACTTTAAAGTTGACAAAAGTATACTTTAAAAATGACAAAAATTATTGAAAAAAGGTGTAAAAATTACGTATTTTTAAATTGTAATTAAAAAACTGACGATGTAATTGAAATATGAACAAACTAATTGATTTATAAGGTAAATTTTTAATCAGTCACCTAATATCAGAAGACCCCCCCTCCCCGCAGTTGGAATAGACATTTTACTAAAAAGTGAGAAAAGTGAGTTTTTTTTAAAAAGTGAGTGATAGTGAGCAATTTTAAAAAAAGTCAGTAAGTTGATGAAAGTTTCGGAACTTCAAAAATGGTTAAAAAATTACAAAATAATTTAAACTGTATTTAATTTTTTAATTTTAATTTTTTCCAATAAAATAAAATAAAGTTATTTGACAATTTTTAATAAATTCGACTATTCGACACTTTAAATTAATCTAAATTATTATTAAAATTTATATAAGTGTGTATAATATCTAAATTATTGTTAGTAGTAATCAATATCTCGTCATTTAGGCTCCCTCATCTGTATATTTTGTCTGTAAGCTAAAACATTTTTAAAATTTTCTGATAAAGAGAATCAAAATTAATAAAAAAAACAGGTACTAACTTCACTCTGGATTTTAAAACGTGGACAGAAAAAGATGAATGAATATAAATACTAACCAACTTCACTTCAAGTTTTAAAACGTGGACAGAAAAAAATGAATAAATATAAATAGTAACTAACTTCAGGAGTTTACGGAGATTATTATTATTTAATATTAATAACTCAACAGTGGTTTGCAATAAATTAATGAAACTTATGTGGATTATCTAAAAATGTTCACTGTTTTTAACGAATATTATAAAATTGCAAAATTTTAATATAAAAAATTACATATTTTTAATAACAATTTTATAAACAATTTGAAATATTGAAACCCTACGGTTGAGATGAAACTCATAGAAAATGTACACAGAGATGTCTTCTTTAAGTTTCTAATAAAAAAAAATTGGTATTTTCAATAAGAAGTGTAGATAATATATTTATTTTCTCTTCGCGCGCCAACCGTTACGCTGCTAGAAGATCCGGTGCGCTGTGGTCAGAATCTGCAATTTACTGTTGAAAAAAGTCTACAGCCTCCAAATTTTAACAAAATTGGTTGACTCTTGATTTAAAACACTCAGGAATAAATTCTTAACAACTTTAAGGAAGCAGTTTTTTTAATTTCTGTTTTTATTATTATTATTTTAATGTTAACAACAAAATAATGACAAAGTGTTTAGTATATCTTCACGGAAAAAAAGTATAACTGCATCAGTAAAACTTTTCTCCATAATAGCTAAACATTTAGCCAAAAACGAACGAACGATATTGCCAATATCACTGTTTTGGCGAAATTGAAAATCGTCGCTCAATTTCTCTATATTAGGGAAAGTGTATTATTAATTTATATATTTGTCACTTTAAAAGAAAAATATTGAAATTCTTTAACTTAAATATTTAAAATGTATAGCTAGAAATTTGATTTTGATGAATAGTTAGAAAAAGCAGATGAATATATGTGTTGACAATTTCAACTTCAAATATTTTCGTGGTTAGGTGTTATTTATTTTTATTTTATCACATAATAAGTATTAAATTTTTTACTAAAACAATAAATAAATTTAAATATGTATTTAGTTTCGTCATTAATATGTAATTTAAGTTTAATTTAACATGATTTTCTAATATTTTGATAAGTAGTTTTTGATATTCTTATAGTTCCATTTAAATTAGATTTTATTGAAAAGTAGGGTTATTAGTTGTAAATAAACTTAATAAGTATACAATACCACTATATTTATCATTTAATAACGGTTAACGTTTAAAGATTTGATTTTAAATTTTTATTTTATGTTTTTTTTTTCTTCAGGGATTTCAAAATTCAATAAGATAATTATTGTATGCATACAAAAAGTAACGAATGCACTTAAACTTATATTAAATTTATCAATTAATTTAAATGCAACAATCGTTTAGCTTTAAATATTTTATTATTAATGTAATTTTTTAATATTAAATCATATGATTTATTGTTTATATAGAATAAGTAATAACACTTTTATGATTGTAAACAAAAATTAAAGGTTATTTTAATAATTTTTAAAATAAAAAAGCCATATATCACATTATGCAAAATTATATTAATTGGAATTTTAATTAATAATTAATAGTAACTGATAAAACTAAATAAATATGTAAATGTATTTATTGTTTTGAAAATATAAATATAAATACATAATTATAATATTTTATATTAACTCATTTCTTCTTCTTCTCTATATATCTTCTTCTTTCTTCTTTACAGCTTAATTATTTTCACTAATTTGGCTCAAGATAATCATATTAATATTTTTATTTAATTAATTGTAATATAAAATAACATTTTTTTATTATTATCAGGTTAAATAAATATAACCACGTGAAAGTTAGGACTGAAGCTGTCAGTTTTTGACTGTTTATTTGTTTCGAAAATTTTCACTATCGCTTAATCACTAAAATTCGTATCAACAAATTGACTATGCCTATAGCTGACCTAAAGGTGCATTCCACTGTTATATTTAAAAAGTTTTATTATTTTGATTATTTAAGATGAATACATAATTTACTAAAATACGAAATTTCGAATTTTAACAATAACAAAAGAAATATCAATTTATTAAAACGGTTTACTGAAAATAGCAGAATCATTTATATAAATTAACTGTACATTTTCTTATTATAGCTTTATTACTAAATTCAGTGGTTCGGCACGCTAGATTTTTTCCGTGTTGGATTTATCAAATAAAAATCGTTTTTATCCTGAAACATAAACATTTAAAAGGCAAAAATAATGTTTTAATGAATAAAAAAATTGATTATTTAGTTAAGAAATATTTTGATTCATTTAAGTTAACAAATGAATAACGCGCATTTTTATAGTTGGAATAAATTAGTTTTTTTGCAATTATTTTAGTATTTAGTGGCAATTGACAGTTGTACATAAATATAGTCTAAAACGTGTTATTTGTCATTGTTATAAACAAATTAAATTAACAAATGATCAGCTCACTTGTTTTTTACTAAAACTGAATCGTTTTTTTTTCTCAAATTTTTATAATTTTTTTAACAGTAACATTTCTTTATGACTATTGTTTAAAAATTGCTTTTTATCATTGTTATAAACAAATTTAATTGAAAAATGAATAGCACTAAAATCAAACTTATAAAAACTAGTAAAAGCTATTCAGTTTCGATAAAAAACAAGTGAGCTGTTCATTTGTTAATATAATTTGTTTATAATAATGATAAATATTTATAAATAAATGTTACTTTTAAGAGAATTATAATAATTTGAGGAAAAAATCGATTCAGTTTCGATAAAAAAAGAAGTGAGCATTTATAACAATTAGAAATAACAATTTTTAAACAATATTCATGTATAACTGTCAATTGTAACTAAATATTAAAATAAATGCAAAAAACTAATTTATTTTAACTATATAAAAATGCACGCTATTCAAATGTTAACTTAAATGAATTAAAACATTTCTTAACTAAATAAACCATTTTTTATTCATTAAAACATTATTTTTTGCCTTTTAAAGATCGATAGTCAGTCGATTTAAATGATATTCAGCATAAAGACGACTTTTATTTGATAAATTGAAAATATACTAAACACTTTGTCATTATTTTGTTGCAAGGGGGTATTTTCTTGCGTATTGAAGTGTACACCACTCTGGAAATAGTCATGTATTACTCGTAATATCACGTAATAGTGCGTAATAGTAACTGTTCTTTACATAGCTTTAGTCATTAAATGATTAATTAATTAGAAAAGAATATATTGCACTTCCAATTGCTTGTATTTGGATTTGAATTAGGCGCTAATACAAGCTTATACTACTGCAGTGTAAAAAAATTCGTTGTATTTTTCTCGTTCGTTTCATTTATTTTTATTCTTGTAGGGTAAGTCCGGGAGAGTTGGAACACTGGTAGAGATGGTACGCTTGCTTTATCTTGAAAAATAATTTGTTAAATTTAATTTTAACTTTGCATGTAAGTGTCTAACAGTACATAAACAAAATAAAAAATGTATATTTGTCACTAACAAAATCACAAAAAAAATTATAACCCATCGTTATAATAAGATCGAGTGTAGCGAGAACTCAAAGTTTTTTATATTAATATTATATGTATGTGCTTTTTTTTAATTAACCGATTTTAATTCAGTTCTTGTTAATTTAGGCAAGTTTGGACATCTGTCTATGCGTGTGTAAAAGTTGCAATTTTTATTGAAACTGAGAATTTATTTTTTTTAGTTTTTAAGCTCTGAATGTGTTTTTGAAACTTTATTGAAAGTCATAAATTGAATTTATACGCATAAAAAAGTTGCAAAGTGTCATCAGGTGCAAACAAGAAAGTTCATTCTATAGTACAACGTATTAATTCGAGAAAAAAAACCCCGAAAATTGGTTCGATTTATCATCTTTCTAAAGAAGGAAATTTTCAGGTATTTAAAAAAAATTATCTAAAATGAAAAGAAATAAGTTTTTTTAATAGTATTTGACTTTTATTTGTCAATTTTTCATCATACATATAGTCATTTAAAACAAGGAACAAACCATGTTCCATTTCACCCGGAAAATTTCATCCCTTTCGAAATTGTCTTTTTTTAATAATTTTTTTTAAACTGAGAAAAAATGAAAGAAAATTAAAACGGCTTCACAAGACAATGTATGGATGTTAATTAATATTAAAGTATTATACAAAATATAGGTTGTTTTATCTGATTCCTTAGAATTTGCAGTGGTTTCAAAAAAGGTATTCCAACTCTCCCGGACTTAATCTAAATTAAGTTTATTTCGTTCTATATGTGAGTCATTTATTATATGTATATTTAAAGTAAATATGTTCTTATGACTGAATTTTTAGCATTTATTTATTTATTTCATTCAAAATATTCAATATTACACCTGTAATATTGTGTAATACTTCTGTAATGTACCGTAATATATACCGTAATATATCGTATTATTTTTGTAATATAGCGTATTGGCGTAATTCTAGCGTAATAGGCGTATTAGTCACGTATTAGTCGTAATATACGTAATAGGGATTACTCTGTACGTCTTTTTTTAAAGAAAATACCCCCTCGTTTTGTTGTTAACATTAAAATCATAATAATAATAAAAACAGAAATTCAAAAAACTGCTTCCTTAAAGTTGTTAAGAATTTATTCCTGAGTGTTTTAAATCAAGAGTCAACCAATTTCGTTAAAATTTGGAGGCTGTAGACTTTTTTGAACAGTAAATTGCAGATTCTGACCACAGCGCACCGGAGCTTCTCGCAGTGTAATGGTACGCTCACACCTCTGTGGCTGCCTGCCTGCCTGCCGGAGTTACCATGGTAACGTGTGAGAGTGAAGAGTTCAGACAATAAAAATTTGAATTGTCTGAACCCTTCACTCCCACAGCAGCCAAGAGCTGTGCGAGTACCTTAACGGTTGGCGCGCGAAGAGAAAATAAATATATATTATCTACACTTCTTATTGAAAATACCAATTTTTTTTTTTTTTAAACTTAAAGAAGACATCTCTGTGTACATTTTCTATGAGTTTCATCTCAACCGTATGGGTAGAACACATAAATATTTCAAATTGTTTATAAAATTGTTATTAAAAATATGTAATTTTTATATTAAAATTTTGCAATTATATTCGTTAAAAACAGTAAACATTTTTAGATAATACACATAAGTTTCATTAATTTATTGCAAACCACTGTTGAGTTATTAATATTAATTTAAAATGTTGTTAAAATTTGTTAATGTAAAAAAAAACTAACAAAGGCATGGAATTTAAAAAAACAGTTAAACGTTTTTTTTTTGTTATGTTGTGAACTATAGATTTTCATGAAAGTTTTAACATTCCAGAAAATCAAAGGAATTTTGTTGACACGGTTCAGCTGGACTGAGCCAATTACTATCTTGTAGAGAATTCTCTGGCACATCTTTTTTCTTCAGATAATATTTTTTCTATCTCTTACCGTTTTTTAAAAAAAACTCAAAAAACTGAATTTTTCTTGATTAAAATTTTCACTATAACTCGCTCTAAAATGATAATTTCTTAATAATTTTACATGAAATTTATAGGAGTTATAGTTTGAAGTATTCTTTGGATGATATGCTTTTAATAATGCTTAATTATTTTGGACAGAAACAAATAATAATTTTTTTTTAATCTTAGAAAATTAAAACCCTAATTTTAATTAGCTGAAATATTTTTAAACTTTTTAAATATCTTACAAAAACTTTTCCCTAAACATTTTCATAGTTGAAATCTAGCTAATTTTGTAAATTGAAGATTTATTTTCTTTCTCTGAAGCGAATAACAATTTTTTTTAATCTTTAAAATTTGGAAACTTAGTTTAAAATGTGCCAAATAATGATCTAAAATACATTTCAACTTTTCAAATATCTTACAAAAACTTTTCCCTGAAAATTTTCATAAATAAAATCTTGCTACTTTTGTGAGTTGAAGATTTATTTTTTTTCTCAGAAACGAATAAAATCATTTTTTTAATATTTAAAACTTGGAAACCTAGTTTAAGATATGTAAATTAAACATTTATAATATTTTTAAACTTCCTAAATAAGGTAACGGTATCCATTGTGAAACACTTTTTAAGATGTCTAAAGTTTGATGTTAAATTTCTCGTAATGAAGAGTGCCAATGCTGACAAATAAAGTATAGTTTAAAAGAGTGATTTTTCTGAAGTAGATGTTAAGTCCTAACATGGTTATTTATTATGAACAGAATATAATATAAATAAAAAAGGATAAAACAGGGTTTTTAAATCAATAAATAATTTCAATTCTCTTAATTTTTAGGAATAATTGAAATATTAGTTATATATAATGATGTTCGAAAAACAAATTTTATGTCAGAAGATAATTATTCAACTAATTTTTCTAATGAAACAATAATGTAGAGGTTCTCAAAATATTTGAGGTTATTTTTGAAGTAGTGTTTCATGAGCGTTTCTTAATAGCCCGGTAAGAAGCGAGAAATTAAAAAGAATTGGTAAATTTATACCTCTTCATAGAAAACAGTAAATTATTCAATCCTTATGAATTCCATTTCTGTCCAATGCTTTTGTATCTTGTGTTGAGACTAAGTTTCGAAAACTTTTCAATCCTTTTCAAATGGCTATAGGTGATTGAAAATAATTGAAAAGTTAGTAAAGTTAAGTAAGCAACCCGACTTACGGGGAAAGTTAAAAATAGATATTAAACAGGGGTTGTTCTGAAAATTCTAACACGAATTAAAATCATGAAATTCATATATTTCCTAATACGAAAACATATAATAAATATAAAAGAGACAAACTCTAATCGAAAAAAGGTTATTGAATAATTGTCTGGAGTCCAATTAATACATATGTAAGACTCAAGTTACATATCTTCAAAATGGAATTTTCAAATATATCTCTGGTAGCAGTTGGGACAAGGCGTCTGACTTCTGCGCTAAAAAACCCGAGTTCGAATCTTTCGAACCGACGATTTTTTTTCTGTATAAATATTTAAAATGCTATTGAAAAAGATTGAATTTAACTTATTTTCAATGGTTTTCGATTAATACAAAAGAATTGGACAGAAATGGAAATCATAATCATTAGAAATTTTCAAATCTTTCTAATTTCTCGCTTCTTACCGGGAGGGTCATGTGAAATAAATGTGTACCCCAATATGAAACGCATCTTTAAAAAAAACTTGGTTACTTAATTAAATGTTTAAATACTCTTAAACAATTATAATTAAATTAATAACTATATACATTAATAACCATGCTCATTAGTTACATAATTTATTAAAATAAATAGAATTTGATTATCATCAGGGTTATTTTATTTACTTTAAAATTTTTAAAACTGTTTCATAATAGGGACATCATTAAGAAAATGTTCCATAATGCATATACCATTACCTTATTCTCCCAGGAGCGAATTTTAGGTTGGCCCAAATTTGGGCCAACTTTGCGAAAGTTGGCACAACTTTACGTGCCAAAGTTGGGCCAACTAGCGGAATGACAACGGGCAGACACCCAATGGCGACAATGGTTGGCCCAACTACTCTCCCCAAAGTTGGGCCGACTTAATATACCAAAGTTGGGCCGACTTAATATGCCAAAGTTGAGCCAACTAGCGGAATGATAACGGGCAGCCACCCAATGGCAACAATGGTTGGCCCAACTATTCTCCCCAAAGTTTGGCCGACCTGTTAAGTTTTTCCGACAGTCGGCAAAAAAAGTTGAGCCAACTTGAACTACCAAAATTGGGCCAACCTTTTATTTCAAGTGCAACCTCACGGTCGTCCCAGAGTTGGGCCAACTGGAGACTGCTTGAACCAAATTTTTATGTATTAATGAAGACACATATAATTAAATAATTCACAAGTTATAAATATAATTACACAAATATAATCAAATAAGAACACAGATATATAATAATGATGAAAACCTGAAACAGAAAAATTCCACCAGTCATGAAGATTCGAACCCCGGTCTTCCAGCTGCCAGTCCAGTAGGCTAATTTTTTTTTATTTTAAATTTATTTATAACCAAGAATACACATATTATATAATACAGTAACGGATAACAAATATAAAAAAAACCGCTTCACAATAATACAAACGCAGTACGCTTAGTCGTTAAACTATATGGTCTTTATAAAAGACAACTCGTAGTTTTTCTGTCTAATAATCTAGAATCATATACAATGTTTGACGTTTGTTTGTTACTACATTTAGGAAAGCTGTAGATCAATGAATACTTTATACATTCAGCAAAATCTTGTTGGACAATTTTTACAAGGAAAATCTGAATCGCCTAAAAAAAGAGATAAAATGAGAATACTGTCTCGTACATAAAATCGACTTTTCGACGCAATTTACAAAATTTCATTTATTTCTCTACTACTTCTTATGTTTTTTAAACTTTTAGCAGCCAGCCGGGTATCCTCCCAGAAATCTAGAGCATAATTTTTCTCTAACCACCAGTATTTTTTAGTGTTATTTCTGTAATATTTTTCTTTGTCTAATTTCGGTAAGCTGGTTGAGTATCTAAGGCTTAGATGAGGGTTATCGGAATTTAAGAGTGGATCGTATGTAATTTGTATGTTAAATGCGTGTCTCTTTATGTGATAAATTATTGGGATGTTAAATCTATCCTGTAACAAGCCCAAACTATCGAGATATGGGCTCTGTCGTTCTCTGTTGTTCTAATTCTCTCGAAATATACGTTATTCGTATAGTATTGCGAAAATATCAAACTGTTATTTAAATTTCCTGCTGATGAAGCTATATGATCCCGTATTAGTTTCAAGATGAACAAATCGATCCTGATTATGTTCGATTTATTATACAAATATTCATTTGAGTAGCATTTTAGGAATTCTGATTCTTGCGTTTTAAATAATCTTGTGCATGTTCTAAGACATCCTCTCTCGAACATTCTTAATTTTTCCATAACGGATGGGCTCAAGTTAAACCATATTTGACAACAATACGTTAATATCGGTCTTATTAGTGTTTGGTAGCATATTAACTTAGCTTTACTATTTAGAAACTTCGAGTAGAATAGTCCTTTTGATGCAAAAAGTGCGGCTTTTGCTTTTGCCAACTGAATATTTATATGTTCAGTGAATCTGAGCTTCTCGTCCAAATGCACTCCCAAATATTTCACTACCCTTTTGTGTACTATGGGATCGCTTTCATCTGACGCTGTAATATGAAAATCCCGCCATACTTTTTTGAATTTATTTTGAACCTTGAATATATTGGGCCTAAAAAGTATCGTCTCGCATTTTTCAAGGTTGACCTTCAGTTTCCACGTGTTATAAAATTTTAAGATTTTTCTGAATATATCTTGTAGTTTTGGTTGCACAAGATCCAAATTTCTACTTATTACATATAAAATTAAATCATCCGCGAAAGCTATACCTCTCACTAAGGCCGACTCGTTTATTCCCAAAAGCGTTAACATTGCCGCCATGTATATATTATACAATAAGGGTGAGTTGACTGCGCCCTGTTGAAGACCTTCGGACAGCCTGAATACACGATCGGATACTTGTGACCCGTGGCTCATTATAAATTCTTTTTCGGAGAGATTCTCCATAAGATTCATAATAAATGCGACGGGAAGCCCAGATTCAGAAGTTTGAACAGTAAACCGTCCCTCCAAACCGTATCGAACGCCTTCTCGATATCAATTAGAACCGCCCCCACGAACCTTTTCTCGTTTAGCGCTCTGCTTATATCCGACGTTAATTACCCTACTGCATGAATGGTCTCGAACACCTTACTGATATTAGGCAGCAGAGAAATGGGGCGATAGCTACTCGGGCCATTCGGATTTTTCCTTTTTTTGCGCAAGGCAATTACTTTAGCTCTTTTCCAAGAAGACGGAAAATAACTATTATTTAATAGATTACACAGCCCCACAAAAAAAAAGTGTCATGTACTTTTGACCGGAATACCCTAGCCCTATGTATTTTGACACGCTGAACACGAATCCGAAGTCTATTTTGCTCCATCACGTCAGGATTTTTTTCTAACCTCAAAAAACATGTCGAATTTTGAGAGGTAGGTGATTTTTTAAAAAAATTTATGGATTTACTTCAAACTTGGTATCTGGGGTTTTTTTGGGTCGCTGATTACGAATCTGAAGTTAGATTTTCAAAATTCAAAATGGAGGATCCAATATGGCGGACGAATTTTGAAAAAATTTGAAGATTTACTTCAAACTTGGTATCTGAGGGTTTTTTGGGTCGCTGATTGCGAATCTGACGTCATATTTTCGAAATTTTTATGAAATTTGGTATCTTCAGGTTTTTAAGTTGCTGAGTGTGATTTCGAAGCGAGTTTCTCACATTTTCAAATATGACTTCTATTACAATTTTATCATAAAATATTCCTTGGTAACAGATTGGATATGTTTGGTGCAGAAGCCAAATAAGAATGTACATTGTTCCATTCTGCATCTTATTCCTGATGGACATATCATTGTCATTCTATGTCTAACGTTCTTATTGAGCTTTGGCACAATTTAAATCCTGCTGCTTCGATAGATGTAGTAGGCGATGACAACTGCCCCGAAAGGGGATGTGTAGAATGATTCGCTTCCTGTTTATCGAAGTAACGAAGCCAGCGTAGGCGCGCTGCCTTGCAGGTGGGCGTTAGGAGAAAGAGGGCGTAAAGAGAAAACCGCTACACAGATCTTTCGAAAACAAAAGAGTGCGCTACCATAAAAAGGAATAAAGGAAAATTATATACTTCAGAACTGACATATTGAATTTTAACAATCTGTTTTCAGATTTGCAATCAGTCACCCCACAAACCACAAGATACCAAATTTTATGTAAATTTTAATATTTTAAAAAAATTCATCAGCCATATTCTTGCCGCCAAGTAAATCTTAATATATTTTTTAATTCGGCCGCCATATTGGATCCGCCATTTTAAATTTATAAAATTTAACTTCGGATTCGTAATCAGCGACCCAAAAAACCCCCAGATACCAAGTTTGAAGTAAATCTTCAAATTTTTTAAAAATTCGTCCGCCATATTGGATCCGCCATTTTGAATTTTGAAAATCTAACTTCAGATTCGTAATCAGCGACCCAAAAAACCCCCAGATACCAAGTTTGAAGTAAATCTTCAAATTTTTTCAAAATTCGTCCGCCATATTGGATCCGCCATTTTGAATTTTAAAAATCTAACTTCAGATTCATAATCAGCGACCCAAAAAACCCCCAGATACCAAGTTTGAAGTAAATCCATAAATTTTTTTAAAAAATCGCCTACCTCTCAAAATCCGACATGTTTTTTGAGGTTAGAAAAAAATTCTGACGTGATGGAGCAAAATGGACTTCGGATTCGTGTTCAGCGCGTCAAAATACATAGGGCTAAGGTATTCCGGTCAAAAGTACATGACACTTTTTTTTTTTTGTGGGGCTGTGTTATTAAACAATATACAGTAATTTTTTATGATATTATCTGATACATGTTTAAGAGCGATATTAGGTATCTTATCGTTTCCTGAAGACCTTTTGTTATTTAGTTTTTTTAATATTATTTTTAATTTAATAGGGTTACAAAAAATTTTTCGTCTTCTCCCCACTCCGGATGGTGTGCCTTATTTAAATCCGAAAAACCCATTAAAGTTTTTTTTTCAAGTTGATCCCTACTTAGATCTTCTTTAAAGTTATCTGTATTTTTTTTATTATTTCTTTTAGTCTAGTTTGACCTAAGTTAACGTTTTGTTCGCTAATCGATGCAAAATGGGCTCCCATTATAGCTAATTCATGATCTTCTGTGTTAATTATGTATTTATTATTCTCATCTGTGGGAATTTCATTCGGTTTTAAACCCGCTTTTTTAATCAGATCTATGTCATTTTTATCTATCACCAAGGTGTCGATTGACGAGCCCTCCTTTTTCCGAAATATTTTATTTACCGAAGACTTATTCTAGACGATTAAGAATTAAATTCAAGAAAGCTTCTCTAACTGTTATGAGATTTTACCAAAGTACTCCAGAAGTTAAAAATTTTTTTAATTTTTAAAAAAAATTTTCCTCTTTGAGTACTCGAACTCAGTTCCTCGAGACTAAAAAATCTCCGCTTTGTCCAACTGAGCTAAGTACGCGATTGAATTACTGTACAGTGAAAACATCTTTGAGTGAGCCAAGCGCTTGGTCACTGTACTGCGTTTTCCCGAAGTCTTCGGTAACTGATGTCCAGATTCGATCTTTCGGTTGCGCGTCATGAAATAGTATATTTCGTAACATGCGTGACAAGCAGTCGTTTCTGAAACGAGAGCAATGTTTTTGCAACGAGTGAAACGAGTTGCAAAAATTGCGCGAGTTTTAAAATGACTGCTTTGTTCACGCAGTTACGAACGATACTTTTCATAACAAAGTCATAAAAGGCATGATTCGGTTCTCTGTATTGATAACTAGAAAGTTGCAGAATGAAGAACGATTCACTATGTCACGTCAGAGTGTACACAAATACAATACAAATTGAATGTCTCACACTTTTTTACTTGTCAACACGCCGCGCTAGTGATACGGTCAGGTTAGATTTTGAAGCTGTACTACTCACGCTAAAGACATCGACTCTGTTCTGTTGGTCAAACAGTGCGTGCAAGAAAAGTAGAAAAGAGGGAGACATGCAATTTGGACTGTACTTGTTTGCACTCTGACGTCACATAGTGAATCGTTCTTAAATCTGCAACTTTCTGGTTATCTACAGAGAACCGAATCACACCATTTTTAGGACTGCGTTATGAAATAGTATATTTCGTAACAAGCGTGACAAGCAGTCGTTTCTGAAACGAGAGCAATGTTTTTGCAACGAGTGAAACGAGTTGCAAAAATTGCGCGAGTTTCAAAACGACTGCTTTGTTCACGCAGTTACGAACGATACTTTTCATAACAAAGTCATAAAAGGCGTGATTCGGTTCTCTGTATAGATAACCAGAAAGTTGCAGAATTAAGAACGATTTACTATGTCACGTCAGAGTGTACACAAATACAATCCAAATTGAATGTCTCACACTTTTTTACTTGTCAACACGCCGCGCTAGTAATACGGTCAGGTTAGATTTTGAAGCTGTACTACTCACGCTAAAGACATCGACTCTGTTCTGTTGGTCAAACAGTGCGTGCAACTTTCTGGTTATCTACAGAGAACCGAAACACGCCATTTTTAAGACTGCGTTATGAAAATTTATTTTGGAGACTTTGTAGAAATACTTGAAAAATTGGAGGATGCTTATTGACTCTTTTGTAGATATTGCCGAGTTTTTCTCATATCCACTGCTCTTGAATAAATTCGGTAAATTTTCGTGAATAAATTTTTTCCGTGCATCAGAGATATGAATGAACAATACCAAATGAACCTTATAGCCAGACATTTCAGAAACACAGACCGTTGGCTCAATTATCAGCCCCAGTTTAAACCGACCGTCAAGTATCAGTTTTAATTTAGTTTTAATTTAATTTATTATTTTATTACATGATTTAAGAAACAGACTGTAGCTAAAAGCAACCGTTGGCAAAACTTCGGGAGCCAGAGTTCCAAATACATAATTACTTTTGGTTGGCACAACTCTGGCCAAAGTTGGCCCAACCGTGAGCAAAACTTTGGGAGCTGCAGTTTCAAGAACCCCAATTCCTTTTGGTTGGCACAACTCTGGCCGAAGTTGGGCCAACCGTTGGCAAAACTTTGGGAACCGGGGTTCCAAAAACCTATATAATTAGGTTGGCACAACTCTGGAAAGGTTGGCCCAACCGTTGGAAAAACTTTGTAAGCCAAAGTTCTAAGTACCTAATTTCTTTTGGTTGGCCCAACTTCTGCCAGAGTTGTGCTAACCAAAATAAATTACGTAGTTAGAACTTTGGCTTACAAAGTTTTGCCAACGGTTGGGCCAATCTTGGCCAGAGTTGTGCCAACCGAATTATATAGGTTTTTGGAACCCCGGTTCCCAGAGTTTTGCCAACGGTTGGCCCAACCTTGGCCAGAGTTGTGCCAACCGTTGGCATAACTCCGCATCCCATAGTTTGCTGGTAAAGTTGGCCCAACTTTGGGTGCTTGAAAATAGCGAAGTTGGACCAACTTTGGCATGCGTAGTTTGGTCCGCCAGAGTTGGGCCAACTTTGGGCCAATGACCAAACTCTGACTGCCAACCTTAATTCGTACATGGGCTACTAGCAACTCACAGCAAAATTCAATTAAACAATATTCGTTGATTTTGTTCATTCAAGATAAATTATTTTTGGTCAGAAAGGAATAATGAAATTTTTTTATTTTAGAAAATTAAATCTCTAATGTTAATTATGCCAAATAAATACTTAAAATATTTTTAAGCTTTCCAAATTTCCTACAAAAAGTTTTCACTGAGAATTTTCATTTAAACAAAATGTCGCTTATATTTTGTGAGTTCAAGTTTAGACTCTGTTCTCAGTAACTAATAATAAAATGTTATGATCTTAAAAACTTGAAAACCAAGTTTAAAATATGCAAAATAAACGTTTATAGTATTTTTAAACTTCCAAAATATTCTATTAAAACTTTTCACAATAATTAAAATTGAGAATTTTTCGTTCATTAAAAAAACACTATTTCTTTTTATAAATCTGAAAAAAAATTTCACGTCTTACATATTAATCAGGTCACTTATTCTATTTCCTTTTTCCAACAAATAAAAATTAGGAAAATGCGATCTAAATTGAAAATATTATAAATATAGAGGTTTATTGTTTTGACTTTTGCGACAGAAAGTGAGGTTAAGTTTCAGTTTGTTGTGTTTTGCTTTTGAGGGTTAGTTTTAATTTAGGTACTCATTTTAGATTGCTAATTTATTACGAAAATAATTTTTTGAACATTCTTAACTATTGTTAAGGTTTTTTTTCTTTTACTCGATCATTTACACTTGTGGTTTTCAGAAATTTCTTTAGAAAAGAAACACTTTATTCACTTTGTCGAAATGTTTCAGAAAAAGTAAATATCCATAAGTTTAATGTCACACTGTGCACATATTCGGAAATAGTTTTATTAGTTATTTAAACTGTTTCTCAAGAATAATGGTCAAATTATCTTGAGAAGTGAAAATATAGGTGATTCAAACCCTATGTATTGAAATCATATTTAATTCAATCTAGCAGATTGAATGCGTTTGGATTTCACACTCTACGGATTGAATGCATGTGAATTTCAATCTCGAAGGATTGAAAGGACGTTTATTTCAATTTTTTCAGTGTGAAGTTTTTGTCTGATTTCTAATTTCCTTGTAAGTTAAATAAATTTCGTTAAACTCATTAGGAAATTCGATTAAATTTTTGTGATTAAAATATTCTGTTAAATATCTTTCCGGTTAAAATTACTGGGAATTCCAATTTTATTTATCAGAATTCACTAATAAAAAAATCAGAGTTAGATAACCAGAAAATATTTTGTTATTTTAAATGAAAATTACAAAAATAATAATTTGTTAAAATAACTGGAGAATTTTAATTAGACTTTTCTAATAATTTTAACCGGAATGTGTCGTGTTCGGTAATTACGGTATTCGTAAGTAATCGGCAAATAGATTTCGACCCTTAGGGGGCATTAAGCTGAGCTGTTTATAGTTTACTTTTCAAAATTCACAAAACAAATCGTTTTACACGAGGTGGGTTAAAGATTCAATTTAGTGACAAGGACGAAACTATTCATTTGACGAAGAAGTTATTAACAAATAGCTTGCAGCTGCCGATTATAAATCTTTTAAAATTATAAAGTGCGAACGTGACTGAATTTACAAAAAAGAGATTAAGAGCAATAAAAAGGAACAAAATATAGTACTTAATAGAGTTTTAAATTGCTAAATATAAAAACGTAGTTCATGTTGTTTACTTAACTAAGTCGAATACAAAAATTAAATATTAAATTAGTTGCGATGCAACATGCCGGCCCTCTTGAACCAATATGTTCAAGGCAAATTGAGATGTGTAATACTAAAATTACGTAACACCTAAAATATAAAAATATAAAAATCGTCATTTTTTCATAAGTAAGTATTATTGTTGTGGATGTGACAATAGAAAAAATCCTAAAACATGACATTTTATTTGACAATTTCATTGAGTTGCAGGGTTTCAAATTCACTGTCGATTGGCAGAGGACAAAGTTTTTTTATGCATCTTTTGTATTCTCCTGTTTCAGTCTTGACAGTTGCTACCCTGATAATCCCGTCTGGACCAGGGTGGACATCGATAATTCGTCCAATCTTCCAGTGAAGTGGGGGTAGATTATCTTCATTGATGATGACCATCGTTCCAACCTTGATAGTGGGACCAGTGTTGGTTTGCCATGTGTTACGCGTTGTCAGATGATGCAAATACTCCTTCTGCCATCTTTTCCAAAAATGCTCACGTAATTGTTGAGCATGCTGCCATGCAGATAAACGATTAGATGGGCAGTCAGTAAAGTCCGTTTGGGGGAAACTCATAAGTGGACCACCAATTAGAAAATGACCAGGAGTCAAAGGCTGGAGATCATTAGGATCAGACGACATTGGAGTTAGTGGGCGGGAGTTAAGGATTGCTTCAATTTCAATTAAGCAGGTTTCCAGTTGCTCAAAAGTTAATAAGGTATCGCCCACCGTGCGCACTAGGTGGTGTTTGCAGGATTTTACTGCTGCCTCCCACAAACCGCCAAAATGGGGAGAACGTGGTGGAATAAAATTCCAAGTTACCTTCTGTTTTGCTAAGAAGTTTTGCACTAACGCGTTATGCTCTTTTGATTGAAATAATTCATAAAGTTTAATCAGTTCTCGGCTAGCCCCTACAAAATTTGTTGCATTATCGGAACTGATCGATTTTGATAATCCTCTTCTAGAGAAGAGTCGTTTTAAACAAGCAAGAAATGCTTCAGTTGTCAGATCGCTAACCAATTCTAAGTGCACTGCCTTTGTGCTCATGCATATAAATATTGAAACATATGTTTTGAGTTTATTTCGATTTCGGAAACGTTTTTCCTTTATGTAAAAAGGACCACAATAGTCTACCCCAACGTTAAGGAAGGGACGATTGCAAGACACACGTTCTTGAGGTAGATTTCCCATAATATAGTTTATATTTCGCGGTTTTACGCGAAAACATCGAACGCATTTGTGAATAATTTTCCGAGTTATATTTCGGCCATTTAGTGGCCAAAATAATTCACGAACCGAATATAAAGTCGCTTGAGCACCGGCATGCTTAAATCGCTCATGCTCTTCTCGAATAATGACTCGAGTTATGTAATGATTAGCAGGTAATAAAATTTGATGTTTTTGTTCGTCTGATAACTTAGAATAGATTAGTCTACCACCTACCCTGAGAATTCCTTGTTCGTCAAGAAAAGGGTTCAATGGGATCAATTTACTTTTTTCAGATATATTTTCTCCTGATTTTAAAGCATTTATTTCTTTGAAAAATACTGAGGATTGAACAATGCGAATCATGACTTTGGTTGCTGTCATTAATTCATTTTCTGAAATAGGACCCTTCAATTTTTCTAATTTATTTTGACAATTATTAATAAAACGCAAAACGAAAGCAATTACTAATTTGAGTTTGTGTGTAGAGCTGAATTTGTGTATAAGTTTTTCATCGAAAACCTTTGTTTCTATGCTACTAGTGTAGACGCTAATTTTTTGTTTTGTTTCTGGGGTTTCACTCAGCTTAATAATTTTTTCAGGCCAACAACTTTCCTTTTGTGAAAGCCATAAGGGACCGTTTTTCCAGATATTTGTGTCCAGAAATTCTTGAGGCGTTTGGCCACGAGATATCAAATCTGCGGGATTATCTTGTGTAGGCACGTGCCTCCAAACACAAGATTTAGAAAGGGTTTGAATCTTTGCGACGCGGTTTGACACGAACGTTTTTAATAAATGAGGTTCAGTTTTAATCCAATGAAGGGTAATTGTGGAATCAGACCACAAATAACTTTTATCTATTTTTAATTGCAGCGCTTGCTTTGTTGCAACATACAAACGTGCGAGCAGAAGTGCGGCACATAGTTCTAGGCGTGGCAATGTTAAAGGATTTACAGGTGCCACCCGTGACTTCGAACAAACCAACGATAATTGATACCTGCCGTCATTATCCCTTGAACGCAGGTAGATGCAAGCCCCGTACGCCTTTTCGCTTGCGTCACAGAAGCCATGAATTTGATTTTCAACAGAATTAGCAATCATAATAAAACGATTGAAAGCTATTTTACCTAACAAGGGTAATTGACTTTTAAAATCGAGCCACATTGTATGAATCTCAGCAGGTATTGAACTATCCCAAGAGACACCGGCTTTCCATAAAATTTGAATCATTATTTTTGCTTTAACTATTACCGGGCCTAATAATCCTGACGGATCGAACAATTTAGCAACCTGGGAGAGAATAGATCTCTTCGATACGACATTTGAGAAATCCGAGATATTTATTTTAAAAAATATTGAATCTTGAGCATAATCCCAATAAATTCCTAAAGTTTTTACCGTGGAATTAGGATCTAACGATGTGTAACTATTATGTGGACTATTTGTGTTTTCTGGGACTATAGTTGGGTCATTTGAAGCCCATTTTCTTAACAGAAAACCTCCCTTTTTTAATAATGCAGAAAGATCATGTCGAAGAAATATTGCTTCTTCGATTGTGTTTGTGCCTGTTAGTAAATCGTCTACATAAAAATCTTGTTTTAATACAGATGATGATATAGGATGCTCAGTTTTCTCATCATCTGCTAGCTGATGTAATGCTCTAATTGCGAGAAAAGGGGCGCAAGATGTACCGTATGTGACAGTGTCTAACCGTAATTCCTCTACTCTTTCAGCAGGATTTTGACGAAATAAAATTTTTTGGTATTGAGCATCGTCCGGATGTACTAAAACTTGCCTGTACATTTTTTCAATGTCGGCTGTAAGAGCGAATCTATGAGTTCTAAATCGTGTAATTATAGTAAAGAGATCGTCCTGAACTGTAGGACCAACCATTAAAGTATCATTAAGCGAGACACCAGTAGAAGTTTTTGCAGATCCATCAAATACCACCCGAATTTTTGTTGTTAAACTGTCTTCCTTTATTACTGCATGATGAGGCAGATAGAATCCAGGTACAACAAGAGTTTTATTTTTGATTAATGACAAATGTTTTAAATCTTTATATTCTTCTATAAATTCACAGTAGTTTACCTTCAATTTCGGATCCTTTTCAAAGCGCTTTTCTAAAAAATGAAATCGACGGAGAGCACCAGAATATGAATCCCCTAATTTGCTTTTATTGTCATTGAACGGTAATTTAACAACGTAGCGCCCTTCAAAATTGCGTTCTACATTTTCGGTAAAATGTTTTTCGCACGCTTCCTCTTCACGAGACAGTAATTTTCCGGTAGAAATTTCTTCTAGTTCCCAGAATCGAGAGAGATTGGCATCGAGAGGAGATGAGTGTACGGTCAAGTGACACTGAATTTTATTTTTTGCAAAGATGTTATTTATTTCTCCTGCTACTATCCATCCTAGCTGAGTTTTTTGGAGAATAGCATCAGGGTGATTTTTCAACGATATTTGTCCTATAGATAATAATTTAAAGAATAATTTGACTCCTATAAGGATATCAATTTCAGATGGCTTGTAAAATTCAGGATCAGCCAAGATTATGTTTTTAGGTATTTCGAGATTTGTTCGGTTAATCGGGATCCCGGGCATGGTTTTAGTTATGCGATTAATAACGAGAAAATCCATCTTTTTAGAAAAATTACTACAACGAGACTTTAAAGTGGCTGAAACAGAATTTTTAATTTCCGTCGACATACTGTCAATACCATCTACAGAAATATCAACTAAATTTCTTGACAATTTTAAATGTGATGCGACGTTCTCTGTTATAAAGTTTGCTTGTGAGCCAGCATCTAAAAATGCGCGACAAATTTTAGATTCACCTCTATCATTCATTAAGTCCACGATGGCCGTGGCTAACAGACCGTCAGATGAAACCTGAGCATGACAATTGACAACTGACTCTGTGGGGGGAGAGATCTCTGGAACATTGACAGTAGAAGTGGGCTGTCTGTCAAAATGTAAAAGAATATTGTGTTTCTTGTGGCACTTTCGACATGGAGAACCTGTACAATCTAAAACGCGATGATTTGGGCGTAAGCAATTTATGCATAATCTTAATTTTTTAGCACCGTCAAAGCGCTCAGCAGGTGTTAATTTTTTAAATGCTTCACAATAATAAATTAAGTGTTCACCCTTGCAGTGGGGACACGGATTTTTTGCTGTTGAAGCAGCAAACGACTGTTGTGATTTTTGAGGAAAACGCGAGTCTCTTTTTTCAGGGGCATTTGAGTGTTTATTTGAATTCAAAAGCATAGTGGAATCTTCAAATTGTGCGCGACGTTGAAGGAATGACGTTAATTCTTTATAAGTGGTGGATTCTGAATCAACACTCGCGTCTTCCCATTTTTCGCGAAGAAAATTATTTAATTTTTGTTTTATTATTTCGATTAATAATGTATCCCATTTGTCTACGGGTTCCTTTAGAGCTTCGAGTGCTCTGACATGTTTTTGTAATTGATCAAGTAGGCAACGAACAGGAAATTCTTTCGAGATATGTGGTAGATTAAGAATAGCTTTTACATGAGTTTGGCGAATTAATTTTCGATTGTCGTACCGTTCTTTTAGTAAGTCCCAAGCGACTTCATAGTTTTCGTCTGATAGTTCGACCGACGATAGAATTTGAGCGGCATCGTCTTTTAAGCATCCTTTTAAATAATATAGTTTTTCAACATTCGAAATAGATTTATCATCATTCACGAGAGATTTGAAAAGATCATGAAATCCTATCCAAGTATCGTATACCCCATTGAAAATTGGTAAATTTAATCGCGGAAGATTTGTTTTAGCTGAATTTGATTGATTAGCGCGATCGATGTTTTGCGTAATTGTTGGAGAATTACTTGAACAAACATGTGCATTTGGAAGTGCTTTTAAGTAGGTTATGGCTTTGGAACATGAAGAATAATATTTTTCTTCATATTCTGTTCGCACTTTAGCATGGTTAGCGTCTGTGACAAGAAGCTCTAGTTGAGTTTGCCATTTTTCAAACTCTGTAAAAAAATTATCTACATCTGTTTTTCTCTGCTGTAAAATTGGACTATCATTTTCCGCGGTATATTTATCGATAAACCATGCGAAGTTTGTAATTTTACGTTTAAAATTGGCAACGTTGACTTTTATTTCATCTAAGAGTTCCGCCATTTTTTAATTAACGATAACCTTACAATTTTGAGCAATAGGATAATGGTGTAAGAAAGAAGAAAAGAATTTTTATGGAAATTGGTGGACACAAAATATAAGTTTCTGACCTTTGAGATGTCACTTGATGATAGCAGAACGATGTTGTAGGTTGATACTTTATTCGAAATCTTGAGCTTGACGACAATGGTGTTGACAATTTCCAGTATCTTCTCACCAATTCAATAGTCACAAGTCCAGTTAAATGTATTGGTTTACCTTTGAAAAAGGGTTTAAGCACATACTAAAAGTTCAGTCTCGTTTCACTTATAACTTAAGAATTTGCATGAACGCAACTGTTAAGGCTGCGAGACACGATGCACTATAGTTCAAAATTATATTTCACTAAACGAAACACAATAAAGTTCGAATTTGTGTTTTTTGAGACGAAGTACGATAAAGTTCGAGATTATTTTGACTACTTTAAAGCAAATAAATTGGATATATTAGTCAAAGCTTTGACACGATACGAAAATTGCTTTAAATTTGCGCGAAATGTTTCTTGTTGTCGATGTTGCACTTTTTATCTTTCAACTACAAAGTTCATATTCACTTGCGAAACACTTTATTTTCACCTTTCGATAATTCCAAATTCAGTGGATGCACTATATTTTAAGCGTATCCGGCTCGAAGGACCATGTTAATTCCACACGTTTATTTTAACGAATGGTTCTGATTTTATTTTAAACTATTGTTAATTATTAAATCAGAAAGCAACAAATAAGTGAAAAAAAGGAGCAAGTCAGTAAAACAAGTTATCTGCACACATAATTAATATATTTAGTTATAACATAAAGCAGACATGGTACATGATGAATGTGAAACAATTGTAATTTGTTGAAAGCAAAATTAAGTTAAATTTGGAGAAAGATCGTCGAGCGTGATCTTCTCCTTTCGACAGTTCGAAAAATTCTGGTTACAATAAGAAAAGTGTTGTGGTAGGTTGGGGGTAAAGGTACTACAATTTTGAGGTGGGGTGTGTAGGTGTGTCATGAAAAGTAGTAGTAGGTAAAATTCCTAGATTTCCAGATGGTTCGGTAATTACGGTATTCGTAAGTAATCGGCAAATAGATTTCGACCCTTAGGGGGCATTAAGCTGAGCTGTTTATAGTTTACTTTTCAAAATTCACAAAACAAATCGTTTTACACGAGGTGGGTTAAAGATTCAATTTAGTGACAAGGACGAAACTATTCATTTGACGAAGAAGTTATTAACAAATAGCTTGCAGCTGCCGATTATAAATCTTTTAAAATTATAAAGTGCGAACGTGACTGAATTTACAAAAAAGAGATTAAGAGCAATAAAAAGGAACAAAATATAGTACTTAATAGAGTTTTAAATTGCTAAATATAAAAACGTAGTTCATGTTGTTTACTTAACTAAGTCGAATACAAAAATTAAATATTAAATTAGTTGCGATGCAACAGACGTTTATTTCAATTTTTTCAGTGTGAAGTTTTTGTCTGATTTCTAATTTCCTTGTAAGTTAAATAAATTTCGTTAAACTCATTAGGAAATTCGATTAAATTTTTGTGATTAAAATATTCTGTTAAATATCTTTCCGGTTAAAATTACTGGGAATTCCAATTTTATTTATCAGAATTCACTAATAAAAAAATCAGAGTTAGATAACCAGAAAATATTTTGTTATTTTAAATGAAAATTACAAAAATAATAATTTGTTAAAATAACTGGAGAATTTTAATTAGACTTTTCTAATAATTTTAACCGGAATGTGTCGTATAAGGCCTCATTTAAGATTTATTTCCGTTTAAAACAATCGAAATTCCGATTATTTGAAATGGACTTAGTTTTTTTTAGTGTAAAGTTTCAGTTTGTTCAAGTTTATTTTCTCTGAAAGTATGAGAAAATTTGTACCGCATGTTCCAACGAGCTTCAGATGATAATATTGAATGTTTTCAATATATTAATTAAAGTACATCATAAAATATCTGGCTAAACTTTAGTTCTCAATAACTGTGCCGCATCAGTGCTGGACCAGCGCTGCGCCAGTGGTTCACCGACGCTTGGCTGTGTACTGCCCGGCAGTTCTGGCGCTAGCCTGTTGTTACCATTGCCGCAGTGCTGCGCCAGTTGTAAGCATTGGCGCAGCACCGACTTTTCCCCCTGGGAGATGTCTTATAATAAGACATAAGACATTTAGAAAGCGTCTTACATGAATTTCAAGTTATTTCATTGGTTGATAATTTTGAAAGATTGGTTGAATCATTGGTTGAAATTAAGACACCTAAAATTGTCTTTAAAAAAACCACATAAATGTCTTAAAATAAGACACCTGTTTTGCAGTCAAACTAAAGATAACAACGAGGGGCTTCTCACTCGGAACGGAGTTGTACGGACTTTCGCGTAATCCTACGAACGTCATATGAGTAAGACGGAAACAGCAGAATGCGAAGGAGAGAGACATAGAGACAAAGAATTTTCGAGTGAGAACCCCCTCGGATAACAATTCTGCGAATTGTTAAAGCAAATTATTATTGTTTAATTTCAACCTTTTAACAAATGAAGCTACAGAGTTGCAATTTTTTTCAATTTTTTAACTATTCAACCTAAATGATACTAATTATTGACAACAAATTAAAAATATCAATTCTACCAATTGTTTAAATAAAGTATAATTGTTTAATTCAACTTTTTAACAAATTAAGCTACAAAGTTGCAACATTTTCTTAATTTTGCAACTTTATAAACTAATTGATACAGATACTAATTACTAACAACAAACTAAAAACAACAATTTCTACCAATTGTTTAAACAAATTATTGTTGTTCAATTTCAACTTTTTATCAAATTAAGGTATTAGTCGCGTAAAATGATTTTCGTCAGATTTTTTTAAAACTTTGTATCTGTATTCATGAGGTATTTATCTATGAAATGAGATCTATCCTATTAACTTTGACCACTTCTGAGCTTCAAAATATTAATTCAAAGTTTATACCTTTTACATGCAATAGCACAAAATGCATGTAAAAAATGTCTCTTATATTCAATTATAAAAAAACAAGTCGTCAGTTTTTCAAATAAAACTACTAAGTTACACATTGAGATAAAATAAATCCTTTAAAAAAAAATTAATTTTATTGACCACGCCGTATAAAAAATACAATAATTTAAAAATTCATAATTTTTCATTTTCACGTGGTTTCATTGAAAAATGTCGAAAACGTGTAAGCAATACATCACGATAACTTATAGTACCTGACTCAAAATCGTGAAAATTACATATATTATATTAGAAGAGGTCACAAGGAAGCAAGTGAGTTGATATAAAAGTTTATTTTTTGTTCTTTTTATTTTGCGGGAGTTTTGCGGGAGCATTTACGCGACTAATACCTTAAGCTACGGAGTTAAAACTTTTTTGCAACTCTGCAACTTTGCAAGCTGAATAATACTAATTACTGCTGGCAAAAAACTAAAAACAACAATTCTGCCATTTGCTTAGACGAACTGTTATAGTTTAATTTTAATTTTTTGCCAATGTAAGCTACAGAGTTTCAAATTTTTTTCAATTTTTCAACAATTGAAGATAACCCACACAGCACAATATCTTACAGCAAGCTCACCTGAAGCTCACATGGAAGATTCGGAAGCTTACACTGTAGACTTCGTGTAAGCTTAAGGTGAGTTTTACATGACCGCCATACAGCAAGCTTACATGCATAGTTCACGAGAAGCTTGCATGGTAAGGTTGTTGTAAGCTTGTGGTTAGCTTACCAGAAGCTTACGGTAACCTTACCGCAAGCTTACTAAATAATATTAAAATATAAATATTATAAATTTATTACAATATATATTATTTAACAAATTTTTTTCAGAAATAGTTGTATTTTGTAAAATGATTTTAAGAACCCTATAGGGTATGTTGATAAAATTTACAGCGCATCTGTAAGTCCCATAGAAAACTACTGCGCACGAATTATTGTTTAAATAAATTTATTAATTATATGTTGGTAAGCTTTCCATAAATTTAACACAATCTTACCATGCAAGTTTCCCGTGAACTTGTTTTGTATAAGCTCGCTGTATGGCGGACATGTAAAACTCACCTTAAGCTTACACGAAGTCTACAGTGTAAGCTTCCGAATCTTCCATGAGAGCTTCAGGTGAGCTTCCTGTAAGATATTGTGCTGTGTGGGAAGTCATTAGTAACGGCGACCTGTTATGTAAAAAAAATGTGGGTAGTCCAAAACCGACCCCCAAGTTTTGCATTATAATTGCCCACACAGCACAAAATATTTCGTGAAACTTGCCTGACACTTACACTATAAGTTTCGGAATATTCAAATGAATGTTCAGGAAACATTGGTGCAAGTACGAAAATGTCAGCTTGTGAGGCAATACCGTGGATGTCCCAGTAACCGTCCACGTCCCAGTATCCGTCCACTTTTTCATAATTTCGAGAATTTTAGCGTGCATAGGTTTTTTTATTGAATTTAAGTATTATTACCATAATCTATGATACCTTGAGCTCGCTTTACACAAGTATTTTTATAATTTTAACACTAAAATTCCACCTCAATAAATTCAAAAAGTCCCCGTGTGCCGTCGAGCGCCTTCTCACGTGTGAAAATAGTGATTTGATACAAGTGAACAGCTGTGAGGCTTTTGGTCATAAATCGATCATTTGATTTTCAAATAGACTTACAATCGTATTTATCGCTAAAGCAGATATTGAATTATGTATTCAGTTCAACATATTTAACCAAAAAATTTATTTAATGAAATAATTAGCTGGACCAATACTGGGACAGCTCAACTCAGCATTGTTCTGGTTTCCGTCCACACTATTCTACAAACTTATAACCTAAACGCGATAAGCATAAAAATGATTAAGATCCAAATAAATTGAGTGAAAACTAAACTAAGTCATCAAATTAGTTTAGATTTATAAAAAATATATTATAGCGTAGCTTAGTAATTCAGCAACTTAAGCGCAAGGTATATTTTAGGTTAGAATTTACTAATACTGCAATGTTTTGAAACGTTTTTAAATAAATTTACAATAGCACACTTTTAAGTTCCATATAAAGCACTGATTATGTATTCTTCTTTTTTAATAATTTTGATACGTTTTGTTTTTAATTAAAATGAGGGTAAAACGAAGATAGTTAAGGGCAAACATGAAATACTCACGAAGGTGAAACTGTGAAACTTAGTCAAATAATGTTCTTGAGAGGCTTATTTAGAAAAAATAAAAGCTCAAAAGTCAGTTTGTACACTATATTCTACACATTTAAACTAATTAATGTTGTTCAAATAAATTAAACATTTCGTTTAAATTTTGAGGTTGTAATGTAAGTATGTAGAAAAAGTGGACGGATACTGGGACAATATAGTGGACGGACACTAGGACATAGTAGAAAATAGTGGACGGAATCCGGTACATAAAAATACTAATTTTAATAATTAAATAAAAATTATTTTTCCACACATTTAAAGAAACAAATTATTTTAAATATTAAAAAAGGGTTTAAATTACTCTTTAAAAAAAGCGACAAAAATAATATTTCGGATTGTAAAGCAAAAACGTTGTTTTTTACTTTTCTGTGTGTTTCAAACGCTTAACTGGACGGATACTGGGACATCCACGGTATTCATCCCGAAAATTGCCTGAAAATGGCAATGAAATGTTCTCTTAAATTTCGTGTCAATATTGCCTCACAAGCGGACATTTTACCACTTACACCAATGTTGCCTGAAAATTCATTGGAATATTCCGAAACTTGGAGCGTAAGATCCAGGCAAGTTTCAGAAAATATCTTGTGCTGTGTGGGTGATTATAGCTTCCTCTGGTTATTATGAGAACTTTCCGTGCTTCAAAAGTTTTCACTAATAAATGAATCAGCGCTTATATTTCTTCGAACAATTAATTTTCTCACATATACTCGCAAGTTTACCATTTTTTATTTTATGAACCAAAATGTTTGTTTTACGTCTGGGAAATAATATAAAAAAAACCAAGAAACGTAGTCTCGAGACAAAGGCATTTTTTTATAATTTTTTTCATTTTATCATATGATAAAATTTGGAATTTTGCGACCCTAAAGATCACAAAGTAAGTGTTTTTAGTTTAATTTGATAAAAAAAAAAATTTTCTACAAAAAATTTAGGAAGTCGGTTTAAGACCACCATTTTTGAGGCTCTCGAAAACGTATACAGTAAAACCTCGTTAACACGAACTCGCCCAGTCGAAAAACATGACGTCATTTTTACGTCAAATATGACGTGTTTTCTGACGTATTTTCTGACGTCAAAAAGACGTCAAAATGACGTCAAACAGAAGTCCAAAATGACATAAAAAATGACGTCAGAAATTGGGATATAAAATGACGTCATTTTTGACGTCATTTCTGACGTCATTTTGACGTCATTTTTGGACGTTCGCTCTTGGACTAATAAAATTATTGTTTAAAAGGGTTTAAAAAATAAAGAAACTTCACATTATGTTTTGTCGTACAATAAAAAATTAATTTTGAATAAAAAAAAAAACCTATGGCGCTCGAGGGTCAGCGGGCTCGAACCCCTGTCCACCCGACGAGAGGGTAAACTCGAGGCATCCAGAGGCTGCTGGGATATGCGCATAATTGCGCTACACCAAATCGCCATTGGAAATATTTGCAGTTCAATCAATTGATATCGATAACCAAGGAAAACATTTTTCTGAGCGGTATATTACAAAAGATAAATATACTTAGTTTAATGATTCGTATAATATATAATTCCTTATACAGAAGTATTATAGAATTACATGAGTCTTTGCAATTGCACGGGATAACAATCTCTCGTATACGTATGAGTTTTGTAGGGATTTAAAGAAACAATTACTACTCTAATTAACAAAGAAGCGAATCATAATTTATTTCTCAAATAAAAGAAGTTTTTTTTATAAAAGAAATTCATATTTGCAGAAAAAAACAATGATTTTTTACCTAAAGTTTGGAAGTAGTGAAAAGTACTGTGCTCTACTTTACCGACATTGAATCTCCATTGAATGCGGTAAATTTGAATATCTTTTTTCAATATACATTAATATTACGCGTAATTAATGAGTAATATTAATTATTATTAATGAAAATAATAATTTTACTCTTAATTTTTTAATAAAAAATTATAAAAGATAATTACTTACAATTTTTGATATCGAAAATGCGAATAGTTAAAAAAAGCCAGAAAAATTGTATATTTAATTAATAAAAAAGTTTAATAATAAATTAAATGGAATTAAATGAATTTTCAAATTTTCATTATTAAATCAAAATAAGTAAATTTAAAATTCAAAAATTTATAGTTAAATTTATTTAATTTTTGAATTAAAAAAATAAAAGGATAAACAAAATAAAATTAACATTATATAATATTTAAACACAAACAAAACTAAATATAGAATCGTAGAATGTTAAAATGTTAAAATAAAATAAATCAAAATTCAAAGTAAAATAATTAAATACAAAAAGAAACCAGTAAATAAGAAATCTTTAATTAAAGTGAATTTACGAATATTTCAATTTAGGAATTGAAACAAAAGTAAAATTCAAAATAAAAATTAAAATACTTAAACCCAAATACAATAAGTCAAATAAAAAAAAAATTGTAAAAAATTATATTAAATTTATTTTTTTATCAATTTATTACAAAAAATCCTCATAAAGTCATTTCTAAGCACAGAAGAAATAGGAAAAAAAGAAAATTAAAAATTATATTTAAATTGTTAAGGATCAAATTTAATTTGAAAGTTAAATTTGAAATATTTTTGTTAAAAATTGATTACAAATATCAATAGGCATTATTATTTTTTCAAGAAAGAGTTAGCTTTTTTGAAATCTTCAGATACTTCACAATTATTATTACATCTTAAATACTGCGTCCAAAAATAAATAAATTTTTAAATACTGATTTCTCTGTTTAAAACTAATTTTGTCTATGGTTTTGTTTAATAAAAACATAATTGCGATTATCCAGAGGCAATAACTTAATTTTTAACAAAATATAACGATTTCCTGAAATTCTTAATATTTTTCATATTTTTGTACTTTAAATGTCGAATAAAAAATTTGTCAATTTTTTAAAAATTATGTAAATATTAAAAAGTGGTTTCCTTCATAGTCTTCTTTAATGTAAACTTAATTGCGATTGTCTAGAGCAATTGATTCATTTTATAAAGAAAATTCTCGATTAATTGAAATCTTCAATTTACCAAAATTTTTCATATTAAATTTAAAATAAAAATTTTATAAATTTTTTTAAAATTATATAAAAATTAAAAACAAGTTTGTTTAAAAAAAATTTTAAAAATTTTTATTCTAAATTACAGATAAAAATTGTTGAAGTATTAAAGTTTTCAACAAATAGACAATTTTTTTGATTAAATTTTAATCTTTTGCCGCTAGACAATCGCAATAAAGTTTATATTAAGAAAAACTATAAACCAAACTAGTTTTTGATATTTATATAATTTTAAAAAAATTAAAAATATTTTTTTTTTAAATTTCAGATGAAAGATTTTGAAGAATTAAAGATTTGAATTCATCGACCCTTTTTTTGATTAAATTTTAATCTTTTGTCGCTCGACAATCACAATAAAGTTTATATGAAAGAAGACTAGAAAAACAAACTTGTTTTTAATTTTTATATAATTTTAAAAAAATGTATAAAATTTTTATTTTAAATTTAATATGAAAAATTTTGGTAAATTAAAGATTTCAATTAATCGAGAATTTTCTTTATAAAATGAATCAATTGCTCTAGACTATCGCAATTAAGTTTACATTAAAGAAGACTATGAAGGAAACCACTTTTTAATATTTACATAATTTTTAAAAAATTGACAAATTTTTTATTCGACATTTAAAGTACAAAAATATGAAAAATATTAAGAATTTCAGGAAATCGTTATATTTTGTTAAAAATTAAGTTATTGCCTCTGGATAATCGCAATTATGTTTTTATTAAACAAAACCATAGACAAAATTAGTTTTAAACAGAAAAATCAGTATTTAAAAATTTATTTATTTTTGGACGCAGTATTTAAGATGTAATAATAATTGTGAAGTATCTGAAGATTTCAAAAAAGCTAACTCTTTCTTGAAAAAATAATAATGCCTACTGATATTTGTAATCAATTTTTAACAAAAATATTTCAAATTTAACTTTCAAATTAAATTTGATCCTTAAACAATTAAATATAATTTTCAATTTACTTTTTTTCCTATTTCTTCTGTGTTTAGAAATGACTTTATGAGGATTTTTTGTAATAAATTGATAAAAAAATAAATTTAATATAATTTTTTACAATTTTTTTTTTATTTGACTTATTGTATTTGGGTTTAAGTATTTTAATTTTTATTTTGAATTTTACTTTTGTTTCAATTCCTAAATTGAAATATTCGTAAATTCACTTTAATTAAAGATTTCTTATTTACTGGTTTTTTTTGTATTTAATTATTTTACTTTGAATTTTGATTTATTTTATTTTAACATTTTAACATTCTACGATTCTATATTTAGTTTTGTTTGTGTTTAAATATTATATAATGTTAATTTTATTTTGTTTATCCTTTTATTTTTTTAATTCAAAAATTAAATAAATTTAACTATAAATTTTTGAATTTTAAATTTACTTATTTTGATTTAATAATGAAAATTTGAAAATTCATTTAATTCCATTTAATTTATTATTAAACTTTTTTATTAATTAAATATACAATTTTTCTGGCTTTTTTTAACTATTCGCATTTTCGATATCAAAAATTGTAAGTAATTATCTTTTATAATTTTTTATTAAAAAATTAAGAGTAAAATTATTATTTTCATTAATAATAATTAATATTACTCATTAATTACGCGTAATATTAATGTATATTGAAAAAAGATATTCAAATTTACCGCATTTAATGGAGATTCAATGTCGGTAAAGTAGAGCACAGTACTTTTCACTACTTCCAAACTTTAGGTAAAAAATCATTGTTTTTTTCTGCAAATATGAATTTCTTTTATAAAAAAAACTTCTTTTATTTGAGAAATAAATTATGATTCGCTTCTTTGTTAATTAGAGTAGTAATTGTTTCTTTAAATCCCTACAAAACTCATACGTATACGAGAGATTGTTATCCCGTGCAATTGCAAAGACTCATGTCATTCTATAATACTTCTGTATAAGGAATTATATATTATACGAATCATTAAACTAAGTATATTTATCTTTTGTAATATACAGCTCAGAAAAATGTTTTCCTTGGTTATCGATATCAATTGATTGAACTGCAAATATTTTCAATGGCGATTTGGTGTAGCGCAATTATGCGCATATCCCAGCAGCCTCTGGATGCCTCGAGTTTACCCTCTCGTCGGGTAGACAGCACTGAGAAAAAATTTTGTTTGAATCAAACATAATATGTTTGATTTAAATTTAATTTCACTTTGTTATACAGTCAAACATAATTAAGTTTGATTTGAACAAATTTTGTGGTTGATCTTCTATGTTTGATTTAAACATATTTTTTGTTTGTTACAAACAAATATTTCATTTACTTTAAACAAAATATAATTTTTATTTTAAAAGAATTAAATTTTATTTTAAATAAAATAAATTTTTATCTTTATTTTATTATTCTTTTATTTTGAACACAATTTTTTTTTATTTTAAACACACAATATGTTCCGTGATAGTTTAATTTTTGTTTCTTGCTTTTATGTAAAGCATCCTTTATGTTTGAGATTACTTCAAGTGTCAATATATAAACTGCGAAAAACCGAAGAAACTTACACTTTTCATTAACGGAACACAATATTGTGGAAATGTGTAACTTTGAATCACTCTAATTTACAAGAAAAATGCACGAAAGAAACAATAGGTTTAGTAAACTCACTTGTACACAAAAGATTCAATCACTTCAAATATACCTCAATTTTCTGTAAAATAATAACACTTGGACATTAATTTAATCACTTTAATAAAAACAAAAGTAAGATTGCAAAAATTTTTCCAAAAATGGATAAACACGCGTAATCACTAGCAACCACGCGAACATATTCGACCGGAAGAGTAAACTAACGTCAGAACAGTAATGACGCTATATTGAATGCGCAAAGACTTCTGCGCATTCAGTATGTTTGAATCAAACGAAAAATATATTTCTTTCAAGTATAAAATATATTGCAATCAAAACTAAAGATATTTCTAATATATTGAAATTAAACTTAAAAACATTATTCATTTAACCAAAATCATTCAAACAAATACTTATATTTAAATTAAGAAAATATTTTTCTCAGTGAGGGGTTCGAGCCCGCTGACCCTCGAGCGCCACAGGTTTTTTTTTTTTTTATTTAAAATTAATTTTTTATTGCACGACAAAACATAATGTGAAGTTTCTTTATTTTTTAAACCCTTTTAAACAATAATTTTATTAGTCCAAGAGCGAACGTCCAAAAATGACGTCAAAATGACGTCAAAATGACGTCAAAAATGACGTCATTTTTTATCCCAATTTCTGACGTCATTTTTTATGTCATTTTTGACTTCTTTTTGACGTCATTTTGACGTCTTTTTGGACATAGGCTTAATTTTAACGGATAACACGAACACTAGGTTTACACGAACAAAAATTACGGTCCCTTCAAGTTCGTGTTAACGAGGTTTTACTGTACTTCTGTCTTTGTTTTGTGATCGCATATTTAACGACGCGACACCTACAAACCTTATGAACTGTCAAAAAACTTAGAAAAATGATCCCTCTACAGAAAACAACTTTTAACTGAGATCAAAAATTGATGTTTGATACCTTTATGGCCTTTACACCCAGTACTGGTCGAGTCCATACCAAGTGATCACACCAATTTCAGTCATATTGAGTAATATTTACGAAATTGATATTTTGGGTTCCTTTAGGAATAAAAAAAATAAATTTTAATTATTTTTAAAAAATTCAAAATATTTTCGAAAATATTCAAATTCGAAATTTTATGTACTATTTTTTTTGTGTTATCATAACTTCTGTAATTTTGAAGCAATTGAGATCATTTTTTTTTAAATTACTCGTATTTAAATACTCTTTCAAGAAAAATTATAATAATTAAGAAATTGTTTATAATTAAATTTTTTAAAAAAAATTAAATTATTTATTTAAACAAAATCTAAAGTATATCATCGTTCTTTTTCAAAAAATTCATAAACATAGCCTATAATGTGCTTAAAAATTTAAGCCAAAGAAAAAGATGGTATGTATTATAGTTTTTGAGAAAAAAATTATTAAGTTATGCTAGCGCGGCGCGGACCGGTGTCACCGCTACTCAACGCGTAGTTCCGTAGTAACCGAACTGTATGTATATTTTTACATAATGTAAATATAGTTAGTGTATTATATTTAAATTATAAGCTTCAGAAAGTCACACTGATCTTTTCATAGTACATGGACATCAAACTTTAGAATTAAAAAAATCGGAGAAAATAATTAAAGTAAAAAAAAGTAATTAAAAAATTGGTAATTTATAGAAAAATAATAAAAATAACTAAAAATTGGGAAAATTATTAAAATTTAAGAATAATAATTGAAAATTTGTTAAATCAATTGAAAAATAATTAATATAATTAAAAACTGGTAAAAATAAGTGAAAATAAGTGAATAATTAAAATAATTTAAAACTGAAGAAAGAAAAATAATGGACTGGTAAAATTATCAAAATTCGCGATGTTCAGGGGTGTTAATTTTTTTTCTTATGCAATTTTAGACCTAAAATTATGGGGTAATGTCAAAAATAGAGAAACAAATAATTTGCGGAGTTTGAGAAATTTATTCTAAGAAAAACTTAAATTTTAAAAATTAAACCTCTTTCACAATTTTCATTTTTTCCATCGACAATTTTTTTGTGGGATTTTTAAATGATTTTCTACAATCCATCGTATGGATTTTGAAAAATAAAATTTCGAAAATGACCAAAAAAATATTCTTTTTTAATTTTTATGTAATACCATAATTCTACATCTTAATTGATGTAAGAAAAAAAATGACACCTCTGAGCATCAAAAATTTTGTTGAGTTAAAATTTCACCTATCTCTCCCCTTAAAGAATGATAAAAATAGTTTGAAAATAGTTGAAAGAAGCAAGTTTACAACGACCATTAAACAATCAAATTGTTACTCCTCTTGACTTATACGAGTGGGCAAAATCCAGTTTAGAGAAAATTAATGTAGAATTTTGTAATTACGCAGAATATGAAGCTGAAAAACAATTGTTAAGTGAAAGATTTAATCAAGCTATGACCATTAAAGGTACACAAAAATTTCATTCCTTCGTACCCCTTGAGAATAAAATTGAAACAAACATTTTTTCAAATTCTGTGCACAGCACAATTTGTAAAATAAAAAAATAAACATGACGATTAACTGTATTTATATTATGTAATAATATACATACATTTCGGTTACTACGGAACTACGCGTTGAGTAGCGGTGACACCGGTCTGCGCCGCGCTAGCATAACTTAATAATTTTTTTCTCAAAAACTATAATACATACCATCTTTTTCTTTGGCTTAAATTTTTAAGCAAATTATAGGCTATGTTTATGAATTTTTTGAAAAAGATCGATGATATACTTTAGATTTTGTTTAAATAAATAATTTAATTTTTTTAATAAAAATTTAATTATAAACAATTTCTTAATTATTATAATTTTTCTTGAAAGAGTATTTAAATACGAGTAATTTAAAAAAAAATGATCTCAATTGCTTCAAAATTACAGAAGTTATGATAAAACAAAAAAAATAGTACTCAAAATTTTGAATTTGAATATTTTCGAAAATATTTTGAATTTTTTAAAAATAATTAAAATTTATTTTTTTTACTCCTAAAGGAACCCAAAATATCAATTTCGTAAATATTACTCAATATGACTGAAATTGGTGTGATCACTTGGTATGGACTCGACCTACTGTCATACTTGAGTGAGTCCTAGTACTGGAGCAATTCATGAAAAAAGTTATAAGCGGTTTTGTTTTCTAACATTTAACATAGAGTCGCCTGGGAATTGAGTAATTTGTTATATATATATTTATATACACTGAAAAAAATGTAGCTAAAAAATTCAACAACTGTCGAATAGTTGACCGGAAAGTAGTAAGAGTAACTACTTTCTTAGTTGGTCTTACCATCTTTATGTAGTTAACTTGAGTACTTTTATGTTGTTAAAAATTAGTGGTGGAATTAAAGTAAATATGTAGTTGAACCGTAACTAACGGGTAAGTTGTAGAACTGACCACAGTAAAACAGTAAAAGCAACTAAGCAAATAGTGCAATCAACATTATACGAATAGTAAATTTAACTACGGGGTGGTAGTTAAATAGAAAGTAGTAATTAATTAATTAATTAATAATGGAAACTTTTTATGTGTAGTTAACTTTACTACTTTTGAATAGTTAACAATAAGTAGTTAAATTGGCGTCAACTGAAGAACTGAATAAAAGTTAAGTAGTAAATTGTACTAGTTTTCGACATTTAATTATAACATTAACATCTACACATTTATATTGTAAACTACTACATTGAGTAGTAGGTTTTACTACTTGATGTAATTCGATAGGTTTCCACACCCTTTTTTTACACTAAAAAGAAAAACTAGTAGATTTGACTACTTTTTAACTACTCTCCGTAGTTCAATAGGTCCTTAAAGTGATTCAATAGGCTTTAACGACATTTTAAAATGTCTACTCAACGACTATTTTGTCATTGAAACTACTACAATAAGTAGTAGATTTTAATACCTAAAGTGATTCAATAGGCTTCAACTATTATTTTGCCATTGAAACTACTACGTTAAGTAGTACATTTTATTACTTAAATTGATTCGATAGGCTTCAACAATTATTTTCTCATTGAAACTACTACATTAAGTAGTAGATTTTACTACTTAAAGTGATTCGATAGGCATCAACAACAATTTAATGCCTCATTAATTATTAATTTACCACATAAACTACTACGTTAAGTAGTAGGTTTTACTAATTAAAGTAATTTGATAGGTTTTAACGAGAGTTTTCATGTAGAGATAACTATTTTTTTGTAGTAAATTTTAATAGTTTTAATAGTTCAGTAATACTTTTAATAGTTCAGTAAGTTTTTATGTAATGATTGTTATAGAGTTCAAGAAGTATTAGTTAAAAAATATACTAATAACAATTATTATAAGTAGAAAATTTTACTACTTTAGAGAGTAACGTTAACTGCACAATTGTCAGTTGCATAATACAATTAGCAAGAATACCTTCAAGTTTCATACAAGCCACCGTAGCGTGCGTGCGTGGTTACATGGTTAAGATACCGGAATGCGAATGTTAGGGTCGAGCGTTCAATCCTCAGCGTTTAGGGATTTTTCTCTGTTAGGAATATAATAATTAAATAATATATGGTGACAGTAGACAAAAGTAGTAGGGGAGGGGATGGAAAAATGTATCTTAATAATAATAAATAGCAGTTAAAAAAATTCATTTTACTACTTTAAGTAGTTGTTTTTACTTGAATTTTACTACATATGCAAGGATATATTAACTACTTTTACTAGTTTACTCTACTACAAAAATATGGTTGGCGCCTATCGAATTACTTTAAATCTATTACTTAAAGTAATAGTTTTAATGACAAAATAATCGTTAAAGTCTATCGAATCACTTTAACAGTAAAATGTACTACTTAATGTAGTAATTTCAATGACAAAATAGTTGTTGAAGCCTATCGAATTACTTTTAGTAGTAAAATCTACTACGTGATGTAGTAGTTTCAATGGCAAAATAATCGTTGAGTAGACATTAAAATGTTGTTGAAGCCTATTGAATCACTTTAAGTAGTAGAATCAACTACATTCTTAGTTCCTTCAACTACTTTTATAATAGTTAAAACAAATAGTTAAATTCAGTTGAGGACCTATTGAACTACGGAGAGCAGTTAAGAAGTAGTCAAATCTACTACTTATTTTTTTCAGTGTTTATAAATTTATATATTTTTTCACTAGTCCTCACATCGCATTCGCCAATATCATGTGTTTAAAGAAACATAAACTAGTTGACAGTGAAGAAAAAAGAAAAAGGAAATTAAATACGGGGGGATTATCCCTTGGGAGATGGAAGAACCTCCTATCTTTTTTGCTTTATACAAAGGGGAAACACAACGGCGCCATAAGTACTTTAGACATACCCATATAAATTAATTGTATGGTTTTCGAGCTGAGTGTGGAGATTTCAAGTGGATTCGACAGATTAGAGGGTTGGTTTTTGTTAAATTTGCACAACAATGAACAGATCAGTCTGTCATGTACAATATAAACCCACGTGTGAAGTTCGCCAAACCGCGTCTCTAGTTGCGAAATTTCCCCTACGTCCTGATGATCCCCAATTTATTACATTTCACTAACTTCTTAATTCTATATTCCAGCGTTGTTTTGTCTCTTTTTTCGAATTCTCTTGTTATCATCAAGATATCTAGCAAAAATGGAGTAATAAAAAGTAATACAAATTTTTGATTCAAGAAAAATTATTAGGGGAGTGGGCCCTAAAATGGACAGGGCCTCAACATGGACATTTCGTATAAAATTTTTGTTTAAGGTGACAGCGCCTTATGCTTTCTGTCATTTTTGTTGTTTGTATAGACGAAGATTTTGATGCACATTTGAAGAAAAAAAAACAAGTTGATTTTTTTTCTACACATACCATGTAATTTTGTGTCTAAAAAAAGTTTTGTTACAGTTTTTTCTCAAGTTGGTAAAGTTATTTAAATTGATGATTTAGAATGAGTACTTAACGTTATAATATTCTTTATTTATCGTATAATAATATCCTAAAATGATTTTACTAATTCAGTGTTCGGGTATATATTTTTACTAGGGATTAAAAAATGGTGTCATCTACCCTAAAATGGACAATTGGAGAGGCCTCAAATCTCAATGTATTTATTTGCATTTTTTCGATTTTACACTTTTTTCAATAATTTTTTGAGCCAATTAATTAAAATTTTTTATTTTCCACCATAAAATGTGATGTTATCGCTAGAGAATTTGATATATCGATATTTTTCGTTATTTTATTACTTTTTACTGTTAAGCTATTAAATTGAAGTTTTTAGAATAAATGTTATTTCTTAATAAATTCCGTAAAATGATTAAAAATTAGTTTAAGAATTGTTACGCGATGTTTATTTTTTATTTACTACAATTTTCAGAGACTTTTAAAAATGTGTCCATCTTGGGGCAACTTTTTTAGATCGAAAATTTTAACAATTAAAAAAAATGGTTTAAAAAATGTTTATGTTCAAAATAAAATTTTATCCCTGTGGCCATAAGTTACCTTATAAATTGTACTTTCATCCGGTATAAAACATTTTAATATATTTTATTTGGTTTGGATTCTACAGCAATAAGACGTCCAGAGAGGGGTGTCTAACTTGGGTCCCTCTCCCCTATGACGTTAAGTACACATTCTAAATTATAAATTTAAATAACTTTACCAACTTGAGAAAAAACTGTTACAAAACTTTTTTAGACACAAAATTACTTGGTATGTGTAGAAGAGAAACCAACTGCTTTTTTTTCTTCAAATGTGCATAACAATCTTCGTCTATGCAAACAACAAAAATGACAGAAAGCATAAGGCGCTGTCACTTTAAACAAAAATTTTATAAGAAGTGTCCATTTTGGGGCCCTGTCCATCTTAGGACCCACTCTCCTACAGTAGTTCAATTTCTATCCATTTAAATCTTTCCCAAAAATATTCTTATCTATTCTAAAAAATATTCTTGTCTAGGATAAAAAATTTTAAATCCACTTAAATCTTTCTTAAAAGAACTCTTATATCTTTTTATACACAGTACAGTATTTAAATTTCTATCCATTTAAATCTTTCTAACATATCCCCATCTCTTCCTATCCACAGTGCCGGCTTTAGGGTAGTGCGCGCCTGTGCGGTCGCACTAGGGCGCTGAGTCTTAGGGGGTGCCGTGATTTTCAAAGAGGCGGTTTCAGAAAAATTCGACAACTAAAAAAAAAATGTAGAAACTGACAACAAGAGAGTAAAACTACTAAAAAGGGCGCTATACAAAATTTCGCACAAGGGCGCGAAATAGCTAAGGCCGGCACTGCCTATCCACAATGTATTATTTCAATTTTTATTAATTTTAATTTTTCTAAAATATTCTTATCTCTTTCTATGGACGATATATTTTTTCAATTGTTATCCGTTTGAATCTTTTCAAAATATTTCTGTCTCTTCTATCCACAGTATATTGTTTTGGTTACTATTCATTTGAATCTTTTCAATAATAGTCTTATTCCTTTTTGTCGTTGATATATTATTTTCATTCCTGTATATTGGAATATGTTTAAAGTATATGTTTATCTCATTTTATGGGCAAAGTAATTTAGGTTAATCATTAAAATAATAGATTAAATAGTAGTAAATAGTATAATGAATCGAATCGAATGATATGTTGATTGTAAATGATAGAAAAAATTGACATTAATGTATAGCGGAGATATGTTAAATGTTTTTTAATTCAAATTATCATGAATTACGAAGTCAAGAAATTGGTGTTACATAGAGATAGAAACCCAGCTGAAAAAACTTGTACAAGATCTTGAACCCCTACTTGTGTCAGTTCTTGTGCACGATCAGAAGTGAAAACTTGTACAAGATCGTCCAAGGTTGTGTATAAGTTCTGTCCAAGAAATTGGAACATAGTTCTTGTATATGTTCTTGCACAAGGTCTCCTACAAGTACACTGACTTGTACAAGGACTCAGACAAGGTCCACAAGGGAGAGCTTGTGCAAGATCTTGTACTTGTTCTGTTGTTTGATTAGAGAGACTGCGAGAACCAATGTATGTTCTTACGTAAGTTCTTGTGTAGCATTGAGCTACAATTTATGACGTATTTTCTTATACAAGTTCTTCTACATTTTCTTGTACATGATCTTATGTAGCTTTTGAAAGTGAAAAATTCCCTGTTAACGAACTTGCTCAAGTTCTTTACAAGAAATAAAATGAAAAATTTACTGGTAAATTGTCTGTACAAGATCTTATTCAAGTTCTTGAATAATTTCTTTCTCGAAAAAATGTATACTATTATGGAACTTGTACCAGTTCTGGTACGGGAATATTCATTTTTATTAAAATAAAATTAATTAACGCCTAAATTCAAGACACCGTTATCGCATTGAACACTAAAGATATTCACGAAGACTATTACAATTAAATATAATATTAAAAATGTTGACATCAACGAGTTTCGAACCTATCTAACCTAACTACCGAACCTAAATGCGAACACATTAAACCCCACGGCTATCGAGGACTCGGAATATACTTCAGAAAATGTAAATCATATGTTACCAATATATCTGAAGCAAAAAATTTTCTTGTACAAGAACCAGTGAATTACCAGTGAATTTTTCATTTTAGTTCTTGTACAAGAACTTGAGCAAGTTCGTTTACAGGGAATTTTTCACTTTCAAAAGCTACATAAGATCATGTACAAGAAAATGTAGAAGAACTTGTATAAGAAAATACGTCATAAATTGTAGCTCAATGCTACACAAGAACTTACGTAAGAACATACATTGGTGCTCGCAGTCTCTCTAATCAAACAACAGAACAAGTACAAGATCTTACACAAGCTCTCCCTTGTGGACCTTGTCTGAGTCCTTGTACAAGTCAGTGTACTTGTAGGTGACCTTGTGCAAGAACATATACAAGAACTATGTTCCAATTTCTTGAACAGAACTTATTAGTGATGCATTCAAGCGAGAATAAACAAGAGAACTTCAAGATCGAGAATTTATATCGTCTGTCAAGACAAAATATTGATCTTGTATTGTTTTAACCAAGATTCTTGAAAAAATTCGTGCCAATATGATTTTGACGCAAAACAGTTTTGAAGATTGTTATATTATACAAATTAGGTAAAACATTATCTTGTACAATTAATAAAATTAAAAAGATTTGGACTTTAATTAATTAAATTAATCAGTTAAATTGATAATACCTTTTCAATTTATTTATTTAAATGAAATATTTATATATTATAACCTAAAAATCTTTAATTTTAGCAGTTGTACAAAATAACATTTTACTTAATTTGTACAATATAACAATCTTCAAAAAAGTTTTGCTTTAAAATTGTGCTAACTCAAAAATTTTTTTTGAGTATAGATTTACTTTACATTTATTTATTTAGCTTAATTTTGAGATTTTATAAGCTAGCATATTTTCCTATGTAGCAAATAATTCCTAATATTTAAAGCTTTTAAATGAATTTTTATATTCTGCTTATATTTATTTTAAAATATTACAACACAACTTAAAATTTATAAGAAAATAAAAATTGTTATAACCCCACATGATAGTTAAATGATGTGTAAACAATTAATTGCCAAGTTGCTATAGCTTCGTGGGTTATGTCAATCTATATTTTCTTAAAACCAATTATTGGAAAGAAATTTTATATACAAAATGAACTCTTTTTTGAGATTAATTATTTTTTTTTATATCAATTTTTCCCAAGTTGAGACGCTTTTCCTAAAATATAATCCAAATTGTAACGATCGATTGAAAATCTTTTTATTAAAATCTGTAATATATTTTCTTTCAGTAAATTTGTATTTTAAATATTAATTAGCAGCAACTAATTTTATTTTTCAACATACTTATTTAAATATAAATACTACTCTTAACAGTAAAAATTAAGCTAAAATAATTTTTTTTTTTTTAATTAAAAAATCTTTTACAAATATTTTTAAACTACTATTTTGTTGAAATGACTAAAAATTGATGGAAACAGAAACAATAATGTCGATAACAACTCACTGAAAGCTCATTAAAAACTCACTGAAAACTCACTTGTAGAGCGAGTTTTCAGTGAGCCTTCAGTGAGTTGTTATCGACAGGGGTCAAGTCTTGAACAATTGAATATTCAATAATCTTGGGTTAACAAACTTCTCGATATTTCGAGATATCTAAAACAAATTCAAGATAATCTTGTCTTGAAGTGCATCACTAGAACTTATACACGACCTTCGACGATCTTGTACAAGTTTTCACTTCTGATCGTGCACAAGAACTGACACAAGTACATAGGTTCAAGATCTTGTACAAGTTTTTTCAGCTTGGAATAGAAATAGGAGGTCCATACAGGCGCATATTCAGATACGTGTTTGATATAAAGTTTTGTCAAGTCTCGTTATTTTTACACGGTTAACTTGAAAAAAGATTAAATTGTATAAAGAGAATATAGGTAAGTTAGAATAAAAAATCATAGATGAAAATGGACGTGAAAATGATTAACTGAAACTGATTGGTTGTTATTCAGACTTAGAAAAAAAAAAAAAAGATTAAAGCCGTTGGAGACACAGAGTCTGCAGAGAATCTGTAGGGGGGATCAGTGGTTCTCAAAGACTGTCCCCATGCGTTTTGAAGACTTAGGAATTTTTCGCGACAAAGTCCAAAACTTTTCCCACAAAAGAACATCGTACTGCAAATTCTATTGAAATAAAGATTCAGAAAAATACTTACTTTTGATAAATCAAGTGTTTCCTGAGCTTTAGTGTCTCAAGGAAATTCGTGTGATGAAAACAACCTCCAATGATGTTCCAAGTTTGGCAATTTTTTCCAATAAAACCCGACACTTTTTCCGAAAATGAAAATCGTACTGCACATTTAAATTTAATTAGCACTTTTTCACTTATTTTGTTTTTGTTAAATATTCAATAACTTGGGCATGTTATCAAATATTTAACAAATTTAGATCCTAAATATGAAATTTTGTGTGTATTACCGAATTAAAATTAAATTTTTCTACAAATTTTGTTTAAAAAGTTTAACAAAAATGCAAATTTTGCACTTTCTAGAAAAACAAATCGTTCTTATATATCTATTTTGTTAAATATTTAATAACTTGGGCATGTTAACAAATATTTTACAAATTTAAATTTTATGTTTAGAATTTTCGTCTGAATTGGTCGAATTTGAGATAGCTTTTTCTGAAAATGTCGTCAATAAATTTTATGTATTTCATGCTACACAGACAAATGCATATCTCTTTTTTTATAAGAAAAAAAACGTTGTTTGAAAAATGTATGATTAAAAATTAAATAAGTAAATATAATTTATTTACCAAGTAGTTTCTTACATTTTATTTTTAAAAAATATGTAGTTCAATCTAATATCATTTTTGAACTAATTTATTTTATTTTTAAAACATTCAATATATTAAAAAAAATATATAATATTTATATTATGCAACAAAAATTCTCTCTTTTATTTTTAAGAAATAAGAAATTTACTTTAGGGAGCGTTCACAAATGACGTCACGCATTTTTTTCAACTTTTTGACCCCTTCCCCCCTCCTGTCACGCTCTGTCACGTGAGAGTAAACACGTACCCCTAAAAGGACGTCACGTTTCTTGCCCCCCCCCCCCCTATTTTTATGATAATTTCATTTTCAACGTTAATAACAAAAAATTCAATAGTAATAATTTTCAATTGGTTTTATTATTCTAAATTTGCAGTCATTTGGGTTTATTACTGATATTTGCAGGGCTGATAAAAATCATGATTTTTTAAAAAAAAATCAAAAAAATCAGATTTTTTTGATTTAAATCGGATTTTTTTTATTTAAATCAAAAATTGATTTTTTAAAAAATGTTATCAATATATAAAATCTCCAAATGTTTATTTGCAAGTAGTTTATTAAAGAAATAAAGAAAATTTCAAAAAAAAAAACAACACAAGAATGAAACAGTGACATACCTAATTATATATAAAAAAGTAATATATAAAGTTATATATAAAAAAATCAAACTATTTATGGACATTTTATTACATTAAAATAATAAATAAGAAGATAATTAAAAAAAAGTAAAAATATATTACTAAAGAGAATAAAATTTTAAAATTAGAAATATTATAAAATTATTTTTCAAATTGAACAAAAAAAGAATGAATAAAATTTTGTAAAATTTAAAAAAAAATTTAAAAGAAAAGAAATTCTATGAAATACAAGAATGTGATGTTCAAATGAGAATATTTAATACAGGATTAAATTCACATAATATAAATTAAAAGAATAAAAGCATTAAAAAAATAGAAAATTGGGAAATTTAAAAAATATACATAAAAGCACCAAATAAATGTTTTCAAAAATTCGTAGTTATAAGATAAAAACTAAACAATTAAAAAGAAAGAAAATGTTTCTTAGAAATGGAAAAATGATGACAAAAATAAATTAAAGAATTAATTAAAACGCAAAGAATAACTAAAAACATAGTGAAACATCAAAAAAATTAAATAAATAGGAAGAAAATAGAGAAATCTTCTTTTCCTTAATCTAACATACTAAAAAAAAAATGTAAAAAATACAAAAAATAAAATTAAAAAATATATATATCAAGATAAATAAAAAAAGTCCACAAAGAAACTTAAAAATCCTTTAAAAATAAAAAAGTTTCAGCAAATTAAGCCAAACACATTTGTTTATTATTACACTTAAAATAAGTCCAACAATAAATTTAGAAAAATAAAGAAACTCTAAAAAACTTTATGGAAGAACAAGTAAGTTTGCAAAACATCTCGTAAAAAATAAAAAAGATGTGAAAAAACTTGAATAAACTTACAAAGAAAAATGAGAGTATTTATTTTTAAAGCTATAAAAATAATTATGAAAATTAACGAAATAAAAAGTTTAGTGAATGTTATAATAACGAAATTGTCTATAATTTTATTAAATAATCTGCATAAAATGAGAAAAAGTAAAGAAAACCCTAAAATAAAAAGACAAATAAAAAACAAAAATATCAAAAGTAAAAGTAGAAAGACTTAAAATTTTATAAAAATAAGAAATTATGAGATAAAAAATAAACATTTTTGAAAATTTGAAATGTCTTAGAAATCTTGTAAGAATATTAAAAAAAAATTATTGTGAATATATAATACCAAAAACTTATAAACCGTAGGTATTTTGATTATCTGTATTAGCACAATTTTTTAAATTTTATAAAAACGAAAATATTAAAATTGAATTTTTTTAGATTTATTCATAAATTTGTGGGTTTTGTTTATGGTTTGTCATGTTTTACATGCAGTATTAGACATCCGGAGAATTGTAAAGTTTTTTTGATTTAAATCATGATTTTAATGCAAATTTTCCAATGATTTAAATCAATAACAGCCCTGGATATTTGGTTAATAAATAGATTATACACTGTGATTAAAAAATTTTCTTTTTTTTGCACAACAAATACATTAAGGACTTTTTCAAATCATATACCTCGAACTTTAAGTATTAAGTACTTCATATTAAACATAAAAAAAAAATTTGTGACGTCACGTTTAGGACGACCCCCCCTTCCCCCAAGTCACGTTTTGTCACGTTTTGTCAAGACACCCCCCTCCCCTCTATAGCGTGACGTCATATGTGAACGCTCCCTTAATACTTGTTTTAGAACATTATTAATTTGTTTATTATATTTAATATTCTAATTAAAAAATGGATAATTTAAAATTAACAAATTAAAATTTATGTGGGAAAATATTTTATCTTTATTTTGATAAATTATTTCTTAAAATCTGAGAGTTACATCATAAATCCTTAAGGTTTATTTAGTGCAGAGAAAGAAGGCAACCCGACTTACATAGAAGTTCGGAAACAGAGATCAAATTATTCATCAAAGATATATGTATAGATTGCTTGAAATAAATAAAATAAATGTAATCTAAAAAAAGGGCTGTTATTGATTTAAATAAAAAAAAAACTTTTCAATTCTCCGGATGTCCAATATTGCATGTAAAATATCACAAATCATAAAAAAAAACAGAAATTTGTGGATAAATCTTAAAAATTTCAATATTTTATTCGTTATAAAATTTAAAAAATTGTACTAATACAGATGATCAAAATACCTACAATTTACAAATTTTTGGAATGAAGTTAGCAAAAAATAATATTAGATTTGTATATCTTCAAGTCATTAAAAGTTATATAAATTCCAAACGTCAATGAACTCATATTCCAATTTGTTCCAACTTTTAAATGTAAATTAATTTAAATTTCAATGCATCTTAATTCAATAATATTAATTATTTTCCATATTCACAATAATCCTTCCTTTGGTAATATTCTTACAAGAATTTTAAGAGATTTTACTTTAATTTTTATCTTATAATTTATTATTTTTACAACATTTTAAGATTTTTTCTCCGTTTAGGCATTTTTGATTTTTTTTTTTTGGTATTTGTCTCTTTTCTTTTTAGGATTTTCTTTAATTTTCTTCTTTTTATAAAAATTATTTAATATTATATTACACAGTTTTCTTATTTATACATTCATTAATCTTTTTATTACGTTAATTTAATAATTATTTCTATACTTTTAAAAGTAAATGCACTTATTTTTTTGTAAATTTATTCAATTTCTTTTCACATCTTGTCTATTTCTTGAGAGATTTTTTACAAACTTACTTACTTATTCTTTTTTACTTTTTACATTTTTTACAGTTTGTTAGATTAAGAAAAAAACATTTCTCCATTTTCTTCCTGTTTATTTAATTTTCTTGATATTACACTATTTTTTTAGTCCTTCCTTGCGTTTTAATTATTTCTTTAATTTTTACGTTATGTATAAAATATTTTTCAAATGCTCTGTTTATTTAATTTTAAAAAATTAAAAGAAACACTTATTTCAGTCCCTATACAATATCTATTTCCGATCTTCTCTGTAAGTTGGGTTGCATTCTTCTGATAAACTAAATAAGCCCTACTGTTTTTCCTTCAACTCTTAGATTTTAAAAAATATTTAAATTGTTTAGAAATTATTAATGCATGATTTACAACAAATTATGTACTTGTTGCATTTGAATGGTTTAAAGTATTTTAAATGCGTCTTTTCAATAGAGCTAATTTCACTTGAAATAACAAACAACTTTTATTTTTTGTAAAAAGTTAGCAAAATTATGTTTGGAACTTGACATTAATTCTTTATATTAAATTTTTACAATTAATATCTAAACATTGAATTTTATAAATAGGTTGATTAATATAATGAATATAATGCACGCCTGTCTATAATTTCAAAGGCGGCGCCGTGTGAATTAGTACCCGAAAATGCCGTATCAGAACAGCGCACGACAAACTATATTCTGCTATATTGTTTGACATTTTCTTTGATGAAATTGAAAAAAAAATCTACTTTCCTCGAGAGACTGAAGCGATTTAAAAACTCAAATGCCAAAAACAAAATAAGTGAAAAAGTGCTAGTTTAATTTAAATTTACACTACGATGACCATTTGCGGAAAAAGTGTCGGGTTTTGACGAAAAAAATTGTCAAAGTCCGAATCAGTGAGTGAAGTGTCAAGTGATTTTTTATTTCCTCGAGAGACTGACGCAATTTAAAAACTCAAATGCCAAAAACAAAATAAGTGAAAAAGTGCTAGTTAAAATTAAATGTGCCGTACGATTTTCATTTTCGGAAAAAGTGTCGGGTTTTGACGGAAAAAATTGTCAAAGTCCGAAACATACTATGTATAATTTTAAAGGCGGCGCCGTGTGAATTAGTACCCGAAAATGCCGTATCAGAACAGCGCACGACAAACTATATTTTGCTATATTGTTTGACATTTTCTTTGATGAAATTAAAAAAAAATTTACTTTCCTCGAGAAATTGACGCGATTTAAAAACTCAAATACCAAAAACAAAATAAGTAAAAAGTGCTAGTTAAATTTAAATTTACACTAAGATGACCATTTGCGGAAAAAGTGTCGAGTTTTGACGAAAAAAATTGTCAAAGTCCGAATCAGTGAGTGAAGTGTCAAGTGATTTTTTATTTCCTCGAGAGACTGACGCAATTTAAAAACTCATATGCCAAAAACAAAATAAGTGAAAAAGTGCTAATTAAATTTAAATGTGCAGTACGATTTTCATTTTCGGAAAAAGTGTCGGATTTTATTGGAAAAAATTGCCAAACTTGGAACATCATTGGAGGTTGTTTTCATCACACAAATTTCCTCGAGACACTAAAGCTCAGGAAACACTTGATTTATCAAAAGTAAGTATTTTTCTGAATCTTTATTTCAATAGAATTTGCAGTACGATGTTCTTTTGTGGGAAAAGTGTTGGACTTTGTCGCGAAAAATTCCTAAGTCTTCAAAACGCATGGGGACAGTCTTTGAGACCCACTGATCCCCCCTACAGATTCTCTGCGGACTCTGTGTCTCCAACGGCCTTAAACTGGATAAAGAGAAGATAAATTGATATATAAATCAGGGATATCAACGTATATGGGTGATTCTCCGCGAAACCGACAATTCCATGTCCCTTGTGTTTTTTAAGAAACAAATTGCACATATGGTAATGAATCTAACGTAAAAAAGTAACTCTAGTGATCACAAACAAAAGCCTGTAGCCACTTTAATTTATAAGATTAAATATTTTTTTTTAAATACAAATTTATAGGCCAAATCGTCATGGTGAAGCCTGTCCCCAGGGTCAGTTACGACACAAAAATATATATTTTTAGTAAACTTCAATAGTAAAATAAATTAATGGTTATATTTTTTTATTGTCTAAGTGTGTAGAATTCAGAAAAAAATTAGTTGTAAAAAAATAGTATATTATGCATCAAGGGAGGGGAAAAAAAACTGTGAGTTCTGCCCCGCTTAAGGCGAACGAAAACACGAGATTTTCGTGCATGTGTGGTAGAAATAATTATTATTTTTTTTTTTTCTAGATGTTATTTTTTTACGTTTAAAGCGCTAAATTTGTGTAGGAAATCACAGAATCGTCATGGTGAAGCCTTTGCATATTTTGCAATAAATCAAAAAAAAAAAAAAAAATTTCAATAAATGATGTATAGTAGTATTATTTCTGTGAATATAGATGACAGGAATGCAAAACCCAATGAAAATTGCTTATAATTTGTTTAAAAAAACAGTATTCATTAAGCGTCATGGTGAAGCCTCAGCGTCATGGTGAAGCCTTTTGCATCATGGTGAAGCTTTTTGGCTGTCTTTCATTAAATTTGTGGTTTAAACAAGTGTACAATTTAAAAATTTTTAGTGATTGTGTTCAAATAAAATTAAACAAACAGAAATTACCTAAACTATCGTAATTTTAATATAAGTTTAACATTAATTACTTTATAAATTTTCATAAATAACCGTATAAATTTCTATAAATTGCTGGCAACTGATTTGCAAATTTTAAATTATTTGTTAATAAATTACAATAAATGTTTTTAAAATAATTTATAAAATTATAACTTATATTTCTATAAATTTTAATATAATTACCATAAATTACTGCATAAATTTCCATAAATTACCGTATAAATTTTCATAAATTTCAAAAATTAGTTTTTTTAATTTTCTTTTATTAACTATAAATTGCATCAAAATTTTCATAAATTACCGCATAAATTACCATAAATTTCCATAAATTACGAAATAAATTTCCTGCATTAGTTTTTTGAATCTTGAATTTTATTTTGTATTAATATTATGAATTTCCTCAAAATTTTTATAAATTACCACATAAATTACTATATAAATTTCCTACATCAGTTTTTTAAATCCTGAATTTCGTTTGCATTTTTATTATAAATTACCTCAATATTTTCATAAACTACCGCATAAATTACCACCATAGATTTATTTATTTGTTTAAAGCGATTTTATCAACAAATTATGACTTAAAATAAAATATAATCATAACAAAATCTTTCTAATTTTTCTTGTAGAATCGATTGTGATCCATAATTTTAATTAAATGTCACTTTTTTTATTATTTGTTTAAACAAACATTGTTTAACAAATAGAAAATATAAAAGTTAGAATGCGAATGATTTTTATTTAACTTTTCTATAAATTCAACTATTAATTCTGTTATACTGCAACCGATTATGGTACATGGATGCGGTAACAGCTAATTTGTTTAAAAAATACAAAAATTATAAACAATTTGTCCGGCCCATCACAGATATTTCATTTTTTACTATCATACTTCAAAGTTATATCACAATTTTTATTTTAATCAGAATTTTTTTTTTCTAAAATTACAGTAACCAAATTGTCGGTTTCGTGGAAAATCACCCATATACTGCTTTTGAGTTTTAAACATGACAGAAAAAGATTAAGATGGAATTCCAAATGATTTATTTGGTTATGAAAAGAAGGGATTAAAAAAGATTGGTTGTAACTAAGATTTTAAAGGGATAAAAAAAGATTAAAATGAATCAAAATAAGATAAATTTCAATATAAAATAAGGGATACAAATGGATATACTCATCTGTAGTTTTGAATAGGATACTAAAATATTTAGATTGGATTCAAAATAGTAGTATAGCTATGAGAGAACCAGCGCACAGTTCCGATTTTCGCCACCAGGTGGCACCCTAGTCAGTTACCTGCAGTGGATTTTTAGCGGTTTTGTTGATAAATTACCGTCGGTCGGTAATGCAGATTTCGCGCGTGTTACCTTGTGTCGGTAATGTTACCCCTCGAGCGGTAACCGGTCTGAAGGTAAGTTATGGATTTATAGATCAACATGCGAGTGGCGCGAAAGAAGTCTAGCTTAAAAGAGAAAGCTGCGCTACATCTATGCGCGTTCGATCTTCTGAGCCTGTTTAAATTTGTAAATCTGCGATCAACATTTGAGTGGCGCGAAAGAAGTCTAGCCTAAAAGAGAAAGGTGCGCTGCATCTGTGCGCGTTCGATCTCCTGAGCCTGTTTAAATGTGTAAATCTGTGTAAGGGTAGTTTTGCGAGCACTTTTTTTCTGAAAATGTGTGTATCGGTGTAAAGGACTATATAAAGGGCTGAAGGGATAGCAGGTTCACAACATCACCAACTCACTCAACTAGAAGGATCTCTGGAGAAAGCAACATGGACCAGAAGCAGCAGCTGAAGCCTTGGTGGGAATTGGTGGAGTCCCAGAACGTGTTGGAGCCTCAGGTCGTCGCGGAGTCCCAGAACCTGGCGGAGGTCCAGAACGTGTTGGCAGCTCGGGAAGTGTACGAAGAGAGAGAAGAGGTGGAGGGGGGAGACTTCACGCCTTTGGAGGAGCTGGACGGTGATGAGGAGAACTTGGTGATCGATGAGTCAAGTCTCATCGCAATGGAACCAGGATACTACATGGATAGGGCTCGATTATCTACAACTACAAGTAGTACGAGTCTGTTCCAGAACCTGAAACATGAGCAGAATAAGATTGCCTCGTCGGAGATACAGGAACTGCATGCAGTGAAGGAGGAAGTGGACAGTGAGGCTGAAACACTGTTCTATGAGCCCATAGATGATGTGGAGGGGGTGTGTGTAGCGGACGGTAACGAAGAGAACGTGACGATAGAACCTGGTTTCTACATGTTGAGTGGACCACTATCCCCATCTCCTAGTCGACCACTATCTCCAACTTCTAGTAATGGAGACTTAGGTGAGGAGGCGTCAGCCAACCATGCGGCCAACCATGCTGTCCAAGAGGAAGAGGAAGAGGAAAGGGATCCAAACATCCTAACATTTTTTAACGTTCCCGTATCATGTTGGGAAATTGAGAAACTGTTTGGTCTTCCCTTGGAGGATTTTGTGAACATGAATCCACAAGAGGTAAATGTCACATTATTTTTAATACATTATACATGTATTCTTTTCTTATTTTAACACATTGTACATATATTAATTTATTAAATTGTTTCAGCTAGCACATTTGTTTATGGCGAGGTTGCAAAGGTGCAATGCGCGGCGTACCGTAGCCACTCAGACTGATGATAGTGCTGAGAGTTGGAAGAAATGTGAGCGATGTAAACGTCGGCAGCAACGTCATCGTCATCGTCATAGAAACTGTAGCCACCACCGCCACTGTCAACGTCATTGCTGTCGAAAGCGTCATCGCCACCATCACTGTCATCAACATAGACGGTGTCACAGACATCGTCATGAAAATTGAAAAAATTATTTACACTTTTACACAAACATTAACACTTTAACACTTTCACACGCATTCATACACACCTACAGAATTTGTATATATATGTTTATGTAAATTAATAAAAAAAAAAAAAAATGAATAAATTAATAAAAAGAAAAAAAAATACTCACATAGTTATTTTTGATTAGATACCCTTATATGCATAGATGTAGTTAGTAACAACTTTTGTGAATAATAAGTTTAGTATTCGTTGTTGTTCACTATTACTTCGTTGGTGATGCAGATCTCATTCTCACTTCGTTGGTGTATTACTTTGTGTTGGTAATACAGATTTCATTCTCGCTTCGTTGGTGTACTACTTTGTGTTGGTAATGCAGATTTCAGTAGGTAAAATATTGATCACTGAGTGATAGATCATTGGAAATATTGCTTCAAAGTTCCGCTTTTTCACAACTATGGCGCTGAATAGTCTTGTCGTCTGCTTTCCATATGTATGTTAATTATTATTATTAATATATACATTTATTAAATAAGTTAGTAACATAAAAGTTATTCATAAAAAATTTATGATTTTATGAAATTAAACTTTCTATTATAAAAAAAAGGTATTTAAAAATAACAATTTTTCATGCAAAAGGAAACAACCAATCAGCAGTCAGATAGAGTCACATATGTTGGCTCTACTGTCATATATGCTCTAATTCGGTTATATCTAAACTCAAATTCAAATCAAAATGAAGTTGTATATTTTAAAAGTTTAATTGATATGAATTTTGTTTTAATAAAAAAAAATCAAGTGCTAAAAAGAAAAATGAAAAATGAAAAGAGGGCGCTAGGGGTAGCATTTTTTCTAGGATGAGTCATCAAATGTGACTAATAGTTCTCTAACGTTTGATCCGTACAAGTGAACACCGCGTCTAAGTATTTTTAAGAATTTTTAGTTAAAGACTAAATATTTTCAATTATGTATCTTAGTTCAAAGCAAAGTGTTTTAAAGGACCCCAGGAGAAAAGTAATGAAATTAAAAGTGCCGCATTTTTACTTTGAAGAAACGTGGAGAAGACAGATGATTCCTGCTTTTTTCTCGACGTAAGTACAGTTTTTTCTCTTTTCTTTTTAAATTTTGAAATATACACACATACACACACACACACACACACATACTATTAAACAATATATTTTTATGTACACAGTTTGGTTTAAAAGTTACTGAAGTCAGACGTGAAGTATTGGCTCAGCGGCCAATCATAGAAATACAAGAATTAGAAACAGAAGTCACGCAGACGTCAGGAATGATAATGACAGGAACAACATTAACAATGACTGCAGCAACATCAAGAATAACACAAAAACAAATAACAACAGAAATAGCACAAAAACCACAAACATCTAGTGAAACACAGAAAGAAATAACAACAACAGAAATAGCACAAAAACCACAAACATCTAGTGAAACACAGAAAGAAATAACAACAACAGAAATAGCACAAAAAACTCTGGTTTCAATCGCAGAAGAAGTCCTTAAGATGACTCTGGCTTGATCCGCAGATGGTGACCTGGAGATGGTGACCTGGAGATGACTCTGGCGGGACACTGAGACGAAGATGTCTGAGAAAACAGAGTTGTGAACCACCTTTTATACTGTAAAATCCCCACTTATCTTAAATACCCCACTTTTTTTAGAGTGTGCGCAGTAAAAATTAGGTACACTGCGCATGCGCCTATGTATAAGGGGGGATAACCCCACTTTTAGTAATAGTTATTTCTGGCAAATATTGCGCACGAGTAGTAACTTCCCGAGTTGACGTACCCCGACATGTCTTACCTCGACTTGGTGGCGCTCGAGGGGGGGGTTCGCGGGGCGAAGCCCCGCGGAAAATTTTTTAATCACTAATTACTTTTTAATGACTTTTTAATGACTTTTTAATGACTTTTAATGACTTTTTAATGACTTTTAATGACTTTTTAATGACTTTTTAATGACTTTTTAATGACTTTTAATGACTTTTTAATGACTTTTTAATTACTTAATAATAATATAATAGTATAGTAAGGAGAGGTATGTAATTGAAAATACAAACAATTTAATTTATAAATACATTTATTTATTCAAAACAAAATTTTGATTGCTCATAGTAGTTTTTGAGATTATCAGTAGAATTATTACTAGTTACAGTAGAGTACTCCTTAATTAAATCAATTTCATCAACACCCATAGGCACACTTTTTTCAATACATCTATTAAGAGGATTAAGAAACCAATTTCTTAACATTAGAGCATTATTTACTGCACTATTACTTCTAAATAAAGTATGATGTGTACATATATGAACTGATGATTTCACAAGTTTTTTAAATGAAGGACAATTAATATCTTCTAGATTAACAAAATTATCAATATATCGTTCAAGATATCTCTTTTTCTCCAAACCTTTAACATACACTGCCCGTGCTCCGGATAATTGCTCATGAAGTATAAGTTGTAATTCTTCATAGGAAATATCTCCAGATGTCCACTTGATGCCATGATAGTTGTGCATCAACCATAGATTTTCACTCTTATATCTTCCAGGAAGTGAACTCCAGCTGCAGGGTGGTTCGAACAAGAACACCATAGGTTGAGCATCTTCTTCTAGAGGTAGTATCACCAGCTCCTTGAAGATGAATTCATTGTATGGTTTTTTGAAGCCTTGAACGTCTACTATGAACTCCATCTTCGAACAGAAATAAAAATTCTACTCTGGAATACTACTTATATACCCTAGAGTCACACCCCTCCACTTTTTTACAGCTTCTTGACAATACCGCTGATTGGCTTATATTGCACAATGCGATCATGGATGACTAAGCAGTATGCAGTTGTCTCCTCAGGTATATTACTTCTGGTTTCAAATTCCAAACGTACATCGACTGATGTCTGCTTTAGGAACTCGTTTTGTTTTGAGCAGTCAATAACAATTAAAGGTGCCAATGATTTAAAAGTTGATCTACTTAGTATAGGTTCGGAATCTCTTCCATAGTAAGATGATTGAAAATTAGCATACATATCATATAATACAGAATACTGATTATGAGTATAGTGTATATTCAAATTTCCATATGGATAAGATTGTGAATTTAAAAACAATTTTACATTTATGAGATCACAATGATCAAAAAGACATGCAGACACTTCCATTTTATTTTTTCTTTTAGTTTGAAATTCAACAATAACATATCTTGGTTTCTCTAATTGTGTTAAAGATTTAATTTGCCACATAACTTTTGTACTTAAAGGAAGCAAAGGATACTCATACGTTTCCCATGATCTAAAACTCATTAAAATTAATGGATCTTTCTCAATAAATTTCAATAATTTAATTTTATTATTGTCAGATGGTATTACATATGGTACCATCCATTCAATATTATGAATCACAAATTTAAATCCAGGAATAAGTGGTCCATTGAAAATAGTAGAATCATAATCATTACGCGATCTTATTAAAATAAGTTCATGTTTAGCATTCGTAACAATTTTCTTATAATCTTCAGCAAAACCAAAAATCCTACTCAAAGGTATTATTACATTAAAATAATTATTTACCATTGGCACTCTTGAATTTCCCTACTGAAAAAAATTGATATCGTTTCCGACATCGAAAAAGAAGTTAAAAGTGATATAAAATTTGATATAAAAAAAGATATAATTAATTACGTCGTATCTTATGTTGGACACCATGTTTGATTTTGGGACTAGAACCTATATCATTTCTGATATCATTTCTAATATCGTTTCTGATATCGATTTTTGATATCTAACTTTGCGAATTTTTTAATTATATTAAATTTTTTTTATTTTAGTTAGATACATGTGATATAGATATGAATATGTTACATTAGAAAAATATTTGTAATGAAATAATTATTATAAGAAAATAAAATGTCAACAATAATAATTGCTCTGATTTCAGGATTTGATGAATTATTTAAATTTAAATAGAAGAAATTTGTGTTATATTTTATCGCTTTTTAATAAAAAACACTGGTTAATTTAATTTTATCATTTATTTTTCAATTAACATTTTTTAAACAATTTAACAAAAACTTAAAACTATATATTTCATTTTAAATGTAACTTAAAATAATTCATAAAATTAAATTAGTAAATTTTTATGAACGTTAACTTGAAACAATGGTTTTCATTTTAATCGTAATTTAAATTAATTAATAAATTAGTGAACTTCGGCCAGTTTGAGACTCATATATCTTGACAACTTGGACATTTTTATTTTGCGTGTGTAGCCCGTTGTACCGTTTTGTGTAATTTTTTCATACAGCAGGTCTGCAAAGTATAGAGAATAAGACAAATGACAAAAACAAAATATTTCTGGTTAACATAGCTTTAGTGTTTTTAATAAAATAGGCTTTTCTGATAATTAAAATGTGATTATGAGAATATCTTTATATTTACGGTTTTTAGATAAAATAAATTCAAAATTTAAAATAGAATTATTATTATTATTATCAACCAGCAACATAAACCAATTCTTAAAAAATTACGAACTACCGTTTTATATATATTATATTATATATTTATTTTTTTTCTTTTGATCAAGGTTCTCTTTTCCGGTTCCAAGGCCGTTCTGTTTCTACGATTTCCTCTATTTGCTCTTCTTTCATCAAGACATTTAAGTCTAAGAGTTTCTCTTCCCCATATAGTTTCCATTACTTCTCTTACAAATATTGAATCGTTTTTTCTTATAATAGTTTCCCAAGTGTCGATATGAACGCCAATGTTTTCACCAATACTTTCACCAATATTAATCTGTTATTTAGAAACATAAACAATTAATTTTAATATTAATTTTTAAGAAAGTGTTTTACCATTCAGGAAAAATTTTAAAATGACAAAACTTTAAACTTAAGAAATATTTGTATGATAAGTTCTATTATAACCGAAGTTCATAATATTATACATTGGATCTTCACTAGTTTTTTCTTAAGTTAAATATTTATTACAAAAAATTTTCCCTTTTTAAAATTGTTTCAGGGTTCCTATTGTATCTTTAAAATCTGAAAAAAGCCTGAATTTTTGAAAATTTTCTAAATAAATCCTGAAATTTTCTAAAAAAAAAATTTTTTTTTAAAAATCCCGGAAAAGACCTTGAAATTTTGAAAGCATCTTGAAATCCTTAAAATGGACAGATATTTTTGAAAGGTTTCTGAAAAAATTTATAAAGCACCTGTAAGTTTTTAAATGTTTCTGGAAAATACTGGAAAGTATATGAAATTTGTCTATTAAAAATCTTTTTTTAATAAAATTCTATTAAAACTTCTTTTTTCAATAAAAATGTATTAATTTTTTTTTTTCAATAAAATATTTGAAGATAATTTCTAAGATATGAAAACATTATTTTAAATTTCTCTAGAGTTTTCTGAAGTATCAAGTAGAAAACCTCGAAAAGACATGAAAAAAAGAACGAAAACCGAAAAAAAACCTTATTTAAAAATTAAATCAAGATTTCTGTAGGAACCCTGTAAAAATAAATTGTAAAATACAGGAATAAAATTTAATAATTGATTTCATTTAATGTAATACCATTTCATCATCATCAACATTAGCGCGCATTATCGTAGGGTCCCTTGAAAATAAGTTGCTTAAAGGTCGTCTATTTCCTGCTGGTCTCAAATTTAAGACAGCATCACCCGCTGTAAAGAAATCATTTAATTTACAAGTAATGAATTGGATATATATAAAGTTTTAATTATTATTATTATGATAATTTAACAACGTATTTATATATTAAGATTTTTGAACATGTCATTAGCATCATATCTGGAATTCTTACCGTTATCTCTTTGAATATTAGCAGGTGGAAGCACATCAACATTATGTCTTTGAGGAGAAACTCTTCGTCGAATAACATTTTCAGGATCAGCGTCGTCTAATCGAGCAGAATTTCTCCTACGATTTACAGATGGAGGTTCAATGTTGTTCCTTCGAAAAGAATTCCTTTCTTGATTTGCAATTGGAGGCTCACGATTCCTATCTATTATTATTAATAATTAATGAATAATAATAATGATTAATAGAAATTAATTATAATTTAAATTATTTATTAATTTATTTCTTAATATTAATTTTTTCAATAAATACATATCACCTTCAATAGGTTGAAAGTTATCAAATTAAATAATTTATGACTTTCGACCGATTGGATATGGAAACACATTAACTAATTTTTACATCATATAATGAATAAAATTAAAGATCTTTTATACTGTTTCTCCTATTTGTTAATGAATCTTGATCATCTCTCCGATCTGATGATTCTTCGTCGTCTCGAAAATTATCTCTTTCGTCCCTAGGATCATTTCTCCCGTTTAGAGGATCGATTCTCCCATTGCGAGGATTGGCTCTTCCTTCTCGACCATCATCTCTCATTTCGCTAGGATCATCTATTCCGTTTCCAGGATCATTTTTCCTGTTGCGAAGATCGTCTCTCTCTTCTTGAGTATCATCTCTTTCGTTTCGAAGATCGTCTCTCCCATTTGATGATTCTTCATCAACACTCATCCCGTCCAATAATGATCCTATATCGTCTTTAGAATCGTCTGGAAGTAGTACAGTATCATCTGTTTTCATTCTTTCAAGCGATCGTAATCCCGTAGACGTACCTAATTAGAGTTTACAAATAATTAATTTAAGCATTTAAGGGTTATGTTTAAGGGTTTCTTGTTATTCAAGGTTATATTTTAGAGATTTATTATTATTCAAACATTTACCAGGTTCATTTGTATCCTCCTCGTCCGATGCGATAATTTCCCTGGAATCGATTAATATTTCTGCATGACCATCAATAATATCTTGATTTTCTCGTTCCACTGCTATTCGTTCGGATAAAGTGGGTTGTTTTTGTTTCTATAGTTTTTATAATAAAAATTATTAGTAAAAATTTTTATATTGTTTTTGTTTAATTTATGAATTGTTTCAAATTTTTTTAATTGACAATAAAATTATTATTTAATTATTCATTAATTCAATAGTTACTTTATCAAATTAATAATAAAGTACCTATAATTAAAATAAAATAACTTTTAAAAAGTATATTTTTACCTTCTGCCTTTTTTGGGATACTTGTTTTGAACTTTTTCCACAGTTAGAAGAAAAACTTAAATTTGCAGGATAGCGAAGACGTTTATCATTTTTTTGTTTGTATATGTCATTTTCATTAGCTATATTTAAAACAACATTATCAGTAATTTATTAATTAAGTAGCAATTTAAGTATTAGAAAATGCATCTTAGCAGATCAATCAAATTTTATTATGTAATTTTTTATTATTAAACAAAAATTTATACTTACTTCCCAAAAGAAGAATGTAAGCATTTAAAAGCATATCACTTTTTTCCTTGTGTCCATAAAACCAAACTTTACACTTTTTAATATTTTTAGATATGATTTCCTCGTAGTTTACAATGGACTTTACACTCACAACTTTTTTAGTTTTGTTTTTAAATAAAACGTATGCCACTTTTATTCGAGATGGCATTTTTTACTTCTTATCGTGAAAATATTTAAGTTAAATTTGCACGTTTCCAAACGTGTATGAACTGAATTTATTTCGTTGTAACAATTGAAACGCGTTACTATGACGATTAAAAAAAGAATTGTTTAATAAGTTGATTTTCAAAATTCGAGTGTCAATTGTGTTTTAAAACTATTCTAGGAAATTCACGTAAGTATAAATTATTAAAAAATATAAAAATAAAAAAGTATACCTACATAAAAACGTAAACAAAGTATCGTAAAGAATAAGATTTTTATCATAAATAAAAATTATATTATATAATAGTATGGCTGGAGAAGAGCGTAGAATTTACAAAAGGTATTTACAACCGGAATCAAACAATCCTATTCCTATATCATCGAAATATAGGTATCTGAAGCTTTCGAAAGAACATGTAAGTCACCTTTAAATACATTTACAAAATATTTTTAACAGTTATTATCCTTACCATGAAAGTATGCAAGTTTCAATTAAAACGTCATTTTTTGTTAAGAAAAATTATAAAGGGATTCGTAATTTTTTATATGTTTAATAATCGATAAATTATTATTATTATTATTATTATTATTATTATACACTAAATAAATCAATTAATTATTTATTTAACATCTATTTACATTGTTTGGTTTTCCATAAAATTTGTTTAACTTATAAATCATTATTCTTATAATATTATAATAAAAAAATCATTATAAATTTAATAAATTAAATAAATTATTTTAAAGGCAGAAAACTTTAACATGGAAGAAAAATTAATTCATTCGGAAAGTATCATCTGCAATGAAACAGAGACTATGGAGAATGACGGAAGAACTCTTACTGAAATTCAAGTTGATGAATTAATGGACGTTGATTATGAAGAAAGCTCTCAGATGATGACATCACCTAATACAACTGACGTTAATTTGGAGGATCAATTTTATGTAAATTTCTGTTTCTTAAAGATGAACAAATTCTCAAATTATCAATTTTAAAAATTCAAATTTTTCAAAACTACACCTATTTTCAATCACCTATAAAAAAATTATTGATTTTACAAAAAATTAATTTTTCTTGGATTTTTAAATAATGTTAAGGAAATAAGGAATAAACATTTTTTCAATTTTTTGAACTTATAAAAAAATTTTAAAATGCATATAGTTAATCTTTTTCTAAAGAACGAAAATAAATGTTTGATAAAATTTAAAATCTCAACATAAATTTGACGTGAAATTACAAATATATTATTTACTACATTGAAATTATTTATTTAACAATTGTTTTTCATATCTTTTAGGAACTTTCTTCGGAGATTGCAAGTGATGTCACACGTATTCACTGTGTAGTAGATTCTTTGGCAGAAGATATAGAGGAATGCATAATTGAAAATAGTGGATCGCAATATTTTGAGGTATAACTGTATATCTTAAAGGAAGAATTTCTAAACCTTATTATGCTTATAGCTTGTGATTAATCTTTTATTTAAATTAATTTTATTTAAAAAGATTTCTAATAAAACAAAATTAAACAGTTTAAAATAAAATTCTAATTAAATACCGTTTTGAAATGAATATAAAAAATACAGATTCGCCTAAGTTAGAGAAGCTATTAAACTGAATTTTATCATAAGTAATAAAAGATAAATAATAAGTAAAACTTTTTTAAACGACTTCTGAATTGCTTTAATTAAAACATTGTTTTTAACAGGAAAACGAATATTAATCCGAACCATAAGAAAAATGATACATTAAATTACTTTAATTATTTTTAAATTATTTTATTATCGACCTATATTAAATAAGTATCCGGCTACCTAATTTAGAATTCACTTTTTAATAAATAAAATCAACTCCAGGCTGAGATGATATAAAAATGAATAAAAATCTTTTTAACCTCTTCACGCCCATGGAACATATATGTCTCATTTGCAAAAACCTCAATATCTTTCGACAAAATTAATATTTTTCATTCAATCCTGATGCTTTCTCTTCAGGTAGGACAGATCTTTAAAAATATGTAAAATATATTAGGCCAAATTTTTCTTATTGTTCAAGAAATAATATAAATGATTATTAAAATTTATGAATTTTGAAAACATTCTAGATAGGAATGAAAATTCAAAATAACGGATCAAAAGTGGCGTACGAAAAATTGACAAATCAATCAGAGTCGCCTGAAACTTGTTTTTTTGTGGGTTTTTACGATCGCTGATTACGAATCCAGATTTAGTTTCTAAAAATTGTTTTTAAATACAAATTAAATTTCTAATAACAACTCAGTTTTGTCAATAGAACAATGAAAATAAAATTTATAATCAGCATTTAAGTTTTATGCGAGTTTAAACTAAACAGTTTTTAAACATTCGTTCGCCATATTTAATTCGCCATTTTGAATTTTGAAAAATTTATATTAGATTCGTAATAACTCACCCCATAAACCTCCTAGTAAGAAGTTTTAGGCGAATCTAAGTGACTTTTCAATTTTTGTCCTCCATATTAGAACCGCCATTTTAAATTTTTGAAAACAACCATCGAATTCGTAATCAGCTATTCCAAAAACCATAAGAATCACCTTAGGTTTCTTTTAATTGCTCAGTTTTTTTTGTGTGATCAATAATTTTATAATTAGGGCCTTTTCACGTAATAAATAAATCATGAGAAATCATGAGTTTCAAGGGTACATCGATTTTATTGAATTTTCTTGGAATCATTGCTCTATATGACATAACTTTTTACCCCAAATTTTTTTAAACTAAAAATCATAAAAAATACACTATTTTAAAAAAAATTAATAAATCTATAAAATTTTTTATATTACAGAACAGGAATAATAAATGAAAAAAGAATAAAGGTTTTAATTTTTTAAGTCGGAACTCTCGTTTATTTAAATTTTAAGAAAAAACACCTTATAAGGGTAACAACTTTTTAAGTAATTGGGATATGTTATTATTTTTTTACGGACTGAAAGAGTTCCTCTTTAAAAATCCATTGAAAATTTTAAAAATCTTGTAAAATAACAAAATAGAGTCTGTTTAACTAAAAAATTTTGAATTGCAATTACTAAAAAACCCTAAGGTATTTTTGTTTAAATTTTCTTTTTTAATTCTCGTCATAGTAACGATTATTCCATAAGAATTTAACATGTGCCAGTTTTTGGTAGGAAAGAAAAAAATATTTTTTATTATTTTGAAGTAAAATTTTATTTTTCTCAAAAAATAAACTAGATACTAAAAAATTTTTTAAATAAAAATTGTTCCTCTCCAAAAAATATAAAAAAAAGTTTCTCTTGATATTTTTTTCTATTTGTAATTTTTTTAAACAAATTTCGTTAAAATTCAAATAAAAGCTAATTTTTAAAAAACTTTACAGTGCTTTTAGATGTAAATAATAATCAAATAATTGTTAGAAAAACGTGTTGTTTATGAAAAACATTTACATTTTAAACCTATCACATTTTTAGCTTAATGACGTCTTCTCCATTGACATAACCTGATACTACAAAATGTCTTTTCGCATCAAATAAAAATGTTATTATAATTAATTTCACTAAATTTTGAAATATGCAAGTGTACATTTTTCAGAAAAAATTAGGTTGAGTTAAAATTGTTGTGAATTAATAATTCTTTAACAATTGGTGTCTTTTTATTAAATCTAGTGGAAATCTATCATTTTCATCCTATTTTGACTTGACAAATAATAATAGCTCATTTTACATTTTACTTTTTACCAATGTAATAAAACTATTAAGTAATTTTATCTAATGAAATCATCACTGATCGACTATAGATACTGATTGAGTATAGCTTCCGTTACCTTAGCCAAAAATAATTTTTTCTGAAAAATGTACACATATATCTTTTAAAATTTGGTGAAATTGATCATTTTTATTTGATGTGAAAAGCCATTTTTTAGTTTGACGTTATGTCAATGGATAGAACTTCTTTAAATTAAAAATATGATACGTTTTAAATATAAACACTTTTAATAAAAGACATATTTTTTAACAATTATTTGCTTATTTACACCTAAAAACACTGTAAAGTTTTCTAAAAATTAGCTTTTAATCGAATTTAAACAAAATTTATTTAAAAAACGAGAAATAGAGAAAAATATCAAGAGAATTTTTATTTTTTTTTTTTTTAACAGCAACAACTTTTATAATAGAAATTTTGAAATATCTAGTTTAGTTTGTGAAAAAAATAATTTTTTTTTTGTTAAGAAAAAGAAATTATTTTTTCTCTTCTACCATAATCTCATATAAGTTAAAATCTTATGGAAAATAATCATTAATATGAAAACAATTTTAACCAAAAGAACGATGGTATTTTTGATTAATTTAAATTCAAATGTTTTTAGTAACAGAGCCGCCAGTTTGTTATTTTAGAACATTTTTTAAATTTTTCAATTGATTTTGAAAGAGGACTAAAATCTTTTTCAGGACAAAAAAGAAAGAATAAGATATCCCAATTACTTTAAAAATTATTACAATCATAAAGTTCTTTTTCTTAAATTTTAAATAATAGAATACGTGTCGTTTAAAATTTCTTAAAAAGCAACATTTTGGATAAAAAATTGATTTTCATTTTTGACCATGCACAGCCTGCCTGATTTAAAATTAATTTGATCTATAATAATTTATAATAATAATAATTTTAATAATTGACGAATATTTTTCAGCCTGAAGCAGAGGAGGATTTTTTTATGGATGCGTTAGATGAAAATGATTGGTACGTTGAAGAAGATGTAGGCGAAAGAAAATTCAACTTTAAATCTTTAGATGACTTTATGGAAAGCCCATCTTTCAAGAATCCGATAAACGTGAAAGTTATTTTAACTGTCGGTGAAGTTTTGTTAATGGTTTTAAAATATGCTCTGGTACACGCACTGTCTTTAACAGAAATTACCGATTTGTTGAACATGTTAAATTGTATCTTTGGTACAATTATTTTGCCTGAAACTAGATATTTAATCGACAAGTTATTTTTTCCCAAAAATTGTAGGCATTTTCATGCAGTGTGTCCAAAATGTAGTGCATATGTAGGAGAATTTACATCGAAAGACAAAATTTTGAAGTGTACACTTTGCAGGTTTGAAATCGATGTTAAAGACAGTGCATATAGTGACTTCTTTGTTATGCTCGATATTTCTACTCCTATTTCTAAATTAATTGAGTCGCATTACGAATACTACAATTATGTAGTAAATAATAGAATTCATGAAAAAGGAATAATATGCGATATTTATGATGGAAAAGAATATCGAGAATTTGTTAAAAATTTAAGTGACGTGGATCGAAAGCAGTATGCATCTGTAATATTTAACACTGATGGAGCCCCTTTATTTGAATCGTCGAAATATTCTATATGGCCTATCTTTTTAATGGTCAATGAGTTACCGTACCACGTAAGAACTCAAGAATTAATTTTAGCAGGGTTATGGTTTGGGAAAAAGAAACCAGATTTTAAAGTATTTTTGAAACCTTTCATTCGAAATATGAAAGATCTATCAACAAATGGAGTCCAGTGCAATATTAATAATTCAAGTATTTTTATTAAAATCTTTGTGTTAATTTGTTGCGTTGATTCTGTCGCGCGTGCCCCTGTTCAAGGTTTCAATCAATTCAATGGGAACTTTGGTTGTGGGCAATGCCTCCATCCTGGTCAATGGGTTAAAAATAAGGGCAATTCCTCTGGAACTATGAAATACCCTCTAATGAATCATGTGCCAAAATACAGGAACGCGAAAGATACTATAAAACAAATGACAAAAACGGTCAAGTCCAGAAGTCCTATTAAAGGAGTAAAAAATCCATCACCATTAATTAACTTAATTAACTTCAACATAATTCTTGGATGCGTACCAGAAAGTATGCATTGTGTTGCTGGAATTGCTAAACAGTTTGCAACTATGTGGTTCGGCAATTCTAAAAAAAGTGGAATTTTTTCAAAGCAATTGATTTCCAAAATTGATGATCTTATGCTGAATATTAAAGTGCCCAATCAGTTATGTAGATTAAGTCGCCCTTTTTCTGAGAGACAGTTTTGGAAAGCTAGAGAATGGGAGAATTGGGTTTTATATTATAGTCTCCCAATTCTTCAAACTATATTGCCAAATGATTTATTTATGCACTGGACTTTATTTGTTGAAGCATTATTCCTTCTTTCAAAAGACAAAATTCTAATGGTTGAAGTAGATAGGGCTGATAAATTATTATACGAATTTGTTGCTTGTACGCAGAAACTTTATTCCAAAGTATCAATGACCTTCAATGTTCATTTACTTTTGCATTTAGCAAAGAGTGTTTACGAATGGGGACCAATCTGGTCACACAATGCGTTTGCATTTGAATCGGGGAATGGAAAATTATTGAAAATGGTTCATGCCGCAAAAGGAATTCATCAGCAAATATGTCGTTATATTAGCTTGCAGTATAGTAAAATAATTTTAAAAGAAAATGTGTATCAATCTGCAAGCTACGATGTAAAACGATTTTTTGATCAAATTGGTACAAAATTAGTTCAAAAGACTAAAAAAATTGGTAGTCATAGATACTTTGGAATTACATCAGTAGTCGATACAACGTGGTTAGAAAAATTGCACTTACCAGTAATGAAAACGAATTTCTACAAGAAATTAGTAAAAAATTCCTGTTTGTATTTATCTTTTTTAAAAAATAACAAGCGCTCAAATAATAGTTATGCACTACTAGAGGACGGTTCCTACGTAAAATTAAAATATTTCATTGTAAACTTTGATACTAAACAGGAATATGCAATAATTCACAGAATCGAAATTGACAATGCTTTAGAAAGATCTTGTCCAATGTTAAAAAAAATTGTGAAAGTTATAGATGAAGAATGTTTTGTACCTACACAAATAATTGTTAAAGTTTGTGTGCACATGATTATTGAAGATAAACAATATTTATGTAGCGTTCCAAATTTACATAAATATTGAATTTTTAAAACTAAATGTATAAACAAACTAAATGTACTAAATGTATAAAACTATAAATGAATGTAAAATTTGTAAAAATTGCTTTGTAGGCAAAATGTGTGTGAGTCAACGTAACTATTTTCATTTTTATCAAATCATTAAAATTGTTAAATTAAATGTTATACTATTATTATTAATTGAACTATCGATAAATGATTTATGTAACTCTTATTCATACTGCTATTGATCGCGAGATTAATCGTAGAGGTATAAGAACTAGTAATTGAAACTACGATTAATTCTAATTATTATAAGTTAATAGTCTACACAGCTCCAAAAATTGCAAAAATACTTATGGATCCCTATTTTAAGAGGACAATCGACTAAAATCTTCGTAATATCAAATTATATTATTTTAATTTTAATATTCCTTGAAACTTCCAACTGGAATATTCTTCGCTGTCATATCCATTAACTTAGAAAATTTTTTTGGGGTTTAGAATTCAATATTCAATTTTATCCAATTTACCTATTAGAATTGCTTGTGCAATTTTTTGTGCTGTTGAGGAGATAAACAAGGTGTTAAATAAGTTAATTGATTTAGAAATTCGTTATTTAAAAAATGGTAAAATTGAAAAATAAAAAAAATAAATTTTTATCACACTTATCAAGTTGGTTTGTTGTTTATTTATTTCAAGCGTAAAAATATAAATGAACTATTCGTTCAATTAATTAATCATTTAATCATTCATTTTTATATTTGAATATTATGTTATCTTAAACTAATAATTAGAAGTGCAAAAAGTTTATCTTTATAACAAGAATTTTTATTTCAATACATATATCGCATTTTTATTGATATTAAAATTTAATATTTATTCATTAAAACACTAGAAAAAATACAACTGCTATAAATTTGTAGAAATAATACAAATTTTAAATGAATTGAAAAAATGTGATTTTATTTATTTAATTATATATTTTAGAACTGTTTAATCAAAAATAAAATAATACCTGAAATCATAAAGGACATTAGAAATAATGCCAGAAATGATATCAGAAATGATATCAGAAATGATATCAGAAATGATATCAGAAGTGATATCAGAAATGATATAGATTCTAGTCCCAAAATCATACATGGTTTCCAACATAAGATACGACGTAATTAATTATATCTTTTTTTATATCAAATTTTATATCGCTTTTAACTTCTTTTTTGATGTCGGAAACGATATCAATTTTTTCAGTAGGGTTGCTTCAAATTTCACAAATCCAGCATTTTCTGTACGATTAAATTGAAATGGTGTTAAAGATACTAAATTTTTCATAGTTGTAGTGTGTCCAACATACTTGCATCGATCAATCTCAATACCATTTAATTCATAACGAATTTCATCAAACAAATAAGCTATAGCATTATTTGTAAGTTCAACATTCTCTATGAGAACGGTTCCATCATCTTTACATAACTTTCCAAATATTTGTAATGAACTGTTACTTGGTAAAATAGACAAATCTTGATTTTGTATTACAATACGGATTTCATCACTATTATTAAAAGTTGATGATGCATATGGTTGATGACTATGAATCTCATACTTGGCAATGGAGTCATCAAAATTCACTGCAGTTGGAATGCTGAGAATGTCTTCCATTTTTCTTATAACAGCTACACATAAAAAATAGAAAAATTTGATCTTTTTTCTTCCTCTTCCTTTTTCTTATTTTTGAATTTTCACTTGTAGACCGAGTTGTTTCAGGAACTGTCGATTCTGAGGTGTTAACACCTTCCGAGTAACATTCACACTGACCTTCTTTGCACATGTCGGTTGACTTTTATAACTACTGCCAACTTTTTTTTTTTGATTATAAATGATACCCATCACACTGACTTTATATGTAAACGTATTGTTATTGTTTCTCCTCTAAAATTAGCCAAGTCACCGTCCTGATCTACTAAGCAAAGTTGAATATTATATATTGTCTTCACGGCGATTGGAAGGTAAATGATTCGAGTTGGAACTTCAGTGATCTTATATCCCGGTGGAACGACAGGAAAGAATTCATGTATAGTATGAACTTTTTGATTATTTATATATGCTCCAGTTGTAATATTACATTCAACACGTAGAGTATTCACTTTTAATATAGATACAGGTAAATCAGATTCATGACTTTCCTCAGCTTTCAGTTCACGAGGAGCAAATCCTAATAATTTACCAATAGAATCTGTCGGATGAAAGCTAATGTCACGATTTGATTTAATGTGACAACCTAATGTATTATTATTAGGTTTAATAGTTAATGCAAACTTATTTAGCAATTTTGCTTTAATATATGACTCAATATCTTTAATTTCATAACTACCTGTTGGTATAGTCACTACAGAATTCTCTATGTAAAACTTATTGCAACCTTTATCAATGTTGGGAATTGAATGAAATGTAAACAGATCAACAAGTCGAAGTACATAATTCTTGTCTTGTGAGAGCTCAATTGGTGGGAAATAAGTAGTTTCGAGAACTGATGAGTTTCCCGTTAACGTTAAAGTAAATGAGTCATTCATGATTGACATCTGTTTTCATACTGATGATTACAACTTTATTACTTGCCCTTATATAGACAAAAACTGTTTGTAATATTAAGTTGATTGCATAGAAACTTTAAACATAAATGTCCACATATAAATGTATCAAACTTTTGATATCTCTTATGATTATATTTTATACAGCTACCAACACCTAAATAGACAATGAGATCTGATGGTGGTGAAAGATTCCCAAAACTATCAAAGTATTGAGTTTTATTGTTAATCTTTTTATATGCTACCCAATGAGTTCCAGGACCTTCCTTATCATCAAGATTAATAATTGCTGATTCATATTTATGAGGTCCTGTAATAGGTAATTCATTTCGCATGAATACTCCACGAAAATGAGGTATACTCATAATTTTAGCATATTTAAATAGATCAAAGTCACTTAGTGCACGGTGAGGTAGCTTCAAAATTAGTTTTTTTGAGTCCTTTTCTTATTTGTCAATCCTTTCCCTTTATACGGTTGAATATAAAGACCCAGTCCTTGTCGATAAGGTTTTAAGTGTAAACCCTTTCCCAAGACAATAGCCTCCATTGTTTGATTATGTCGTTGAGCTTCTGAAAGTTGTTTCTTGGCTGCATTAGCATCATTTACAGCTTTTACTATACCACCAACCCCTCCACTAAGAGCTCCAAGAGCACTAAGTCCAGCAAAAATTGGTATAAGTAGTAAAATACCACCAACTTTTGATGGTACAGAAAGAATTCTAGGTGTTGAAATTTTAGATTTACCACCAAACTTTTTTATAACCTTCTTTGCACCAATCATAGCAGTTTTAATAGTATCTAAAGAATTACCGTTTGATTTCATACATTTTTTAGCAGCATGAACAACTTTATTTAATGTAACTCTTTTTTTATTCTTGGAAACTCTCTTCTTCTTCCTCTGTTTTTTATTCTTTTTTATTCTTTTTTTCATCTTTTTCTTGGTATAAACATTAATTTTTAACCCCATACCGAATTTAGATTTAACTTTCATTATATTAGTAACAGCTAATGCAGCAGCTTTTTCACTAATACTAGCGTCCTTGGAGAGAACACGTTGCCAAGCCTTTTCAGCTAATATTTTATCTGCAGAATTTCTTGCTTCTATATTTTCCTTTTCTTTTGAATATGCAGTATCATGTGCCTTACAAGCTGCATCTAAGGAATTTACACCTGGATCACCACGAGCTAAACGTTTTTTTAATTTTGTACCAGGTCCACAATATTGGTATCCAGGAATATGTAACTCAATTGGTAATTTATTTATTATATTATTAAGAAAACCTTGACCAGTGTGAGATTTATTTTTCTTCACTTTTTCATGAATGTCCATTCTTCACTCGACGATGGTTTACAACCGACTGATGGAAATAGATTATAAAAGTGTGATATATATAGTTTTTTTCTCAGTCGAGTCCAAGATGCAGTTCAAGGTACAAGCTAATCAGCTCCCGATTGTAAATGTTGATAATCTCATTCAATCCAATAATAATAATGAGGTTAAGCGTCATGGAAATCTGTTTTCAAATAGTATTCGCGCAGCTTTTTGCGGTCCATCAAATTGTGGAAAAACAAATGCTCTTCTTTCTCTGATTATACATCCGAATGGCTTGAGCTTTGAGAATATTTATTTATACTCAAAGTCATTACAACAGCCTAAATATAAATTTCTAGAAAAAGTATTGAGTAAAGTTGATGGAATCGAATACTTTCCATATAGTGAGCATGAGGAAGTGGTTTCGCCTAAAGATGCTAAACCAAATTCAATCTTTATTTTTGATGATATTGCTTGTGAGAAACAGGACAATGTAAGAGCCTTCTTTTGTATGGGTAGACATGTTAACGTTGATAGTTTTTATCTGTGTCAAACATATGCTCATATTCCTAAACATTTAGTTAGAGATAATGTTAACTTACTTGTGCTTTTTAAACAGGATGATAGAAACCTTAAGCATGTTTATAATGATCATGTGAACACTGATATGACGTACAATCAATTTCGAGATTTATGCTCTACATGTTGGAATTCTGATAGATATGGATTTGTAGTTATTGACAAAGATAGAAATTTGAATGAAGGAAGATATAGAAAAGGATTTGACTGCTTCATTCATTTATAAATAATATATGTTTCCAGAGAAATACATTAGTACAATTTTAGACTTGAATACATAAACATGTATCGAAAAGAGTTAGAAACACTTCATCAGGTTGTGAAGGCAAGTGAAGCTATTCGACGAAAACATCAAATACTTAAAAGCGGTAGAGAAAATGCTGAAAATATGTTAAGAGAAACTTTTCAACCATTAGTTACTCCATTAGAAAAATTGGTTGCTGTAACTCATACACCTGTCAAAGTTAAAAATGTTAGGAAAAAAGAAGAAGACTATGATGCATCTTTTAAGACTGCTATTAGTGAAACTGTGCCATTTGATTTATCCCAAAAAGATTTCTATGATGCTTTTAGTGAAGAATCTAATATGCATAAAATTAAAAATGAAAATTTGTTTAATGAATCAGAGAATCAAGTGGATTTCTATGATGCTTTTAGTAAAGAATCTAATGTGCATAATATTAAGAATGAAATTTTTTTTAATGAATCAAAGAATCAAGAGTCTAATGATATTACTTTTGAAAGAGATAATATATCTAATACAGATGCAACGGATGAAGAATCTTATAAATTAACAAATAAATTTATACAAATGTTGAATAAAAACAGAAAGCAGTATTTGGATATGGTATATGGAGTACGCAAACTCCCTGACGGTACATTCATAATTAGTGATACAAAAATTGATTTTGAATGTTCATACATTAATTTAGTTGGAATGAAAAAATATTCAAAAACACGTGGATTACTGGAACTTCTATTCAGACAACAACCAGATCAAGCTTCCATAAGTTCAAATGACTTAGCAAACTATAAGGAAATTGTTTCTACTACTAATGCACATAAAAAGAGTTACAGTCCAAGCAAACCAATGCGCATTAACAAGAGTTCTAAATATACTAATGTTATTGCAAAGCTTTTCACAAAAACAGGAAATTCTTTACAGAAAAAGAGTCGTTTACCGCAATCTATGATTGTGAAAAGAGAAACTTATCCAGACTATATTTATTGGGATGATCCAAACGAGCTTGTAGACCGTTTACGTTTACTGATAGCATCACAACAGGCTGGTAATCCTAGTCATAATAATGAAATTATGTCAATCATTGAGGAATTACGTGAAGCTCAAATCATATATTAATAGTACACTAGAAAAATTGAGATCAGTATCTTGTTGATCATTGATGTATTCAGATGTCTGAAAAACTCATTGAAAATGAATGATAAAAAATTAGTAGTAGTCACAGAATTACATAAACAAGCTAGGCAAAATTATCAACGTCGTAAGGTACAAATACAGGGGATGGATGAAACATGGCAAGCAGATTTAGTTGAAATGATACCTTATTCTAAAGTTAATAATGGTTTTAAATATATACTCACAGTTATAGATATATTCTCAAAGTATGCATGGGCTATTCCAGTCAAAAGTAAATGTGGAAAAGATGTTTCTGCAGCTATGAAATCTATACTTTTAAATGGACGTGTTCCAAAAAAACTGCATACTGATAGAGGCAAAGAATTTTATAATTCTCAATTCAAGAGTTTAATGAAATCTTATAAAATCATATTATATTCAACCTATAGTAATTTAAAAGCTTCAATTGTTGAAAGATTCAACCGCACACTGCAGAATATGATGTGGCCACAATTCAACTTGCAAGGAAATTATAAATGGATAAATATTTTACCATCTCTCGTTTCACAGTATAATAACAAAAAACATCGTACTATTGGCATGAAGCCAAAAGATGTCAAAAAAGATGATAAAAGTATGCTGTTAAAACGTATATCTAAACAAAGGAAAATTTCAGTTAAGAAAATAAAATTCAAAGTTGGTGATCGAGTTCGTGTAAGCAAGTATAAGAATGTTTTCAGTAAAGGATATACACCCAACTGGACAACTGAAATATTTACTATCACTGCAGTTAAATCAACAAACCCAGTAACGTATAAACTAAAGGATTATCAGGATCAACCCATCGAAGGCGGCTTCTACGAAGAAGAAATCTGCAAAGTGAAATATCCAGATGTCTATCTCGTAGAAAAAGTTCTCAAACAACATCATGATAAAGTCTATTTAAAATGGCTTGGATTTAACAACTCACATAATAGTTGGATACAAAAATCAGAAATGTAATCATTCAGCAAATGTTAAACTTAAATTTTAAATAAGTTAAAGTTAACTTTTAGAAAAGTTAAAGTTAACTTTTGGAAAAGTTAAAGTTAACTTTTGGAAAAGTTAAAGTTAACTTTTGGAAAAGTTAAAGTTAACTTTTGGAAAAGTTAAAGTTAACTTTTGGAAAAGTTAACTTTCATAAAAGTTAAATGGAATTAACATGTAATTTCCATAAGAGTTAAAGTTAACTTTTGGAAAAGTTAAAGTTAACATTCCAGAAAGTTAAATTAAGTAAATATGTAATGATTTAATTTTTCTTATTTATTTATTAGATTTACATTTATATTATACTTAGAAAAAATATTATTGTTTTAATTCAAAAATGTATACAAGATAAGGTAGTAATAAATAAAGTAATACCAATTTTAAATATAAAATATTGTTTATTTTTTTAAAACCTCATTCATATGTATAGGTTATATGATATAATTATATACACACACTAATACAATTCATTTACTTTTTATAATTTTATAATGACCCCAAGCAAGGGTATCGGTACTTTTAGGCAATAAGTAGCGTTTATCATCAAAGGGACTTAATGCTATTTTAAATTGCTTTACAGTTTCTACTTGATGTAGTCGAGATCTAATTATATATTGCGTTCTCGTTTGAATTCTAGATTTCTGCAAACATTCCACATAATCATCAAAGTTAATAGTTTTATTCACCACACCTGCTTTTACACCTTTAGCTTTTTTTACAAAATCTTGTCCGTTAACTCGAATGCTATACATTTTACTTCTCAGACCAACAAATTCAGTAATTATCTCTCCATTACATTCATCTTTCATTAATCCAGGCTTGGGTCCGTAAATAGTCTACTTCACTATAGAATTTACTTTTATAGTGAATCAGACTATTTACGGACACAAGCCTGCATTAATCCCACTTTTTTCTTGTTGACTTGAGGAATATTATACACATTATCTTTCGCATAATCTGAAGTGTAAAACTTGTGAATATCATCATTCATATATCACTATAAATATCTCTACACTTTAATTCATAAATGAAACTATCAGTATCAGTGTACAACAACTTACAATTTTTATCATATTTTTTTAACATAAATTCATAATGAAAATCGTACATAAGTGTTTTGGATAAATCAAGTATTGCAAACCCAACGTATATGGGTTTGTTGAGCAATATTTCTGTTTTTCGAAGCTCAATTGCCACTAAATTTTTATTAAAAATAGATCTACTATGAAAGTTAGGTTTAGATATGAGAGCTTCAGCGCCATATCTACCACCCCATTTAGTAACAACTATCACATCAACATGATTTCTAACATTCTCCATAGTTTTACCGTAAACTGCATTATTCATTAATTTAAACAAGTTCTTTTCAAACTCATTTTTAGCGTCTCTTCTCATAGAAGTATTAAAGTCAATGTAAGACTTGAGCCAAGTCTTTTGATTGAATTTAAGTACTCTATGAATTTTCACTAGAGTTAGACCATTTGTAAGAGCTTGTTTTAACGCTCGATAATGAATAATATACTTAAGTTTAGGTGACAGAGTAGTGAGAAGTTTAGTTTGCTTTGACGTTGTTGTTTGTGGATTTGAGTGATCTGAACAAAAAGGAAAATCACTATGACTATCATGTAATTCTTGAGGATATTCAAGATCGACTTCTAAAATGTATCCAATAGGTGAGTCATCAGGAATATTAAAATTAAAACTGTTATTTAAAACAGGAAGCCACTCAAATCCACCATATGGAAGCGGCTGCATCATACCCCATCCATATAGATTATTGGCATCGAAATACATAATATATTTAGTTTCATCATTTGGATTAAAATTTTTCATATACATATTATTAGCCTTTGAATATCTATTACAACATTGGCTTATACCTCCTCTTATACCACGCTCAATAAACATAAGTTTGTCAATATCAGTTATGAGTTCTAATTTTACCTTTGTGTAATTCAACATTGCATCCCATGTAAATCCAGGAGTTGTATAATAATGAGCAGGATCAAGATTATAAGCTCGCAAACATTGATTTCGAAAATTTTCAAAGACATCTGCCAATAATAGTATATCAGTTTTCATGTATAAATCCACATATTCACCAAGATTTTTACATTGGAATGTAGACCATACATTTTGAGCATGACTATAATCTTCATCACTGATTGTATTATCATTGAGAGAGCTATAAAAATTTTCTTTTTTGGGTATTGCTAAATCTTTTAATTTATTCAATGAATCAATGTATTCATAAGGTAAAACACCTTTGCGTGTAATTAACTTTATTTCAGTAGCAGTGAAATTAGTAAACACTGAATTGACAATTTTATATTCTGTTAGATATGATGCTAGTTTTTTTAAAGAGCTTGCCATAAATCTAAAGGAATCTATGAAACGAAATTTGATTTCACTATTCTTTATTCTCTTTGTAAAGGAAATATATTTTTCCTTGTTTATTGGAAGTAAATCAATTTTCCCTTCAAATTCATGACAAATATCTTCAATTATAAAATGAGCATCATACCCACTTAAGTTATGGAAAACCACTGGTATAATCCGAGGATCTTGGTAATTTAAATTACAATTTTCATGTGCAGCTCCACGAAACTTGCCAGTTAAATGTGAATGATCATGAACTTTTTTTTCTTGATAAGATATTGGACCTTCAAAAATATGGCAGATAGCAGCATTTACAAAAGCTTCAGTCTGTGCGGCTGACAAATGTTCCATTGGGATTGGATTTTTCAAAATTAACTCTACACGTTCAGCCAACATCAGTAACTCTTGTGCAAACCATTTGGCTGGATTTACATCTGTTGGACTAGAATAATATCCTGATAAAGAATCATCATAACTACACTTCACATAAAATCCCATATTAAAAAGTTCATGATGTTGAACTACTTCAGTTTTACTTGTTGTCTCGCCTTTAACTGACTTTAACAGACACTCACAGTCTGCGTACACAACAAATGGCACTTTTTCCTTATAAGAATAATTTTTAAATTTCACAAAATTTTGACCTGGTTTAGGAAGAATTACTTTACACTCATTTAATTTTGAACATTCACTATCATGTCGAGAAAACCTCTCTGCACTCACAAAGTAGTGAAGACATCGATCACATATATATTTTTTCCCATTCCATAAAGATATTTGACTACTCACAAGGCGAGATAAATCCTTGATCCACACATAATGAAAATTATTGGATGTATTCACATTTTCAACATCATCAGCTTCATCATCATCATCATCATCATCATTTTCATTCTGATAAATATCTTCAATTCTTAATAAATTTATATGTTTCTGCTTCTTATCAGATGTAAGATGTAAGGGAAATGTATTAAATTTTGAATTTTTCATACTCAAAGCATAAACATTTATAGAAATATCATTTTGTTTTTGAAATCTCGTGATATCTTTAAGTGAAGCTGGAAATTCTATTCCACTCCAATTTAACTTATTTTTATACTTGAAGTAATTAGAAACACGTTGGGGATCATGTACATCTGAATGTAAAGCTGATAAAACTGCCCACATAAAGCATTTATAATCATCATTCTTAACGTTGATGCAAGCCAACTTCGCTTTAATTGAAGAAGGTAACTTAATATATGATCCAGCTCTAAGCGGATTATATTTGTTGATATTTATTTCTAATTTTACTATAGAATGAAGCGTCCATTGAGATGTGAAAGATTAATAATAATGCTTGTCTGAAGACGACTTTTAAATGCTCTTTCACTGTTTTCCCAACGAACGCGACCACTTATTTGATCATCAATGTTTTCCAATGTATTAACTCCAGATCCTTCTTTTAAATACTTCTTGAAATTTGCATGATGACTCATAATTATTTGGATAATATTGACATATCTATATTTATTCTTAGCTAACTTGAGAGAATGGAAGACACTTTTCACTGTTCTTAAATTTTGATTGCAAATATTCATCCACCTGTCAGCAAACAACACTCTGTCTTCATCTTTTAATATGTTCAGAAGACTTGATGCATCTTCAATACTCGGAATAATGGCTTCACATTCATCTAGAAGCCTTGTAAAATCCTTCCTTATCTTATTAGAAACCTCCTCCGCTTCAGAACTATCCGGTTCTTTACGCTTGCCTGGCATTCTGAAAATTATAATAATTATAATAATTATAATAATTATAATAATTATATACATGAATTTTTCATTGATTTTTAATAATTGTTAAAATACAATTTTTTATTATAATAAATAATCATACTTTTATTTCTAAAATGCAAATGATGGCTAAAGCGTAAGTTGAATGCAAGCTACATACATGTTTGTACAAGATGGTGGCTTCTAAATCAAGACAAACGTGCAGCGTAGATACGGCTCCATATTAGTATGAGATGCCGGTCCGCTATCCCTCACTGGATGCAGCGCGCCTATTCGTATCAGATTGCCAACTCTGCTGTGGGTCTGCCGCCACGTAGTGCTATGCTGCGGGCCTGCCGCCACGTAGTACTATGCTGCGAGTCTGCCGCCACGCCACGTAGTACATGCAGCTCACTCAGAACGGACGAGTTTCATGCACGTAGTGTAAGAAGCAGACACTGCAGGGGGCTCGTTGCTGGTAGTGAGTGCTGCCTGGGTTGGTGGCTGGTTGTGTATGCTGCCGGGACTCGTGGCTGGTCGTGTATGCTGCCGAGCTGGTAGAGGATGCTGTTCGACTTAGATGATTGGTTGTAATGCTAACTCTCATGATTCCACCTCCTTATATACTCAATCACATATATACACACATGTAAAACACACTAACACATTTTAAAAGACAAGCGCGACATTCGAAATCGGTAAACTAACTAACCCCTTTCTAAGAGTGAAAGTATCGATTGATCTATAGATCAATAACTTACCTTAAGATCGGTTACCGCTCGAGGGGTAATATCCATCGAGCAAGCAAGTAATCTGCATTACTGACACAAGGTAACACGCGCGAAATCTGCATTACCGACCGACGGTAATTTATCAACAAAACCGCTAAAAATCCACTGCAGGTAACTGATTGATAGGTGGAATTAAACAGAAGATAGGAAAAGATAGACGGGAATAAAAAAAAGATAAACGAAATTTATCCTTTTTAATCTTAGGGATTAAAAAGGATTCGAATTGATAAAGTTTCTATCCCATTACTTCCAGCATGGTGGGTAAAGGAATTATTTTTGTTTAATTTCAACTTTTTAACAAATTGAGTCACAGAGTTACAACTTTTTCTCAATTCTACAACTTTTGAAAACAAATGTAACCAATTCATAACCATAAACTATAAAAAACAATTCTATTCATTGTTTAAACAAATTATAATTGTTTAATTTTAAATTTTACAGAGTTGCAATGTTTTCTTAATTTTAAAACTATATTAAATAGCAATCACTAACAGCAAACTAAAAATAAAAATTCTAAAAATTGTTGCAAAAAGTTGTTTTTGTTCAATTTCAATTTTTTATCATATTAAGCCATTAAGTTATTTAAATTCAAATTTTCCCAGAATTTTTGGTGTTGAACTATAAAATATATGTGTGTCTATATATATATGTTACGGTCAATGTCGATTATTGGGCATTGTCGACAATGCCCACAGTGACCGGGCATTGTCGACATTGCCCGAATATTTTTAATAAAGTTCAAAGAAATGTGTCAGTGCCGGCGCATTGTCAACCATGCCCGGGCAAAGTCGACTATGTTCACTTATGTTTGGGCAATGTTGTTTAATAATAAAAAATTTGTTGAAAAAAGTTTTGGATTCCATTCACAGAAATCGTGTCATATCTTTTTAAAAATCTACACTCATTTGAAGTTTTTTTAATTTTTGATTTTAAACTATTCACTTTTGTCACATATTCTTCGTATTCCACGGAAGAAAGAAAGGCACTATTATCTTCACGTTTTTCAGAAATTAAATTCAATAAATTACTATTTGAACGGTTTTTATCAACTGAATTTTCCATTTTGTGTACAATATCAATAGCGTCGTTAGCTTTCGACAGTTGATTACAAACTAATCAATAATATTTTCATTAACACTTTAAAATCATTAATTGTCGACAGTTTATTGTGAAGGAAATAATATAAACTTTGTTTATATCATTAAGGCTTTAGCTACAGCATTTTTGACATTGACCAAGATAGACCGGGCATTGTCGACAATGCCCAATAATCGACATTGACCGTAACATATATGTCTTGGCCAAATGAGGCGATAAATCTGTGAAATTATATCTGACATGGACCTCTGTAGTCACAGAATTTCCCGGGAAAAAGGGTTTAGATATAATCAGATATATTTCAGATATCATCAGATATATTGTAGATATAATCGGATATATTTCAGATCTAATGATATATGATTTGATCTATTCAGATATAATCAGATATAATCAGTTATTTAAACATATATCTGCTTATATATATTTAGATATAATCAGATCTGATATTATATCTGTTTATATCTAGATAGATATCGCCTGATGTGAGGTCATATCTAACTAGATATATTTTAACATAGTTAACAGATTTAATCATATATAATATCAGATCAAACTATATCTCTTAAAAAAATAATTTATTTATAATATATATAAATAATATAGTTTGGACTTTTTCAAATTTGCATTAAATTGACATTGCCGCTTACATAATTTCATTTTATAAATAAATTATCAAATTAATTTATAATTTAAAATTGAACAATAATAATATACCTAAAATATACATATAGATATATATAAGATGTGTATATAAAGTAAAATATGTGTTGAAATCTAATAATTTTAAAGCACAGAAGAAAGTTTAGATATGATTAGATGTAGTTTTATTTATATTTAATCTCCCTCATACTGATTCATATACATTCTAACAAGAACTATTTCTAAGTGCCAGTGTGGAGCAGTGATTAGAGCTCTTGACTAGAAGTCGTGGGAGTGCGGGATCGAGTATCGGGTCAGTCGATTTTTTTTATTTTTTTAATTATTATTTATTACAAATGTTTATTAATTATATCACCCAACTTCATATTTTTTAATAATATTTATAATTTTCAATAAATTTATTTATTTATTTAACATTTTTTAATCTGGTTAGATCTAATTATATCTGGTCAGATAGAGACAAAATCGAGATATGATTATATATAATCAATTATATCTGATTATATCTAAATCTTTTTTCCCGGGTTTCTTATTTCAAACATTAAGTTATTTATTTTTAATGTTTTTTATAATGCACCGAAAAACATGTGAATGCCCTTATTAACCAGGGACCTATAGTCAATCGTAATGTAGTAAATTTAATAAGGATTCCTGGTTAATTTAATTACGTACCTATGGTTAATTTCACAATTCACAACCTATTAGCAAAAACCCTGAATTTCCTAGTCAAATCTGCTTGTGAACTTGGTTAAGAAGATCATTAAGGACTTTGTAGAAATTTAATCAGTTTGACACGTGTAAATAATTATGAATATAAACCTTTTTAAATAAGTGTTTACTTACACAATGTAATAATCAAAACATTATTATTAATAGAACTTTTAAATTTTAATTTCCAGTCGTAAATATAATCAGTTCTTTACGTTAAATACTTATGGAACTTTTTAGGTTAGGTTTTTTGTGTATTTTCTTATTAAAGAAATATAACTTATTATTAATTACATTAGAAAATATACACTAATCAGTCAAATATAATTTATTACATACATTATTTTTTTAAATTTTCCAAACAAAGAAATAATGTTTAATTTTATTGACACTCGCGTTATGAAAATTTTCTTCGTTCAGGCATAGTTACATTTTGGAGGTTGAGTATTTCACAAATTTTGCACTGAGTTTAGATTTTAACGTTATATTTTTGTAACATTCTGTCACGTCCCCGTAACTTGTTGAGTTTAGATGTAAACAAACTTATGTTATGATCCCATGACCCACAAAGTTCAATGTCAATGAACTTCACATGTTCATTCTTGAGTTCGTCTAAATCAATATTTGATCATTGATTAGTCTTAGAGAGTATGGGGTATGACAAATAATAAGAGGGGGCAAGGTGCGTGCGAATTTGATTTTTACCAAGAGGGGGCAAGATGCGTGTGAAATTGATTTGTTCCCTTAGTGGGGGAAAAGCCTAAGCTTTCCTTTGTTACTTGACCTTGCAAGCATGTCCACCTTGCAAGTGAACCTCTAGAAGCTTTTCAAATCTTGGTGGGGATGAAAATACAAGGAACCGAGGTTTCTTCACAAATTAAGCGAAACCAAAAATCAGTTTCTCCTCTGACATCTTCTAAGCCGGTTCTCTTTTCCAAGAGCTCCTAACTAACATCATAGAACTCTGGTAGAGTTCTCGCTTTGCCACGGTCACCTCAAGTTCTCGATTCGCTACGGTCAGCTCTGGTTCTAAGTTCCTACCTGTGAAGTGTTGTATGCCAGTATTGGCCCGTGACTTTGCAATACGTAAAAAATCAAGTTTGAACGTGGAACCTTACACTACGTAAAATTTATTAGTACGGAATTCGAACGAGTATTGTCGCAGTCTTTTAACAGTATCCGAGAATAAATTGCATTGTTGTTAAATAAGTATTGTTGTCAAAGTGTAAGTGAACTGTGTGTTGAGAACTCCCGGCATAGTTTGTCGGCACAAATAACTGTAAACGCTTCTGAGACATTTCTGATAAATCCATTCCTAAATTTAATCCTTTTCCTTGAAATTCCAAAATCTCAATCCTTTGCTCTCCAAATCTAATACCTCTTTAAATCAATCCTTTCACAATAAATCCCAACCCTTGCTTCAGAAAAATAAGGGTTGTTAATCGTCAACAACCCACGATTGAACATTTCTATCCGGAATCGTCATTTCATCTAATTATTTGAAAGGACACCCATCCACATGAGTAAAATTGGGATTGCTACGGAAACATAAAATACAACCTGACACCATCACAGAATCAGCCTTCTGTTTGACCCAAGTATCTTTCCGAACTTGCCTGGACCTTTTTGCTCCTGCCGTCAACGCATTGTCAAGGAAGACTGCAGGTCATAAATCTCTCCTGCTGGAGTCATTGGGTGCAACTTTGATCCCGCAGCGGATATTTAAGGGACCAGGTTCAACCACTGTTTTCTTCATAGTGAGGGTAAGAATCTATGTTTTGAGTATTTTCGTAAAAGTCCTTTATCCTGTCTAATAAATTGTGATTGTTACAGTGTATGACGATTGCAACCAGGATACAGATAAACAAGGGATTCTTCCTCTCATTTTCCTTCTCTTACTTCTTTAAATTTGTATTTGATTAAATAAACTAAATGTGCTTATTTGTGATAAATAAAATTGTTCAGTGGATTTTCTTCTCCGTTCCCTTAGTTCAAATCCTGCTGGGTTTGTAAATAAATCGGGGGTTTAAAATTAATAATTTTTGTAGACTGTGACTGTCCCTTCCGGACATAACAATTCCATAAATATATTTAGAAATATAAATACGTATTATTATATAAAGAAATTAGATTTTATTTAAACAAATAATTGGTCATGTAAAATAAATTCATTAAGATCAGTAATTCATTTATTGCAATTTCATAATTAAATGATTATTCCTTTAAATGAAATAATTTGTTTGAATTTAACAAATATTTGATAATAATATAATACATATATTTTGTGATGCTAAAAAAATATTTTTTATATAAAAAAAAGTACAAGATGTTTTGTGACAAGCAACCAAGATCTCCCTTGGTCGAGTGTTATGTTAGGGGTGTTTCTTTAAGGCACCACTAGAGAGGGTCAGTTTGCAAAAAAAAAAAAATAATAATCGACAGTTTCTTCAACTTCAAACATTTATCAAGGTCTTATAAAGTTCTGAGCCTTTTTCGATAAAATTAAGAACAATTTTTCGCAATTTTTTAAAAAAATACACTTATCCCATGTATTTCTAATGGGAAAATAGGGGGTGAAAGCGGAACACCTTAAAGTTTTTTTTAAATGATAGCCGATAATTTGCTCTCCCCCCCCCCCATAAATAAATTAATTGAATGTGAATTATTTATCTAATTTATAAATTTAATTAATTCAAAGTTAAAATCCTTTTAATTTTAGCAATTGTACAAAATAACGTTAGAAAGTATCATTTTGACATGAAACTTTCTTTGAAATTTGTTTTTTTTGAGTCAGTATTATTTTGACTTAGGCTCGTATGAAAATATTATAATCGAAAAATCAACTGGCTTGGGTACTTATGTCACAAATAACCTTTTTTAGTCAATATTTTTGTCTTTTAAAATTGTTTGTAAACCTATTAGAGTATTTTGAAGATCTTTTAAATAAAAACTACCGATTGAACACAATCTTTAGCTTATAAATTAGAATTTTCCTAGACTTTATGTCATGCTAAAAGCTTGTGGCGATAGTAATGCAATTTTATTAAGATGATTTTTATTTTTCAGATATTAAAAACAATATATAAGGGTAGGAGGTAACGCTAGAGACAAATAAACTACGAGTGTGTTCGATTTTTGCACTTTAACCAGTAAAATTTTGCTAAATCTATATTAATCTGTAAATTAAAAGCTATAGAACTTATGCAATTATAAGCAAAGAATATAAGTCTAATAGATCATTTGAAATGTAAAAGTATGCATTTTAAGAATTATTAGAAGTGCAACGATGTTCTGTGTATTAGTAGAAAAATACTTTAGAATCTTAGGTAAAAAATTGAGCCTTGATAAAGCAATAAATATAAGGTCTCAGGTTAGTCAGTCTTTGCCTGTCTGTAGACGCGAACGGAAGCAATAGTATTTCTGGTAATTATTTGTCTATTCATTTAATTTTTCCTGAACTTAAGTTATCTAAACTAGTGGTTTTATAACAGGTTATGGGCCCAGGCACCCAATAAACATGCAGATAATTTAATTCGGTAAATTCAGGAAATTCGGACCCTGGCAAAACGGTGGGACGTAAGGAGGACTTAACGACAGGTTAGGTCCACCTAACGCCCCCAAAGCCTGCCACAAAGGGACCTAGCGGGGACTTCAGGCTGATCGAGCCTTCGAATGAGAAATTTTGTACCTTAAGGTGATTCTCCAATACAAATATTCACGTCGACGTCGCGTCGACGCGGCGTCGATTGGCAATGCAAAAGTCACTGTTGCCAACTATCTTGAAAATTTATTTTTAACGTGTGGTTCAAATTCCAATATTCCTGTTAGTTAGCAGTTAGTATTTGATATCTTTTATCAAAGATACTTTTATAAATATAAATCAAGGCATGTATATACATATTTTGAAGTTTATGTATACATATGTCGATTATTTGTGATTGTGTTGTATATTTACCAATTATTATTTATATTATTTACCAATTATTGGTAAATTAACAACACAATCACAAATAATCGACATATGCATACATAACCTTCAAAATGTGTATATACATGCCTTGATTATTTTTTCATTTTATTCATATTACTTTAACACTTGTTACTGATATTTCCTTATCAGAAAATGTTATAGGAGGCCTCTACATATTTACATTTTACAATTACATAGGTTATGCGTTACACACACTTTGTATAATTACAAATGTAACAATAAATATGGTGTACTTGTTGAGAACATATTACGATTCATGTTCTCAACAAATCTGTCTCAGTGCTTAATTAAAAAATAAAATTACCTGAATACTTGAAAATCCGAGAATATTAGCTTATATTTAGGAGAATCTATATATTTTAATAATTGGCAAATTCATTCATTCATTCATTTATTTTGTCTGTCGTCAACTCAAGTTTGGCACTCAGATATTTTACGTTTTAAATCAGCTACTTTTTAAAAAATGTATTATTTACATTCATCAACTTTTTAATTTAAAAATATCAGTTGAAATAATTTTAATTTTATTATTAATAAATCTATAATTCTTTCTATAATTGCCAACATTTTCCAAATTACAATTATTCTCCTAAAATTTTGTGATTTTATTCTTAAATTTTTTTTAATTAATTTCTTCTGTTGTCGATTATTTTCGTCAGTTTTAGAATTTTTTTCAATATTGTCAATTATTTTCCTCATTTCTCAATTATTGTCTTTAATATTCAAATATTTTCGTCATTTTTAAATCTTTTTTTCCATTGTCAACTACCTATTTTCTTAGTATTTAAATTTAATTCTCTAATCTTTAATTTACTTTTTTTAATTTTTAATTTCTTTCGTCAATTCTCAATTATTTTCCTCAATTTTTAATTATTTTATTCACCATTCTCGTCTCTGTTCAAATATCAATTATTTTCTTGAAATTTCAATACATTTCTAAAATTTCCAGTCGATTTCTTCACTTTTGATTTCTTTCCTACATTTTTTTTTTTTAAAAATTTAAGAATAAAATCACAAAATTTTAGGAGAATAATTGTAATTTGGAAACTGTTGGCAATTATAGAAAGAATTATAGATTTATTAATAACAAAATTAAAATTATTTCAACTGATATTTTTAAATTAAAAAGTTGATGAATGTAAATAATACATTTTTTAAAAAGTAGCTGATTTAAAACGTAAAATATCTGCCCAAGCAGCACGTAATATTACGTGAATATCACAGTGACATCATATTGTAATATTGGTAATATTACGGGGTGATATTACAGCAATATTGACGTGATATTGAAATGTCCGCCTCAAGGTAATATTACAAGTAATATTACAGTGATATTGATGTAATATTACAAGTAATATTACGGTAATATTACAGTGATATTAAGGTAATATTACGATTATATTAAGGAAATATTACAATTATTTATTTCAATATTTATTTAACATTAAATAAAATATTTAAAAAAAATTTGGCTCACACGGGGTTCGAACACGCAACGTTCGACACGACGTGAATACGCCTTGTACCTCTCGGCCAACTAGCTCTTGGAATATAGTTCAGAAAGTGTTCTTCATATTGTACCAAAGAGAATTTAAGGTACTACATGAAGAATACTTTCTGAAATACATTCCAAGAGCTAGATGTCCGAGAGGTACAAGGCGTATTCACGTTCTGTCGAACGTTGCGTGTTCGAACCCCATGTGCGCCGAATTTTTTTTAATTATTTTATTTAATGTAAAATAAATATTGAAATAATTAATTCTTTGTAATATTACCGTAATATTACTTGTAATATTACATCAATATCACTGTAATATTACTTGCAATATTACCTTGAGGCGGACATTTCAATATCACGTCAATATCACTGTAATATCACCCCGTAATATTACCAATATTACAATATGATGTCACTGTGATATTCATGTAATATTACGTGCTGCTTGGGTAAGTGCCAAACTTGAGTTGTCGACAGACAAAACGAATGAATGAATGAATGAAAGAATTTGCCAATTATTAAAATATATAGATTCTCCTAAATATAAGCTAATATTCTCGGATTTTCAAGTATTCAGGTAATTTTATTTTTTAATTAAGCACTGAGACAGATTTGTTGAGAACATGAATCGTAATATGTTCTCAACAAGTACACCTTATTTATTGTTACATTTGTAATTATACAAAGTGTGTGTAACGCATAACCTATGTAATTGTAAAATGTAAATATGTAGAGGCCTCCTATAACATTTTCTGATAAGGAGATATCAGTAACAAGTGTTAAAGTAATATGAATAAGATGAGAAAATAATCAAGGCATGTATATACACATTTTGAAGGTTATGTATACATATGTCGATTATTTGTGATTGTGTTGTTAATTTACCAATAATTGGTAAATAATATAAATAATAATTGGTGAATATACAACACAATCACAAATAATCGACATATGTATACATATATGACACTGCTAACTAACAGGAATATCGGAATTTGAACCACACGTTAAAAATAAATTTTCAAGATAGTTGGCAACAGTGACTTTTGCATTGCCAATCGACGCCGCGTCGACGCGACGTCGACGTGAATATTTGTATTGGAGAATCACCTTAAATTTTGTTCACTTTGGGTCACGACAGCGACCAAATTCACATTACGATTTCCACCTGATTTTAATATTGACTTCTCTTTTTTGTAAAAGGTAAAGGAAAGAGGGGGAATAAGATTTTTTAAACATAAAACAGTTGCAGGAGTGGTGGAAAGTCAATTGCGATTACCAAAAAAAGAGCTAAATATGATTTTTTGAAAAAAAGAGACATTACCCGATTTCACGAGAAAGATGGCCGCCGCGCGTCAGCCGATCACATGTCAGGCTGGAAGTTTCGTCTGTATAAAAGAGAGCCAGATAACCTCTGCACTCTGTTTACTATCTGTCAGTTTCCAAGTCGAACTTCGTTTTCTCGCTCGCGAAAAAGTGTTTCCCAATTTCCTCATTCCCTGAACTTTGGCAACAAAAAACATTTCACCGAAAAAGTGTCTAGTGTTTTATAAAAGGAAAGTTAAAGATCATGTGAATTTGTGTTTTTTATGAGTCTCGTAGCCTTCCAAAAGTGTTCACACGCAGAAAAAAACACGTGTTTTCCCTTATTCTTTTTTTCATTACTACTGGTAATCAATTAAATTCCTACAAGTTTCTATTTTTCTTTTCAAAAACGAAATTTTCAGCAATGTTTTTATCAAGCAGCACCCTGACATAACGACCACACCGATCAGCTGGCCAATATTTACGGCATATTTCACAATTTTTTTCCTTAAAATCCAGACACTTTTTAGGATAAAAAACCTTTTTATTGCCAAAGTTTTTGAGATGAGGAATTTTTTCAATGTTTCTTTCAGATGCTTTCACAAACGAGAAATTTATCCTCCGTTTTGACATTAATTTTCAGATTAGTAACACGCACGAAAATCTGTCATTTTCAATGTTAAACTTGAAATTAATGTTTTTACTCCCGAAAATGTATTTTCACATTAAATTAATTTTTCTAAAATAACAAATTCCCCACAATTTGTCAAAAATAACCATACTTCAAAAAAATGTCTAATTTTTTAGGAAATATATGTCAAAGATCACGGATATTTATCTTATTTGTAAGTCACGTTGCCCTCAGAAAGGGGCCACATGCAGTTTCTATTTCGCTCAAACCACTGACATTCGACCAAATTTGGTCGCTGACATATTTTAAAAAATATTATAACCTATATTATATGTATTATTGAAGTATCTAAATTTAACTTCTGAAGTTGTTTTAGCTAAATTTTTTATTTTTCAGCCTTAAATTTTTATTAAACGAGCAAGTGCCAACAAAAAAAATCTGTCAATTTTTGGCATTTTTAAAAGTCTGTTTCTTAGAAATATACTTAACAAATATTACTGAAAATTGCCATAATTATTTATTTGTGCACTTTTATCATGTTTTCAATAGAAAGAAGACAAATATTTATTTTGTTATTGAATAATCTCAATTTGGAAATTCAAAATTAACCACAAAAAATTTTTTTTAACAATTATTTTACAAAATAATTGCTAATTTGAAAACAAAATTACAAAATGACGAAAATAATTGACAATTAAAAAAAAAATTAAAAAATGGCTATATTAATACACAAAACAAAAAAATAATTTTAAAAATCAAAGAATAACTATAAAACTTAAAGATATTAATTGAAAATTGAAAAAATTATAGGAGATAATTGAAGATTGCCGAAAATAATAAATAATTGAAAAATGTGGAAAATAATTAATAGCTGAAGAAAATATGTGAAAAATGCAAAAAACAATTATTAATTTAAAAAAAAATTCGAAAAATAACTTTAATAATAGAAATTAATTAAAATTAAAATTATTCAATTTCATCAAGTAAAAATTAAATAATTGAAAAATTACGAAAATGATAGGAATAATTGTTGGAAATAATTGCACATTAATCAATTGGATGGAAAACAGAATGAAAATAATTAAAATTGAAGAAAGTAATTGAAGAATTGTATTCAAAAATAAAGAAACTTAATGATAAGCGAAAAAAAAATAATAGAAAAAATGCGATAATTTTTTAAAAATAAAGAAAATAATTGAAAATTGAAAAGTCGAATTGAAATTTGAAGAAAATTACGGAGCATTTAAGAGAATAGTTCTAGAATCGAATTATTGCATTAAAACTTTAAAACAATTTTTATGAGTGAAAAAAAATTGAAAAAATCGACTAATTGTTAAATAATGAGGAATTAATTGAAAATAGATTAAAATAATTTCAAATTAAAGAACATACTTGAGAATTGAAGAAAATAATGAAAAATTGAAGACAGGAAATTTCAAGTTAATAATTAAAAAAAGTTACATTACAAAAATAATTAAATGTTGAATAAAATAATACTAAAAAAAATAACAAAAGAAAAAAAATCGAATAACGGTCAGAATTGGCATTTGAACAAAAAAAATTTTAAATGTGGAATAATCTTAAAATTGAAGGCGACTGGCGAATAATAAATTGTCATTTCGAAACTGATAAAAATTGTGGAAAAAATAATAGAAAATAAATGAAAATTGTAGAATTGTATTGAAATTTTGAAAAAAATAATTGATAATTAAGAATTTTCTCATTTTTTCAATTATAATTGAGAAAATTCAAGAGTATTAAATAAAATAATTGAAAAACAAAGAATGCAATTGAATATTGAAGAAAATAATTGAGAATTGAAGGAAATAATTAAAAACTAAAGAAATAAATTAAAGATTAGAGAACCCAATTGAAATTTGAAGAAATAATTTATAATAGAAAAAAAAATACAAAATGACGAATATAATTGACAATTAAAAACAGAATTTAAAGAATGGCTAGATTAATATACACCCAAAAAAAATAATTTTAAAAAGCAAAGAATAAAAAATAGAATTTTAACATTTTAAGATAATAAAAACTGAGAACATTTTATGAAATCATTAAAAATTGCAGAAAATAATTAATAATTGAAGGAAATACTTGAAAATGATGAGAGTAATCAAAAAAGTCTAGAAAATATGTGAAAAATGGCGAAAATTATTGTCAATTAAAAACAAAATTTGAAAAATGACTAGACAAATAGATAACTGAAAACAATAATAATTGAAAACATTAAACAAGAAATATTTTTATTTCTTTACAAATTTAAAGAAAATAATTGCAAATTGAAAAATAAACAAAATTATACACTGAGAAAATGAGAAATGACTGAGTACTGTCCAGACAGGAATGGTTCCTGTCCAAATAAAAAATTTTAATTAGACAGCACTCATTGCTTTCTAGACATGAACCATTCCTGTCTGGAAAGGACTCAGTAATGTCTTGGACATTAATGAAATGGACAGTAGTGAACCCTGTCCAGACAGGAGTGGTTCATGTCCAGACCTGAATGATAACTCTCCGATGGTGAAATTAAAAGAAGGTTAATTTGTAAAATGTGATAAACGTTATTCAAAATAATTGTATATAAGTAGCATAATAAAAGGTTGTCAATAGAAGTCAATAGAAAGTACAGTGAAATTAATAGAATGTTAGTAATCTTACCATCAAAATGATTTAAGATGAAATCCGAATGAAGTAATGAAACAATTCACATAGAAATTCAAATGGGATCTCTTTCATCCTTTTTAACTTTTACAGATATTTGAGAATACACACAAAAAGATAAAGAACACACGTATAACTTTTTTTTTATATTTGGACAAAACTGCACTGAGGGATTGAAGATTTGAATCTTTATAAAAACAAAGTTGAAATTTTATTAATTACAGGTTAGAAAAAAACGTACTTTTCTAAATATTTCAAATGTTTTATTCAAAATTTACAAAAATAATAAACCTTCAAAGACTATTTTTTGTGAGCAATCTCTTTTATTAACTTTTCTATGAAACATACTAAAAATCGTAAACAACATTTCAGACATCAATATAACCTTTCTAGCGTTCAGTGTGATATTTAGAAAATTCATATGAAGCATATGAAATATTAGGAAAAACTGCGTTTTCCCCTAACCTGTAACATTACGCATTAAAATTTCAAAGATTTTTATATACATTAAAATCTTCAGTCCCTTAGTGTGTCCAAAGAAATGTTGTAAACTTTTATTTTAAAAATGAATGTTTTTTTTTAAAAAAACCTTACTTTGTAATATAAATAAAAGAACATGTAAACAGTTTTTCCGGATATAAAATAAGATTTACACGACTGTTCTTTACTTTGTTGTATCTATTCTTGAATATCTCTTTCTATTAACACTATTAAAACCTTCTATTATGCTACTTATAAACAATTATTTTGAATGACGTCTATTACATTTTACAAATTAACCTTCTTTTAATTTCACCATCGGAGAGTTATCATTCAGGTCTGGACATGAACCACTCCTGTCTGGACAGGGTTCACTACTGTCCATTTCATTAATGTCCAAGATATTACTGAGTCCTTTCCAGACAGGAATGGTTCATGTCTAGAAAGCAATGAGTGCTGTCTAATTAAAATTTTTTATTTGGACAGGAACCATTCCTGTCCGGACAGTACTCAGTCATTTCTCATTTTCTCAGTGTAGGAATAATTCTGTGGCTGAAAGGCAGAATAACATAACTGCATTTTCATAGTTTTGAGAAAAACCTGTTTTTGTTTATTTTCTTGGTTTTGTAAAATCGAAAAATCAACCAATATTTTTGGTGTTTGGCATTGTATCCTATTTTCTAGTGTAGTTTTTACATCTGTTTATCAATTTTAATAAAATATAAACGCTTTAAAAAAGAATATCAATTCTTTTTTTCGATTTGAATGCAGTTATGCTGTTGTGTTATTAATTATTTTCTACGTAAATAAACATTTAAATCACTTTACTGTTATGAAACTTTAAAAAGCATTACTAAATTAACTCAAATCTGATGTTATCTCAAATTCGATAAAATGTTAGTTATGATGTTATGCCTTTCAGCCACAGAATTGTTGGAAGTAATAGCACATTTTACAACTAGATTCAAAACACAAAAACATAATTGAGAATTAAAGAATGGAATTGAACTTTAAAGAATATACTTACAAGTTTAACAAAAGTAATTGAAAAAAGCTAAAATTAATTAATGAAGAAGAAAAAAATTGAAAACTAAAGAATGGAATTAAAAATTAAAAAAAAAACTAAACAATTGTATGTAAAATTAAAGAAACTTAATGATAATCGAAAAAAAATAATAGAAAAAATCGATAATTTTTTAATATTAAAGAAAAGAATTAAACATTATAAAGTGGAATTTAAATTTGAAGAAAATAACTGTAAATTGAAGAGAATAGTTCTAGAATTAAATAATTGAATTTTAATAGTAAAACGTTTTTTATGAGTGAATAAAGTAATTGATAAAATCCGAGAATTATTGAATATTGAGGAATTAATTGAAAATCGCTAAAAATAATTGAAAATTGTAAAAAAATTAAGAATTAAAAAAAAATTAAAAAATATAAATATAAATTGGTGATTAAAGAAACAAATTAAAATTTCAAAAAATAATTGATAATTAAAAGAAAAATTACAACATGAGTAAAATAATTAACTATTAAAACAAAATATTAACAATTAAAAATAATCGCAAAATGGTATAATAACCTAGAATAATCGGTATTTAAACAAAAATATATTTAAAATTAATGGATTATTATAAAGCTGAAGGAGAATAATAAATTGTTAATTCAAAACTGATGAAAATTATGGAAAAAATTATAAAAAATAAATGAAAATTGAAGAAATCAATTGCAAATAGAAGAATTGTATTAATTATTAGTATTTTTCTCAAATTTTGTTTAACTTTCCTTTATTTAAAATATTTTATGTAATTTGTTTAATTATTTTCTCAAATTTTAATTTTTTTTTAACTTTAACAAGGTTAAAATATATGAAAAATTAATCGCGCGCTGGCGCGCTTTTTATTTTGCTAGTGTTATAATAATAAAAATAAATATTTGCATCCTAATGAAACGTATTTTCTTGATAGTATTTTTTTTTTTTTTAATTAAAAGCGTGTAAAACACGACATTTTTTCTTGACAGCTGCTGGTTTAATTAAAATTAAGGCTGAAAAATAAAGAATTTAGCTAAAACAACTTAGAAGTGGAATTAAGATACTTCAGTAATACATATAATATAGGTTATAATATTTTTTAAAATATGTCAGCGACCAAATTTGGTCGAAAGTCAGTGCAGGGTGCCCACCACATTTTCGTCTTGAAATTCCCTAACTTTCCCTGACTTTCCCTGACTTTCCCTGACCAAAAAAATTATTTTCCCTGACTTTTTATAAGTGTTATTTTGCAATCAAGTACAAAAATTAAATTCAATAAACAAAATAAAATTGGGTATTAATATTTTGGATTTGTTCATCTACAATGTCTTTTGGAAATTTTCAATTTTTCGATATTCTTCGTTTTTTCTTCAATAGGTCTTTTTTACAATTGCTGTCATTTCTAGGTAAGAAGCTGGAGATTAAAAGGCCTTGTTTAGCATTGAAAAACCCCACGTCTGATTACATTTAAATGCCATTGAATTTCTGTTTTGTCTTGAATCCCATTTAATGCCCTCAGTAGATTATAACTGAACTTCTTTTAATCCCTTTCAATCCTCAAAAATATTCTAAAAAATTGGAATGTCATTTAATGCCATAATAGAGATAAAGTATCGAATGAAGTCAATGCCATTCAATACTATTTGTGGGAATGTAAAGTTTAATGCCTTTCAATACCTTTTCAAGGAGAATAGATTGAAAAAACAAATGCTATTTCATCCTTTTTACTGACCTACTAATTTCTGTGTCTTTTAGTTCCTTCTGCAGAAGATAATTTTAAAAAAGAAGAATGATATTTTATGTTTTCTTTGAGCAAAGTAATTTTAATGACGTTTAATACTATTTCCGGGAAGGAAATGTTGGAAACACGAATGACAATTAATTTTTTATGGATCAAAAAGTTGAAGTTCTTTTTAATATAGTGTCTAATTTTCCCAATTTCAATACCATTAAATTTTATAATTAGAAATATAAATCTGCATAAATAAAAATATTTTTTTTAAAACACAAATAAATTTTTATAATTTTTATAACCCTATTGAACACTGAAAAAAATATTTTCGTGGAACTGCGATAATTATGGGTAGATCGACCATATTTTATTGCTGATTTGGGAACTGCCATGCAGTTTTGTGTTTTAGCTATACATCTGTTCGACTCAACACTTGATATTCGTGAAACTGCGAGTGATATTTTAAGGTTAGGTAAAATCGCTTAGCTAATTTTAATGCCAATTAATGCGTTTCTAGGTATTCAAATGCATTCACCCAAAAACAAATCTAAAACCTCGACTAAAACGCAATGAAATGTTTTGATACTTTTCAATGCCGTTATTCTTGTCTGGTTTATCTTCCACTGTCTTTTCTTCTTCTTTTTTCTTCAAAACTTCCTCATATCGAAAATTTTAGCTCCCTGCATAGCTTAAGTATCATATCCTTGTTAATTTCTATATTTTAACTTTCCCACCGAGATATTATGATCTATAAAGCAGTTCATGTTCGGTGGAGGAAATAGGGTTGATCGTTGAATTCCTACTGATACATTGTAGACAAAGAAGCAAAATAAGTTTTTTAAAAAAATTACATTAAAATTCCATTACATGGAGGTGAAACGCATCGTGTTTTGCAATTTATAGTATCATGTGTTAACAAAAACACCGTAACTTTTCATTAAAAAAAAATAAATATACCTTGCCCTTTTCAAATTCCCTGACTTTCCCTGACTTTTTAAATTTTTTTTCAATTCCCTGACTTTCCCTGACTTTCCCTGTTTTCCCTGACTGGTGGGCACCCTGACAGTGGCTTGACCGAAATAGAAACTACATGTGGCCCCTTTCTGAGAGCAACGTAACATTACAAATAAGATAAATAAAGATTATCTTTGAGGTTTATTTTCTAAAAAATTACACATTTTTTTTTGTAAGGTTATTTTTTTGACAAATTGTGGGGAATTAGTTATTTTAGAAAAATTAATTTAATGTGAAAATACATTTTCGGGAGTAAAAACATTAATTTCAAGTTTAACATTGAAAATGACAGATTTTCGTATATAACTGCGATCTGCAAATTAATGTCAAAGCGGAGGATAAATTTGTTGCTCGTGAAAGCAACTGTTCACCTTAAAGAAACATTGAAAAAATTCCTCATCTCAAAAACTTTGGCAATAAAAAGGTTTTTTTTCCTAAAAAGTGTCTGGATTTTAAGGAAAAAAATTGTGAAATATGCCGTAAATATTGGCCAGCTGATCGGTGTGGTCGTTATGTCAGGGTGCTGCTTGATAAAAACATTGCTGAAAATTTCGTTTTTGAAAAGAAAAATAGAAACTTGTAGTAATTTAATTGATTACCAGTAGTAATAAAAAAAAGAATAAGGGAAAACACGTGTTTTTTTCTGCGTGTGAACACTTTTGGAAGGCTACGAGACTCATAAAAAACACAAATTCACATGATCTTTAACTTTCCTTTTATAAAACACTAGACACTTTTTCGGGGAAATGTTTTTTGTTGCCAAAGTTCAGGGAATGAGGAAATTGGGAAACACTTTTTCGCGAGCGAGAAAACGAAGTTCGACTTGGAAACTGACAGATAGTAAACAGAGTGCAGAGTCCATCTGGCTCTCTTTTATACAGACGAAACTTCCAGCCTGCCATGTGATCGGCTGACGTGCGGCGGCCATCTTTCTCGTGAAATCGGGTAATGTCTCTTTTTTTCAAAAAATCATATTTAGCTCTTTTTTTGGTAATCGAAATTGACTTTCCACCACTCCTGCAACTGTTTTATGTTTAAAAAATCTTATTCCTCCTCTTTCCTTTACCTTTTACAAAAAAAAGAAGTCAATATTAAAATCAGGTGGAAATCGTAATGTGAATTTGGTCGCTGTCGTGACCCAAAGTGAACAAAATTAAGGTACAAAATTTCTCATTCGAAGGCTCGATCAGCCTTAAGAAGTCCACGTTAGGTCCCGCCGTTTTGCCAAGGGAAACAGTGAAAGTGATCTAAAAACAGTTAAGTAAAACAGAATAATTATATGGCAGAGAAAAATACGAGGAGTTACAGTGAAAGTTTTAAAGTGTACTAAGTGCGTCTAAAGATTAACAGATATGAAAGACGGTTTAAGTTTTAAAATTGAAAAGCTCAATAGTGACAATTATCAAGTGTGGAAATTTAAATTGGAACTATTGCTTATTAAGGAAGGCAGGGTGTCTACTAACCGGGAAAACCGGGAAATAGCCGTAAATTTAAATTGTCCGGTAACAACGAGGAATTAACCGAGCATTTTGTGTCAAACCGGGAATTTTTTATTATGCTTAAACCAAATTTTATTAATATACTGATTTGTGTGAAAAAAATTGTTTTTATTTATATTTTTGTTGACTAAATTTATGAAAAAAGATGTGCTTAATTTAAAAGACGCGCGTAACTTTGAACGAACGTAACAGATTTTTCTTGTATTTCATTTAACATATTTAATAGTATATTGTGCATCAAGAGCAAAAAGGAGGTGTTTTCCGACAAGTACAAAATTTGCTGCCCGAGCAAAGCGAGTGCAGCAATTTGCACGAAGACGGAAAATCTTATTTCGCTCGAGGTCCACACGCTATTTTGTGCAACACCTGTTCAGGTAAAGCGCTAATTAATAATTGCTCGAGTACCTACCAGACGAAAAAGTGTGCAGAAAAATGCACTTTTCTGCACAGTATGCAGCAAAGTATACATTGTTGCTATGTGCAGCAATTACCTATTTTGCGTCTACTTTTCAGGCAAGATAAATGGTACTTTTCTTACAGGTGTTGCACAAAGTATATTTATAAACGTCATCGTGTGTAGAAATTTCAAAACTTGTGCAATTTATTTAAAGATTTTATAAGTGGATATGTAATCGTAATCATTTTGAAATATTTGAGGTTATGTTATACATTCCTGGGTATAAATCATTGAATAGAAAATCGTTAGTTAAAGATTTTTTTCCTTAAAAATTGCATTTTCTGAAAGTTTAAATAAAAATAATGAACATAATTTTAAAGGATTTTCTATTATGATTTTACACAATTTTAAAAATACGTACCTCAATACAAAATATAAATTAATTGAAACAGTTTGATATGTCCAGGGAGCGGGTCCTGCCCTATTTATAGAGCAGAACTTAACAAGTTAAAAAAAAAGGAGCTAAGGTGTCTTCAGATTAACCTTGGCAAGGGGAAGCTAGCGAAAGATCTCATGTTTTTGACGGCCATTCAGAGGGGGGTTGATATACTGTTTTTCAGTGAACAGTGTATGAAACCGAACCACTCTATCTGGTACCAGGATAAAACATGTAGATCTGGAATTCAAGTGTGCAATCCGGATCTAAGCGTCAGCGATTTCCTGGAAACCGACAAGGGGTTCGTTTGGATAGAGGTGGCAGGTATACGTATGTATAGCTGCTACTTCTCTCCGAACGATCGCCTTAAAGATTTCGAGGCCGAAATGCAATCTCTTGAAGAAAGCATAAAAGCTGTCAGCGGGAGGACCCTCATAACGGGAGACTTCAACGGTAAGTGTCCCGAATGGGGAGAAACCCGTTTAGACAGGAGGGGCACTTTGATAAGCGAAATGGTGGCCAGAAATGACCTGGTAGTAGCGAACCGGGGCCAGGAGTTTACATTTCGGCGACGCAAATCGGGATCAATTTTGGATCTCACAATTGTCTCGCCTAGCTTGGCACGGAAAATCAGGGAGTGGGAGGTGCTCGATGAAACAACCTTGAGCGATCACCAGTATATTGAGTTCGTTATCTCGATGGAAGAGCTTTTGAGGGGAAAAAGACCTGGTAGTCTTAGTAAGAACCCCTCATGGAACGTCGGTAAGCTCGATCAGGATAAGGCAAGAAAATACCTGGAAGAAGCCAAGCTGATCTCCGAACTTAATTGGATAAGGGAACCGGAAACGGTTGAGGAGAGAGTGCGTGCCGCGAGACGTGAGGTGATTGCAGCTTGCAACCACTACATGCCCCGACGTAGACGCGATTACTCCAGGAAGAGCTCAAATTATTGGTGGAACGACGAATTGGCAAAACTAAAAACAGAGTGCAATAAAGCGAGACGGAGATATACCCGCTCAAAGGGGAATTCCTCGCTAGAGCAGGAATGGCACAAAGCCAGAAAGGCTTTTAAACAGGGAATAAGACGTAGCCAACGGAAGTGCTGGAAAGACCTAATCAGCGACGTTGAAAACGACCCATGGGGACTGGCGTTTAAGATTGTGACCAAGAAATTGGTTATTAAACAACAGACCCCTGGTCTAGACACACCTGATTGGGTGAACCCTGAACTTCTTCTTAACCCTTTGAACGATTGCCTCAGGGCTGGAAGGTTCTTTATGAACTGGAAAAAGCAAAAGTTAGCTCTTCTCAGAAAAGGAGACAAGCCTCTAGAAAAGACGTCATCCTATAGACCCATATGTCTTCTGGACACAATGGGTAAACTTCTAGAGGCTATGATTTTGCAGAGACTTCAGGGTCTTCTGACTGGCGAAAATGACCTATCAAAAAACCAGTACGGTTTTCGCAAAGGCCGATCCACCTTCGACGCTATTTGGGCGGTGGTAGAAGAGGCAAAGAAGGCCAGAGAAGGCTAGGGGAAAAAGAAAGGATTTTGCGCATTAATAGCAATAGACGTACGTAATGCGTTTAATTCCGCGCGATGGAACATCTGCATCGAGTCGATGAAGAGGAAAGGGATACCGACCTACCTGTTGCGAATGATGGATAACTATCTTAGCGATCGGTGGATCGAGTATGAGGGTAAAACATTTCAGATTCGCGAGGAGATGACTTGTGGTGCCCCCCAAGGGTCGAAGGTAGGGCCATTCGTGTGGAACGTCATGTATGATGCTTCCCTGCCGATGAAACTACCTACGGACACCAAATCATTTGGCTTCGCGGATGACAAAATTATCGTATGCGGTGCGCAAACTACAGAAGTCCTTGGCATAAGGGTCAATGAAACTCTGCGACGAGTCAAGCGCTGGATGGACGCCAATGGTCTGGAAATGGCCTTGGAAAAGACCGAAGCACTGCTTGTCACGAACCGCAGATCCTTTGTTGCCCCACCTATTGAGATTGATGGGACTGAAGTAAAATGGAGTAACACCATAAAGTACCTCGGCGTTGAGTTGGATAAGAAGTTTAGCTTCAACCAACATTTAACATCCGCAACAATCAAAGCCATCCAATGTGGAGGAAATATTTCCAGGCTTATGCCTAACATTGGTGGTCCCAGGGAAGCAAAGAGGAGATTAGTAGCGAGCGTGGTACACTCGAGATTGCTTTACGCAGCTCCAGTGTGGGCATCACACCATCTCTATGAGACTACTTTCAGCCCAAAGAATAGTACTGTTGAGAATAGTCTCAGCCTACCGGACTATACCTACTAGCGCTGTGCAAGTCCTAGCAACCGTTCCGCCGATATATCTATTGGCTAAGGAAAGACAATATGTCTATCTCCTCGCCAAAGATCGGGCAATCTTGCTCCCAGAAGAGGACAGGCAGCGTCTAAAGGCCCAGATTCGTAGTATCGCGAGGAGTAGATTAGTCGAGGAGTGGCAGGTGAGATGGAATGGGGAATCTACCGGAAGGTGGACTTACCGCCTTATTCCCCACCTAGCTAAATGGATAGAAAGAGGGCACGGTGAAGTTAGCTACTACTTAACACAGGCGCTGACAGGTCATGGTTGTTTCAACGAGTATTTGAAACGTTTTAAATTAAGAAGAGAGGGATCGTGCTCGTATTGCGACGCCCCCGTGGACGCCGCGGAGCACACCCTCTTTGTTTGTAGATATTGGGAGGAGAAAAGGCAATATATGTTTTGGGTGGTGGGTACTGAAGTCACCCCCGAAAACATGATTGACCTTATGTTAAGGAATGTGGACTCGTGGCAGCACATTGAATCCTTCATTACCAGGTAATGAAAACCAAAGACATCAATGGTCGCAGGGGAAGAAACCAGGGTTAAGCTGGAGACAAAGGAAAGTAAGAAGGTAGGAAAGAAATCCGTATAGAATCCTCTACCTGTCGTCAGTTCGAAGCCCGCCGTTGATCGGTGGGGGTCCTTACCCCAAACGGTTTGTCGGCTGATCGAGATCTGATGCTGGGCTGAGGGATCTATGGGTATGGGTGGAGTTAGCACTCGGTGATGTTGGTTGCTTAGCTCAATCGTTCCGCTAAGTGTTAAGTACTCCTATGAAGCGAGCAAGGTTTAGTGGGTATTACCCAGAGATAAACTTGCTGGGGAATATTTATATTCCCAAGAAAACTATTCTCTGGGCTCGAGTTCCACACACGGAGAGCACCCTCCTTAAATGCTGCGTGCATCATTCATGGTAAGGTGTTCTTTATGGTGCGTAACTGCATTTTCCAAACCTCGTAATAAAAAAAAAAAAAATTGAAACAGTTCGATATATGCTATATGATTTTCACTTCTTTATAGTACTTATTTAATTTTGAATTGTTTTTGGCATTGTAATATTTATTTCTAAGGTTCTTAAAACTATCTTTATTTTAATAAAATTGTAAACTAATAAACTTTTTAGTATAAATTAATTGACTAATATGTCAAATAATTTTTAATTCATTAATTTTCTGTGAAGTGCTTTAAGTTAAGTAAATCAAATCTTTCATAGTTATAAATATTTCATATAATTTAATGATTTATTATTTTCTGTGTAAATGTATAAAAACTTAACTTCTTGTTAATGTTGCTTTTAAAATTATTTTTAAAATCCAAAATGTATTGAGAATTTTTGTGAATATCTTTGATCACTGATATTATTTTTTCTTTGAAATCATTATTCACTTGTTTATAAAATTCATAAAATTATTTTTTAAAAATATTAATTCAAATTTATATATTTATTGTATTTACATCATTTCCCATGTATTATTCTCTTCTCTCAATTTTCAGGTAATTCTACACAACGCCCAGTCAGACAACTTTCCAAAATGCTTGGAAACGAGAGGTTCCTTGGGTAGAAGAGGACAAGAAATCCTTTTATGCTCGTTGTACACTGTGTAAAAATAAAACTTTTTCATTTCAATCCATGGGCCGTACTGCGCTAACGAGCCATGCTAAAAGTAAGAGGCATAAGAAATTAACAGACTCTGCAAAAAAGTCAGTACCTATTTCAACTTTACTATCAGTGGAAACATGCTCTACATCGCTCAAAGAATCATCTCTCGCATCTGTTGATCTTCCAATTGCTTTAGAAACACCACCTAATTCTGTTTCATCGGTCGAAGTTTCTAGAAAAGAAAATGGGACATTTGGTACTCGTTTGTCAAAGAATTTGCTTGATTATTATGCAACTAAAGACGCTGTCACTGAAGTAGAAATTTTTTGGTGTTTAGAAACTGTTATGAACCACACTTCATTACGGAGCGCTTAAAGTAAAGGTTCTCCTTTTCCAGAGAATGTTTCCTGACATTCTTAAGACATTGTTAAGAATATGAAATTGCATAAAGATAAAATTGCCTACAGTATAGCTTATGGAATAGCTCCATTTTTTCAAAAAGAATTTTTGAATCAAATTAAAGGTTTTGACCACTTTGTCATTGAATTCGACGAAGCTTTAAATAAAATAGCAAAAAAGAATCAAATGGACTTGAATATTCGGTTTTGGGACAATAAGAAAAACCAAGTATGTTCTCGATATCTAACGTCAATTTTTCTTCAACATACCACAGCAATCGACCTTCTTAAAGAATTTCAAACAGCTCTTGGAGACATTGAGAATGAAAAAATTTTACAAGTGTCGATGGATGGACCCAACGTGAACTGGAAACTTATTAAATTATTCAATTCAGAATTGCGATCTAATTGTGATTCACCTAAATTACTAGAGTTGGGCTCATGTGGACTTCATGTTGTCCATGGTGCTTTTAAGACCGGAATTACTCAAGCAAGTTGGGGTTTAGTGCAATTTTTAAGAGCGTCTTACAATTTATTTAAATTTGTGCCAGCTCGACGTGCATCATTTACAGAAGTAACTGGATCCACTGAATTCCCACTGGAATTTTGTCAAGTTCGATGGGTAGAAAATTCAATTGTTGCACGAAAATTGCGAAATATTTTGCCACATTTGGAGAAATACGTAAAACATGCTCAAGAATCAAAGAAACCACCGACTTGTCACAGTTTTACGATTGTTGCTAATGCATTATCTAACAAACTGTTGCCAGCAAAATTAGCCTTATTCCAGTCTTTAGCTGAGGATTTAGAGCCTTTTCTCCCAGAATTCCAATCAGATGCTCCCTTAGCACCTTTTTTGTTTGATGAACTAAACCTTTTGCTTAAAAATTGCATGACACGTTTTGTGGATGAAGATATATTAAGAAAATCTTTTTTACATAAAATCGATGTGATGAAAAAAGTAGATAAAAAGTACATCAATTTGAAAGTCGCCAATGATTTTGATTTAGGTTATATTACTCGTGATGCTTTACAAAAATGCAAAGATGTAAGTCTTAAAGATGTTCTTCTATTTAAGCAAGATTGCCGTAAATGTCTGCAGTACTTAGTTCATAAACTAATGGAAAAATCACCATTAAAATATCCATTGACAGAAGTTATCACCTGTTTAAACCCGTCATTAATAGCTGCCTTTGCTAAGTCGGGTGAAGCAAAGTTACGATCACTCCTATATATTCTATTAAAATCTAATTTTCTTTGCGGCAGCATTATTCAAAATGCAGAGCGTGAGTATAAAGCCCTGGTGGCAGATCATTTTGTTATTCAATAATTTAAATTATTTAATCGAAAAAATTCGAGACTGGACGATTTTTGGTGGGACTTACTCCTTTCAAAGGGATCCGAATTAATGTCAGAAAATCTTCGGAAAGTATTAAAACTAGTTCTTACGTTGTCCCATGGAAATGCTGCTTTGGAAAGAGGGTTTTCTGTAAATCGTGAAATGTTGGTAGAAAATTTAAAGGAAGAGACACTTATTGCTCATAGAATAATATATGAATATTTGACAAAAGTACAGGATCTTAAATCTTTGATCATCACAAATCCTTTAATTCATTCTATGAAAAATGCCCACGGAAAGTATCAGGATGCTTTAAAAAGACGTCAACAGAAAAGGATTGAAAAAGATAAATAAAAAAAAATGAAAAATGAAATAAAAACCAAAGAAAAGGAACTGAAAATCAAAAAAGCAAAATTATACTCGCAGAAATCTCTAAGTCAATTGCTTTTATTGATGAACATCAGTTAAAAGACTTGCATAAATAATACTCGTTTTTATGTTACCACATAGTTTTTAAAAATTATATATTACAAGTGTTTTATTAAAAATACTTAACTTTAACTTTAAATAAAGTTACATTAATTTCTAAGTTTCTAAAGAATTTTTGAAAAGCTTTGTGATATTTAAATGTAGCAACTGAAAGTCTGAAAACTATGTGCTTATTAAGAAATTAATATAAAAATATATTTTGTAAAAATACTACAATGCTGTGTCTACGTATCATATTATATTAAAAATTATATTTGCATTTAAAATATGTTTACGACAAATAAATACACATTTAAATGGAAAAAAACAATGATTTCACTAAAATATCTTAATTTTTTTAACCATTTGGAGATCTATTTATGCTCAAAATAAAATTGAATTAAATTTAGTAAGAAAAAATGAACCGGGAAAATCCTGAAAAAAACCGAGAAAACCGGGAAATAACTGGGAATTTCGTGAAACAAAATTAGTAGTCACCCTGGGAAGGACTCTGGAGGGTCATCAATGAAGAAAATCCAAAGGAAGCAGATGAAAAATGGAAAATTCTTGATAATAAGGCACGTGCAAACATTGGATTACTGGTGGAAGATAAGCAACTTATTTACATCCGGGAAGCAAAAACAGCTCGTGAAGCTTGGAATTCTCTACAGCAACACCATGAAAAATCTAGTTTAACAAACAAGGTATTTTTACTGAAACGAATTTGTACTTTGAAATTAGAAGAAAATGGCAACATCATTGAAAACATAGATAGTATGCTAAATTTAGTTTACAAATTAGGATCTCTCGGTGAATCATTAAAGGACAATTTAGTTGTAGCAATGATTGTTGTAAGTTTACCTAATTCACATGGAACGCTGGTCACAGCATTAGAATTAAGATCTAAAGACGATCTTACTTTAGATTTTATAAAAGGTAAACTTATAGATGAATACCAGAGATGCATTCAGACAAATTCAAGCTCATCATCAAATGAAACAGCAATGAAAACTTCTTCACATGCACGTAAAAAATTTCCATGTTATTTTTGTAAAAAGATTGGACATCAGAAAAAAGATTGTAGAAAATATAAATATTGTAAAGAGAAAAAAGATAAAAAAGAAAAAGTAGAAAACGATAAAGCAAATTACTGTCTCAAGGTAAATAAAGAAAATATCAAGAATAATGAGTGGTTTCTAGACTCAGGAGCTTCTGGTCATATGGTCAACTGCCGTGATTTTTTCCTCTTTTACAGCCATCAACAGTACAGTAGAAATGGCAGACAGGGAAACGACAGCCAAGGTTTTAGGCATTGGTACAAGAATAATAAAATGTTTAAATGAAAAGGGCTCTCAGGTCTAAATTACTCTGAAGCATGTGCTTTACGTTCCAAGTTTTAAAAATAATTTACTTTTAGTTCGAAGGATAACCAAGAATGGACACAAGGCTATATTTTCGGGTCCAACGTGTAAAATAGTTTCTAATAATAAAGCTATAGCTATCGCCACAGATTATGGAAACATCCTCTATAAATTGGAAACAGTAAGGAAAATAGCTTCTGCAGCGACAACTGAAGATTACCATCTTGAAGATTGCCAACATAAATGGGACAAAAGATTTGGCCACCGTGATTTGGAAGCAATAAAGGAACTTGCAAAGAACGAACTAGCATCAGGTATACAAATTAAGGTTTGTGGATTAAGGATAAATTGTCAGTATTGTATAAAAGGGAAAATGACTCGTAAACCATTCCCAAAAGTAGCGGATTCTAAATCTAAAGAAATATTAGTTAGATGTTTGTAGTCCCATGTGGACAACCACGCCAAGTAACAAAAGATATTTCTTAACAATTATCGATGATAACAGCAGATATAAAGTGGTTCATTTAATGTAGTACAAAAGTGAAGCGTTTAAATTTATAAAAGATTTCGTCGAATTAATAAAGACTCAACATTTCAAGAAACGAAAAATAATTCATTCAGATCAAGAAAGGGAATATGTCAACGGTGATCTGAAAAATTATTTAATTAAGGAAGGTATACATATGCAATACACAATAGCGTATTCACCACAACAGAATAGAGTTGCAGAAAGAAAAAATAGATCGTTGGTGGAAATGACAAGATGTATGCTCATCGATGCAGAAATGGACAATAAATATTGGGGTGAGATAATAAATACAGATACTTATCTTTAGAATCGATTGTCCACTAAATCAAAATTAAAGACGCCATATAAATTGTAGCACAAGGCAAAACCAATTGTAAAATACTAACATGTGTTTGGCTCAAAAGTTTTCGCACAGTAGATATCATGTTCTAATTATCACTTAAAGATCCAGAGGAGAATGAAACGGAAAATTAATTTAGAGATGTTGCGGAAAGTGAATCAGAAGAAGGATTTAAAGATGTCGAAGAAAATTTTAATACAAATCCGTCAACGGAAGATAATGAAGCAAAACAGCAAGAAAATCGATACCCTACAAGGAGTAATAAAGCTGGACATGCAAAAAACAAGATTGCGTATCATTATCATCTACCGAAGCAAAATATATTTTACTCGCGGAAGCTGCACAGGAAGGCGTATGTATTAAGCAACTATTTGGATATTTTTGAGTGAAACAAGAAAAGTTTACAGTATTTGAGGACAATAAAAGTTGTTTAAAGTTAATAGACAATAAACGATTTAGTAATAGAACGAAACACATCTCAACAAAATACCATGTCATTAGAGATTTGAAAAGAAAAGGGATTATAGAACTTGAATATTGTTCGACAGAATTTATGTTACCGGATATGTTGACAAAGCCATTAAACAATATTAAGTTAAGTTATTTTAGAGAAAAGTGCGGGCTACAGTAAATTTCAATGTATGTGCCATCGTTGAGGAAGGGTGTTAGAAGTGCAACGATGAAGAACCCAGTACTTATCCCAGTACTGAACCCAGTTCTGAACCCAGTACTTCTTCCCAGTACTGAATCCAGTACTACTTTTTTGTAAGGGTAAATAAGAGCTACCCTAATAAATATATATGTCGTAGGCAAATAGAAACATCCGTCGTTTAGCTTCATGCCAAGGCTTTTAGCTAAACGCGGGCGAATTAAAAAATTTTTACGAAAAATATTCTTTTATCTTATTAGTCTAGATTCATTTAGTCGTTTAGATGAATGACTCGTCCTTCACCTAAACGCCCAAAGCGCGTCAGGCCAATAGACAAATTGATTTCTATTGAAAAATAATAAAGATTTTAATTTACTACCATTTTTAAATTTTGTTTATCAATAAACGTTTATTTACTTTGTATGTAAATATTGCCATTCGCAATAATAATTTGATATTCTGAAAGTCACTTTAAAAGTATTCTAGAATTTTGAAAATAAAATTTGAAGCTGCGCGTGGAAAAGGGGCCTAACCGACAAAAAGTCTATTTTGAGAAAAACGGAAAAAATTGAAATTACTTTTTATTAAACAAACAATAGCTTAAAACGTTTTAAAATCAGGTAAAAATTATATAATACATTAATTTCTTTAAGATTTTACTTTCTTTAATATAAAAACTTAGCGAAAATATTCTTTATAGTGGAAGATGAATCTAAACAGACATTTCATATAGATCCCTCCTCCACAATACAGAATTTTTTAGTTTGTAAAACAATATTTTAATTAAGTTTTCTTTATTTAATGTCCTTTGAAATAATATACCATTGAATCAAAAAAAATCAGACTCAAATTCCTCAACCGTATCCCAAGTGAGTCCGGCTATCCAAGACACGAGTCAAGAGACTCTACGAGGGCTAGTGGAACCGCTAGAAGAATCTCGAGTACAGGACCCGTGTGTAACTTGAACAGTAGTTGAGGAAAGGATAAGGAATCGGACAGACCCAGACACCATTAGGGACAACAACCCTCCCCAAACCGATGTTGCTCAACCATCCACGTCATATCAAACTAGGGCTCAGAAGGCAAGAGAAGCCGAAGACACTATTGTGATCAATGACAGGATCGAGAGAAAAGACGGGGAGAATCCATGGAAAACGAACCAAGTTATTCTGTCAATCCTGCGATCAAGTGGTGCGCCAGAAGTTATCGTTACTCCAGAAGAAGAGACGCCATTACGATTAAGGGTCCTGGAACCACCGGACAAGGAGATCGGTTTTACCATGCGAGTCAAATTACAAAGGACGAACGAGCTGAACTTGATGAACTCGTGTCGCGTGTAATTAAGCCACCTCCACCATCACCTCCTGCCACGGATCGAATTGTCCACAGCCTTGACGTCCTAGGACACCCGCCGATAAAGCAAAGGTACTATCGGGGGCAGCCTAAGGTCCTGGCTGCAATGCAAGAGGAGACAGCACGATTGTTGTCGGAGGGGATAATAGAGCCGTCTAAAACCGGATGGTCCAGGGCGGTAGTTATGGTCAGGAAGTCCGAGGCGACCTACTGATTCTGCGAAGACTACCGGAAGCTAAAGAAAGTGGCCAAAAAGACGTCTACGCCCTCCCCAAGATAGACATGGTCCTCGAAAAATTGAGAGCCGCGAAGTATATAGCAACGCTCGACTTAAAATGGGGCTATCACCAGATCCTCATGGCAGAAGACAGCAAGGAGTATACGGCTTTCACAGTCCCAAGCATGGGTTTATTCCAATTTAACCGGATGACCTTCGGAATGTCTGGGCTCCCAGCCAAGTTCCAGCGACTTGTAGACTCTTTAATAGGTCCCGAGATGGAGCCGAACGTTTACGCGTATCTTGACCATATCGTAATCGTAAATGAGACGTTCCAGGGGCATAAAGAGTGGATAGCCCGAGTCGCGCAAAGATTGCAAGGCGCAGGATTGACAATAAATCCAAAGAAATGCGAATTCGGCCGATAAACCATTCGTTACCTGGGATTTCTCGTAAACGAAGAAGGACTTAAAGTTGACCCCGAGAAAATTGAGCCCTTAACGTAATATCCGACCCCGACCACAGTCAAGCAATTGAGAAGGTTCCTAGGCATGATCTCGTGGTATCGTCATTTTATACCACAGCTTGCAACAGTGGGCGAAACTCTCAATGCATTGCTCAGAACAAACGTTGCCTGAAAATGTAAAAATCCAAAGCAATATGCGTTCGAGCAACTGAAAAAGTTAGTCACGACTTCACGGATATTGACTTATCCCGATTTTGAGATTTCTTTTGATCTTTACACGGACGCAAGTGATTTCGACGTCGGAGCGGAACGGAAGTATTCCGTTACCGAAAATTAATGCCTAGTGGTAATATGGGCTGTGCGAAAATTCCGCCCTTACTTGGAAGGTTTCCATTTTACGGTCATCACTGACCACAGTTAGCTGCGCTGGCTACACAATCTTCACAATCCTACCGGTTGACTGGACAGATGGGCCCTAGACCTCCTCGAGTATGACTTTGAAGTCATTCACCGGAAAGGTTCCGAACATTTCATTCCGGACCCCCTTTCACGGATGTTTGAGGAGGAAATGGCTATCCCGATAGCTGCCTTAGACCCGGTGATAAATAATTGGTACAGCCAACGCAGACAGGAAGTACTAGAAACCCCCTGAATGTTTCATGACTGGAAAGTGTCCGACGGCATGCTTTATCGCTATTCACCAAATCCGCTTATTGACTCGGTAATGAAGGACCTAGATGCGTATGGTATCCGACACTCATTTACTATGGTGTATCACGCACAAGCGGACCCAGTGGAACAAATAAACAGAGTTCTCAAGACAATGATCTCTGCGTATGTAGAGAAAGAGCATAGGCGTTGGGACGTCTATCTAAAAGATTTCAGGTTTGCCTACAACACAGCGGTACATAGTACAACAGGGGTTAGCCCGGCTTACCTGAATCTCGCTAGAGAGCCACGCCCATGCAATAGTTTGCGCAAAGAGGTCAAAGAGCCGGTCGATCCCGTTCCGGCAGATCCAACCGAATAGCAGGAGAGAATGTTAAAACTTAGCGAATTACAGGATCTCGTGATCTTGAACCACGAAAACGCGTTCAACAAACAAAAGAGCTACTACGATCGACGTCGACGTCACGCAGGTTTTCAGGTCGGAGATAAGGTCATGCGCAAAGGCCAAGTCACCTCCAACGTGGGAAACACAGAGTCTAGTAAAGAGAAAATTTCCTGTAACCAAAGTCCTAACAAAGGTACATTTTTCCACAGCCGAAAAGAGGGAACTCTTAGAGAGAGCATAAAGGAGACAGGAGGCCATCGATGACTTCCAACGGGACCTCCAAAGAGTTGAAGTGTTGGAGGTGGAAGAACAGGTGACCGCCAAACGACGTTGGGAAGGCCAGAAAGACACCAGGCGGTCGAAGGAGATGCCGGCCTACTCTACGCACCGGAGGCACATAGGTCTGAGAGATCCAGACCCCGAGAGGCAGAAAAGTGGGAGCCGGCGGGTCACATCCGGCCACCCGAAGCCGTAGTCTTAAAAAGGGAAGGACAGAATCAGGTCAAACGGAGCCGGACTAACAAGCCCCCTATGCACATTAGAAAGCTAGAAAAGAGGCGAAAAGAAGGCCGAAGACTAGCGGCACAGGGGCGGGAGGAAGCTCGCTGCGAACGTGCCGAACGGAAAAGGCAGGCCGAAGAAAAACGCGCCTGGCAACATCATCGGCAGCGTAGCCGCGTAGAGGAAAGTAACCGCTGGGCTAGAAACGTCAATCTTAGAAGAGATGAAAAGGAGCGCAAGGCGAAGGCCCGCCAGCAAGAGTTTTGACGCCGACATCAGTCAGTCTTACAGCGTCGCGAGCAAGAGTTATCTCAGAAGGAGGCCGCCCTCCAAAATCCAAGGGCACAATCGAGGTTCAAGGAAGTGGACAGGCCAGCATCCCAGAAGTTGGAACCACCGGTGAGCCGAAATGCAAGGTCAGCGAAGGAATACTCTAAGAAGATTACCGAGTCGGAAAAAGAGATCGTCCTACATTCAGCAGGGCGCGGGACCCGTCGACGCGGCAAAAACTGAAAAAAAATTTATGTATAAAATGAGTTTTTTGTGGTATTTTGTATATCTGTATTCTAAGTTCAGCCCCCTCACTGACACGTGAGTGTGTGGGGGGTGTATAATAAATCACAAAAATTTTATATTTTTTTGAGGTAAATGTCGAATTGGAGTCACTGAACCCATTCACTACCCACTAGAGAATAGGAGGGGATAATTAACTCCAGAGACCACCTAGGCTAGTCAAATATCAAGTTTTAGTTCCGAGGACCTTTCTAGGTGAGCGTAGAACTCGAATAGAGTTTCAGAGGTCAGGAAAATTTATAGAGATGAGACTTAGAGGTAAGTGGACAGGACGGTCTGGGTTAAGAGTTAAACTAGGTTCAAGCCAGAGCCAGGCTTATGGGTTCAAAGCCTTATGAGATAAGGGAAGGAGCAATGATGTGGTACGGCTCGTCTGCTCTTCAGAGAGAGCCGAATGCAAATATGAGCCTTCGATTTGGATGAGAGAGGAGACCGGGATTAGAATCACGCGAATAAGCAAGAGCGGGTACGCTTCGGCTATGTCCGGGGGAGTTGTAACGTGGTTTTTGAGAAAACACACGTTGGTAAACAAACCTCCGAGATTTCGCTGAAGCTAACCTTACCTGATCGCTGGGCACACGGAAAATTAGAAGAATTAAATCTGCGAAACACTCACAGTACGCACTCAATACAAATTACCATTTGTTTGCCGACGTTGATCTTATGTAAATTAACTGATTCTTGATATTTTGTAAAATCGTCTGTTTTGATTCTCGATAACACGATGTAAAACTGATAACTACCTTCAGTAGTAATTGTAAATTACCGACGCGAGTCGATCGGCAAAAACACAACACCGCACCGACACACTGGACGACGAGGCCGATGTAGAGGATCCGGACGGTCGATGTCGTGATCGTTGGCAAGCTGATCAAACCTTGTTACATCTGGCCAAATAGACGGCGCATGGTGACAGCTAGTCCTGAAAGTGACTGCCAGTGGGAAGCAGCGGACGGGCAGGAACAGCAAACTAGGGCCACCAATCGGCAAGCGCATGAACCAACTTTGCGTGCGCCGGGCCCTGGAGAGCTCAGTGTATTCTGAGACGTGAGCGCAACACGAGTTGTGAAAATTCGGACAGTGAAAACTCACAACGGAGAGGAAATCTGTCAATCGTTGCAGAGGTTAGAGGCGTCGTCGGCGGATCTCAGAATAGCGGATGGATTCACTAGGAGTTCTGAAACTGCTCGAGGGTCAGTTTCTCTTTTCCAAATCCGAATTGGTGGCTCTAGGAGCATTATTGTGCGCGGTTGCGACTGTGCTGAGCCAAGGTGCTCAGTATTATTTTTTTTCTGATTCTTGTAAATCGTGTTTTTAGATTAGTTAATAATTTCATTAAAGTAAAATTTAGTCAACTCGAGTTATTTTATTGTGTTTTACCAGTAATAAAGCGCGAGTGTCTCTCGATTTATAAGTGTGTTCGTGTATCTCTTTCTCTCTCTGTCGTACGCAAGAAGGTGCACACCGGGAGATAGCAGCTAGCCGGCCGGTACCTAGACCAGGGGATCTCAATCTCGGTAGAGCCAGGGTGGAAGTTTCCACCTGGCGTAGAAATAAATTCAAACGGGCTTCGCGGAAATCTCGCAAGTTGAAAGCGTAAGGTTTGCGAGTCGAGATCGTCTATCCGACATTGTGGTAAGTTAGTCTATTTCACATAACCTTTCTCTCTCGCACGCATTGTCGCTACGAGCTGCGTGTGTAAGAGAGAGAACGAGCTGGGGACAAATTGCGCACTGGGATATCAAAGCCACAAAAATTCTCGATATTATTAATCCACATTTCTATACGTTTGTTAAAACCATTTCACGAGTGTAAAATGTAAAAAACAGTTTTATTATACATAATTAGAGATTTAAACAACTAATATCTTCACTAAAATCAAAGAAATAGAGAAATTCCAGGTGCAACTCGCAATAAATGTAATTTTCATTAAGCCATAACTTTTTGAGCAATCATTCTTGATGCTTAGGGTTTTTGACATTTATTCATGGCTTCTGAAAGATAAAAAATGATGTATTAGATAAGTGTGCCAGTTGTAATATTCGAGATATTGAGCTGCTTATAACTGTAACTGCTTTTTAAACCTGACTTATAAACATCGTTGAATATTTAAAATACTCGTTGAGCGATCATTATTTAACATTCGCCCAAATAAAATTTACACCTTTATCTGTCCACGAAAAGAATTCTGGGTGGTAGAATATTATGCCACTTAATATTTCTATAAAATCGTACTGGGATAACGCGCATCGTGTGTGTAACTCGTTGTGAAAAAATGGTTTTTCGACAAGCACAACAAATCATATTAAAAAAAAGTACATACCCTTGTGCAATCTCTTATTTTAGTATAAATGAACATGTGTGAAAAATGTTCAACCCTAAAAAAAATATTAAGGGTTGATATTTCATGATTTTTTATGAGAAAATGTGCTAATTAGCAAATTAGCCTGTTTCAAAGTGCTATTTCAATTATGCCTGGTAGATTGTTGGTAAATGTAAATTGAGGATATATCTACCAATACAGGTAAAGTTAGAAACTTTATTTGAGACCATTTTCTCTGAAAAATACGTTTTACCTGCACTCATAACCACAAAAATCTAAAATATGGTTTATATCAAGGAGATATTTAAAAAAATTAATCACGCGGGTTAAAATTTACTTATATTTAGTTAAAAAATGATAATTTATGGTAGAAAAAATATGCCACTAGAAAAAAATAAATTTTTTTTAAACAAAAACTGCCCAGCTCGTGAGATTTCCCCATATATACAACTAAATTATTTCAAATTTTCTCAGAATTATGACGTCAAACATTTTTCAATCGTAAGTAAGTTGTCCACTTGGTTTGTGTGACGAAACCTACTATACCGACTTTTATTTCGACAATTCAAGGAATATTAAATGATCTTTTTAATCAAGTTGAAATCGTTTAGATTAAATTATTTAAAATTTGAAATCTGTGAAAAAAATATAGAACATTTAGCTCCGCTGGGATGCAAACGCGGGTCTTTTAATTAGCGCTTGACTGCTCTAACCACGAAGCTACAAAGGTCCATGTCAGATGTAATTTCAACCGCCAATTGAAAGTCCCGAGTTCGAATCCCGGCGGAGTTAAATGTCCGATATTTTTTCACAGATTTCAAATTTTAAATAATTTAATCTAAACGATTTCAACTTGATTAAAAAGATCATTTAATATTCCTTGAATTGTCGAAATAAAAGTCCGTATAGTAGGTTTCGTCACACAAACCAAGTGGACAACTTACTTACGATTGAAAAATGTTTGACGTCATAATTCTGGGAAAATTTGAATTCTAAATATAAAGACGAAATAGTCATAGCTATATGAAGCGTTAATCTGTGAAATTATATCTTACATGGACCTCTGTAGCTTAGTGGTTAGAGCAGTCAAGCGCTAATTGTTTGTGAGTGTTTGAGTTAGTAGCATAAGACTACTTCTAAACACAATTTAAACTCCACTTACAGATTTTGCATTCATTTTTGTCAAACCGAAAATCATCAGGAGCCTGGTGTCCAAAAAGACCTTTATTGCAAGTCCGTTTTCTTCCTGTTGTCCATCAATTAGGTATTCAATTGAACGAAAACCCTTCAGTGAAGTGTAGTCAGTCCTGCTTCCTTTAGGTATTAATACGACCTTTATATATATGGAATATAACCCAGGGTGAGACTTGACCTAGTAAGCCCTCCTACCAACCCTATCTCCTCACCCGCCCTTTGTAGAAAGGAAGAAGACGCTTTTCGAGGACTATAATTAACCCGGGGAAAAGCGGCCTGAGGCCAGGATACTGGTTCGCCACTACCAGACCACAAAAAGCCCGGAATGTATGACCGAATCAGGTGTGCCAGTGTCTCCTCGTCTGATTCCAACACGTTCTATATGTGGTAACTTAATAGTAACCAGAACAGCATCTGAACTTTTAAGTTGAAATTAATTGAGGCCCACCGTGTCCGAAAATTATATGTTGTTTAGGCTAACAGTTGAAATTTTTTTTTCAAACATAATGATCATTTTGTTATGCTGGGACATTATGAATTTATTCCTACTTAAAATCTAGACTAAACTGTCCGGTTTTATCATAAATTAATCCGAAATCTGTCAGGAATCAATCCGAATTAGTCCGACATTAGTCTGACACAAAAATTTTGATCTGAAATAAACCTGGAACAATCCAAAACGTGTCCGGCAAACAATTCTTGCAAAAGATTCCGAAATTATTTTAACTTAAAGTGAGGTCCATTTATCGTCCGGAATTTGTCCGTGAACAATTGTAAGATTCGGTTTAAACTCTGGTTTAGTCCGTCATTTATCCGGCAATCAATTTCGAAATTATTTATAGTCAAAGTGGAATCCGTATATCGTCTAGTCCTACTGCACTTCCTATATCTCCCTTTTTAGCCTGTAATAAACCGAACTCTATCCGGATTTAAAAACGAGTGCCCGATTATATCCGGACTTTAACGGACTCTATTCAGTTTGTAAAAAGAATGCCAGATTATTTTTATACTAAACCGGACTCTATCCGGTTGTGAAAGCGAGTGCCGGATTATATACGTACATCGACACACTCTTTCCGGATTGTAAAAAGATCTTAGAGTGACTAAATTTTGCTTGATGTGTGTATGATGTGTGTTAAAATAGTTCAAATTGATTGTCATGTTAGACCAATTTTTGGTGTATAAATTGAAGTGGTAATTTCAAAAATAATTTTTAGGTTTATGAGATTGGCAAATCTGAGCGAACAAAACGTCGCAATGCTAAATTGATGAAGACAAAATTTTATTCTATTACGCCTTCCTCTGATCCTTTACTTTTTCTCAAATGAAGACAACATAGAAGAATTTGAACTAGTAATTTGCATATTTTATAGGGTGGCTCTTATTTACCAAGTTGAAGATAACTTTTGGGCCCCCCTCTATATCAAATCTTTGGCCAAAATTATGAAAAAATTCGATAAAGAAATTGATTTTAATTTTGATTAACCCTCTCCCGTAAGCGCCTACTTTTCCCATGTAAAATACATGGGATTTTTTTAACTTTTGGTTTTTTCCAAATAATTCTTCACCTTATCATAATTTTTTTAACCGGTTTAAATATTCTTAAAGTTCATATTTTTACCTTTAAAATGACCTATTATACTTATATTTTTTATTTATAATTGCATAAGTTTTGAAGCTTTTAATTCAGAGATTAATAGATTTAGCAAAATTTTACTAGTTAAAGTGAAAAAGTCGAACACACTTGTTGTTTATTATCAATCGATAGTTTTTATTTGAGATTTATTTATTTTATTTTTTAAAAATACTCTAATAGGTTTTTAAACACATTAAAAGACAACAATTTTTATTAAAATAGGACTTTATTCACTTACTCTCATTTTTTTACAAACAGTCTTTTTTAACGCATTTGGGTAGTTTTTTTTATACTCTTCAGTAACTTGAAGCAAATACTGTTTTTGTGATTCATCTTTTGTAATTACGTTAAGATACTTTTCAGCTCTTTGGACATTTCGTTCTGCTACATCATTAACAACTTCTAAGTTTTTAACAATATTTAAGCCCTGCAAGTAGGACGAAATGTCCAAAGAGCTGAAAAGTATCTTAACGTAATTACAAAAGATGAATCACAAAAACAGTATTTGCTTCAAGTTACTGAAGAGTATAAAAAAAACTACCCAAATGCGTTAAAAAAGACTGTTTGTAAAAAAATGAGAGTAAGTGAATAAAGTCCTATTTTAATAAAAATTGTTGTCTTTTAATGTGTTTAAAAACCTATTAGAGTATTTTTAAAAAATAAAATAAATAAATCTCAAATAAAAACTATCGATTGATAATAAACAACAAGTGTGTTCGACTTTTTCACTTTAACTAGTAAAATTTTGCTAAATCTATTAATCTCTGAATTAAAAGCTTCAAAACTTATGCAATTATAAACAAAAAATATAAGTATAATAGGTCATTTTAAAGGTAAAAATATGAACTTTAAGAATATTTAAACCGATTAAAAAAATTATGATAAGGTGAAGAATTATTTGGAAAAAACCAAAAGTTAAAAAAATCCCATGTATTTTACATGGGAAAAGTAGGCGCTTACGGGAGAGGGTTAATCAAAATTAAAATCAATTTCTTTATCGAATTTTTTCATAATTTTGGCCAAAGATTTGATATAGAGGGGGGCCCAAAAGTTATCTTCAACTTGGTAAATAAGAGCCACCCTAATATTTTATTACATTCAATTGTTATAAATAATATGATATTCATGGACCTTTTGAAGAGTGGTATGTTTTTGATAATACTCAAAATATATATTTTGTTATTGTAATATAAATACAACATTCAGTTTTCGCTTACTGAACATTTAGCAAATGAGCCAACTAGTATTATTTCTAAATAATAAAATGGCGAAAATATTTCCATTAACGAAAATAATTATATTAGACTTGAAAAACATGTTAAATATGTACTTTTAAATATTTCTCAGGGTATACAGCAAACAGGAAAGAAATCGTTTAATTGTAATCATCAAAGTAAATGATCTCAGGAAGGTCCGAGGAATGTAAATTTTTTTTTTTTCGTCAAGCAACATTTTGGCGGCCAAGGTTCTCCGACCTTTTAAGAATATAATTTATTCAATAATATTTATTTAATAATGCTATAAGAAATTTTAGCCTGAAGAGGTCGGTAAACCATGGCAGACGAAACGTTTTTTGACGAAAAGAATAAAAAATTTGTATTCCTCTGACCTTCTTGAGATAATTTCCTATGACGTTTACAATTAAACATAAAATATGGAAGGAGATACATGGGAGGGTATTTTTCTAGGAAATAAATTATTATTATTATTATTATTATGACTATGATTAAATTTTATTTTTTACAGTTGCAATCCTGCATACTTATACATTAAGTTTATGGTAACGGTCTCTTCATCCCGACCTACCTGGATGACAACCTTTTAATGAAAATTTGTGTAACCGAGATGAAATGATGTAGGAAGCTCCATTGTCAGCCTTACTCAGAATCAGATTCCTATAAAAAACAATCCAACTGTTTAATTATTAATTATTAGTTCGCGTGTGTGATTTAAAATACGTAAAATACGTAATAATTGTAATGTTATAAAAAAGCAAAGCACTTTTTAAAAAATTGTAATATTACAGTAAGAGTTTTTTTAAATCGTCATAAACTTGAATAAAGCAGTATACTTAGAGAAAAAAAATCCTACAGTAAATACAACAGTATTTACTGTCACAAATATAACAGTATTTAACATAGAACTAACAAACCTATGAATCCTGATCTTTAATAAAAAAAAGGGAATGCGTTGTTAAACTTTAATTACTGTACAACACTGAAAAAAAAATTTCTTTTTACAAGAATAAAGTTATGTTTACATTGATTGCATTAAATGAAATCGTTTTTATGCTTGTTCCAAGAATAAGATATTTGGAGTAAACTCTGGTCTGCTTCTATCCAGTGGCGGTTCCAGACTTGGTTTCTGGAGGAGGTCATATATGAGAAAGAACACTAAAGTGTTCTCTCTCTCTCTCTCTCGCTCTCTCTCTCCCATACAAATCTAAGTTAGCTCCAGGGGGGTCATGACCCCCATGTGACGCGCAAAACAGTTTAACATAAACTCAAATTCTTGAGTCTATAACATTTTATACTAGGACCGATTATAAGCATAATTCATACTTGATCCAATGCATTTTTGCATTGGCACAAGAAAATCTTTCTCTCAGTAAAAGAAAACTATATGTGAGAAAACAAACGAAATATATGAAACAAGAAATACCCCGTTCGGGTATTTATTTCAATTTATAAGTTATTTGTTTGAGTAGCGTGTTGTGATAATAGAAATAACATGTGGTTAAAATAATTCGAAAATTTGGGATAATATACACCGAAAAAAATATCTTCTTTTTTTGAGCGGAACATTCCTATCATAAAATCCTCTTGAGTTTTTTTACTTAAAATGAGCTAATTATACCACAACCAATAGTTTTTTCCTCTGTTTTGGAGAGGAAAAATATTAGAAGACGACTCTCACGGTTTAATCTTTCGTTGAGAGTAATCCACTACTTTTGATAGGAAACATCCGATCAAAAGTAGAGGAATATCCTCTATATCGTATTTGCACATGCGCACTCAGTAACAATTGTATCGCGTCGCGTCGCGTCGTCAGCTTTAACGTTTATTTTCACCTTTAGTTTTCGATTGTGGAAGACAATTTACAGTGTGTTTTAAAAGATTTAAGACTGGATGATAATATTTTAGTGTTCTTTGCACATAATAATATTTTGACTTGATTATTTATTTGTGTACGAATGTGAAATTAAAGTAAAAGACCAATATAACCTAGCAGTGTGACATGTTTATTTTACTCGCGTATTTAATAAAACAACATACAAAATGTTCGAATATTGATGAATATTCCTTTCTTTATGTGAATCAATGAAGGTAGTTAGTGATTTTAACTTTCTTTAAATGATTTAAAGTAATTTATAAGTGTGAAAGAGAAAAAGTTTACCCTATGAGAAGAAAGTTCCTCTCATTTTGATGAGTATAACATCCTCTCAAAACGAGGGGAATCATTTTGATACCATATTGTAGAGGAAAAAAAGCATCAAAATGAGTGGATTCCGCTTAAAAACAGAAGATATTTTTTTCGGTGTAATACTCGGCGACATTGGCGTAACTTGGTTTTGAGCCCCCCCCCCCCCGCAGAAAGTAAAATTGGGCCCCCTTCGGAAATTTCAAACGAAATTTTAAACTATCCCACTTTTAATCAATTCAATTTTTTATTTGTATGAAAAACTGTTAATTTCGTTTATTATTTGTTAAAATATATGGACATATCTCAAGAGCCTTTAACTTTTATGTCCCTTGGATATATCTAGATGATTTTGATATATTTTTTATTGATTTTTGTTTTAAAATGGTTATTATAATATGAGTTACTTCTCTCAATTGATATTATATAAATTTGTAGCTTTAAGAAGGCTCTATTAAATTATAAATGTTCGACTTTACTTTTACGAGTCTACTTGTCCCTAACCCTAGTTTTGAATGTTTTAATTGATGAAAAATAAAAATAAGAATAAAAATTAATGACTCTGTATCAGATGAATTTAAAGTTAATGAAATAAGGATCAATATTAAACAAAAGAAAATAGAAAATTTTAATTATTTTAGAAATTATTAACTCTCAAGACTTGTCTTTCTATTTTAACCATTTGACTATAATCATTTTGTTTATTTATCTATTTTGAAAAAAACTTGTGGCACATCGAAAACTCTTAATGAAATTAAATCTTGAGGTTTTTATAAAGAAGTGTCCTCAAGATGGACACCTTCTTAAAACTCTCTGAAAAATGTGGTAAATAAAAAATAAACATCGAGTAACAATTCTTCAACTAAATTTAATCATTTTACTATATTTATCAAAAACTAACATTTCCAAAAACTTCAATTTAATAGCTTAACAGTCACAAAGTAATAAGATATCGAAAAATATCGATATATCAAAATCTCAAACGATAACATCATATTTCATGGCGGAAAATAAAAAATTTCAATTAGGTGTCTCAAAAAATTATTGAAGAAAGTGTATAATCGATAATATGAAAATAAATACAACCAAAATTGGTGTCTGTCCATCTTAGGGTACATGACACCATTTTTTGAGTCTCTGTAAAAATTTGTATAAGGTAACGGTACCAATACTCGATCAGTACCTATAGTCGATCAGTGATGATTTAATTAGACAAAATGAATTAATAGTTTTATTACATTGGTAAAAATAAAACTTGTAACATTCGAAGTAGTATTTGGCACCAATATTATTAAACTATTGATTAATCATCACTGATCGACTATAGGTACTGATCGAGTATAGGTACCGTTACCTTACAAGCACAATATTAGTAAAATCATTTTAGAATATTATTATAAGATAAATAAATAATATTATAACGTTAAGGACTTATTCTAAATCACAAATATAAATAACTTTACCAACTTAAGAAAAAAATGTAATGAAACTTTTTTAGAAACAGAATAACGTGATATGTGTATAGAAGAAAAATAAACTAGTTTTTTTCATCAAATTTGCATCAAAAACTTCATAAGGCGCTATCGCCTTCAACAGAAATATTCAAATATTATACGAAATGTTCATCTTGGGGCCCACTCCCCTATACAAAAACTAAAGAAAGAAGAAATAAGTGTTAAAAAGAAAATAAAAAATAATCATTTTCAGAAAATTAGTGAAAAAAAGAAATACCTAAAAATTTTATAATGTGCGGGAATTGACAACTGTTTCTCACCTTAATAAACAACCACTTGTTGATTTTTTCTTTATTATAGGTTAAAGATGTTTTCAGTTGTAAATTAATAATAACTAAGTGTAGATAAAATTGTTTATCTGTCCATGAATAACATTTAGAAGTTTGGAATATAAACTTTACTTGGGCCAATTTTGAATAGAGGGCTTAAAAAAAATTCCAGCCTTTTTTTATTGAAAAGTTCAAGGTTTCTGAGATACGCTCATATATTAATTAAAATCATAATTTATTTTAAATTTAATTCATACAACTTTGATATATAAAATAACACAAATATATGCCCTTTTCTATCTCATTCTCACGATTTAAGAATTCGACATTTCTAGCCCATGTTATAATGTTCAACCTGAGACACTGTTATTTTGTATAACTACTAACATCAAAGGATTTTAGGTTCTAATTATTAAATATTTAATTTTAATAAATAAAAAAAATAATAAAAGATTCAATTAATTCATTAAAATAAAATATTTTATAATTAAAGCTTAAAAACTTTTGACTTTAGTAGAAGTACGAAATAACATTGCTTTAGGTTAAACAATATAACATGAACTACAAAAAAAAATTTTTTGTCGAAACGATAAGGGCCCAGTTTGGGCCCCCTAAGTTAGCGGGCCCCCTCGCACCACGGGGTCTCGCGGGGGTGTAGTTACGCCACTGAATATTAATTAAAAAAAAATTTTTTTTTAAAGTCAATATAAAATATTTTGCATTTTTTTACAAGCCAATTCTTAAATTAAAAATCAAATATAAAATCTCTTTATAATTGGTCATAACTCTTATAAACAGTTTTATACTTTAAAATTGTTTTCAATAATTAAATGCAGGGTTCCAAATATTAATAATTTTGCACTATTTCTTAAACCAATTTAAATTCCTTCGAATTAAAATTAAAAAGTGTAAAAATAAAAGTCGGTTTGAGTCGGTTCAGTTTTTGTGTTTGAGATTTGAGGAAAAAGTCGGTATTTTTTAAATTTTAAAGAAAGTTTTTGTTACATGTTTAAAGTGTAATGTTTAAACAATCATCTGCGTCAGGAAATTGATGTGTCAATTTCTAACGCGTGAAATTTTGATTTCTTGTGTTCGTTTTCGCAAAAACGTAGTCGGTGAACGGTAACCAGAAACGCCGAGCACGTGTTGAGGAAAATTTAATTAATTTACAAGTGGGTTTCAAGATTTTCAACAAGGATAATTGTTCAAATAGTTTAAAGTGGTTTTAATAAATTTTTGAATTTATTTTTTGATCTACAATTATTTGTAGATCAAATAATTGTGGAAAGTGTCAGTGATTTTTGAAATATTAATTTAATCCTCAACTTTACCGAAAGTTAAGAAATTTTGCCAAATGCAAAATTAACTTCTTGGTTTTACGCGAATTTGGATAATGTGTTGAAAATTTTAATTTAAAATGTAGCAAATCAAAATTTGTTGATTTAAAGTGATTGTTTTAAAAAGGTGTTGATTTTATTTAAATTAGAGAAAATTTTGTTCTTTTTATTAAATGAGTAGAATTTGAGTAGAATTTTGTATACCATCGGCGCCGGCGCGTAAAAATAAGTGGAAAATCTTTAAATCATTCTCCGTTGAATTATCGTTAAGCACCATGTGTTCGCATATTGTGTAATTCAAGTGCTATCTTTCCCGATAAATTAATCGGAAGCGGCCATTGGAAAACTTATGGCTAATTGTAAGTAAAAATTAATCATTTTTATTGTGTTCTGACTTTTCATCTGCCCCTGGAACTCTCTAATTTTAAATTATTCAGACTTTTTTAGTTTGTGATTATTTATGATTTTTTAAATTGTGAAGAATTTTTGAAAGATTAAATTTTCATTTTAAAATTAATAATTACTTTTAGATAAAAAATAATTTTTAAATAAGAAATAATTGTTAAAGTTCGAGGTAATAGAATATTACGTTACAACACTGCAAAAACATTGTGTCTTAAATTGGCCAAAAATGTCTTAAATGAAGATACTTTTGGTGTCTAAGACACGAAAAATGACTTATTTTAAGACATTTTTGAACAATTTAAGACACCTGTTTTTGCAGTGAAGGGAAGAAAGTTCCAAATTTCTGTATTGCGCTGCAATGTCATGTCGCGCATTTCAGGGCTTTAGAACTTTTTGTCCGTGTAGAGTATACGAATTTTTTTAACATCCAGTCGAATTTAACAACGTTCCAGCTGATAAAATTGTCAGCCTGATTGCGCGGCCATCTTTAATTGTCGCGCGCCTCTGTCGGAGACTCGTAAAAGTTTGATGCCTGCCCCGACATTTGGCGGCACGAGCGGAGCGAGTGCTGCTGGTCGGGGGCAAACATCAAAAACACATATATAAAAAACAAATAAAGCTAAGCAGGCCTCGAATCGACAAAAGGAACAAAAAAAGTTGTTTAAGTCGCATTTTAACATTTTAACGAAAGCTCGCGCAATGTATTCGCTTCCGGCAAACTGCTTTTACTCCCTCTGATCTAGGTGGAACTCGTGTGCATCCAACGATGAGCGAATCTTTGGTTTTCCTATTCGAAATCAAAGCCGAACGTTCGTACTTTCGACCAGGGTGTTAAGAAAAATTTTTAGATTAATTTGAATTTTGAGAAAAATTATTTAGATTAGTAAAATTTTGAGTAAAATTTAGTGTATCATTTGCGCCAGAAAATTCAATTGTTAAATTTTTTTTTTTAATCTTACTTCTGTTATACATCTTCTTGTCTTGATCACTTCTTGTCGTTTGCGCCCGTGTTAACAAACCAGGCGCGTGTCCAGACATTGTTTTTGTTGGAGGTTATGTATGAGAGAGAAAGAGATAACACTATCGCTATCTCTCTCACTCTCATATAAATGCAACTCTAATAGGGAGGGTCATTGACCCCCTTGACCCCTCCCCTGAACACGCGCCTGTAACAAACGGTTAACACAACAAATTTTTTTATTAATTTGTTGATTTGATTATTGATATATTGCTGTAAGGCTACTGTAAGGGTTATCCGTAAAGGTCGTAAGGTTACAAGGTAAGCCGGTAGTAAGCATACAGTGGACTTAAAATTTCCGCCTCACAGTAAACTTACGAAGTAAGGTCGTGGAAAGCTTACACTGTAAACTTGTGGTAACCTTACACCGTAAACTTGTGGTAAGCTTACACCGTAAGCTTGTTGTAAGCTTACACCGTAAGCTTGTCGTAAGCTTACAGTAAGCTTACATTGTAAAGTTGAGGTAAGCTGAACCTTACATCGTAAGCTTGTTGTAAGCTTACAGTAAGCTTACACTGTAAACTTAAGATAAGCTGAACCTTACACCGTAAGTTTGTTGTAAGCAAACTTATTTGCATATTTTTTAGAAAGCTGTTATGAAAAGTTCTTTACAAGTTAAAATGCAATTCGTTACTAAAGAACTTTTAAACAGCTGTCTAAAAAATATGCAAATAAGTTTGCTTACAACTTGCTTACGGTGTAAGCTTCAGTTCACTTGAAGTTTACAATGTAAGCTTACTGTAAGCTTACAACAAGCTTACGGTGTAAGGTTCAGCTTACCTCAAGCTTACGGTGTACGCTTCACTTCATCTCAAGTTTACAGTGTTAGCTTGCAACAAGCTTACGGTGTAAGCTTACCACAAGTTTACGGTGTAAGCTTACCACGACCTTACTTCGTAAGTTTACTGTGAGGCGGAAATTTTAAGTCCACTGTAAGCTTACTAACAGTTTACCTTGTAACCTTAGGACCTTTACGGATAACCCTTACAGTAGCCTTACAGCAAACTATCGTGCTATTTGGGTTATTTCTTGCGTTTTTAACGTGTTAACAAACTGTTAACACTATTTATTGATTATTTTTATGATATTTTGTGATTAATTTATTGAATTTTTTATATTTTTTTATTAAATTGTGTTAAATCATCTGTGCCAAGGTTAACAATTTTAAATTTTTAACAATTTTTTTCGTTTTTATTTCCGTTTCATCTCCGCTTGTCATTGGACAAAACAGTTGTCGGTTCCCAGTAACGTGAATTAAAGGAGGTAATTAAAGTGTTAACGCGATCGGTCTTCAGCGTTAAGATTCATTATCAGTGAGTAACCTGGACACCTGAGTAACAATAAGAGTGGAGGAAGATCGGTTCGCGTGTTTTTGGTTTATTTTTTAGAATTTGGAAAGTTTTGAGACTTTTCAAATGACTTTGAAAGTTTTTTTTTAAAAATGGATGTTTACCGGGCAAAATTGTTGAGACACTTAGAGAGCCAACAAGTGCGAACTTTATGGCAGGGAAGTTGAAGAATGGATCGCGAGAGGATTGTCGAGGAATTAGCACTACAAGATTGTAGTACTCTGGGTATATTACAGGTGCCTCGCGAAAGATTATTGCGTCTTGAGTTTAAATTGTTTTATCAGGATTCGCATTTAGTGCCGTGGTACGAAAAATACCATAACGGTGATTTGCAATCGGTTCTTCTCACGGAAGCACTGGTGAGGGCGGATGAGGATCAACCAAGCAACCCTGACGATGACGTGGGGAATGTTGCTAGGGGAAATAATAATTTGGATCGGGTGGAAGTTTCAACTTGTGAAGAAAAAGACCTGTGTTTAGAAGAGTGATAAGTCTAGTGGAAGGGGAAAAGTGGTCGAGACGAAGTTCTGGAATCCCGAGTCCGTCACAACCGCAGCATAATAAAGATCAAATGAATTTTGATAATAACATGCAAAACGATGGAAGTGGACCGGATACCGGAGGAGTTCCAAATTTCGGTAGACGAGGACCAGACTTCGCAAGATGAGGACCGAGTTTCTGAGGAAATACAACGGGAGAAATGAATGACGGACCATCTTTTTATGAACAAGCACCGAAGTTCACGCGGGGTCAACTGAGTTTTGAGAGGAGTAAAAGCTATTTTAACAATGAGGAACCGACTTTTAAAGAGAATAGAGGTGTGAAGACCGAAGTAATCGCTGGAAAGAGTGGTAGAGTGTAGGAAATGCAACACCATGTTGGAAGCAATTCAAGTACTTTCAAATTATCTGCAAGTCGTTGGCTTTGAGTCGTAAGGAAGAAGATTAATTCGTGGTAAACTTTAAAGAAACTTTTTAAATGAGAATTCGCGATATCAGTAGAGGAGGACGATGTTTTGGATGAATTGAGAAGCCGAGCGCAGGCGAAAGGGGAGAAGATTTTTTCGTATCTCCAGAACTTAAAACTCATCGTGGGACATCTGAAACGCTCTCTGATGTCAAACAGTTTTAAAAGATCGTTTACAAAGAATTAACTCTGGAATACCGACGACAGCTTACTTATTCCGGTTATGAAAACATCGAGGATATGGAGACGATACTTTGCAGTTATGAATGTGCTACCTCCCGCTATCTCAAAGACGTCATATGCTTAGGCAGCTTCACCTTCTACGAGTTAAGGTGCTGTCCTCAGAACTGTCCCATGAGTCAGACCGATAGTAGTTCAACGTTCGGCTTCACCATCTGTGCCAATTAGTCCGAGCCAATTTTTGGGAGTATGTTTTCGTTTTTAAGTGGTGGGACATTAAGCCTCAGAGTGTACATAACCCACTTGTACTCGATGTCGTGGTCTGGGGCACTTCGCAGTTGAATGTCCCAACAAGTGTCAAGTGTTTGTTACGAGAGGAAATACTTTTAAATATTGACATAATTGTGAGTGGATTTGACAGATAATGGGAAACGGGCAAGGGGGTCTGGTCAACTCTCCCCCCCCCCCCAGTCACAACCTGAAGGGAGACAATAGTGCCCCCACTATCTGAACCGGGTGACGTTCTTGTGGAAGTGATATCCATGGTGTATAGTGAGGATGTTGCTGAAACACCAATGGAAATGAGATTTAAAATCCGAGGCAGTTTGTGGATCGTGGGATTGAGAAGACTCAGACCCTCAGTGATCGGTGTCCGCTCTAGCCTTCAGGGGTTATTGAAGAGTACAAAAGGAGGAGTAAATCAGACCCCCAGCTATCTCCCGAGGCTCTTGCCGCTTCTTTAATGAGAGTGTAATTCCTATAAGACCTTGGCATAAGGCTGTTGATGTGTCAACACGTGTAATCCTGAGGAGGGGGAAGCTACAACGAGTGGAACTGAACCTTTATTCGAAAATGAGTATGTCGGCGCTACAAGCACGAAGAATCGTTACTTCCTCAAAATTGTCATCGGCGGTCAGGCATATCTTGCCCTGTGGGATCCAGGTACTATGATATCGGTTGTTGGTCCAAAGTTGGCAGAGCGCTTTAAACAAAAGCTGAAATCGGCTGATTCAGCGATGCAAAGCGCCATCGGAGATTCAACCACTGTATTGGAAAAATTTAACCTTCTGTTGACTATTGCTGGAGTATCACAGCCAATTGAGATAAAAGCCATTAATACGCTGTCACATAACCTCATATTGGGCATAGATTTCTGTAAAAATTAGAACATGGATGTCCAACTAGGAGGGGGAATGTTGAGAGTAAACCAGCGTGAGTGGCATGGTTTTGATGAGAGTATAATCCAAAGAATGGAAAATAATATTTTTGCAGAGTGTGCAGGAATTACTGAACTGACTGGGGACCAACGCGGATGTGTTCAAGAATTACTGTAACAGCTAGCATTACCTGAATCAACAGAACATGGCATGACGACGATGAAGGAACATAACAACTGCGAGACGGATCCAACACCAGTCATCTATCGTTCGACACGTATGTCTCCGAAGATTTTTAAATAGTCCACTCAGGAGGTCAGAGAAATGTGTAAAAAAGGGATAATCAACAGGTCAGCAAGTGAGTGGAGTAGCGAGCCGGTGATTGTGAAGAAGGCAGAAGGATAGCTGAGATTCTGTATCGATTATAGAGATTTGAATAAGGTGACAGTACGAGATCGATTTAAAACAGACATATCATCAGTTTCCAATGTCCGCAGAAGGCAAGAAATTCACGGCGTTTACGATACCAGGTTCCGGACTTTGACAGTTCAAGAGGATGCCGTTCGGACACACAAATGCTCCAATTAAGCTCGTGGTGTTTGCGTATCTTGACGCTATTAGTATCGTTACTGATAGGTTCGATCAGCACGTGAAGTGTCTCGAAATTGATCCTGCCAATTTCGAACCAGTTTTAAATTATCCAGCACCGGTTAATTTGAAACAACTTCAACGATTCTTAGGAATGGTAGACTGGTACGCAAGATTTAATGAAAAGAATAGTGAGTTTAAATTTCCATTGTTAAAGCTGCTACAAACAGGTCGAAAGTGGGAGTAAGGGGAAGATCAGGAAGAAGCCTTCCAGGCTTTTAAGCCTGAAACCTTAAACTCTTTTCAATTCAATGTAATGCGAGTGATTATGATATGGGAGCAGTGCTTACACAAGAATCGGAGGATGGAGAATATCCAATGGTGTATATTAGTAAGGTGTTATTTGCGCCCGAGAGAAAATATATTGTAACTGAGGAGTGTCTTGCGTTATTGTGGTCGATTAAAAAGCTGAGACCTTACATTGAAGGGTAAAAGTTCAAGGCTATTACCGATCACAGCGCATTGAGATGGCTCAGGAACTTGAAGGAATCCTTTTTGCAGGACGCTGTTTAGAATATATTCAATAAACATATTGGCGAAGACACTAATTATAATATTAAAAATCTTAACGCCATCGAGTTTTGAACCTATCTATCCCTTACTACCGAACCTAAACGCGAACGCATTAAACCCCACGGCTATCGAGGACTTGGAATATATTCCAGAAAATGTAAATCATATGTTACCAGAGAAACTTCCAAGGTAAAACCCTAACGTTCAGTAGTTATGGTTAGATAGGTTCGAAACTCGTTGGCGTCAAAAATTTCGATATTGTCCATCGGAAAGGAGCTTATTACTATGTTCCAGGCGCTCTTTCCAAAATGTTCGAGGAGGAAATTTTGAAGATAGACGCGTTCGAAACCATCTGTGACCCATGGTATATCAAAAGATTAGAATTGGTTGAAAAATTTCCACAACTCTTTCCTGGATGGTTGGTACATCTGCGGGACACCTAGAAGTCAAAATGACGTACTACAGAATTGCACGAGAGTATTACTGGCAAGAAATGTGGGTTTGATGTTCACAACTATGGCGAGAGTGATTGGAGTAACAGTGTTACAAAGTCCCACAGAAGGAAGCTAAAGGTCTAATGGAGCAATGTAGAGTAGAGCATCTTTGGGTTGTGGTAACGGCCGACTGTATGGAATTTCCATTCAACAAGGGTCAGAACAAACACCTGGTTGTCAGCTGATGTCAAAACGATTGCCAGAACGTTTGAGGAGCTGATCTTGTTCCGGTGGGATGTGCAAATGGTATTCGATTTTAATCGAAAATAGAAGACTGCCTCCAATTAATTGATTAATCGTAATCGTGATTGGATTTTGTGTAGAAAATTCGAATATTATTCGATTCTTATTCGATATCATGGGCATGTCTAACATTGTTAACTAAAATAAAGAGTTCTACCTTATCTTCCATATTAATTTTATTAATAAAAGTAACTGTTTTTCAAAATTATGCTTAAAACCAAGATTCATGACACACTTTATGACTTTCTAAGACGATTCCCAAAATTTGAAATCGATATCGTTTTTGGTTTAGGCTTAAAGACTTCAAAAATCATCATTGAATCATGTACGAGTTTAATTAAAATGGACATTCAAGAAAAACCAGGAAGTTTTCCGATGTTTTCAAGGCCTTACAAAGTAAGTTCATCATGGAAAGCGGTGATTAGTCAGAAGGTTGGTAAGTGGAAGTCGGCCGAATAAGTGTCTGAATTTAATTCACCTTATGGAAGCTCATGTTTGTTAGTGGAAAAATCTGACGGATCACAACGTTTAGTTGAGGATTGTCGTCATTTTAACAAAAACACAATCCTTATGAATTTTCAACTCCCTGACCTTGATGATGGCCTTGAGGAATTACATGGTGCCTCTTTTTTTGCAGTTTTAGACATCGCGCAAGGATACCTAAAAACTCCGCTTCAAGACCCGGCGAAAGAGAAAACAGCGTTTATTACTTCAAACGAAATGGGCCAATTTAAGCGTGCCAACTGTGGGCTCATGAATGCCTCGCTTTATTTTGCAAAACTGATGAGAATGATATTTGGGGCTCGCGGGCCTAAACTTCCACTTACCTTATTATAATAATTATAATAATATTATATTATTACTATAACTTACATTTTATAATAAGTTCTGTTCTTTTTAATAAATTCCTAAATAGCACGATAGTTTGCTGTAAAGCTACTGTATGGGTTATCCGTAAAGCTTGTAATGTTACAAAGTCAGGCAGCAGTAAGCATACAATGAACTTAAAATTTCCGCCTTACAGTAAACTTTCCAAGTAAGGTCGTGATAAGCTTACACCGTAAGCTTGCTGTAAGCTTTCACAAAGCTTACATTGTAAGGCTACTGTACGCTTACAGTAAGCTTACGGTACGGTGTAAGGTTGTTATAAGCTTACAGCAAGCTTACTATGTCAAGTTATCATTTTTAAATCAAATAAAATTAATTAACGCCTTTTTGCAATAGTCAATATGTTCAATAAACATATTGACGAAGAAATTAATTATAATATTAAAAATCTTAACGCCATCGAGTTTCGAACCTATCTATCCCTTACTACCGAACCTAAACGCGAACGCATTAAACCTTACGGCTATCGAGGACTTGGAATACATTCCAGAAAATGTAAATCATATTTTCAAGAATCATATTTTCAAGAATTTATTTTTCACATTAAAATATATTTTAATAAGCCAGGCTTTTTACACATTAAAATTTATGTTTAATAGTGCCAAAAAATATTTTTTATTTTTATTTTTGATTGTTTATTTTTGAGAAATAGCTGCTTGAAGTTAACCTTAAATTTTACTAGCCGACACGATATCTGGAGTTTAGATTGTCTAAAATCAAAAAATCAAGTATTTTCTTAAAATTTGGATGTGTAGTTATCGCATGAACTAGGATATTTTAATTCCAATGAAAAAATACAAAATGGCGGTTGTTTACATTTTTTAACCCTAATTTTACAACTTAATTTGTTTAAAAAAAGGGTTAAATATTAATGGATTTTTATAATCCTAGTTCATGCCAAAGCGGCACGTGCATAGAAGAATCCCTGAAAATTTGAGCTCAATCGGTTCAATAGTTTTTTTTAAATCGTGTCGGCCAGGTCGAAAAACGTTGGTTTGAGAAAAAAGCGTTTAACATTCGGGCAACCAAAGGCTGCTCGGGCTGGTCACGCAATATAAATATTCTATTGGGCTTTTGATTTATATGGTTAAAACGACTTAAATACATAAATACTTTTCTCTAATATTGCAGTGTATGATCAAATAATAAATTTTACTCATAATGTTACAATAACATTTGTTTTAACAATTTTTCATTGCCAAGCTATACGCCGTTATGCTTCTGCAGTATCGCGTTTTTAGCATTTTTTTTAACTCTACTATCTATATATTAGTTTTAACCTTATTTTTACAGGTATATAAAATACGAAATTAATGTTTTTGAAAAATAAATTTTTTAAAAAATAAATCCATCCTGACCCCTTAAAGATTTATGGTCCTACGAGGGACTCGTTAAAGGAACATAAGTAAGCTCCTATGTAGGAACATGTGTAGTTTTTCGAAGATCTGAATACATGATGCGCACTGGTCGAACTTGGTTCCTATGATACTTACGGCTGCGCAGTAGTTTTTACTTTTCTAGAATTCTACGTCAAATACAACATATAATTTTAATCAATTACCAGATAAAAAAAAATTATCAAAAAAATTTGTATTAAAGGATCCTGCGCGGGAACCTGCATGAGAACATGTACATTATGCGTTCCTTCGCCGGAACCTGTGAAGGATCGTTGTTCCAAATTCCGTCAAGGGATCGTGTCAGGATTCTCTAAGGAATTATTGCAGGACCTTTGAGGATCCTTAAAGGACATGTCCGGATCCTTAAAGGAACATTTAATGTTCCGTAAAGGTTCATGACACGATCCTTAAAAGTTCCTTTAAAAGAATTTTTAACTGGGAAGCACCAAATACGTGCACAGTAGTATTCCAGCCCCCAAACACATGCGCACCTGTGTTTTTATTTACCTTATTTATCTTTAATTACACAGTAATATTCATAATCTTATTCTCATTTCTATTTTATCTTCGATTTAATTCAGTCAGATTTAAATATCTTTGAGTGTTCATTCCCGGTAAGAAGACTTTCATTAAACAGTATTAAAAGGTTTAATATAATTTTATCTCTGATTGTGTCAGACGTTTTAATGCAAAGAAAACAAATTATATCAGTTTCAGTTTAATGCATTTTAATCATTTACTTAAAATGATTTAAAAACCGAAGATTTGAACTCGTGAACCCTCGCTCTTGAGTCCTGAACTGCATCCATGACCCTACTGACGCACTTGCAGATTTTTGCAAATACGTTGCCTACAAGTTACGGTTAGGTGTATGTCTGGTAACAGACAATTAATTAACTCAGATGCTAAGGTTAATGACAAATTCAATAACTTTTAATATTAATTATAAACACATAAATTTAAAAATTATTTTCCAAATAACTATAATTATAATTTTTTTGTTATAAAAAAGAGCTAACTATTTTTCCAAGTTTCAAAAATAATTTTTAAGAAATAATATTTATCTGATTGCTACAGCAATAACATTTAGTTACCTCACTTGTGCGACTCTATTATTTCTATAATTAATCGACAGTTGCTAATTTATATTGACTTTTACGATCGAGAAACGTCAAATTGAAATCAGAAAAAAGCATTTTTGTTCACATCAGGTTCGATCGCATTCTTAAATGCAAAAAAACACTATTAGAGTGCATTAAAATTTCGTAAGGAGCATTCAAAATTCAATCGTATTAAAGCTTAATTTTTTAATTAACAATATTTGACATGAATTTTATTAAAATGTCCATATTCATACAGATATTTAAAAGTAATAAAATGAGCTACATTTATTACCTTAAAACGGCATTGAAAAGCAATGAAATATATTTCTGCAAAATGGCAGAAATATATTCTTTTCATTTGGAATTAAAATGCATTAAATTGAGAACAAACTATTTTCAATTTTAGGCATTAAAAGTACTTGGCACAATCAGGCATTAAATAATATTGAATTGCATTAAATTTGGCATTAAGTCTAGAAACTTTCATACTCACTAATGCAAGGCTTGTTACCAGGTTGACATATACCGGTTCTATATGAATATTGTCGCTTTCAAAATATTCGTTTTATCAGTTTTAAAATGTGTTGGACTCAACGGAAAGACTTTGAGTTTAGTTTTTACCAAAGAAAGTTTTTAACGAAAAACTGTAGTTATAAAATTTTTATTATTTTCATAGAATGAAACACATACTAGAAACTTTCATACTCACTAATGCAAGGCTTGTTACCAGGTTGACATATACCGGTTCTATATGAATAATGTCGCTTTCAAAATATTCGTTTTATCAGTTTTAAAATGTGTTGGACTCAACGGAAAGACTTTGAGTTTAGTTTTTACCAAAGAAAGTTTTTAACGAAAAACTGTAGTTATAAAATTTTTATTATTTTAAAACGTAAATTTATAAATAATAATATTCTTTCCTTGACAAATAAGTTGGTAATTGTTTACTTATGCGGCTTTGCCGAATTTTCAACTTTTTTAATCCGGACCAAGCCTAAGTCGTGTATTTTAACACCAAAACAAATAATTAGGAACCGGAAATTAAAAAACTTAAGTTAAATACCTGTTTTTTAAAAAAAAACTCATTTTAATAACTATAGAAATACTGCATATTTTTTCACTTTCTAAGAAAAAATTGCTTTAAAATAATAAATTATGAATTTTAGATTTATTAATTTAATAAAACTTTATATAACAACTCAAATTTTGACAGCTGTCAATATTCTCATGATTGCATTAACGCACAGAGATAGGTAATTACGCATCAGTGTAAAAATGATTGTGTACTGACACATAGGTGGGTAGTTGCATATATCAGTCTAAAATTGGCCGTATTTACGTAACATAAGATCGTCACCTAACTTCAAGTGACCGATGGTCACTTAAAAACCGATGGTCAAGTGACAAGATACCGGGGGGTTGGGGTGCCACTAACCAGACTAATATAAAATACCCTGACCACACGTACTAGTAGCACCCCCCCCCCCCCTCACTCTCTTTTTTCACGCTGGTCGGCAGGAAATCATTCCTGCGGTAATTACTGCTTCTTTCACAATAATTATATTATATTATTTCGGTTCTATGATGGTCATCGGTTACTTGCTGCTGGTGATGATCGCTGTCCAACTATACTCTTATGTTTCCGGTTTCGGATTATTTGTTTTGATGTTAAAATACACCACTTAGGCTTGGTCCGGATTAAAAAAGTTGAAAATTCGAAAAAGCAGCATAAGTAAACAATTACCAATAAGTTTAATAGTGGCTGTTGTTGTGTGTTTGGTCTTAAATTTTTTTACTACGTATTTATAACAAATAATTTAACCAGATGAGGTTGATAAATTTGACCAACGAAAAAGTTCTAGTTCTTTTTCTGCTTAAAAAATCGGCAAAATTAGTTAGGTGCTTGAAACGCTGTTGGGCATGTGTTTGGTCCTTAAAACACTAGTGCGCATGTATTTAGTGTTTGGAGCACTAGTGCGCATATATTCAGTGCGTGGAACACTACTGAGCATATTTTTATTGCTTGGAACTGTACTGCGCATGTAGAAATTCTCGGATCCTCAAGTAATTCGAGTACCCGTTTATTTTCGAGTACTCGAAAAATTTTGGGTATTTCGGAAATCCCGGCTCAAACCCGATGAAGCCAAGTTAAGCTCGGCTCTGCTCGAAGACTGTTAGGCTCGGCTTGGCTCGGTCAGGCTTCGAGTTTCGAGCTTTTTGCACAGCCTTAGATCTTAGACTTCTTTAAACCCATTTCATTAGAAATCTTGATGTCCCTTAAAACAAATAGATATCTATGGAACATCCGTGGGATATCGCAGGTGGAAATTCGATATCCTAAAAACATACTACACACTAGTCCCTTAAATGTTTCGTAGATATCCCTGAGATGTCACTTGGATATCTTTTTGACGTATTTGGATATTCCTGGGACGTCTATGGAATATTTGTGGGACATTAAAAACATACCCCTACGATATTTATGAGCGTTCCCTGACACTTATCACAATCATATTTTCTCAAACCCCTTTTTCCCATAACCATTTTTGCCAAAAACTATATTTTCACAATATGATTATCAAAAGGTTAATGAAAAACTAAATGTCAACAAACTGCAGTCAATTCATTCATGTTGCCAAGCCATGTTGTTCACTAGTTTCGTCATCATTCAAATTCTTTGTGTTTTATATTGATATAATTGAAAAAAAATGGATTTGGAATATTAGATTAAGACGATTTTTTGGGGGAAAAATAGTTCAGGCATAAGTGTCTTTTGGGAACTCAATTAAATAAAAATGATTTCATTTTATAGCATTTTGAAAATTTTGAAATGTGAACAAGACTTAACGGCATTTAAATGCGTACATCTACATTCGTACAAGTGCATCTATTACAAATAAATTCATTGAAAGAAAAAAACGAAATTTTTTTTAGATAAAAATTATTCAGAATTCTACCATATTTGTAATCATTCATTCCACTTTTTTTTAGTAGAGAGATATCCAAAAGATATCTATGAAATATATCCTACGGATATCCATGTTATATCCCAGGGATTTGTATAGGATATTCTTGGGATATCTTAGGGATAATTTTAGATATCTGTTTCTGGAATATCAAAACCGCCGCTTCTTAAGATATCCTGAAAACGTCAGATAGATATCAATAGAACATTCTATGGATACTGCAGGATATTTTCAGGATATCTCACGATATCCTGTGCTATGAGGGATTTTAGGTCCTTTTTTTAACACATATTCGTGTTCAGCGAACAAAAATACTTTGAAAATCACTGCGATATAGAAAAGGAAAAAAATGACCCAACCTTTTTAGACCTCTGTAATTTATAAAGTGATTTATAAATTATTCTAGCTCAGTAATTTTCTATCGCACCTACAAATGCACAATAACTGTTTTTTTAAATACATCGTTTTCCATGAAATTATTTGCCACCGGTGCGGTGTAACCACGCTCACAGTGAACTTACAGTGACCTTACAGTGTAACTTTTTTTTGAAGCTGACATTTAGAGCTTAGTGTTAGTTTCCTTAAGCTTCCAGGTTAAGTTCACAAATATGTTATTCATGCTTACGGCAAGCACACTATAAGCAGTTGTGCTCTCTCGGTATATTTGTTTGAATTAAATCTGAACAAATTCAGAAATTATACTGTGTATTTTTATAATATATGGGGCATTCTATTTCAAACCATTACAAAAAAGGCTCTTTTTAAATCAAATTAATTTGATTAAAATTAAATCATTAATAATATGTTATGCACTCTATTGAAAGAGAATTAAATGCTCTTTCAATTGGTCTTTAATTTTTTAAAAAATTTTCTCAATTTCATAAAAAAAATTCCTATTTAAAATCTAAAACTCTTGATATCTCAATACACCCCTCGTCAAATTCTCTTGAAACCCATGTGAAAAGAAAACCAAGGTTTTATAGGTTCTAATTCCTTTGAATGTATTATGGCCATTTTAGAGGATTTATGGAAAATAATTATATAAATTTTGAAGGAATATGGGAAAATCTCACGAGCTGAGCAGCAAGCCCCGGCAGCTCTAATGTAAATGGTCACGAGATTGCGCGCGGTGTTTTTCTTCTTGGAGGGCGCCACACCCTATTGAAAAAACTCATATGAGATCTCATATGAGATCATATGTGGTTTCCTATGTAGAAACTCATATGAAAACTCATGTTCATATAGGAATTCATGTGTGATCTTATATGAGATCGCATGTAAAATCGTATATGAAATTGAGACACGATTTGATATGTGAATTATATATATTTTCCTCTTCATGTTGATAGTGAGAGAGGATGAACATACAGCCACCTTGCGACGATTGTCTTAACTAAGACCTACATGAGATTCCACATAAGATTCTACATGAGATCTCATATAAGTTCTCATGTAGGTCTTAGTTAAGACAACTGTCACAAGGTGGCTGTATGTTCATCCTCTCTCACTATCAACATGAAGAGGAAAATATATATAAGAAGAACGAGAACATAGAGACCCAAATCATGGAAAAACAAACTCTTTGCAGAGGAATAATACTTGTCAGATAAGTATTAGACGAAAACATTTAAATATTTGTTGTTCATTAAGAGTTTCTGAGATTTGATATGGAATTCGATATGAGATTTCATATAAGATTTGACATAAGAATTCACATACGAAATCAAATAGGAATCCACATGAGTTTCTTTATGGAAACGCATATTCATTTGTATAATCTCATGTATGATCTCATGTGTGATCTTCTATGAGATCTCATGTGTTATCTCATATGAGATCTCATATGAGATTTCATGTGTCATCTCGTATGAAATCTCATGTGTGATCTTATATGAGATCTCATATGTGATCGTATATGAGATCTCATGTGTGATCTTATATGAGATCTCATGTGAGATCTTATTTAAGATCTCTTGTCAAAAACACAACTATTTCCCATATGAATTCACATATCAAATCGTGTCTCAATTTCATATACGATTTTACATGCGATCTCATATAAGATCACACATGAATTCCTATATGAACATGAGTTTTCATATGAGTTTCTATATAGGAAACCACATATGATCTCATATAAGATCTCATATGAGTTTTTTCAATAGGGCATGTTGCTCACTAATACTTGTAAACTTCATGTCACGACACAGGCAGGTGGAATAGTGTTAGTTTGTTGTTATTGTGACAATGTCTTGAGGTTAGTATAATTATTAAAAGCATTCGTACTTTTAATAAATACTATAAAATTAATCTATTATTTAAAATCTATTCAGCATAAACTATGTTTACAGTTGCCTTGTACACTTGTACAATTTTTCTCTTTGTGATATAATAATATTCATTTTAGTAATGTGTAGATACAGAAACGCTAAATATTGCAATTATTTTTTAAATTAATACTTTTTTGCTATTTGACTTTGAAGTCATTCAGTATAAACTATTTTTACAGTTAAGCTTTAAAATTCTAGTAGTTTTTTTAAAATAATATTAATCTCACTAATGTCAACATAACCTAAACTGTCAATATTTTTTTATTTCTATATTTTTGCTGTTTGTCTTGCAGAATATTTACTTTAAAAAGGTGCGAACTATGTTACTTACTATAATAAATATTATAAAACGTACATATGTATAAAATTGAATGTTTTAGAATGGGGAAAAAGTGTGCAGTTATTTCGTGCTCTTCTTTGGATGGACCTTTTTTTGCTGTATAATAGACTGTGTTTATATTGAAGGTTATTAAATAAATTTGTAGACTTGAAAATTTAGTTATTTATATTTAATTTATGATGTACTGTAATATTTTTCTTAACAATACTATTATTATCATCACAATTTTTTTTAATCCATAAATAAATTGTAGTGTCACTACATTTTCTTTTCAAAACATTACCTTTTTGCTCTATATAATATTACCGCAAGCATTTGAATAGCAAACATTTTAAATAGGTGCATAAAAGTAGCTCATCTCTAACAACATATAAATCTGGAAATGGATAAAGGAATAAGAACATAATTTTTTAAAAAAACAACTTACATATAAAAATTGATCTATAAAACAAACTACTCAAACAATTTAATAATTTTTTAATACTTCGTTTATTTATTTTCTCTTAAAATAAATTATGGTTCATTCAAAAACAAAAATTAAATCTCTATATGTGACCCTCCAGGGTGAAAGGGACCTTAGCTGCAAAACATTGGATTTTGATTTTTTATTATGAATCGATAAAATTTGAGTTACTCTTTCACATACAGAAATCAAAACTTGTTTATGTCTATTAGTTTTTGTGTTATTAGCGATAAAACATAGGCATAACATAACAATAACAAAGGCAGGCTCGTCTTCAAACGCCTGTCCTGAAAAATTCAAAACATTCAATTTTAAATCTTTATTATCAATCAATAGAATTTGAGTTGCTCTTTCACATACAAAAAAGAAATTTTTTTTTATGTCTATTAGTTTTTGTGTAATTGGCGATGAAACATAGGCACAACCTAACAATAACTTAGTCAGGCTCAACTTCAAACGCCCGTCCCGCAAAATTCATTTCTTGCAGCTAAGGTCCCTTTCACCCTGGAGCGACACATATAACTTAGTATATTTTTTAAAAATAGAGCTAATGATGTCATCATATGCAAAGTTGGAATCGCTGTTTTCGCCAGCTTCGTTAAAAACAATGATTGCACAGGATCACAGAAAAGTGCTTTTTACAAATAAATTAATTTCGCAATTTTTCTTTTGACACTTTTAATAAGGAGACATTTTCGGAAGCAATAAGCCACTTTTGAAGGCGGTCTTTATCTCGACCAAATTGCGGAAAAGCAAAAAAAGGTCCATCCACCCTAATAGCACCGACTGTGCCGGGAACGTTCCTGGAATGGTCCGCCGGTCCCTGGGGTACGTTCACATGGACCGTTCCAATATACCTGACAAATACGTTCCGGATTTCACTAGGCTAGGAACGTTCCGCGGAACGTTCCTGGAATGTTCCGAGGAACTTTAAATACACATTGAAAAATAATTAATGTTAATATCTTGCGCAGTAGTTTTCTATCGCACCTAGAGCTGCGCAGTTGATTTTAGTGACCACTGTTCTATAGAAGCAATCATATTAAAAACATTAAATAATATTAATAAAAAAATTTTCAGCTTTTTCCGCATACTTTTTCCGCAACCCGTTCTGCGATTTTTTGAATGTGTATTCAAAGTTCCTCGGAACATTCCATGAACGTTCCGCGGGAACGTTCCTAGCCTAGTGAAATCCAGAACGGATTTGTCAGGTATATTGGAGCGGTCCAAGGGAACGTACCCAAGGGGCCAGCAGCCCATTCCAGGAACGTTCCCGGCCTAGTCGGTGCTATTAGGGCAAAGACGAGCACGAAATAACTGCACACTTTTTCCCCGTTCTAAAACATTCAATTTTATACATATGTACGTTTTATAATATTTATTATAGTAGGTAACATAGTTCGCACCTTTTTAAAGTAAATATTCTGCAAGACAAACAGCAAAAATATAGAAATAAAAAAATATTGACAGTTTAGGTTATGTTGACATTAGTGAGATTAATATTATTTTAAAAAAAACTCCTAGAATTTTAAAGCTTAACTGTAAAAATAGTTTATACTGAATGACTTCAAAGTCAAATAGCAAAAAGTATTAATTTAAAAAATAATTGCAATATTTAGTGTTTCTGTATCTACACTAGGGTGGCCGTTAATAATGACATTTTGGAATTTTGTCCATTTCCGGGTCTCATTTTATCACAAATTGAAAAAAAAAAGATACGTATTTTTTCATTTTTTTTTAAATTAATATTTAGTGGTGCCTGTAGGCTATTGAAAATTTGCATGTATTTTGCATGGTAAAAAAACTTTTTTTCGTAGATTTCCTGTAAAATCGTTGAAAATTAATATTTTTTGACCGGACTACTCTGTTTCTCTTCATAAATGTTCAAAGAATAATATGCAATTTTTAACTTATGAAATTTGTTAAGTTTACTATTTTTTACAGGACCCAAAAGTTGACCAAAAAAAAACTAAAATAGGTTATTATTGGCAAAAAATATTAATTCTCAAAAAAACGAGAAATTTAAACTGCTAATTATGGTTTCTATTGTTTTTGAGGTCCCTGATTACAAATCTGAAGTCATATTTCAAAAATTCAAAATGGCGGATTCAATATGGCGGCCATGAAAATTTTAAAATTAATCAATTTCTAGAAAATTTCGTACCAGGGGGTTTTGGGGGTCTCTGATTACAAATTTGAAGTCAGATTTTAAAAATTAAGAATGTCGGATCCCATATGGCGGACATCAAAATTCTTAAATTAATCAATTTTTATGAAACTTGGTATCATAGGGTTTTTGGGGTTTTTTTTTTAAATTGCAAACTCAAGGAAATATCAATTAAAAACTATTGTAAATGTTGAAACTCACGTTGGAAACACGTGAAGTGATCCCTTTCAGGAGAATCACCCATCTATAAAATCATGTCATCTAATTTGTAAACAAACCTTCTCTTGCTAATAAATACTAACTAATTTAAATTTAGATAGAACATTCACAAAAATTTTGTTGGCTACTGGGATAAGATATTACATAATTAAGTTTAAAAAAAATAATTAATTTTTTAAACATTATGCCCGCCATATTGCATCCGTCAGTTTGGATTTTTCAAATCTGACTTCAGATTTGTAAATAGGGCCCCCAAAAACCCTATGATACCAAGTTTCATAAAAATTGATTAATTTAAGAATTTTGATGTCCGCCATATGGGATCCGACATTCTTAATTTTTAAAATCTGACTTCAAATTTGTAATCAGAGACCCCCAAAACCCCCTGGTACGAAATTTTCTAGAAATTGATTAATTTTAAAATTTTCATGGCCGCCATATTGAATCCGCCATTTTGAATTTTTGAAATATGACTTCAGATTTGTAATCAGGGACCTCAAAAACAATAGAAACCATAATTAGCAGTTTAAATTTCTCGTTTTTTTGAGAATTAATATTTTTTGCCAATAATAACCTATTTTAGTTTTTTTTTGGTCAACTTTTGGGTCCTGTAAAAAATAGTAAACTTAACAAATTTCATAAGTTAAAAATTGCATATTATTCTTTGAACATTTATGAAGAGAAACAGAGTAGTCCGGTCAAAAAATATTAATTTTCAACGATTTTACAGGAAATCTACGAAAAAAAGTTTTTTTACCATGCAAAATACATGCAAATTTTCAATAGCCTACAGGCACCACTAAATATTAATTTAAAAAAAAATGAAAAAATACGTATCTTTTTTTTTTCAATTTGTGATAAAATGAGACCCGGAAATGGACAAAATTCCAAAATGTCATTATTAACGGCCACCCTAATCTACACATTACTAAAATGAATATTATTATATCACAAAGAGAAAAATTGTACAAGTGTACAAGGCAACTGTAAAAATAGTTTATACTGAATAGCTTTAAAATAATAGATTAATTTTATAGTATTTATTAAAAGTACGAATGCTTTTAATAATTATACTAACCTCAAGACATTGTCACAATAACAACAAACTAACACTATTCCACCTGCCTGTGTCGTGACATGAAGTTTACAAGTATTAGTGAGCAACATGTGGCGCCCTCCAAGCAGGGTTGCCAGCAAACCTCGATAGTTCGGCGCCATCTGTCGAAAAAAAATCGCCAAATATCGCCAAACACGGGGAATTCAAAATGACAAATATTTATCTAGTTACCCAATAATTTAATATTGATGGAAAATGAATATTATTAATCTTTTATTCGAATATAATTACTATTATTAAAAGCAGGTCAATCAAAATATTTACAGGATGCAGGAAATTATTTTTGAACTCAGTTTATCATTGAAAAATATGTTTAATATTTAAAATTTCAAGATCGCCAAAAAAAGCGCCATGCGCCAAGTCAAAAAATCAGTCGCCATTTCCAAAAAAAAATCGCCAGTTTGGCGCAAAATCGCCAATGCTGGCAACCCTGCCTCCAAGAAGAAAAACGCCGCGCGCAATGTCGTGGCCATTTACATTAGAGCTGCCGAGGCTTGCTGAGCAGTTTTTGATAAAAATTTTTTTTTTTCAAACTAGTGGCACATTTTTTTTACCACGAATTATTATTTTTCGACTAAATAGAAGTACATTTTAACCCGCGTAATTCATTTTTTTTAAATCTAGCTCCTTGACAAAACCATATTTTAGATTTTTGTGGTTATGAGTGCAGGTAAAACATACTTTTCAGAGAAAATGGTCTCAAATAAAATTTCTAACTTTACCTGTATTGGTATATATATCCTGAATTCACATTTACCAACAATCTACCAGGCATCATTGAAAAATATTTTTTTCTTCAATAACACTTTGAAACAGGCTAATTCGCTAATTAGCACATTTTCTCATCAAAAATCATGAAATATCAACCCTTAATATTATTTTTAGGGGTGAGCATTTTTCACACATATTCATTTATATTAAAATAAGAGATTACACAAGAGTATGTACTTTTTTTTTAATTTGATTTGTAGTGCTTGTCGAAAAACCATTTTTTGACAACGAGTTACGCACACGATGCGCGTTTTCCCAGTACGATTTTATAGAAATATTAAGTGGCACTTTGTTCTACCACCCGGAATTCTTTTCGTGGACAGCTAAAGATGTAAATGTTCTCTAGGCGAATGTTAAATAATGATCGCTCAACGAGTATTTTAAATATTCAACGATTTTCATAAGTCAGGTAAAAATGCAGTTACACATATAAGCAGCTCAATATTTTGAATATTACAACTGGCACACTTGTCTAATACATCATTTTTTATCCTTCAGAACCCATAAATGAATGTCAAAAAACCCCAATCATCAAGAATGATTGCTCAAAAAGTTATGGCTTAATGAAAATTACATTTATTGCGAGTTGCACCTGGAATTTCTCTATTTCTTTGATTTTAGTGAAGATATTAGTTGTTTAAATCTCCAATTTTGTATAATAAAACTGTTTTTTCCATTTTACACTCGTGAAATGGTATTAACAAACGTATAGAAATGTGGATTAATAATATCGAAAATTTTTGTGGCTTTGATATTCCAGTGCGCAATTTGTCCCCAGCTCGTGAAATGTCCCCATATATAACATGTATTTTTCTTATAATTTATTTATTTATTTGAAAAATAACTTGGAAATAAAATTCCAAAATCAACCAAATTCGACTCCGATTTAGGTAAATTCAACTTCACTTTATGTCAGATTTAAAAAAAAAACATATATTTTATATAACCTTCCTCCATAAATCCTCTAAAATGTCCATAATATATTAAAGAAATTAGAAACTATAAAACCTTAAGTTTATTTTTATATGGGTTTCAAGAAACCCAATTTGAAATTTAGATTTCAAATTGGAATTTAGATTTCAAATTGGAATTTCTTTATGACTTTGAGAAAATTATTTTAAAAATTACAGACCAATCGACAGAGCATTAAATTCTCTTTCAAAATAGTGCATAACATATTATCAATGATTTAATTTTAATGAAATTAATTTTATTTAAAAATAACTTTTTTTGGGATCAACATTTGTAGGTGCAATGGTTTGAAATGGAATGCCCCATATAAAACACAAAATATGAACATTAAACATTTACTAACCATGTATTGGCCTTGTACGTATCGACCTGAATTTCTAGCAGTTCTTCTTAATTCTCTTGTTTCATTCTGATCTTGACTTTTTCTGCTATTAAAATAAAATTACATATAAAAATAGTTAAACTCGATCCTTATAGTTCAAAAATATTTTTGCAATCTTTTTAACTTACGTTCTAGACTGAATGTGTAATGTCTTAAGACGATTATCTATTTCCTGGGACTGATTGAATGTCGAGTCGTCAATTGACAGAGTCGGAGAATTCTCATTTTCGTTTCCATGCATGTTATTTGTTTCAAAATAATTAATAGTTTTAATACTGCGTGGTATACTTGTTTTTGTCGCCAGCAACCTAAAAATAAAAGAAGAATAAACAAACATTAAAAGTTATTAAAATTTTTAATATATTTTTTTTTATATAAGTCAGTAATTTTATAATAAAAGCAGTATATCATAAAAAGTCTGTAATTCAATTTGAAGAGCATAAACGACTTCCTTCATACAGTTGGTTGATCTCATATTTGTAAAAGAAAATAGTTAAGTCAATAAAATTTACAAAAAAAAGCGCTTTCTAGAGAAACTGTTGAGAAAAATCTTAGGTAAAAAAAAAGGAGAGATGTCGGCGAAATATTATGTATTCTTACATGGGTGAGGGGAAGATCTAAATGGGCTCATGGAAGAAGAAATAAGATTTCTCAATCTTTCTCTTCTTACATAAGACTTAATTTAAGAGTTTTCCTAAAAAGCACTAGATAGTTAAATATATGAATTTTTACTTTTAATAAAATATTACTTAAGTAGAATCTCCCCCCCCCCCCCCCCCGAGAGAAAGACATACATATTTTTATCACTTTCCTCTTTCAGTACCTTTCCACCACTTAGAGGAAAATTATTAAATTACCTTCTAAAAAGAAATTAGAGCCTCTTAAAATAACATTGTGCCCCTTTAAACTGCTAGAAATTACTAAGGATTTCCCAGATAAAACCTTTTAGAAAACTCATTAAAGCAAATTGATACCTATATAATGCATACCTGACTAAAAGTCATTTGACCCTCATAGGAAAACATTAGAAACCTATTTTGAAAAACACATACAAAAGACATTTGAAACAATTAAAACCTCTTAGAATCTACACAGAAAAAAACTAATATCTTAATGTGACATTTAATATGAGATCTAAGCATAACTATTTCTGAAAACAAAAGTAAAATGTAAATAATTTTTTAAAATTAAAATATAGATTTATATCATTAAAATATTAGTAATATGAAGAACACATATTCTTATTCCTAAAAACGCTATTAAAAATCTCTAATTCTGTAATATAGGGAAAATATACACTAAAAAAGATCAGCTCAAAATGAGTAGCGTGCGCTATTCAATTTAAATCGCATCAAAAGTGAGCCTTGTAGGTGGCGCCACGGTCTATGTCGTTTAGCATTGCTCAATTTGAGACGCATCAGAAGTGAGCACAAGTTTTTGTGTAAATTTTTCACAGCAACATTTACTATTCTTATGATTATCTAACGATTTCAACTTGATTTAAAAGATCATTTAATATTCCTTGAATTGTCGAAATAAAAGTCGGTATAGTAGGTTTCGCCACACAAACCAAGTGGACAACTTGCTTACGATTGAAAAATGTTTGACGTCATAATTCTGGGAAAATTTGAATTAGAAATATAAAGACGAAATAGTCATAGCTGAATGAAGCGTTTAATCTGTGAAATTATATCTGACATGGACCTCTGTAGCTTAGTGGTTAGAGCAGTCAAGCGCCAATTGAGAGACCCGAGTTCCAACCCCGGCGGAGCTAAATGTCCGATATTTTTTCACAGATTTCAAACTTTAAATAAAAATAGTTATTTTTTGAACTCAAATTTATTAATGAAAAAAAATCTATATAAATTTAGTCAAATCTTCTTTATATCCCATAAAATAAACATTTTTAAATATTATATTTCTACCACACATGCACGAAAACCTCGTGTTTTCGTTCGCCTTAAGCGGGGCAGAACTCACAGTTTTTAGGTCAGTGAACGTTAGAGGTAACGTTAGGCGCAATGCGCCTGCGCGATGAGAGTTTTTTTCACTGTTCGGAAGTTTTTTTATCTCTAACGTCACTAACCTGAAAACTGCGAGTGCTGACTCGCTAACGCGAACGAAACACGAGATTTTCGTACATATGTGATAGAAAATAGCATATGCACCTCGGGAGGCCGATTTTTTGTCTCGCACAATGTTCTCCGAACATTTGTGCTTGACAAAAAAACACGGACTTCCCTCCCTTAATGCATAATATACTATTTTGAATAATAAAAAAAATGTTCTAGCATAACCTTTTTATAGGTTTATAGGTTGTCATATGAACATATCTCTAAACTAGAGGTTTCAGAAAAATGGCATTTTGGATATAAAGTTTTGCAAAATAAAGCATAACTTCTTATAAAATTGTTGATTACATATGCTTAATTTAGATAAATTTTTAATTCTCTGCAATTAGGAAAAGAATTCAACTTATTTTAAGTTTTGTGATTAGTTTTTTTCTGTGTAAAAGAAAAGAACTAATTACTATAATAGGAATTTGTCAGATAAAACAAAACCTGATAGAAACATCTTAAAAGAGAGTTGAAACCTCATATATAACTCATTAAGCCATTTAACATGCATTAAAAGACATTTCAAACCTCTTTAAACCTGATAGAAAGGTATTAGAAATATTTTAAATGATAAGTAGGAGAGTTTGTGGCCTCGTGGTTAGCTTGTTAGGAAATCGATGCGTGCGTCGCGGGTTGAATCCCAACATCGGTGCGAATTTTTAATTTATAGTTTATTTGTTTAGGTAATAATAGTTGTTAATTACAGTGCCGCTCAAAAGGATTTGCCTACCCTACGGCATGCAAGAGCATTACAAAAAGTTTTGTATCTTTATATTCTTTATTAATAATAAAGATAAATCCTTCATCGAATATTTATTTTAAAGTTTAAATATTTGACTTAAAACGCCATATAAAAAAAAATTTTTAAAAAAATTGTATTGTTTAATTGCTTCAATTAAAAAAAAAAAAATTCACTTTTTTTGAAAAATTTCAAACTGATACAATTTTTGAAGAAATAATCCCATTTCAATTCTACAAAAAGCATTTAAAAGCATTTTTTGTCACCTTTAAAACGATTTTTTAAAAATTGCTCTACGATTATTTTTAAGGAAGATATGATCATTTGTTTATAAAAATAACCTGTTTTTTCAATTGTTGGTAACTTGAGAACAACTGACTTTTAGATAAAATTGTTAAGAAAAAACTGGAGAAACTGGTTGATAAGCACATTAGGCGGGAATCTCTAATAGACAAACCTCTTCATTCAGGCCAGCATGCTTACAGAGCAGGATTCTCTGTAGAAACTGCTCTACAGGCGACGCACAGTGGGCTAAAGTCCTCTTTTTTGTGCGAAATCGTAAAACTCGCGAACAACTTGATGTATTTGAACAAACCAAAAAAGAAATAAAAGCTAACATTCTACAGAATACAGGAAAAATATAGAGAACAAAATTAAAAAATTCCTAACCTATGAAAACTGTTCCAAAACTTGAAGTTTCATAAGAAATATTTAATTTTTTTCCTATAGAGACAGGAGAAATGTCAATATACCTGTTCCAACGAATTAACTCACTTGTATTTATCTTTCCAATCACAAATCACATCTGTAGTAACTAAAAAAAAAATGTCGGAAGCAATATGGAGGCAAAAAATTTTAAATTACATTTCAACGTAATTGACAACTCCTGTGCATGGTTTTTGGGGTCGCTGATTACAAATTTGATGACAAAAATTCATTATTCAAAATGGCAGATCCAATATGGCTGACCCAAAATGCAAACATGCTTCTGATTTACACAAGAATCTCTTTTTAAAGGTTTTTGGGGTCGCTGATTATTATTTATTAAGTTTTTTAAAAAACAAACTAGAGACTTGACATTTAAAAATTTGGAAAGCTTATTAAATTCTGCCTTAGAATACCTATTAGTTAAATTTTTTTAAAATTCCAAAGTGATTATATTAGTTGATGTGTTAGAAAAAAAAATTCTCGATTTTTCAATTATCGTTCCATATGTTCAGTTCGTTGCCTGATTTAGAAAAATTGAATAAAAAAATTGAAATTTATATTGTTCTCTTCGTTGAATTGCCAGATTTAATTTGAGCTAAGGGAACTTGAAAAATATTGAATGGTTCACGAGATATGACTAAATATGTTCGAGCATGTTTTTCTCGAAAATCAATCAAAAACGTGGTTTTTGCCTAAAAATGAAGGTTTTTGAGAAAAATATGCTCGGACGTTTTTAGTCATATCTCGTGAACCATTCAATATTTTTCAAGTTCCCTTAGCTCAAATTAAAGCTAGCAATTCAACGAAGAGAACAATATAAAATTCAATTTTTTTATTCAATTTTTCTACATCAGGCAACGAACTGAACATATGGAACGATAATTGAAAAATTTGAGAATTTTTTTTTCTAACACATCAAGTAATATAATCACTTTGGATTTTTAAAATATTTTAACTAATAGGTATTCAACGCAGAATTTAATAATCTTTTCAAATTTTTAAACGTTAAGTTTCTATCTTAATTTTTAACCAAGATATCGTGGTCTTATTTGAGCTGTATTTTTTTGATCCGCTCCAATCGATCGGACCAACAATTTCCGACGGTAGTGTAAGTGAAAAGCAGAGTGGCATATTTAATAGTTTTTAAGAAATTGTTACTTAAACACCAACGTGCGCTCTAACTGCGCGCCACTACATCACTACGCGTAAGCGTGTAGGTATTATTATCAAACTGCAGACGCTAAAGGATACATAAAAATATAATTATTATTTGTTTTTTATTATTATTTTGTAAATTATTATTTATTTATTATTATTTTCGCCGATTGTCATTGATTCTAAAACTGCTTTCTGCATGACATTGATTCAGTAAATTTGAAAAAATTAAATCTTTTAACAATTAAATAAATCACATATTAATTCCTTATGTATAATTATAAAAACAGTAATTATTACTCGAGTGGTCTTTTCCGTATAGAGAAAATATTGCTGGTCTTGAAATAATATTAAAAAGATAAAGAGTATTGTTAGAAGCTGATTTGAAATTACCGCTAAATATAATAGTTCTAATCCTGCCACTAGGTGGATGTCTTTCTCATCCTCCCATTATATTCAATATTAAATTTGTATTTAATTTAATTTTTTCTTTCAGCTAACTTTAATCTTCTCTATATTTTGTAGACATTGTGGTTGTTTTTTGCCGCTTGCTGGCTTTTTTTTTTCCACAATAAACGTAAACGTCAATTTGTCTCACATAGCCGCCCTGCCTTACTACTTTCTCTCAGATCTTGACAAAAATGCCCGCCCTGGGTAAATCAATCAACACCTCCCAGTCAAATTTTCCTTCAGGAGAGACCATTAGGAACTTGCGCGCGTCAGCACGGCTTCGCCGTGCCTGACGCCCGCGATTCTGTTGTGGGTTTCACTGGAGGGGGCGATGGTTGGGGCCCCCTCCTCCCCCCCCCCCTTTTTTTTTTTTTTTTGTAGATTACTTTACAATCGTAGCCCAATTTTGCTATACTTCTGTAAAACTTTGTGCAGGTTTGTACTTTTATATTTTTTGGTTCGTATTTTTCTTTTTTCTGTTTATTTCTTTTCTTTTTTTTTTTTTTTTGAATTGATAATTCTTATCGTTTATTTATTTTTTTTTTTCGGCATTTGCAAAAATGCTGTCAAAAAAGAGTGTTCAGAAAGATTGGAATAAAAATTGTATTGATTGCGGTAGGAGTTCCTCTCGGAGTTTAGTATTACGTAATGTTTCGGAAAATCTTCGTGAAAAATATCCTTATTTATCCATTAATGCAAAAATTTGTTCCAAGTGCAGAAAGAATTTAACTAAATCAAAATTTTCACCATCTCTTACTTTAAAATATCCAGTAGATAAACTTCCTGAAAATCCCCTTGCAGATGAAAGAAATGAAACTTTTGAAGTAGAAGAAGAAACTGCTTCACTTGGTAACATATTAATAGATGAAAAAGATTCTGAAGAAAATGATTTTGAATTTATTCCATTTGCTGAGAAAAAAAATTTGCATTTGCAATGTAGCAATGATTATCATCTCTCTGGAGTTGAGGTATTAGATCAAATTAAGAATAAATTTAATAATACAACTGGTTATAAAAAGAAAATTCAACTTCTTACTCTTGCACCCATGTCTTGGAGTCGTGAGAAGGTTGTGACTGAATTTGGGGCAACTGAAAGACAAGCAAGGACGGCTAAAATTTTGGTATCTGAAAGTGGAATCTTATCGGTTCCAAGCAAAAAAAAAGGCAAATCCCTTAGCATAGAAACCGAAAAACTAGTAAAATCTTTTTTTGAGCGTGACCCCTACTGAAAAATCCTATATAGGATCCTACATAGGATTCTATATAGAATCCATATGGATTCCTATGAGAATCCACGTAGGATCCTATATAGGATCCTATATAGGTATTGTCCTATAGGAATCCATGTGGATTCTCATAGGAATCTATGTGGATTCCTATAGGTCGCCTATAGGACAAGTCCTATATAGGATCCTATGTGGACTCTCTTATAGGAATACATGTAGGATCTCATATAGGATCCTGCATAGGCGTCCCAAAAAATTTTTGTACACCCTCCTACCCCTTCCTCATGCGCAGTCGTCTTTTACGTATTCTACAATACTTACGCCTGCGCAGTAAATATTTTTCGTCCTTATAATGGTGCTTAATGTATATTTGAATAAAGTTGTTAAAAAAAAACAATTAATTCTGTGTTCATAATTTTTTTTGGGCGCCCATAAAAGATCCTATATAGGATCCTATATGGGAACCTACGTAGGATCTTATGTAGGGGGGTGTACAAAAATTTTTTGGGACGCCTATGTAGGATCCTTTATGAGATGCTACATGTATTCCTATAGGAGAGTCCACATAGGATCCTATATAGGACGTGTCCTATAGGCGACCTATAGGAATCCACATAGATTCCTATGAGAATCCACATGGATTCCTATAGGACAATACCTATATAGGATCCTACGTGGATTCTCATAGGAATCCATATGGATTCTATATAGGATCCTATGTAGGATCCTATATAGGATTTTTCAGTAGGGACGATATTAGTCGTATAATGCCTGGAGCGAAAGACTATGTTTCCGTAAGAAATGTTCATGGAGATCGAGAGCACGTTCAAAAAAGACTACTTCTTTGTAATCTTAATGAATTACATGCTCAATTCAAATCTGAAAATGTAGAAGTTAAAATTGGAATTTCCAAATTTACTCAAATGAGACCTAAACACTGTATTTTAGCTGGAAGCAGTGGTTCTCACACTGTGTGTGTTTGTCTAATACATGAAAATGTTAAATTAATGCTGGATGCAATAAATATAACAAATTTAACAAAAGGTTTGGAAAACAAGCTTAGTAATTTCGAAGATTGTTTAAAAATGATTTTATGTTCTGATACGAAGACAGCTTGCTACTTAGGGGAATGTAAATCTTGTCCAAATACAAACAAATTTAAAGATTATTTAATTCACGTTTTTGAAGAGAATGATGTCGACGAAATTAAATTTGATTGATGGACACAAAATGACAGGTGTACAATGCAAACTTTTGTTGTGGATGCTGACTACTTTGTGAACGATTTGTGTGAACGTTTAATAAAACTAAATGTTCACGACTTTATTGCTAAAGAGCAAACAAAGTTTTTTCAGAACTTAAAAAAGAATCTGGTGCCTGGTGAATTTGTAATAACCTTTGATTTTGCCGAAAATTACGCTTTTGTAATGCAAAGTTCCATTCAGTCATTTCATTGGAATAATGACCAGGCAACAATATTCACAGTAGTTGTATATTATGTTGAGAATGGCGAATATAAGCACAAAAGTATGGCAGTCCTATCCGATAACTTAAGTCATGACACAATTGCTGTTTACGAATATCAAAAAATTATAATGCAACATCTAAAAGATTTGAATTTCGATATAAAAAAGATATATTACTTTACAGATGGTGCTGGCCAACACTTCAAAAACAAAAGTAATTTTTCAAATCTCTTAGCTCATGAAAAAGACTTTGGCATAGTTGCTGAGTGGCATTTCCATGCTACGACACATGGAAAAGGTGCGTGCGATGGAATAGGAGCTAATATAAAAAGACAAGCAGCTCGATATAGTTTGCAATGTTCTGTAAGCAATCGAATTTTGGATGCTAAAACATTATATTCATGGGCTAAAGAACATTGCAAAGAAACGAAAATATTTTTTTGCAGTAAAGAAACTTGTGCCGAAACATCAATAAATCTGAAATCAAGATTTGACAAAGCCGTTACAATAACAGGTACTTTGCAATACCATGCTTTTATTCCGAAAGATAACGGGAAACTTATATTAAAAAGCTTTTCGTCATCTGTAGACTCCAATTACTTCCCAAAAACAAGAACGCGCAAAAATCGCAATTTAACAAAGAAAAAATAAATTTTAAGAAGCATAATTTCTTTAAGCACATAAGTTTTCTACAATTTTTATAACTATTACAATTTTTTCCTTGACACATTTTTAAAAATTACAGTTATTCACTAATTTAAACTTAATACAAACAATTGATACAATTTGGCAAAAAATAACTAATTTTATCTTTTCAAAATTTTTTCAGTAACTGTAATGCAGACACACCAATGACAGTCTCAACCCTGTATAAAATGCAGAGAGCAGTTGCAAAAACAATGGCAATTGTCGTTAATAATAATAATAATTCTTATCTTTTTTCATATTCTCTACTGCCTTCAGGATGATACAATACGTACGGCGCCGCGTAGTGTAGTGGCGCGCAGTTAAAGCGCACGTTGGTGTTTGAGTATTAATTTCTCAAAAACTATTAAATATTCCACTCTGCTTTTCACTAACCTTATAGGAAAAAAGTCTAGCTTTCCATCTAGATGGGTAAAAAAAAGAAAAAAAAATCCGATTCTGAGATATACTGAAATTACCACTTTGACCTTGAATTTCAAGGTCAAATTTTATTTAAAAAAAAATGTATTCATCACTATCGTAAAGGCTGTTAAAAAACCTTTAAAAATCACTATATGTGACGCGTCGCGAAGAAAAGCACCTAAGAAGCAAAAAATCGATTTTCGGATTTTTATAATATTAGGTTCATTAAATGTCCCTTTTTCATTATCTAAAGTCAAAAAACATTTTCATTGAATATTTTTCACGCATTTAAGACTTAAGCATCAGCGATTTGTATAGAATCCAATGGCGCGCGCGCCGCTTCTTTTCACTCTCCTGTAAAATTGCCGTTTGGCTTCTTAGGTGCTTTTCTTCGCGACGCGTCACATATATAACTTAAGTTCCCTTCATTTAATATGAAAATATTTTAAATTAAAAAAAAAAATTGCAAAAAATTAAAAATTTTTAAATTTTGTAACTTAGAAAATATTTTTTCAAATTCAATAATATTTGGTATTTTTACTTTCATTGATAATAACAACATTTGAGTAAAGTTTAGACTCAATCGGATAACCTTCATTTTTACACGGAAAAAAATTTAACGTGGCGAACCACCGAATTTGGGAATAGAGCTATAATAAGAAAATGTACTGTTAATTTGTATAAATGTTTCTGGTATTTTCAGTAAGCTGTTTTAATAAATTGGTATTTCTTTTGTTATTGCTGAAATTCGGAATTTCGTATTTTAGTAAATTATGTATTCTTCTTAAATAACCAAAATAGAAAAACTTTTTAAATGTAACAGCGAAACGCACCTTTAGGTCAGCTATAGGTATAGTCAATTTCTTGATACGAACTTTAGTGATTTAGCGATAGTGAAAATCTCCGAAACAAATAAACAGTCGAAAACTGACAGTTTCAGTCCGAAACATTCACGTAGTTATATTTATTTAACCTGCTAATAATAAACATTTTAATATTTATTTTACAATTAATTAAAGACAAATATTAATAATGATTATCTTGAGCCAAATTATAGTATTAAGGTGAAAAGAAGAAAGAAGAAGAAATATAAACATGAATAAATAAGTTCAGAAAATGGTAATTACCTATGTATTAATATTAATATTTTTAAAACAATAAATAAATTTAAATATAAATTTAGTTTTATCAATTACTATTAATTATTAATTAAAATTTCAATTATTAATATATAATTTTGCATAATGTAATAATAAATAGGTTTTCTTATTTTAAAGTTTATTAAAATAACCTTTAATTTTTGTTTACAAATATCAAAGTGTTTTTAATTCTGTAAACAACGAGTCATATGATTCAATTTTAAAAATAACATTTATAATAAAATATTTAAATCTAATATGTTGTTATATTTAAATTAATTAATAAATTTAACGTAGGTTTAAGTACATATGTTACTTTTTGTATATAATAAGTACCTATTAAATACCTAAAGAAAAAAAACGTAAAATGAAAATTTAAAATCCAATTTATAAACATTAAAAAAACCTTTATTAAATAATATATATAGTGGTTTGAAAACTTTTTAAGTTTATTTAGAATTTTAATAACCCTACTTTTCAATAATAATTAATTTAAGTGAAACTAAGAATAACAAAAACTACTTATCAAAATACCAGAAAATCATTATTTAAATTTAAACTTAAATTACATATTAATGATGAAACTAAATACATATTTAAATTTATTTATTGTTTTGGAAATAAAAATACAAATACAAAATTATAATTTTATCAACTTAATGTCTTAATCACAGTCCTTCTTGATTCCTTTTTTAATTGTCACTATACATTTCACAGCATTTCACTTAAAATAATTAATAATGTTTTCATTATTTATATAATGTTTTAATAAAAATTGCAATATTTATTATCTGATAAAATAAAAATAAACAACACCTAACCACGAGAATGTTTCAAGTTGAAATTGTCAAAATAATTAAAATTTTGAAAGGTTGTGAGATGAGGTATGACATGAGATTAGAATTACGCAATCCAGCGTCTTGGCCGATGATTTTTCATAAACACAATTTTAAATAACCTTTTTCTAAAATTAAGTATAATTGCAAAATCATATTCATATGCTTTTTTTTAACTATTTATTAAAATCAAGTTTCTAGCTATACATTTTAAATATTTCCATCACAGAATTTCAATATCTTTCTTTTAAACTGACAAATATATAAATTAGTAATACACTTTCTCTAATTTGGAAAAACTGAGCGACGATTTTCAATTTCGCCAAAACAGTGATATTGGCAATATCGCTCGTTCATTTTTGGCTAAATGTTTAGCCATTATGGAAAAAAGTTTCATTGATGCAGTTGTATTTTTTTTCCGTGTAGACTCGGACATTTCAGGAATTTTGCCCCATATGATGTAACAAACCTAAGTATCAAACTTAAAATTTATTTATAACAATAGTTTAAATAAATTATTGTGGTTATTTATTAACTTATTTAAAAAGAAAGTTAGAGATTTGCGGTTTTTTATTACATTTTTAGCTTTTAATGTTTGCTATAGTTAAAACTAAGCATCAAAGTTGAAATTTATGTACAAACACCCGTGTAGAAAAAGCCCCAGTTTGCCCAAATAGAAGTTGCGTTCTGGTCAGGGGCTGGAAGGGCTAATTATTTTTAAATAAAAACATCACAAATAGTAACAAATTGCCTAGGCTTAGTGTATCTAATTTTCCGGTCAACTTCTTCAGGGAAGTTAACCTCGAAATGTAAAAACCGACTTCTCTAAAGTACCCAAGTACTCAACTGATGACCAGGTCATTACCGGTAAACTTCTTCAGGGAACTTAACCTCAAATTGTAAAAATGGACACTTTTAAAGTACCTCAGTACCCGACAGATGTCCAGGTTATTTCCAGTCATCTTCTTCAGGGAAGTTAACCTTAAAATGTAATAACCGACTCCTCTAAAGAAACCAAGTACTCAACTAATGTCTGGATCATTTCTGGTCAACTTCTCCAGGCAAGTTAACCTCAAAATAAAAAAACCGGCATTTCTGAAACCCCCAAATACCTCACCAATATCAAGGTCATTTCAGGTTAACTTTTTCAGGGAAGGTAACTTCAAATTTTTAAAACCGACTTCTTGGAAAAACCGAACTACCCGACAGTTGTCCAGGTCATTTCCGCTTACTTCATCAACGAAGTTAACCTCAAAATGTAAAAACCGACTTCTCTGAAGTACTCAAGTACTCAACCGATGTCCAGGTCATTTACGGTAAACTTCTTCAGAGAAGTTAACCTCAAATTGTGAAAATTGACTTCTTTAAAGTACCTAAGTACCCGACAGTTGTCCAAGTCATTTTCGGTCAACTTTTTCAACCAAGTTAATCTCAAAATGTAATAACCTATTTCTCTGAAGAAACCAAGTACCCCATCAATGTCTAGGTTATTTCCGGTTAACTTTTTAAGGGAGTAAACCTCAAATTTTTAAAACCGACTTCTTTGAACCACCTAAGTACCCGACAGTTCTCTAAGTCAGTTCCGGTAACTTCTTCAGGGAAGTTAACCTCAAAATGTAAAAACCGCCTTCTCTGAAGTACCTAAGTACTCAACCGATGTCCAGGTCATTTCCGGTAACTTCTTCAGGGAAGTTAACCTTGAAATGTAAAAACCTTTTTCTCTGAAGTACGTAGATACCCTACTCATGTCTAGGTCATTTCCAGTCAACTTCTTCTTCTATTCAGAATGTCAAGTATTAATCTGCTTTTTAAAAAACTCCAATTTACTAGAAGTTTTATTCAATAAGTTTTTTTCCAGGGTATCATAAGTTTAAATGTTTTCATTATGGGAACCAAACGTCTAAAAAAAAATTGCATCGGTTGACTACTGGGGTATTTCTTAGTAGTCAATTGTTACATTTTGGGGTTATCTTGCCTCAAGAAGTTGACCGGAAATGACCTGGACATTAGTTGAGTACTGCCCTGTCGAAAGTAAACCACTCAAAACCACTGAAAAAACCACTGGCCCAGTGATTTTTCAGTGGTCAGACCTGCATATCTTCAGATAGAATTTTTTTTGAGTTGAGGTAACAATAATACAATAGTTTTAAATGCCAAGTAGTTTTGTAGGGGAGTAAACTTCGACTATTTAACGAAAAAAATTTACAAGCAATTTGAACTGAAAGTTTAGGTCGAACACCGATTCCTAATTGTAATTTTTTTTTCCTTTTATGGTTCCCTTAACCCAACCTTTTTATGACTAAAAACTTTTGCAATTTCAAAAAATGAAATTTCCAAAATAAAAATATGAAATCTACTTATTTTCACGATTATTTGAAGGAAAGTAAATTTTCAAAATTATTTGTATTATTATGAAAAATAACTTATTTAGGAAATTTTTAGATATACTTTATCGCTATAGAACACGTAGAGGAGTCATAAAACTCTTCAAGTTTTATGACCTCTCTGGACCCTTCTCGAGGCCTTGAATATATTAAAAATTGACCTGAGAAAAATTTGTTTCTAAACAAATAAATTTGTTTAAATTTTAATGTCAGAAAATTATTTTTTTTAATTTAGAATCTGTAAGTTCTAACAATTACGAACATATAAAAATTTCTGCGAAAATCCTACATTTCAATGAGTAGCAGCGTATCTCATAAACGGTAGCAGATATTAAAAAACTGATGTCATTTTTGGATTTTTGAATAGAAGTGTGTATTATGTTAATAGTAATAATAATGATATATATATATATATATATATATGAGGAGTACTTTTTCAAAACTTGATAAATCCATTTTTTGAAAAAAATGAGATATACATGATGTCTATATATTTTGAACACGAGGAATATGATTTTCTGTGTTTTGTACATGACAAAAATTTTAGTCTATTACAAATTCATGTTAATAATGAAATATTTCTTTGAAAACAAGTTTATATACATGTTGAAAAACTATTCATTTTGTTTTCAAAAGTGCATAAATCCATGCTACAAACTTCAGTAATTTGACCAAAATGAAACAAAACTTGATAAATTCTAAATTCTATATAAATTGAAAATCTCTTTTATAATAATTATATTTATAAATCAATGAAGTTAATTGCTGAAAATAAAAAATTATATGTTAGATTTTAATGTCCCACAAAGATTTCTAGGTTTTTTATGCTCGATTTCTTTATTTTAATGTTTAAAAATCGAGTAAAAAGAAAATTTTATTATATCTGAAGTCAGTTAGCAACAAGTGTTTCTGAAATAAACAATCATTTGTTTTTACGCTTTTTGGTTAATATTAATCATAATAAAAATAATTTCTCAATGAACAAGCTATAATTTAAATAATGAAAACTTCGGTTAAAGAAATTAACCAAGGTACGAGGAAACGTACATCTGCTAAACAAATTAGAAATAAAGAAAAGATCTCAAGGTAACTGTTCCAAAATGACTTAAACTATACTTTTATTTTTAGTTAACCTGCACGATACCTAAATCAATCTCAATTTTTTTAAGTTTGTTTTAATTTGAATTTCTGTATCAATAAAAATGGTGAAATGTTTTAATTCATTATTTTATTATTTTTCTTGTATGCTGCAATATTTTGAATTAAAAATGCTTAGTTTTATTTTGTTCTAAATTCAACAATTTCCTATCAGGTATTATATTTTTAGATATTCTGATCCTGATCCTGCACTTAAATATTGGAAACGACCTTGCAGGCATAATACAAAAGCTTATGGTTGTCAGAAAATAAAACTTTCCAGTATTAGAAAAATTAGAAAAAAATTTTTTGAAAGGCCAGATAGAAACATTCAAAATGTATTATTGTGTTCCATGATCGGAGTTAATGATCCAGAGCGAAGAAGATGTGAAGATTCTAATTCATCTAAGAAAGTTCCAGTTCCAGTTCGAGGGCACAGCTTCCTGCCAGCAGATCGAGTATTTGGTAGAATTGAAAAAGTGTTACGCAAGCATCCCACAATTACCCTAACAAGCGAATATGAAACCTTATATTCAGAATTTGGATGTGTGAAACCTTTGGGAGTTAAGTGGGAGCTTTACGATATAAAGTCACTTCTGACTGTCTACAAAAAAGTTGAGGGAATTTCAGACCTTAAAAGAATTGTAATTCAAAAGTTTTCCACTAAGGAGAAAAATGTACGATGTAAAATAACGTGTCATCAAAATTACAAATTTGAAAGCGAGACTGAAACACCAAAAATACTATTAAAACGCGGAAAATCTGATGCAAATATCGAGTTAGACAACGTTATTTTAAATCACACAATTTCTCCTGAGAAGCTAAAAGACGTTGAAAATTTGCTAATTAAGCAATTTGGAGAAGATTGGATACAGTTACCCAACCTGAACTGGTATGGAACACTCTTGAACATCGAGAACAGTAACATTATACCAATTGATAACAACGACGAAGATGATGAAATCTGCAATTGTTTGGATGAAGACTGCGGTGTCCATATTTAATTATGTTAATAATGTTTACGAGGAATTTCTAAATAGGACTTGTTACTTTATATAATAAAATAAATACAGATATTTTAAATATAAAATTATTCATCATAAAAAAATAAATTGTTTATTGTCGAAAACTTTCATAATTTTGTAGTTAATTAATAAATGTGATATTTTTTTCATAAAGATTTAAATTTTAATAACCGTTTAGTTTTAAATATAAATGTATGTAATTTTCCTATTATATTAAATCAATCTAACCAGCAAAACATCTTATTAAAATTTCTTTTATATTTTTACTAATTTTGCATTTTTTATTTTGTGTCAATATTCATAATATCTCATTATAGAAAATAATTTAATTTAAAAATAATTACTCTGATAAATTTAAATTTTTTTAACACAAAAATCAACAGAGGCTTGATCTATAAACAATCATTCTATTTTACGGTTAGAATTAAAACAATGTTCCTTTTCTAAGGTTAAGTTGTTTTCATAAAGTAACCATTAAAAATAAAAAATTTATAAATTTTAAATCACTAAAACAAAACCGAATATATCCATAGTTCTCTGAATCAAAAGTTGATAAATCCATAACACTGAAACAAAACTGAATAAATCCATTTTTGATCTTTAAATAACTTTAATAATAAATAATATACAATTTTTTTAATCATTGATTATTAATATAGACAGTCGTCTCTATAAAAAATTATTTTAACCTCCTTTATAATTATAATGGTTATAAATATATAACGTTTGTGCATTTATTGGAAAATTTCTTAGAATGGATTTATCAAGTTTTGAAAAAGTACTCCTCATATGTTGTGGGCAAAGCCCGGAGTGCGGGCAATCCGCGAAATGACAGGTCACTCCGCAGTTTGCCCGAGCGTTTTTGGGCAAAGTCAGAAGTACCACTTTTATCTCGAGCTTTGCCCAATATCTGGCGGGCAAACTGCGGAGTGCCCAAGCTGCCTTGGGCAATGTTCGAAATCAAATATTTGAATAACGAATTATGTTTCATGATTATTTATATTATTTTGTATGTTCTATTATTTATTATTATAATATTATATTTCATTATATACTCCTGGAAACTGTTTAGAAATACCACATTAATAAGAATTAATAAATAAAAACTAATAGTTATTGGTAAGTTTATATTTATTTCTTTTAACGTAAAATCTGTTTGATTGTGATGTATTGTTTACAAAATGTATTAGAAGACCGTCAGTTTGTCTAATAACGTTATGAATGGTATTTGATTGGTATTAGTCATTTCTGTTAATTGTCCTCAGTATTAAAGTTATCTTGTACACGCAAAGGTTCTTCAAGTAAAGTACAAATTCTCGGTTACTGTAAGGTGGCCGACAACTATAGGGTGGCCGACAACTGTCTGGTTTACTCTACAATAATTTATTAATTTCATCTTATGAAACTAAACAAATTGAAAGAAATAAATATAAACTTACCAATAACTATTAGTTTTTATTTATTAATTCATATTAATGTGGTATTTATAAACAGTTTTCATGAGTATATAATGAAATATAATATTATAATAATAAATAATAGAACATACAAAATAATAAAAATAATCATGAAACATAATTCGTTATTCAAATATTTGATTTCGAACATTGCCCAAGGCAGCTTGGGCACTCCGCAGTTTGCCCGCCAGATATTGGGCAAAGCTCGAGATAAAAGTGGTACTTCTGACTTTGTCCAAAAACGCTCGGGCAAACTGCGGAGTGACCGGGCATTTCGCGGATTGCCCGCACTCCGGGCTTTGCCCACAACATATACATATATATATATATATATATATATATATATATATATATATATGTATATATATATATATATATGTATATATATATATATATATATATGTATATATATATATATATATATGTATATATATATGTATATATATATAAGTGGCTAAGTTCTTGAACAACAAATATAATATTGGAATAAATAATATAAATTATTTAATACTATAAAAAAGAATGTTGTCCTTCCATTTTATGAGTGTAAAGGCCATAAAATGATTTGGGACTACCAGGCCAACTGTTATAAATCAGCCCTCACAATAGATATTTTCAGTGGCGAATTGTTCCAAATCATAACTGGGAAACCACTGAAAAACCAGTGAGATTTCAGTGGTTTTAACTCAGTAGTTTTTCAGTGGTTTTCTTTCGACAGGGTGGGGGATTCTGCTGAGAAGTTAATTTTTACATTTTGAGGTTAACATCCCTGAAGAAGTTGACCGGAAATGTCCTGGGCATTGATAGTGTACTTGGGTACATTAGACAAGTCTGTTTATATATCTTGAGGTTAACTTCTCTGGAAAGTTGGCATAAAATGACCTGGAAATTGGTTGGATATTTAGGTGCAAAGAAGTCGATTATTACATTTTAAGGTTAACTTCTCTGAAGTAGTTTAACGGAAATGATCTGGAAATCAGTTGACTAATTGTGGACTAAAGAGAAGTCAATTTTCACATTTTGAGGTTAACTTTCTTGAAGAAGTTAACTGGAAATGACATCCCAAGCAGCACGTAATATTGAGTGAATGTCGCAATGATATTACATTGTAATATTGGCAATATTATGGGACAATATTACAGCAATAACGAGGTGATATTGAAACGTCCACCTCAAGGTAATATTAAAAGTAATATTACAGTGATATTGATGTAATATTACCGTGATATTGAGGTAATGTTACAATGATATTAAGGTAATATTACTTTATTTTACATTAAAAAAAATATTTTTAAAAAAATTGGGCTCACCCAGGGCTCGAACACTTAAGGTTCGAAACGGCGTGAATACGCATTGTACTCCTCGGCCATTCAGCTCTTCTAATATACATCAGAAAGTGTTCTTCATATTTTACTGTAATGGCATGAAATACGGAATTATATTATATTCATGCCATTACTATATTTAAATTCTAGACGGCTGTGACGTCGCGTCAATGCGACCATGCTGTGCCGCTCCCTACCTACCGCTTGTACACTCCCCACCCGTGTGCTCACCGGCAAAGGTGATGGGGCTGCGATTATATTAGTCGGCTCGCGCTGCCGATTAATAAGTCTTCTGGTTGTCGAGACTCGAGGTGCTCCTCGGTCTCATGCTAGGACACTCGGGTAAGAGGCAGATTTGCGTGTGGGTGCTCCCGCATTTCACCCTTGACCCTGGGTGCGTAGTAGGTCAGATTGACTGCCGAGAACGTGCGAGGATTGAGTAGAGGTGCTCCTCTCTCAAAACTCACACGTATCATCCGGAACCTTTGAGGTGAAGGATGACCTAGGCGTTCACCAAATTGATAGAGGTGCTCCTCTTCGGATTGGCGAACAGAAATGGAGGATTGCAATGCCTATGGGTGCCCCCGTGACATTGGAATACGTGTTCTTCTAGGTTCTCAATTTCTTGGCTAGAGAGAGAAAAATATAGGTGCTCCTGTTTTCTTTCTCTCTACCCAAAGAAAAAAAAATAGACTCAACTCTTCCCTTGGAGGGATTTGTTGAACATAGGCGGTGGAGGGTGGCAATTGTTTATTGTGATAAATTTTTTTTTATTGTGGTAGAATTTCTATGGGGTAAAATATTTTTTTTTATATACGGAAAACTTATAGCTAGTTGGAAGATTTTTGTTAAAAGTCGAAAGTTTGGAAATAGAAACTAGAAAACTGAGAGAATAAATTTTATTTGAATTCCGATAATTATTAATTAGTTTATGTTAAGACTAGAAAAGAAAAATTCAATATTTGTTACAGATCCAAGCCTAGAAATCTAGTAGCAGTTTGGCTAAAACAACCAGCCGTTGTTGCATCAAATACAGAAATTGAAATTTCGTATAAAATGTCGGGATTTATAATTTTGTTAAAAACCTCATATATGTGTTATTTCTTTATTAGAAAAATAATGTGTATTAAATTCTTTCTTATTATTTTTGTAAGTCAATTTTTATTTTGTTAATATATTTCTATCTTATTTTTAAATTAAGAAAATTTGAGTTTTGACCGACTACACCTGTCCATAGAAATAAAGAAAAGTAAATTTAACGTTAAATGTCAGCCAGCAGGCTAAGATTTATTTTGCTTTTGCTTTTCTTTTAATTTTCAGCTAGAATTTAAGTTCGATTCATCGTTGGGTTGAGAATTCCATTTAAATTTTGAGGTTATGAACGCTGGACAATCTGACGAGCGTAATCCGTAGCAACTTTTTAAATTAAGAAAAAGTCGGATCATTACATTACCTTGATGCGGACATTTCAATATCACCTCAATATCGCTGTAATATTGTCCCGAAACATTACCAATATTACAGTATAATATCACTGCGACATTCACACAATATTACGTGCTCTTTGGGATGGACATCGGTTGAGTACTGGGATACTTCTGAGAAGTCATTTTTTACATTTTAAAATAAACTTTGCTTGAGAAGTTGACTATAGAAATGACCTAGACATTGATAGTATACTTCCGTACATCAGAGAAGTCGGTTTTTACATTTTGAGGATAACTTCCCTGGAAATTTGACAGAAAATGACCTCAGCATTGGTTGCGAACTTCGGTAGTTTAATGAAGTCGAATTTTTAAAGGCTTATCGTAGACGGATAAGCATGTGTCTGCGGCCAAATATTAACTTTTGAAAATTATTTTTTAAAAAGTTATGGCACTTTTTTAAAAAAATTAAAATTTGATTTTTTCTTAAGTGACTTAAACGATTTAATCGACAAAAAAATATGTTATAAGGGAAGCAAAAATGCATTTAAAAAAAATTGGTGATTAATTTTGTGCAGGGTAACAGGTAGAAAAAAAACATTTTTACTTTCTATAATTTTTTTATCATATTAGTTGGCTTGGAACAATTGCCATATTTTTTTGTTACATTCTTTTTCATCTAAAAAGAAACATATATTTTGGGCAGCTCGATATGAAGGGTACTTGACAGTGAAAATTAAAAAAAACTGATATTTGGCCCCTAAAAAGTAGTGATGCACGATGAGACGAGAATCTCAGTTATCTCGATCATTTTTGTTGTGTGAGAAGTATGATCGAAAATGAGAATCTCAATTTTTCATTTGTTTTGATCGTCTCATCTCGTCTCAGTCTCGTGTGAATTCTCATTTTCTGATCTGTCAAAAGTTAAAAGAACGAAATTAACATAACACTTAAGTAAATAGTGTAAACAATGTATTATATTTTTTATGAACACATATAAATCTGTTATATTATAATTTAAATCGTTTTACAAAGAATTTCTAAGGAAGAAAAGAAGTAAGTATAAATGTTCATTTACTAAATATTGTATTAGTAAAACAAAATATTAAATGTTTATCAACTTAACCACAACAATTTTTGTATAATGAAGCTGAAAAATAGGCTTTTTTAAATATTTGAAGGAACATTATTTAAACTAGTGTAAATTTAAATTTTGAAAAACTATCTTAATACTTATTGTAGTATATTATTTAAGGGTAATATAGTTATTTATTTAAGTTTGACAATTGTGCTTACAGGTTAAAATATTCAAGATTGGATTCCTTCCTGAAAATTTAAACCAGAACTATATTTCAAATTTATTCACTCTTACGCAAAAGAACATGCAATGATAATATATTATAATTTAAAGCAAAAGAAAATCCAGAATGTTTTGGAAAATTGTTATCCAGAAGGTATTTCATGGCTAGAAGTCAAGACCAAAAAAACCAACCTATTTTCAACACTTTGGAGAATCATGTTATTTTAATAACCATCATTGTTATTTTAGTATTAAACTTTTTAAATTCGTATGTATTTAATATTTTCTTAATTCTTGATAAGTTTGTAAGTTTTTATTGTAAATGATCATTATGTAGGTATTATTGTATTAATTGATTAGATATGATTGATAGTGTAATAAATTTAATTTTGCATATTTATAGTGTTTTCAATAAATTAAATATTTTCTCATATGTACTCAAACATTTAAATTGAAATTTTCTTTATATCAAACAATATAATTTCCACTTACAACATTTATAGTATAAGATTTAATGAGAAAATTGTTAATAAAATGAAACCAAACGTCAATTTGCATAAAAAACTATATATTTATTATTCAAAAAAACTTTTCATTACAGTTTTACAATCGCTTTTGTTCATATTTATAAATTTTTTTACAATTCGAATTTTGTTCATCACAATTTATTTTACATTTACATTCATAAGATTAAGTAATAGATATTATATATTTTTGCTTACTTTTATCCGTTATAAACATCGTTCTATATCCTAGGAGAAGTGAAAAAATTTGAAATATTTGAATAATCAGGAAAGAATTTTACATTTACTCCACCAGTTTAACCTTCAAGCGTAATTTTCCATTTAATTAACTATTTTCATTCAACAATAATATAATAAGTATTAAAAGAATTATATATTTAAATTGACATAAATTGCTTTAATGTTTGTTTTAATATTTTGAAAAAATATGTTTAGCAGCTTTATACAAAAAGATGTTAGGGTTAGATTTAAGGTATTAGTCGCGTAAATGCTCCCGCAAAACTCCCGCAAAATATAAAGAACAATAAATAAACTTTTATATCAATTCACTTGCATCCTTGTGATCTCTTCTAATGTAATATAAATCATTTTCATGATTTTGAGTCATGTACTATAAGTTATCGTGATGTATTGCTGACACGTTTACGACATTTTTCAATGAAACCACGTGAAAATTAAAATTTTTGAATTTTTAAATTATTGTATTTTTTATTCAGCGTGGTCAATAAAGTTAATTTTCTTTTAAAGGATTTATTTTATCTCAATGTGTAACTTAGTAGTTTTATTTGAAAATCTGACGAATTGTTTTAATATAAATGGATATAAGAGGCATTTTTTACATGCATTTAGTGTTGTTGCGTATAACAGGTATGAACTTTGAATTTATATTGTGAAGCTCAGAAGTGGTCAAAATTGATAGGATAGATCTCATTTCATAGATAAATACCTCATGAATACAGATACAAAGTCTTAAAAAAATTTGACGAAAATCATTTTGCGCGACTAATACCTTAACATATATATTCTATATTTTAAATTACTGATATAGGGTTTTAAGAATGAGAGAACATCTATACTTACTTTTTTACTAACTTGAATTTATTACTTTTATAAAATTTCTCTACAATACAATTATGTATCATATTACAAGATTTATACTACTTAATAAAAAAAGTAATACACTGTTTACATTATTTTATTTATACTGTCAGCTGGTGTTAGTTTGTTGATGACATTTTTTGACTTATCGCAATACAATCGTTTCATGTGTTGGTACAATATATGACAGTTGCTCGAATAAAACGATATTTTGAGAATATCGTTTGAATGAGACGAGATGAGATGAGATTTGAAACAAAAGAACGAAAAAATATCTCATTACCGCTCATTTCTCAGATTTCTCGCTCAAGTGCATCACTACCTAAAATGCATGGTACATCATGGAAAGGAGGGGCCAACCAATTTTTTACTTAAGGTTTTACTTCCTGTCTCATTAATGAACAACCCGACATAAATTATGAACATACAAGTCATATGTTATTAAAATTAGCCAATTATATTATATGTTTTCCTGAATAGTAATTGAGATCTTGCATTACACTGAAAGAAAGTCCGGTTAAAATAATCAGAGTCATGTTACATAGAGCCTTACTTCCCCCTTCTGGAGACACATAAAGCAGATCATCTTTTTATTAAAACACATTTCAGTTAACTGCTGAATAGACGAAGTGTTAGCTAAATATTTAGGAGAGTGGGTCCCAAGATGAAGAGGGCCCCAAGATGGAGATTTCGTATGAAATTTTTGTTTAAGGTGACAGCGCCTTATGCTTTCTGTCATTTTTGTTGCTTGTACAGACGAAGATTTTGATGCAGATTTGAAGAAGAAAAAAACCAGTTGGTTTTTCTTCTACACATACCAAGTAATTTTGTGTCTAAAAAAGTTTTGTAACAGTTTTTTCTCAAGTTGGTAATGAAGCAATATTATGTATTTCAAATATTTAAATTTTTTTATTTTATTCCTCTCAGTTCTGTTCATTTAACACTCATATAAATTGTATATATATTAAGTTTATTTTTCCTTTCCTTGGTTCCTCGGTCTTGGCTTAGAGTGGGGAGCAATTAAGAATTAAGCAAATTTGATCGTCTCATCGGGTAGATTCGAGTGATAATTAATCACTCGATCTTCGCCCTTTGATGACGATCAAACGGCTACGCTCTCACGTGCCGGCCGAGGACACGGAAAGGTAAGAATTTAAGTCTTTTTTGCGATTTATTAAATTTGTTATATTACATAATAATTGTTATATTTATTTTTTTTTATTTTATAAAGTGTGGCCGTTAAATTTGTAATAATTTGAATGGAAAAGAGATATCATCAATTATTTGGATCTCTAGTGTTTGAAAAATGATAAATGGACAGAATTGAATCGGAATTTGCACCTCAATGGGATAATTTTGAAGGATCAATCCAGGAATGGTTGTGGAGGATCCTTAAATCCTGTCAAATTGTCTATTCTGCATCCTGTTCCACTCTTGTATGAGTATTTTTCTTTTTTTTATTAATTTTATTTATCAAATTGTTTCAATGTTGAGAGCGAGTACCATATTTACAAAAACGCGAAGATCGAGGATATTTTAAATATTGACTTTGTTTATTTTAAATAACGAATTATATATTATTCATTTGTATTAACTTCTTGTGTGCGTAATTGTATATCGTTTCCTGCGCAGGATAAATGTTATAATTTATGCGTGATCATTTTGCGAATTATTGATATTTATAAAACTCTATAATTTTGGATGGAGATATTTTAAATACATTGTTACTTGGCAAATTATTTCGTTGATTCTTTTTTCTTAACATGTTTTATGCGTATATGTATTTTTTTAATATTACTTATTTATAATTTATGTCTTAATTTGTATTTAATTTTATTTTTTATTAAATGTTTCGATTTATTAAAAACCGAAAGGAAAGAAATCGTTACAGTAAAGTTATTTAAATTTATGATTTAGAATGAGTACTTAACGTTATAATATTCTTTATTTATCGTATAATAATCTCCTAAAATGTTCGAATATATATTTTTAATGGGGATTAAAAAATGGTGTCATGTACCCTAAGATGGACATACCTCAAATCTCAATGTATTTATTTGCATATTTTCGATTTTACACTTTTTTAAATAATTTTTTGAGTTAAATAATTAAAATTTTTTTCCACAATAAAATGTGATGTTCTTGTTAGAAAATTTGATATATCGATAATTTTCGATATTTTATTACTTTTTACTGTTAAGCTATTGAATCGAAGGTTTTAGAAATGTTATTTCTTGATAAATTCCGTAAAATGATTAAAAATTAGTTTAAGAATCGTTACACGGTGTTAATTTTTTATTTACTACAATTTTCAGAGACTTTTAAGAAGGTGTCCATCTTGGGGCCACTTTCTTTTAGACCGAAAATTTTAACAATTAGAAAAAATGCTTTAAAAAAGGTTTATGTTCAAAATAAAATGTTATCCCTGTTGCCATAAGTTACCTTATAAATTGTACTTTCATCAGGTATAAAACATTTTAATATATTTTATTTGGTTTGGATTCTACAGCAATAAATCGAACCCTACCATATTTCTTCCATTTAGTTTTTTTCACTGACTATTTATCTTTGTAGATAAGAACAATTGAGGCAGTTTGTGTAGAAACAGCACAAGTCCATAAATCGAAATTGTTCAGGAATCAATAGAAGCTGTTTTTCTAGTAAATGTGAGAATTTTGTTTAATTCTGCGTTTTGTATTATTTTCTACTAACCTATAAGTTTAAAAAATCAGTATAATTGATGTATATTTTAATTAATATAGGGTATAAAAAAATTAATTAACTTTTGGACTTGTGCGGCTTCTGCACAAAATGAAATGGAAAACACAGAAAATGTATTGAATCAAGTGAAGCATCACAGTTTTATTAAATTTTTAGTAACATTTATTAAAAAATTTTAATTTGCGCAACTTTGTGTGCAGCTTGGAATCATGGACTTGTGCTGTTTCTGCACAAAACGAAAACTTTTTTTTTTTTAAAGGGTTTTGAGTTTCGTATAACTTACGTAATATTTTACTAGATCGTAGAACTTCATTTCAAAATACATTTTTCATAAAAAAGTAATTTTCGAAAAAATGGACTTCTTCTTCCAGAAGGGAGAAGTAAGGCTCTATGTAACATGACTCTGATTATTTTAACCGGACTTTCTTTCAGTGTAATGCAAGATCTCAATTACTATTCAGAAAAACATATAATATAATTGGCTAATTTTAATAACATATGACTTGTATGTTCATAATTTATGTCGGGTTGTTCAATTATGAGACAGGAAGTAAAAACTTAAGTAAAAAATTGGTTGGCCCCTCCTTTCCATGATGTACCACGTATTTTAGGGGCCAAAGATCAGTTTTTTTTAATTTTCACCGTCAAGTACCCTTCATATCGAGCTGCCCAAAATATATGTTTCTTTTTAGATGAAAAAGAATGTAACAAAAAAATATGGTAATTGTTCCAAGCCAACTAATATGATAAAAAAATTATACAAAGTAAAAATGTTTTTTTTTTCTACCTCTTACCCTGCACAAAATTAATCACCAATTTTTTTTTTAAATGCATTTTTGCTTCCCTTATAACATATTTTTTTGTCGATTAAGTCACTTAAGAAAAAAAAAATCAAATTTTAATTTTTTTTTTAAAAAAGTGCCATAACTTTTTAAAAAATAATTTTCAAAAGTTAATACTTGGCGAAAAGTAGTCTCATATTGAGGGTACTCAATCCCATAAATATAAACGAAATCCGAGTGGGGGCCGCAGATACATGCTTATCCGGCTACGACCTTTGAGGTTAACTTCCAGGTAAGAAGGCTGGAATAATCTAGAATTAATTTTATTAATTCTATTTAATACTTGAATTTCCCTTCATTTTATGATTTTGCATTATGAATTACAAATAATAGAATTCTGTTCCTTGTAATTCAGTTTTTGAAAAAATTTCAATAAATCTAAGAATCGATCCTAAGTTTTTATGTCACAAGTTTATGAAAGTAACCACTGAGCTACTCGTGACTTGAATATGTAAACATAAATGAGCCCTTTGAATTGAATCTGTGAAAGAATTTGCAGGAAAAGGAAAAATTGCAACTGTATTCTCTATTCCGGAATTAAACATTTTGGAGACTTTATTCCAGAAGCAATTATTGGGGATAGAAAAATCATGAATGCCTATACTGTTTTGCAGAATAGAAGAAGTTTCTGGAATTAAAAACATTTCAATTATATTCTGCTGCATGAAATTCAAAATTATTTTAGAATAAAGTAGAATCAATTTCAAAAATATTCTTTTCTATTTCGAGAAGGAAGTATTTAAGGAAAATTCAAGTATTTAATAGAAAAGAAATCATTACGATTTTGAGTAAATGTCAAATAAACCTTATTCTTTTCTTTTCAAGGCTTCTTGTCGGGTTCCCTGGAAAAGTTGACCAGAAATGATCTAGACATTGGTTTCATACTTGGTTACTTCTGAGAAGTCGGTTTTTACTTTTCGAGGTTAACTTCCCTGAAAAGTTAACAGAAAATGACCTGGAAATCAGTTGAGTAATTAGGTATTTCAGAGAAGTCCATTTTCACATTTTTAAGTTAACTTCCTTGAAAAAGTTGAACGGAAATGACCTGGACATCTGTCGGGTACTTAGGTGGTTCAAAGAAGTCGGTTTCCACAATTTCAAGTTAATTTTCATGTTGTAGATGTCCACCATTAACTCTAATTTATGCACTGATGTTTAGAAGCTTTTTTTTAATCCTGACATTTGTGGTAGGGCTGTAGCCTGGCACTTCGATATTTTGACTAGATACTCGCCATATAAAACATTGGAACACTTCTGGTCAGCAGCCACCTAGCCGCCCGAACAATGCCTATAGCTTACATCTGGGCTCCCCAACCGTGGGATGGCTGGCGCCCAGATTCAATTTCTACACCGGTATTGTTTAAACAAATTATTGCGTTTATTTATTAACTTTCTATAGCTAAAACAAAGACTTGAAATTTATTCATAATCATTGTTTAAACAAATTATTGTGATTATTTATTAACTTTTTTAAAAACAAAGCTAGAGACTTGCAGTTTATACGTATAATTAAGATTAACGTATGATTTATATTTTTAGCCGTCCCAAACATAAAAAAACTCGAAGCATCGGATCGCCTGCATTTTCTCAAAAACCCAATTGACTGAACTTGTAATTGGCCAAAATTTAATTACCCGAACTTGCATCTGTCCGAACGTTGATATCACTGATTTTGCATTTTTCCGAACTTTGACATCACCGAACTCACACTTATGCGAACTCTTAAATCCCTGAATCTGCATTTGGCCGATTTTTTAAATCACCGAACATTCATTTGTCAAAACATTCAACTTTCCGAACTATCATTTGTGACACCTTTCAACGCACGTGAAAATTTGTGTACCAAATTTGAAATCTCTAAGTCAAATTGTTTGGAAATTAAGGGGGGGATATGATCATTTTTACATTTTCAAAAATCAAAAAAATTCCAATTTTAAAAAAAAAAACTTCTCTAACTTCTTTCTTAAAGTACAAGAAAAATCAAACAAATTTCATTTATAAAAGTTTCCGATATAACGCCCGGTTGTAAATCCGTGGACAAGATTATCTACTGAACTTGTACATGATTCTGGATAAAATCATGCACAGATGCTTTGACTTGCTTTGTGCATGAACTTGCGAATGGTCAAAACATGAATTTGGAACAACAAACGTGCAAAGGAATATGTACATGTTCATGAACGCTTCTAAAGGCAAATAATTTCATGTGCATGAAAATGCACACGAACATGCACATGAATCTGTACACGAAAATGGATAATTATTTATTTAACTTTAAACGTTGCGCATTAGTTATCTATGGGAGTGAAGGCTGCGCAGTAGATTTTAATGGCTATAAAAGGTAGAGGACCACTATAAAACAAGTAACATTTGTTAATAATATTTAAAGTATGGAAAGTTATGTGCATGAACATTTGCACGTACATGCACAGGTTCTTGTATCAGATTTCATTGTGCGTGCATGAAAATATACACGTTCGTTGTTCCAAATTCATGTGTTGACGATCCGCAAGTTCATGCACAAATCCAAAAAGATATGAATTTTTTAAGTTTTACAGTTGTATAAGAGTCTTGCTTGGTGGCAAGGGGGGGGGGGGTAATAAAAATCGGTCAGGAAACTATTGGCGCATTCTCATCTTACTCAATTCAAGTAGAAATTAACAAGAAACTAACCATTTAACTGCTAAAAACCTTGAAATCCTCAAAATACACGTTATACATGCAAAAAATTGAACATAAAATGGGTAAATCATATACAGAAACACTATTATTTTTTAAAAAAAATTAATAAACTCCCGGTTTTTCTTCCATTTTACTTTTATTCATCACTCCTAATAAAACTGCATAAAAAATATTGACTTTTCTAGGAATTTGTGGAAATTTTGAAGAAATTTATTTTTATATTCTAATCCTAAATGAGAAGGTCTTAAATTTGTGCGATTTTGGACTTTTGCTCATTTTCACATTTCTCGACGTTTTAAGACCTCCTGATTCCGAAAAAATGGGATTCCGAAATGCCCTTTTTTTAAAGTGCCACATGCGTCTTGCTTTAAAGGAAAATATGGTATTTGCCTCTCTGCCTTCAAAAACATTATTAAAATTTTAAAATTCAAATCTTCGAAAAAATTGAAGTTCTTTTAAAATTAAATCTTTTTTGAATGAATATTTTTATATGTCGTTATTATAGTTATATACATAATAAGAATGAATTTTATCTAATGAATATGTGAAATTAACAATTTCGGCATAAAATGAATATTGACACAGGCACACAAGAAAAAAGTACAATTGCCGAAACCCTACACTAATGTATGACGATGTAATTTTTCGTGCTGAAGCACGAATTTTAGCATTTTTTATACCGAATTTTACCACTCTAAGTACAATAGTTTGACATATATCGAGCTGGAATTGTACATTTTTGATGCATTTTTGTTAAAAAAAAATAACCGAACCCCCTCCCCTCCACTTATCTTCCAAACTATTTCACTTAGAGAGCAAAAATTTTGGACACAAATATTTTGTAATATATTGTTTAAAAAGATTAAAATTGTTTACTCTCTAAATCTGAATAAGTGATTTTCTACTAATGAATTATCGAGAAATCGATTACTATTTAATAGTGAAAAATTTCACTATTTTCAGGGTTCCGTACACAAAGTGTCAAATCCGGAAGCCTTATGTTTTCACTCGTTTGTCCGTCGCCCAAAACCATTCCCCCCGCCCCCCTAGCGGACAAACTATTTGAGATAGAGAGTTGAAATTTGGTACACTTATGTATTTTCACGTGTAGATTACAGGAAAAATATAGCGAACATTATTGGACTTAGTTTTTGAAAGTTATTAATGAAAAGTTGAAAAATGACAAAATACCTCTATGCTAGAGCTCAGCGTATTTATCCTGAAAGATTGGGATTTGGCAAAAATGTGTAATTTTATGCAAATTTTTTTATAAAACCATAAAAATTGTGGTTTAAATTTATTATCATAGCATTTTCTTCGAAAAATTGAAATTTTACTTTAAAAAATTTTTTTCTTTCTAAACAGCTACGATATTCTACAGGTTTGGATTATTTTTTGTTTAAAATGTTTATTTTCATGTTTAAATTACTTTAAAGTTTAAAAATAAAAATAAAAAAAAATTGTTGTCCTTAAAATCCAAAATTATATAAAAAAGCCCAGTCTATAAGTAATTATGATTTTAATTTATTATTATTTAATTAATCCAAATAATAAATATCTAATAAATAATTGAAATAAATCCTTAAAAATAAAAAATTTTAAAAAAAATTTCAAACCATTTTAAGTTTGTGTACGGAACCCTCCATGCGCGAGACCGACTCGCACTTGCCTGGTAATTTAGTAGAAAACTACCAATTAGCCTTCTATACCCTTCTGGAGTGTAAAATTGCTTCTCCCTGAAATTATCAAGTTTCTTATTTAAAAGTATCAAGTTGAATCTCCAGGATTGTCAAAACGAATATCTTGGTTTGACACTCCGTAAATAATAACCTACATACTACAGAGTTTTGTCCTATAGATAATACTGATATCCTGTTACTTTTGACTCTCCTCAAGGTAATTTTAATTATCCTTTTTTCTCAGTGTAAACTTTCTACGATTCAATGCGACAAACATTTAAATAAATACACTTAAAAGGGACGTCATGATGCTTCAATTGTAATTCAAGACGGTAATAGTAATAATAACATTTTAGATCATGATGAAATCAAACATTACATCAAAACTCGGTATGTCAGTCAAGTTACCTTATGGAAAAGTGTGACATGAAAATAATGACAAGGATGCATAGCATTAATTTCGTGTCATTTTTTCGCGACCACATAAGAAAAATGACACAGAAAAAATGAAATGCCAAAAGATACATAAAAAGACCACGATGCGCAGTCGTATCCCAGTGGGCACACATGTTCGAAAGACGTCCCTATGTCGGCTTTTATGTTCAAAAGACGTCCTTAAGACGTCTTTTGGAAATTTTTGCCCACTGGGATTCTACGCATTCTGCAGCACCTACGACTGCGCAGTAATGACATGCATCCATGTCTTTACTTAAATCCCCACGCTGGGAATTGAACGCTCGCCCCTAACACTATCAGTTCGCAACCCTAATATAACAAACTAACCACGCAACGCACGCTGCAGAAGTTTGTAAGAAACTTGAAGTCATTCTTACTGTATACTATATTCTGCATTTCACGCCTTTAATCTGAATAACTGAAAACTCGTGCTATTATTTCAATAAATACTTTTTTGTACAATTCCAATAAGTGAATATTCACTTATTCGTAAGTGTACATGCACTTATTTATTATTATATACACGACGACTTTTGACTCACATGCAATAAGTGAATTTTCATCCTTATTTAGATTTAGAGAGTATTATTGAGCCTTAGTTTCATAAAAAAAAATTTCTTAAAAGAAATTTTTATAACAGCCCAATTAGCATGATAGTTTGCTGTAAATGTAAAGCCACAGTAAGGGTTATCCGTAAAGGTTGTAAGGTTACAAATTAAGCCAGTAGTAAGCATACAGTGGACTTAAAATTTCCGCCTCACAGTAAATTTACAAAGTAAGATCGTGGTAAGCTTACACCGTAAGCTTAGAGCAAGCTTACGATGTAAAGTTATCATTTTCAAATAAAGTAAAATTAATAATCTGTTACCAGAGAAACTTCCAAGCTAAAACATCATTTACATTTTCTGGGATATATTCCAAGTCCTCGATAGCCGTGGAGTTTAATGGGCTCGCGTTTAGGTTCGGTGGTTAGGGTTAGATAGGTTCGAAACTCGTTGGGGTCAAGATTTTTAATATTATAATTAATGTCTTCGTCAATATGTTTAGTGAACATATCCTGAACGGCGTCCCGCAAAAAGCCGTTAATTATTTTTATTTTATTTGAAAATGATAACTTTACATCGTAAGCTTGCCGTAAGCTTACAACAAACTTACACTGTAAGGATACATACCACAACTTTACACTGTAAGCTTACTGTATGCTTACTGCAACCTTACGGCGTAAGTTTACAGTGTAAGCTTACCACGACCTTACTTTGTAAGTTTACTGTGAGGCGGAAATTTTAAGTCAACTGTATGCTTACTACTGGCTTACTTTCTAACCTTACAACCTTTAACAAACTTTAACTTGCTTTACAGCAAACTATCGTGCTATTTGGGAGGGTAAGTCCGAGGGAGATGGGCAATTCAAATATTTTACAGAACCTTTTATGGACCTTTATAGAATGTATAACCACCTCCCCCGGACTTACCCTAACCTACTTTAATCTATAATTGAGTTAAACAGTCAATTCACTCATTTTCTGCGTTTTTGAAAATTTTATCTTCAACAGCCCTTACAAAAAAGAAGTACCTACCTACTTAATTAAATACTGGGAAGAAGTACTGGAACCAGTACTGGTACTGTAAACTCGAGTATTTTTTTCGCCAAACAATTTATATTTAATATATTTAATGGAATTAAATATAATCCTCTTAAATCTTACAAAGAAAAAAAATAATACACATATATTGCAAAAACTTATTTTATACAAACTAAAATATTTGAGTCAGTATGACTTTTACCCAAAATTTTTTTTACGATTGTTATACTGTACGAAGAAGTTTAGGTAGTAGCCCAGTGTAACGCTTGAAATTTCGATGCTTTTTCACGAATTTTTTTTAAGCAGGTAAATAAAATGCGATTGTTACAAAATTTAGATATGTTTTTATTGGCGTCTGGAACTATATAAAAATAAATTTTTGACAATAATTTATGTTAATTTATTAATAATTTTTAACGTCAAAATCGACTCCTCAGAAAAAAACAGAAATTTTTCGGTACACTCCAGAGCCTTTAGCATTCGCCTGAAATAAAAAAAGTCAAATACATTATTTTTCTACAGACAAAAATCTAAGTCTGGAACCAATAAAATTCACATTTTTAAACAGAAAAAACAAAATGTCGGACTTGTAAAAAAAGTTTTAAATCCCGTCTATTTTTTCATCATAAATTGTTTAAAAAACTGAATTTATTATTACAAAATGTAATGTTTTATTGGTTCCAGACTTATATTTATGTCTGTAGAAAAATAATGTATTTGACTTTTTTATTTCAGGTGAGTGCCAAAGGCCCTGGAGTCAACTTCGACGTTAAAAATTATTAACAAATTAACGGAAATTATTGTAAATTTTTTTTTTTTATAGTTCCAGCAGTCAATAAAAACATATCCAAATTTCGTAACGATCACTTTTTATTTACCAGCTTAAAAAAAATTCGTGAAGAAGCATAGAAATATCGAGCGTCACACTGGACTACTACCTTAAAATGTTATGTTGTACAATTGCTAAAATTATAGATTTTTAGGTTCTAATTGTTAAATATTTGATTTTAATTAGTTAATTGAATTTTTAGTATTATTTAATGTATTAATTTAATTAATTAAAGTGAATATCTTTGAATTTTAGCAATTGTACAAAATAATATTTCTGTTTTTTGCATTTGTAAAAAAAACATTTTAGCTTTTTTGTACAATATAACAATTATAAAAAAAATTTGTGTCAAAATCATGTCATCTATAGAGAGCTGTTTCAAATGGGTTAAACGTAAATCTCATTTCAATATTTTTGGACGAATGAATTCAATAATTTTAACTCAAATAACTCAAAAACGCTTTCGCAATATAATAGTGGCAGTCTGAACGATAAATTTCCGGGACACTATGCTAATAAATTCCTACGTATTTTCCTCCTCTAAATCCGAATCTGAAGTCAAAATGATTATACTGTTACTTTCCTGCTTCGTGACGTTACTTTCCTCCTTAGATGGCAGTTAGATATTCAAACCGTATATACTGAAAGTACATTCAGTTCAATTTGAGCAAATAGAATAACTAACTCTACAAATTAAAACTACATTTAGTTAAATCTTTTGGCTGCGATGTTTGTGTACAATTTCTAACACACAAGCACAAACCGATAAAAATACGAACAGAGTCTCTGCGTCTCTCTCTTTTGGTACAGTTCCGGAATTCGTAAAAAATTAAAATCGTAAGTACTCTGGTTTAGGCAACTGTAAATATTCCGTCACAATACAATCGAACCTGGATAAGCGAGAGTTTAAGGGACCGACAACTTTCTCTCGCTTATAGAGGTTTCTCACTTACTCATTTTTTGCTTACAGAGGTCTAACAGAAAATTTTTTCACTTAGAAATATACAGACAAGTCTCTTTGGCTTATAAAGGTCCGAAAGCAACTTTTCTCGTTTATCGGGGTTCGATTGTACATGTAATTTTTATTGTAAAGTGTCTGGCCTTACGAAACCAGTTTTGTAAATCTTTTTTAGAAAAGTTACATAGATTTTATGGAAAATTCTCGAAGATTTAAGATATTTTGCACAAATCCTCAAAAACTGAACAAATTCAGAAATTCTTACAAAATTAATTTCTTCCGAAGAGGATTTACATTGAGGTTTTAGGGAGGGGAAAGTTATAGAAGGTCATTCGAAGACGAGGAATCAGATTCGTGTTCAGCGAAAAAAATCTACCAAAAATTTTAGTCCGATGCTTCAATCAGAAAAAAGTCATTTTTTGTGGGGCTGTGTTATTTGAATAAAATAATAAATTTGAATAAAAATAAATTTTGCCCGAGACACTGCGCTAATGAATTCTTACGTATTTTTCTTTGCCGAATCCGAATTCGAAGTCAGAATAACCAGATTGACTACATCCGCCCTTGGCATTTAGTGAATTTGTTTCTTGTCGTTAGGTATAGGGTTGCGCACGATACGATACGATACGATATTTGACAGAGTCTCATCTCGGTCTCGAAAAAATGGAAAATTGATGGTCTGGTCACGCTTGGTATCGTCTCGGTATCGCCTTCATAATTGTGGTCTCGTCTAGTCTCGATCTTAAAAACATCAAAAAAATCAAACATAATAATTGCAGAATACAATTGTTAACTTATTTATTGTAAAAAGAAAAGTTTTGCAAATCAGCTGTTAATTGTTAAAACGTCTTGGGTCTTGTTGATTTAATAGTGTCGCTGTCGCTTACAAATTCTCAGCTAAATAAAATTAAAAATAAGATGTTTAAAATGTGAAGCTGACAAGCAACAAAATTAACAATAAGTGAAATGTTAGACAGTACTTTTAAACCGATCCTTCACATTCTTCTTCAACAACCTCGACTTCTATACTTGCATCTAAGAAATGATTTTTGGTGTTAAATCATCAGTTGATGAATCTTGTTAACAAAAGATCAGTAATCTACATTTTCATTTTTCGGTATGATTATTTTTTTATAACTATAATTGGATATTTTTTAAAAAAAGTTAGTCGAATTATACATTATTTAGCTTTTAAAAATAGATATCTATATCTGTTATCGGTAGTAAAGAGTTCATAATTATAGTTACACTAGAACTCCTATCGAACGGACAGCTCGGGTGTGTGTCCGCTCGATATGGAAGGTCACCTTGACTTGTTAAGTGAATGGAGCTCAACTACTTCCTTCTCCCCTCGTCCCTTCGATTGCCTACTGTTTCCGCTCGATATTAGTCCGTTCGATAGAAGTTCTAGTGTACTTCCCTATTGCGGTCTCGGCAAGAGTCTCGCCGAGACTCTGTTGATCCGTATATTCCAATTTCGTTGTACTGTGCGGTAGGATAGAAATACTTACTACCAACGGTACAGAAAATAGTACTAGAAACCTCAGAATGCGAAGCGAAAATGTATTGTATTTTGTTTAACACGATATATTATCTTATAGGCATGTCTAAGTTGTCAGACGATTCACATTGGAGCTGATATATAAATCGTACGGCAACTTGGACCTTCCCTTAAACAAGGAAAGATTAGATTACCGATTGTAGAAGAAAATTCTGTCTTATCTTTTGTCATACACAAGAGACTGATTCAAATTTTAAAAATTTAAACACCGAAGTAAATCAAAAGAAGGAGATACATTTAGTAGCTAAAGGATGGCTAGTTACTGTTACTAGTCTTACTCTTAATACTACTGCCTTTACTACTCAAACTACTACTACTACAACTACTACTACTACCGCTATTCCTATTCTCACTTCAACTATTACTACGAATAATAATAACTATAATATTAATAATAGTAATAATAATAATAATAATAACCATAGTGCTATTTTAACTCCTATCTGGAGTTAATGGATTTTAGCTTGCTTTCTTCATAAAGGTTTGAGCTATCAAAAAAAATTAGTAAAGACAATTGAAAATTTTTTTAATATTAAAAAATAGCCTAAAATTTATAAAAATGCAAGAATCGATAAAATTAATCATCTAGCGCGTGTACGGAAAATAATTACAAAAATTATTTATGAAATACAGTGACTGAAAGGTTTAGAGTCCCTTAATAAGAATCTGGCTCCAAATTTACACGCGCATCTACAAGATTCCCCCGTATTTTGTAAGAATTGTATTACATTATTATACAAATTAAGAAATGACATATTCTGCAGCCAACTTCAGTAAGAGACTACTAAACTCGAGTTTAACCGTGATTTTCACTGAAAAAATATGCTTTACTTCTATAGTTGAAAAATGAAGTTTTTTGAGAAGCGCAGGTTTTTAACTTTACTTTTTCAACCTCCCCCCCCCCCCGGAATTATTTGTTTTGGTGTTAAAATACATCACTTAGGCTTGGTCCAGATTAAAAAAACTTGAAAATTCGGAAAAGCCGCTTAACTGCAGTTTTACCCAAAACTCAAATGGCGTTTCAAAGATGGCGCCCGAAACATAAAAAAATTTCTTTACGCCTCCTTAGTAGTTAAACTAAATAAGTGACGTATTTTGAAAAGAGTTTTTGGGTTCGCTGATCACGAATTTGATGTCAAATTGTAATTTTAACAGTTGGCATCCATCAAATCAATGGCCAACTTTGTCAAAAAGCAATTTATGTTTATGAAGATAACAGAAAGAAGGTTTCTGTGGTCTCTGGTATCGAATATAATACGAAATTGATGTTTTGATAGTTGACAGCTGGCATATCAACTTTTAACTTTGGTAGAAAGTGATTCTCTTTTATAAAAACGATTATAAAAGAAATCGCGGAGTCCCTGAGAATAAACTTCGAGAAATACACCGGATTCTCTATTTAGTGTACAGTTCGGTTCTTTGTCACTGAATTGAGAATGGCGTCACGAGCACTGTGATTGGTGCTGCGCTGTATATCTCTGGGCGCGGTGTCCTGAAATGTTCATGTACAAACTTACTGCTGCACATGCATTACATTGGCGGATCCAGGGGGGGCCATGTGTGCTTGGCCTCCCCCCCCCAAAAGCTTTATCTTTATATGAGAGAGAAAGAGATAACACTATAGTGCCATCTCTTTCTCTCTCATGTATTACCCCCTCCACAACCCATGTCTGGATCCGACACTGATGCATTACATGACCAAGGGGCTAGATTTGTGTGTACGATACTGAAAGAAGGCCGGATTTCTCGATAAGCTTATTAAATGTCCACTAAATCGAGACTCCGGTGTATTGACAATAGGATGGTTGACAACTGTCATATTAATGAAGGGACTAATTAAATTTGTAAACGGTATTCGTGACTACCCTACAGTTCTGTTAGAGATGAATTATAGATAAATAAAATATCTGTTCTTAAAAGTGGGTAACTCTAAAACAAGCGTAAATTAACATATATTTTCAGTTACTTAAAATTGTGTGATAAATTTGTGAGATCTACTGTAGAAGCAGAATACCGTTGTCATCTACTAAAAAAAGTGGTACTAACGCATTCTTTATTGCACTTAGGGGTCGTCCATAAACTACGTAGCACTTCAAGGGGGAGGAGGGGGGGGGGGAGTTAAATTTTCCAAAAAATGAGGCTACGTAGTTTATGGACGACCCCTTACTTTAAATGTATTTTGTATTTTGAAATTATTTTCGATTGTAATAACAAATAGCAGGGATTAATCATAAAATGTATCAAATTTTTTTTTCTGTACAGTCAACCTTCCATTCCGCGGACTTCTAATCGGTGGTAACTCAGTAGGGAAGCGTAGAACGGTCTATATCCGTGAGAGTTATGACTTTGTGCGTACCATCAAATTCAGGGCCGAAAAGTTTAGTGCCACTTAGTTTTGAGTTGAAAATAAATCAAAATAATGTAATTTCAAACATGTGATTTTAAGGACGTTAGTTGAAAATCACTAATCGTCGGTAAAAGTTTGAAATTTTCAGCAAAAATAATAAAAATATTAATGCACATTACTGTTAAACTTGAGATAATTTTACAGTATAGTTTCTGATATCTTGTCTTCCAAAATTCACTATTTTTCTTAATATTTTGCATTTTTCTAATGGCCGACGCGAAAAAAATTAGTAACTTGAAATATACCTATCATTTAATAACTTTCGATGTACAATTGGGTTTTAAATCAAAATTAAAACAAAAATAATTCAATATTCAAGGATCATATTACTCTTGAAAGACCAAAAGATTTACCGTTTAGTTGTTGAGTTTTATTTATCCTAAAATTAAAATGTTGCAAAAAAAAGAATTTTATGTTGAAACAAAAGTTGATTACCTCGAAGATTCGAATAAAGCGACAAATTTTAAAACAAATTTTTTGGCGTAAAAAAGGAAGTAACACAAAAAACTTCTAATAAAATATAAATTTCTTTAGTTAAAGTTTCAATACCTGTTACTGAACAAAATATTTTTCAAATAATAGTCATAAACTTAAAATCGAAAATTCTGTAGTTGTCAGAACCATTGAAATCATGGTTAGTTTGACAGATTTTTAAATGCTCTGCACTACGTTTTTCAAAAAATTACTATTTTTATTTAAAATTTTATTACTTACATTTTTTAATGTCGGAACACAAGGAATATTGTTTAAAAATATAAAATTTAGTTTTACATAAAACTTTTTATTTCATATTTGGCATTTTGGAAAAAAAAAGTTTTTATAACTTGACTAGCTCATTCAAACTATCCTCCTTTTAACGATGAAAGACTGACTTGAGCAAATTTTTATACAAATTTTTATTTGTTATTGCAGCCCAAATTAATAAATAAAATATTATTTAATAATAATTATAATTCCCCATCACGGTGGGCTTGGATTAAGTTTAACCCAAAAGTTCATGCACATCGCCGTTTTCTTTTGGAATTACTTTGGTGATGTCTTCTGATTATTTTAAGATAAAAATGAAAATAATCGGTGGAAAGAAACTGAAATTATCTTGATTTTTCATTTTTTTCATTGGTTATTTTATGTTATTTCTTCAAAAAAAGTTTTTCTATAATTTTTTTTTATACAAAAGTTGTATTGTGGTTTTAGTAAAGAATCTTTATAATAGTTAATAAATTAAAAAATTTTAACTAATAAATTTGTTAATAATTAATGGAAAAACCTGGTTTTTCTTTGATTTTTTGAACTTAACTCGTTTTGTAATTACTTTGCACTAAAATTGTCAAAAGATGAATAAAAGTACATAAAATTCTCTATAAAACTAAAAAAATAGACCCTTCTACGTTTTACCATTCCTTAAATATGACGCGTTAAAGGTGCCATTTAATGAAAATTTTGAACTTAGGAGCCCATTATTTGATAAATTCTTTTATTCAATGTCCTAATATAAAAATTCTAATAAAATGTATGTAAGGGGACTCTTTTTTGAATAATTTCACGCAGATAAAATTAATTTATCTTTAATGGTATAAAAGTTACAGATTTATGAATCTTTGAAAATTAACCATTTGCTTGTTAACGAATAATTAGCTATTTTAAATTTTGTTATTTGTCATGCCAGTGAACCAAAGTTTTTGCGATAACTGTTTTTAATCGTTTAAAATGCCAAAAGCGGGAACACAATGAAAATCGTCCAAAAGTTTGTTCCCACTACTGGGAACAAAAATGTTGACCTTCCAGAACACAATAAACAATCTTTTGACCGATTTTCATTGTGTTCCTGCTTTCGGCATTTTAAATGATTAAAAACAGTTATCGCAAGTACTTTGGTTCACTGGCATGACAAATAACAAAATTTAAAATAGCTAATTATTTGTTAACATGCAAATGGTTAATTTTCAAAGATTCATAATTCTGTAACTTTTATACCATTAAAGATAAATTAATTTTATCTGTGTGAAATTATTCAAAAAAGAGTCCCCTTACACACATTTTATTATTTGTTAGTAAAATTATAATTTAAATATTTTTTCTCAACACCCTGGTCGAAAGTACGAACGTTCGGCTTCGATTTCGAATTTGCTATTGGTTAGATGCACACGTGCGCCACTTAAGTCATCGGGAGTAAAAGCAGTTTACCGGAAGCGAACACATTGCGCGAGCTAGAGCGATTTCTAAAAATAATTTTTTATTTCTTTAAATTTATTTAATAGAGGAGACCGAGGGGAAAGTAACAGAGGTGGAAAGTAACAACGCTTATAACTTCTAAACCAATGAACGGACAGACATAGTCCTTCAATAATTTTTAGTCAGTTTTGCCCCCCTCTACTTCGCCCAAATTATGTTAGGGGTATACCGGAAGCTATATATCTGATACTGACATTTTGTGTAAAAATTACGATAAAAGTAAGTTTTTGCCTAAATTTTCAAAATATCATACTTTTTTGATTTTATAGATATTTTAACTATGCTTTTCGTTAAGTCGTGCTAGTGCATAATTAAAAAATGCGAAATAATTTTGTGTAATTTAAACTTGTTTTTTGAAATCCAAGGAAAAGAGGGGTGAGGTCGAAAGTTACACGTTGTTTCTTTGCTCCTCATCTAATGCTTTATTTTTATAAGCCTTCTCCTTTTTTATAACTATGTGATTTTATATGTTAATTTTATATTTTAAAGATTAAATATTGGACTTTTGATTTGAATTTTTAAGAAACGATGCTTTTTTAATGTCATTGCTACACGGAAAGAAATATATTGGTTTTGTACCATTAGATTACTCTATAGTACATTCCTATTTGCGTTTGCTGACCTAAAAAAGCAACAATATATAGTTTTGCAGTATTAGGTATCGCCATAGGAAATACCTATCATAGACTTACTTTTATAGTAAGAACATAATAGTCTAAACGCAAAGACGTTATAGGCCAAAAGCAAGAAACATCGTATAGTGCAATATAGCAAAGAGTATAACAGGATTAGATGGTTATTCCTTCTTCTTCTTCTTCTTCTTATTATTATAGTGGCCTGGGTATGGCCAATTCAAGTCACAGTAAATTCTATAGATTTAAGTTCCAACTAATTAAAGTTATATTAGATGAAATGAAATTCCAGTTATGAATCAGGATTAACTTCAAACACTGTCCAACTGCAATCTCACAGTGCTGGGGTTATGCTTGTTATAAGATTGTGACTTTTCCGTTTTGATCAGTGTGGCTGTGTGTGAGGATAGGAATCAGGAGCGTATCTACACAAAAAGTGCCCTTTCAATTCTCTACCCCACTTCTCATATCTAAATCAGTATCACCCAATCAGGAGAAAGCAATACAAACCGCGAAAATCAAATTGCTAGCACTCCCATTAATATCCCATAATGAATTATAAATCGACAAGCCACATAATTACACAAAGTCCCTTAGCATTCATATAATAAAAATTAAATCTTGCAAAAAGAGAAAAAAAAAAGAAAATACAAAAACAATTAGCCAAAATTCTGTATAAGTACAGATTATAAGTGTTTAGATTCTGAAATTTACTTCAATTTAAAGTGAATTTAAGAGTGCCTGATTTAAGTTAACTAGATATTTAATTATTTATTTACATTAACTAGAGTAAATTTATCTGTAGATTTAAACAGCTATAAAAGCTATAAAAGAGGGAATCAAAAACATTATTTGCAAGATGAAAATAAACTTAACAAAAGAGCTAGAAGAGCATTCTGCTCTCAAGATCATATTTCAGATCATTATCAAAGTCAAAATAATCAAAACCATCGCCAAAATCGATACCATAATCAGAATTCAAATCCAAATCAGAGTCAGAGAGGGAATCCTCACGTAAGCCCGGGTTCCATGCACTTCTAGCTTTCGGGTACTCCAAAGATCTGGTACGTAAAGTCTTAATCAAAAGTGGAAAATCTTTATACGGAAACCGATTGGAATTACTCAACTTTTGTGTACTACCTTGAATATTAGATTCATAGACCTTTTTCGCGACTATTACCTCTGGACAATTATCACTACTAAGAACATTAGGTCGAATGTTATCCGTAGGAACAACACCTTTGAAATTCTTACTATTTTGGGTAATTTCTTCTTCTTTGAGTTTCAGAATTTGAGAGGGCAAACCCTGGTCTGCTGATTGAACACTAACCTTCCGACTTTTAGGTTTCATGGGATGGTCTTGAGGCTTATTAATCTTCTGTAATCCATTAATCTGAACCATTCTATTACAAAGATATCTTTCTTTCATGAGTCTAAATTCAAATTCAAAAACCGGGCATATTAGTGAAGAGGCCTCATGATTCCCCGAACAATTTGCACAACAATACGGTTTATTCCTATTCGAACAGTCCTGAGTAAGATGCTCACTCCTACAAAATTCACATTTAGGTTTGTTGGCTCTACACTGTGAGGCAACATGACCAAATCTTTGGCAAATAAAGCATCTTTTAGGAAATGGGATTGATGGTTTAACTTCATGACAAAAACTCCAAAAAAAGAGGAATCTGGGGATAAAAGTAGTGTTAAAAATAATATCAATTACATCAAGGGTCTTGCCACATTTATCTAGTCTGCGTTAGAGCCGCTTACATAGATCCTAAAATCACCACTATTAGCACTATATACCAATTTACCAATATGAATTGGATTATATTTAATCAGCTTTTTAGAGGGGTTAGTACCTTCAAGGATAATCAAATAGGGACCCTTCATATCCTTGTCGTATCGCAACGGCGACAAAGAGGACGAAGGAGATCTCCACCTATAGAAAGAACTAGATTCACCTTTCGTACCCTTCTTTTTCCTCCCCCTCTTTAGGCAGATTGAGTTTACCCTGCAAAAGACGACCATTAACCTCCTCCTTAACCATATTAACCAAACTCCCCCTTCAAAAATCTCGCAAACAATGATTAATCTTAAAAGGAACAGTTATACAGCCATAAATTTCAGAATGAAAACAGATATAGTTCTTGTGCATATCAATTAAATTGACAATATTATAGTTCCCCCACAATAAGGTTATTAAATCAAATTATTAGACGAACCCCAAGTCAAGCCAACTCAATTAATTTTTAAAACCAATTGAAGAGAGTGTCAATCAATTCAATTACTTGCTGCTTCATCCGAAACTCAGCGAAACGAACTTTATTATAAATTAGTCATTATGCATTAAGAACAGAGAAAAGAATAGAAAACAAAAATGTGTATTGAAAGATAGGAGATAACAATCAGGTAAGGTATATTCAGGGTCAGGTCATATAGAAGAGAAGGAAGAAATCAAAACAAACTGACTCACAAGCTGTAGACACAGTCTGTAGCACAGACTTGAATAAAATAGCATCTAATTGATTTTTAGGTTTAATAGATCTTCCAAAAAAAAAATCCAGAATACATCCAAACTACATCCACCATCGCCAGATCGCCTCTCCAGAATCCACACAAACGAAATTGCAGTATATTAGTGTAGTTAAGCAAGCATTTCCTTATGATTCACAAGCAGAGACACTGAATTCATCCAACAATAATCAATTTATTCTTAAATGCAATTGCTTTCCGTAATTCTGATCCCAAAATAACATTTCACTATATAAACTAATCAAACTACTAAGCCATGACGAAATAAAAATTCGCCGGTATTTAAGGCGACGTGCATTGTTTTTTAGGGCAAATAATGAGACACGTATGTTTTTGTTTTGAGAAAAAAAATTTTTCGCAGACTTACGAGCATTTGAAAGTTTTAGGACAAAGAGTGATTTTTAAACGAAAACGTTAACAAATTTTTTTAAAATCACTCTACAGTAGGTTCTTGATATAGTGAAGCTGAATAAAGTGAAGACCTGAATATAGTGAATGTTTGGGACTCGATATAATGAAGAAAATTATCCCCACTGGATAAAATTAAAAACGTAATTTTTGAAAAATTTTTTTTACAGTTACTAGATAACAAAAATAATTTTTTCCTATAGGTTTGATGTGCGCTAGAACACAGTGAAAGGCGCAAGAATTTTTTTGTAAAAATTATCAAAGTCATTATTTTGACTAATACAGCGCCATATATTATTCATATATTTATTCTGTTTCTTGATTTTAGTAGGGTTTTAGATGCTTCTCCTATGCAAATTTAGAAATTTAAAAGTTTTTTTAAAATTTCTCAAAAACTTAATTTTTTTAAAATTTTTTTTTGTAGTTACTAAATAACAAAAAGAATTTTTTCCAATAGTTTTAAAGTGCGCTTATTCAATTTTTTTTATTTAAATAATGTTTGACATGCTTTTTTTATTTTCTATTTTTATATACTTTATTTATCTAAAGATAATAAATTTATTCGTTCTAAACAAATAACAATTATAACAATGACTACCAACTTTTTTAACGCTTTCTACGTTAATTATACATTTTTAAAAATATTTTCAACTGACTAAAAGAGGGACAGTTTTCCACACCTTCCTTATTTCAAATGCAAATTATAAGAAAAAGGATGAATATTTAAACAAAATTATATTCCATTTGTATTCTAGAAATTTCAAAGATCATTCCTGTACAGATTTATTAATTTTAAAAATTATTAAAAATAAATTCACTTTCTTGATTTTTTTTATTCGACATTTTGGGTCCGTTATTTAAAATTTTTTAAAAAAATAACAAAATCAAGAAAGTGAGGTGAGCTCTTGAAAATGTCCGCCATTTTGTATTTTTAAAAAAAAAATTCAGTTCGTAAACAGAGACCTCAAAAACATCTAAGTAGATATTTTCTTAAGTTGATATCAATTTTTTAAATTTTGATCCGCCAATTTGAGTCCGCCATTTTGGATGTTTAAAAAGTGTCATAAGATTCGTAATTAGCGGCCTCGAAAACCCCCGAGTAGCCATTTTCACGAGGATAGCTTAATTTTTTAGTTTTGTCCGCTATATTAGATCCGCCATTTTGAATTTTTGTATTTCGGATTTAGATTTGTTATCAGAACTTACGTAATCCATTTTATAGTTGTCTTTAATGTAATATGTCCCTTACAAAAAAGAAGTACTGGATTCAGTACTGGTTTCAGTACTCGGTTTAGTACTGGGTTCAGTATTGGAAAACCAGTACTTTTTTCGCCATGCACTGTTGAAAATTTGTTCACGTTGCGCACTAGGTTTCTATGGGTCCTACGGCTGCGCAGTAGTTTTTTGTTGTAAATTAAATAAAGAGAAATACATTGAACGCAAAATCATAGCTACAATGAAATTTAAAAAAAAAATTGCTATTGTGCTTAAAAAATTATATTACGCGAAAAAAGTACTGGTTTCCCAGTACTGACCCCAGTACTGATCCCAGTACTTATTTCAGTACTGAACCCAGTACTTCTTCCCAGTACTGAATCCAGTACTACTTTTTTGTAAGGGGTGAAGCTTTAGAGCACTTTTGGATCATATTAACGCATTTTTCTAGTTTTTCACGTGCTTTAGACGCCATATTTAAATCGCCATTTTGAATTTTATACAACGCCCAAAGGGATCGAAAAGTAGACTATCTAAGGGGGCAGTCCAACGAAAATCGTCTAGAGCCGGTTGCTCGATGATTTTAAAAACACCTGAAATTAATATATAATATTTTAGTACGCAATTTAATTATACCATTTAAGGTTTTACATTGCTGTAAATGGCTTAGTTCTTTTTAAATATCTTTTTAAAAGAGTCGATAGATTTCAGGGTTATGAGTGTTCCATTTTACAACGACGCAGTAAAAGCCGTTATAAAATGAAAATATATGTAATATGTATTTTTTATATTACATATTCACATAACATATCTAAATAAATGTAAATTGTTAGAAAATTACTCATCTAAATACTTAAATTGTGATTTTTTCGTCCTCGCAAAGTGTTTAAATCTTCTTTTTCTTTTTCGAATATCTTCTGTGGAGAAAAATGAAAACACAAATCCTTTTGAGTTTTCTTAATATTACAATCGTAAACTTATTTCACGAAAAAAACCTAATGGGTTTTGTCTCTTTACTAATTTATTTAACTTTAAAAATTAAGTGAAACTAACGTGGTTTTCAAAGGAATTTTGTTTTGATGTTAGGTTTGAAGATAATGGGAAATTTTAAGGGATTAACTTCAAACCTAACATCAAAACAAAATTCCTTTGAAAACCAGGTTAGTTTCACTTAATTTTTAAAACACTTAATTTTTAAAGTTAAATAAATTAGTAAAGAGACAAAACCCATCAGGTTTTTTCCGTGAAATAAGTTTACGATTGTAATATTTAGAAGACTCAAAAGGATTTATGTGTTTTCATTTTTCTCCACAGAAGATATTCGAAAAAGAAAAAGAAGGTTTAAACACTGTGCGAGGACGAAAAAATCACAATTTAAGTATTTAGGTGAGTAATTTTTTAACAATTTCCATTTATTTAGATATGTTATGTGAAAATGTAATATAAAAAATACATATTACTTATATTTTGCATTTTATAACGGCTTGTACTGCGTCGTTGTAAAATGGAACACTCATAACCCTGAAATCTATCGACTCTTTAAAAAAGATATTTAAAAAGAACTAAGACAATTACAGCAATCGAAAACCTTAAGGTAGTTCTCCGGCTTCAGGGCCGCACAAATACTATAAAAAAAAATAAAAACAAATAAATAAAAAACTAATAAATTAAATCTGGAAACGTAATTTAAAGCAATATGTTAGTCTCGTGACACTTCACATGTGCTTCAAACGAAAGAATTTTGGCAATTTGCGACCGTTGGATTTCCTTTCGCTCGTAAATTCAATGGAAAATCACATTGGTTTCGAATTTCAGATTAGTATAATTAAAAAATGAGCATCGATACCCCTATAAATTTTTTTTTATATTATTTCTTTTATTTGTCCCTATAACATACTAGTTTTTGAAAAAAATTTAGCGAGTAGTTTTCCACATATTAATAATAGTGTGCCACTTTTATACGTTTAGTGTATGATTCCCATGTAAATGTTGAAACTTTGAAGGTAAATATCTCAATTTTTAGCATCGCAAGGGGCCCTGAGATTTTTACCACACATAAAGCATACAAAAAAGAACATTTATCCAAAGTTTAAGAAAATTCTAACGAAAATCGATTTGCCGGAGAAATACCTTAATTCCAATTTTATTTAATAGGTGAAAGTCCAAGCTTTCGATTAATATGTTTACAGAACTTATCAGATAAATAGTTTTAATGCTAGCATAAAAAAAACTGATTTTTGTTACTTTCCTCCTCGGTCTCCCCTATTTCTATTTGAAGGAAGTGTGGATATGTCTCTGATTTTGTCTTAAAATGCGACTAAAAAAAATTTTTTTTGTTCCTTTTCTCGATTCGAGGCCTGCTTAGCTTTATTTGTTTTTTATACATGTGTTTTTGATGCCTGCCCCCGACTAGAGATCCTAGTCTCCGACAGAGGCGCGCAACAATTAAAAATGGCCGCGCAATCAGGCTGTCAATTTTGTCAGATGGAACGTTGTTAAATTGTTTTTAATAAGTTTAAGTGAATTTTGAAACGTGCTTTCGACCGGATGTTAAGAAAAATCGTATACGCTACACGGGCAAAAAGTTCTAAAGCCCTGAAATGCGCGACATTATATTGTCGCGCAATACAGAAATTTGGAACTTTCTTCCCTTGTAACGTAATATACTATTCTATTCGAATTATTGTTCATATTTATCGAGTTTTTATAGAATTGATAGTTGATTTGACAACTTTTAACTGTCACATTGACACAACGACCCCGAAAAACTTATTACTGTCATCTTCATAAAAGCAATTCACTTTTTAGCAAAGTTGATAGTTAATTTGACAGCGGTCAATTGTCAAAGTGGCAATTTGATATTGTTTTAAAATTTAGAGACCCCAAATCTTTTTTTCTTGTTATTTTCATAAAAAAATAAATTGCTTCTTGGCAAAGTTGACAGTTTATTTCACAGCCGTTATCTGTCAAAATTTGAATTTGACATTATATTCATTATCAACAACACCAAAAACCCTTTTACTGTCATTTTCATAAACATAAATTGCTTTTTCGCAAACTTGACAGTTAATTTGGCAGCTGTGAACTGTCAAAATTTTAATTTGAAATGATATTTGTCAGCAGCGACCCCGAAAACCCTTCAACTGTCATTTTCATAAAAATACATAGCTATTTGACAAAGTTGTCAATTTATTTGGAAGCTGTCAACTGTCAAAATGCCAATTCAACATTGAATTTGTCATCAGTGACCCTAAAAACTCTGTCAATGAGTAAAAATTCCTGATGTGTCCCCTTCTAAATTCAAACACATGCAAATGTTGGAAACATTTTGATTTTTTTAAAGTTCCAGTACATACAAATAAGTCCACGGGATATTTTGAAAACATTCAATTAATTTATCACATTTATTGTTAATGAAAGATTTTGACACTAATTTACTTACATGTCTATAACTTATGAAGTTTTTATGCAAATTAAATGAAAATTGGTAAAAATGTCAACAAATAGTTTTAATTTAAAGTGATATTATGCAACTTCAAAAAAAAAAAATTTTTACCTATTCGTTACCATTACCCAATACAATTCGTTAGTACAAACTTTAGTCCTAGGACATTCTTTGCATTGAGAAAAAAGCAGTTTGGGGTAGGGCTATTGCAGAGAGATTGTTCGATAAAATCATGATAGCTCTTATCAAAGCGGACTCCTTTTTTCTGAAGTTCTTGTTTTATACCTGCGATTTTTAATTTAGCGTTTTCATGAGTTTTGCAGACACAAACATTATGTGTGCCATGTTGACCTGCTGAGAGGCATTCTCGAGGACGAAGTTTTCGGAATCGCGAGAGAAAAATCGTCACTTCAAGAAACTTGTTTTTAAACTGCTGATGTATACATCATGAATTATAATTCATGGATATTAAACAATAATAGTCTTTTTTGCACTTGAACTCGTTCTCCTTCATTTTGAACAGAAACATAGTCCTTTACTCCTGGCATAATACGACTATTATTATCAGGCAAATAAAATGTACGTACTCTATCAATAGTTGAGTTTAAAATTTTTCTACCCCGTTTTTTGTTTGGTTGAGATCCATGCCCTGCATTATTTCTTAATTTTTTAGCCCGACGTGCCATTCGACGTGATATTTGAAACTTTTCGCGCATTTTTTTTATTGTCCAATTAGGCGGGATTGTGGTAAGAATATGTATTTTACCGAGTCGAGTAACTTCGTTGCCCAGAGCGATTTTGATTCCTTCAATATATTCATCTTCTTCATTCGGTTTAGTAATTGACGCTTCTCTGCTATGACTAGAGTTTTCCATGACATTCAAAATATTTAGCTGGTTTTTTAACACAATTTCGATAAACGAGCCTTTTTTATTTTTGGTTCCCCAAATTTTTGCAAAACAGCGTTGATTTTTTCAAGTTTTATGTCATTGTCAACTGTTTTGCATTGAAGGGTAGGATCAGTAGATTCGTCATTTTCTTCCTCTTCAATAAACTCTTCATTGTCTACATCAAGTTTATTTTCTTTGGATGTATCGGGGAAAAAATCGTTTTTTTGACTTCTGTATATATCGCGTTTACACGTCAGACATACGGAAAATCCTATTAAGTTGTTGAACTTACTGTTTCATTCATCTGTAACTAAATAAAGGTTTTTCCTACTACACTTATGATTTGACTTGCGTAGAGGATTGCAACATTCGTTAGGCCGACCCATTCTATTATTTGAAAACACAAAAACTATTTTTAAAAAATCCTTTTCGTTTTCTTTACTGTTTTCGATTAAATTAAACTGCAACGTTCATTTTTATATACCAAATAAAATGTAAATAATCTGAAATTGGCTTCAAACAATATCGTTGCAAATTATTTTAATACGTAAAAGTTTTCAGTGATGCAGTGTAGAGTGCAACGCATGATAAAAAGTCAAATATTAAAAAATCTTCTTGTTTGCACTAAAATGTTTTTTTATTTTTTGATTGGTAAGATTGTAAGGAACATTTATTAATGAAAATAAGAAAAAAATCGCGTGAAGAACACGGTTAAAATCGAATGTGTTTATAAAAAATTATTAAAAAAATGTGTTCAAAATTTTTTTTTTAAGTTGCATGAAATCATTTTAAAGTAAGACTATTTGTTGACATTTTCACCAATTTTCATTTCATTTGCATAAAAACTTCATAAGTTATAGACATTTAAGTAAATTAGTGTTAAAATCACTTAGAGGGGGCCACTTCAGGAATTTTTACACAATGGTAAGGCATTTGTTTATACCTACCCGGAGTTTTAGGGCCGGCGCTAACCCCTTTTGCGCCCCAAAGCGAAAATCTTTTGGCGCCCCACAGTGGGAAAAAATCGTAAAGTAGGGTTCAAATTGATTTTTTTAGCGCAATTTTTATCCTATTTCAGATCCTTTTTTTTTTTTTAAACATTCCCAAATAAATTCTTCAGAGATCTGTGAGAGCCAATTTTTTAATTTTTGCATTATAAACAACTTATGTTAATGCAAAGTTTAAATAAAATAATTTTTAACATTTTTTTATCTCATTAATCGTAAAAATTTTCCTCTATGCTTTATACCTCATATATTTAGTGCTTAGGACAGTACAAAAAGAAAACAAGAATTCGATTTAAAAAAAAAATGTTGTAAACACAAAATATAAACAAATTCACTATTTGGATAATGTGAGTAGAAAAACAACTTAATTTTACTAAATTATTCTTTTAATATGTAAATTAAAACTTTTAATTACAAAAAATTCATATTGCAATTTAATTGGTTTCTTTAATAACCTTTTTTTTAAAACAAGGCATTATTGAGCTACATTTTAGCCTAAAATTTTCGCGTTTTCTGTTAATTTTCACTAGACAATGCAAAGTAAATATTTTTTCTTTAAATTTAATTCACAATTAAATTAACTTTTTTTTTAAAACAATAAATATAAACAAATAAACTAAAATGAGATTTTTGTGGAAAAAACTGTTTTTTTTTATATTATGCTTAGGTCAAGTATACTAGGTCTGAACTTTTTTAAAAAGAAAAATTTATTTTTCAATTAATTTTCCTTTTTTGTGTTAAAAATTAACACAAATTTTGAGTGGATCGTTTGGGACTTGTGATTTGTGTTAGATTTAATACAAAATTTTTAACTGTGTATTGCAATTAATTTTCCTTTTTTTATAAACCATTTTTTTAAACAAATGCATTCTTTGGCCATTTATCAGACAAAACTTGTTGCGCATTCAGTTAATTTTCACTAGAAAAGGGAAAGTAAATTTTTTAATTTGCATTCATTTATAGTAATTATTTCTTAATTCACCGAAAAAAATATCTTCTTCTTTTGAGCGGAATCCACTCATTTTGATGCTTTTTTTCCTCTACAATATGGTATCAAAATGATTCCCCTCGTTTTGAGAGGATGTTATACTCATCAAAATGAGAGAAACTTTCCTCTCTTAGGGTAAACTTTTTCACTTGCACACTCAAATTACTGTAAATCATTAAAAGAAAGTTAAAAACACTAACTACATTCATTGATTCACATAAAGAAAGGAATATTCAGCAATATTCGAACATTTTGTATGTTGTTTTATTAAATACGCGAGTAAAATAAACATGTCTCTCTGCTAGGTTATATTGGTCTTTTACTTCAATTTCACATTCGTACACAAACAAATAATGAAGTCAAAATATTATTTTGTGCACACAACACTAAAATACTATCATCCAGTCTTAAATCTTTTAAAACACACTGTAAATTGTCTTCCACAATCGAAAACTAAATTGAAAATAAACGTTAAAGCTGACGACGCGACGCGATACAATTATTGTTACTGATTGCTCATGTGCAAAGACGATATAGAGTAGGATATTCCTCTACTTTTGATCGGACGTTTCCTATAGAAAGTAGTAAATTACTCTCAACATAAGATTAAACCGTGAGAGTCGTCTTCTAATATTTTTCCTCTTCAAAACAGAGGAAAATACTATTGGTTATAGTATAATTAGCTCATTTTGAGTAAAAAACTCAAGAGGATTTTATGATAGGAATGTTCCGCTCAAAAAAAGCAGATATTTTTTTCGGTGTTTGTTTTATAATATACTTTAATTATTAATTATATTTTTTTACGATGAATTTATTTATTTATTCTTATACACGGGATAAACCCTTTCGTACAATATTACTCCTATTACTAAGATTGCACCTTGCAATACGTTGAAATAACAAAATAAATATATAAAACTCAGCGTGGCTAATTAATTGTTATTTTCAAGTATAAAGCGACTCAGAATTAATTTAAATCTATCCATATTGGGTTCAAAAAAGTCAATGACATCAGAGAACTCATTTGCCTCTCTGCTTAATCTACTGGATAACGAATAAAATCCGAAGTTAGTCTTATGGAAAGGAATAGAAAATAAAGGTGAAAATCTGGTCATGCGAGTCGAATCATGTAAATTGATCGTTGATTTAAGAGGTTAACAATTCAGATGACCATTTAATAGTTTATAAAAAAATAACATGTCATTGTATTGGAATCTAGAATTAAGTGTTAGTATATTAAGCAGAGAGCGCATATTACTGTAGTCATGGGCATGCATATCGAGTTGTAAATTAAGTTGACGTGCAGCAAAACGAAGGAACCTATTCTGAACACGTTCAAGTCTTATAATGTTAGAAGTATAGTGTGGAACCCAAATGACAGAGGCATATTCAAGGTTTGACCGCACTAAACTGAAATATAGAGATTTTTATGTAGACATATTGTGAAAAGCGGAGGCATTCCTCATCAGGGCCAGGCCCTTTATTTACGTCAATATTTGACAACTTGGTAAATATGCTATCTTCGGTGAAACAAATATTTTGCAATTTATCATCATCTATGATATTAGAAATATTATCATAATCGTGTTGTAAAGGAGTAGTGTAAACCGAACAGAAATGTTTACTAAAAAGATTTGTAATTTTTACTGGGTTGTCCCCAGTTTCATTATTCAGATACATTAAGTTGAGAAGACGGGTATTTTTACGATTAGAATTTATGTAGTTCCAAAAATTCCTTGGGCTATCAATTATTGAATTTTCTGTTTTCTTAATATAATCATTATAACATAAGGTTGAAAGTGATTTACATTTCGATCTCAATTTAGAAAATAGCAAATAGTTAGCATCACTTCTAACCTTAACATAATCAGCGTGAGCAATTTTTTTTTAATTACTAGTTTTTTAAGTTCAGTAGTAAACCACTGAGGATAGTTAGATTTGGAGATTTTTTTCGCAGGAGCAAATAATTCAAATGCTGAATACAATATGCTATAGAATTTGTCAACAGCCTCATCAATATTATCCAGGAAAAGTTCGCGTTCCCAATCTATTGAGTTTAAATATAACGTTAAGCCCGAAGAGTTACAATTTTCGAATGAGATAAAAAAATGTTAAAAATCACTTTTTTTACATTTTTCATTAACATAAATTGTTTATAATGCCCCACTGGCTACCATGCATTGTTTGTACACCAGCAGGTGTCCATCTTAAATTACACCCAGAGAAATGATATATTTGACACAAAGATATGTTATTTGTGCCAAATAAAAATATATTTGTCTCCCAGCCAAGTAACTTTTTATTTGTTTTAAGGTATTTTCCGATGGGCAGTCCCTGTCAAAAGTTAGATTTTCAGTTAAAAGCAATTATTAATTAAAATAATTTATTTCTTAAATTATTAACTGTTAATAGTTAATCAGCTATCGGCCAATAGTTTTTTAATGAAAATGTTTCAAAAATGAACAAATGTTGTCAAATTTTTAACGTTTTTCAAAGATACCTTTTTTACAAGTCTATCTTTTCTTACCATTTTTTTAAAAATGATTTAATTTAAGTAAATAATAGCTTATTTTCTTCAGAAAAATAAACTCTACAATTTCACCTCGTCGAACTACTTGCTTCTATCACTCGGTAATATTTAATTCACAAATTTAGAATTTATCGATTTCTCCGAGTCAAATTCTTAAATAAGGTTCATTAATAAATAAAAAACATTTGGTTTGATTATCGTGTGATTGTCAAAATATAACTGAAGATTCATTCTTAAACTTGTTTACAAATTTACTATTTACTAAGTAATACAAGGAGAAATGAACAAGTTTGATTTTAATTAGTCAAATAATTTATTAATTTAATTTAGATTTAATTTCTCGTAGTATTGCGTCATATTGTTCATTAAAATTTGAAATATCTTCTTTTCTGTTAATTGAATTTTTTTTAACTCTTGTGATTAAAGTTCTTTTGGTTTGTCCCACATAGGATGCCGAGCAATCTTTGCAATTTATTTTATGCACTGTGTTAGTTATGTCATTTTTATCCGTTTTATCTTTTATTTTTTTAATCAAATCATTAAGATTATCTTTAATTGTTGGAATTGTATGAATGTTGAATTTTTTTAAGTTGACAGACAGTTTTTCTGTTTTATCTTGAAAAGATAAAACGGATAAAAATTCATACAGAAAAACTGTCTGTCAACTTAAAAAAATTCAACATTCATACAATTCCAACAATTAAAGATAATCTTAATGATTTGATTAAAAAAATAAAAGATAAAACGGATAAAAATGACATAACTAACACGGTGTATAAAATAAATAGCAAAGATTGCTCGGCATCATATGTGGGACAAACCAAAAGAACTTTAATCACAAGAGTTAATGAACATAAAAACAAAAAAGATATGGTAATGGTAGAACACAAAAATTCAAAAAAGAAGAAAAACAAACTCAAACACGATTTTGATTGGAAAAATACTAAAATACTTGACAGAGAACCATCAAAGAAAAAACGACTTGTATCTGAAATGATACATATAAAATTACAAAAAAATTCAATTAACAGAAAAGAAGATATTTTAAATTTTAATAAACAATATGACGCAATACTACGAGAAATTAAATCTAAATTAAATTAATAAATTATTTGACTAATTAAGATCAAACTTGTTCATTTCTCCTTGTATCACTTAGTAAATAGTAAATTTGTAAACAAGTTTAAGAATGAATCTTCAGTTATATTTTGACAATCACACGATAAACACCGAAAAATATTTTATAAATTATGACAAATTTTACTTATTACACTAAAATAATAAGTTATTAAAATAAAAAAGTGTTTTTTTTTTATAATTTTAAAGAAAAAAAAATGACGAAGTTGGTGAATCGAAAAAATTGATTGGGAATAAGACACACACGTCTATTATTGTTCTTGTAAGTAAGTACTTCGATTTTATTTATAAACATTCATTTTCTAATATATTATATATAAATTTTGTACTTGTAATTACAAAAAAAACAATAAATTACAGCTCTAAAGAGAACCGCATTGATGGTCGAAACGTCAAACCAAATGTTTTTTTATTTATTAATGAACCTTATTTAAGAATTTGACTCGGAGAAATCGATAAATTCTAAATTTGTGAATTTATTTATTTATTTATTTATTAATAATACAAAGTTCCTAAGGCTAATTTGCTATTACCCATATATGAAAATAAAAAATTAAAATATAATCTTTTAAACTTAAGTGCACTTGTAGTATTTCTAATTGTGATTGGCACTTTATTCCATAACCGTGCACCACTTACAGAAAAAGATCTTTGCATTTTACTAATGCGATGATAAGGAATTTTTAGAGGAGTGTTTTTTTCCCGCAGCCTATGATAAAACGGTTCATCTAAATTTTTGAATTCAAAAAGATTAAAAAGATATTCCGAACCCCCTCTGAAAAATAGAAAAAAGTAAATTTTCCATACAATATTGCCTCCTGATAGCCATGTTAAGCAGACGAGATCTAACCCTGTGCTGTGTTATATGCAATATAAAACCAATTGATACAGAAATTTGTATAAATCATCGAAATATTATAACGCTTCATTGTCAGAAACAATTTTATTAAATTATTTCTTTTAAACAAAATTATTAACAAAAACGGACTCAGCCACTAGCCGAACTTTCCCGACTCTCCCCTACGTATTTTTGCGTGCTGATTAGAAAAATCATAGTAAAGGCAAAGTTTATTTTCATGGTGAAAACCATATAAAACCCATAGAAATCCAATTCTTTACAATTCTCTCCATATACCAGGGTTTTTTTTAAGTAAAAACCACTTTAGGTGTCAAAAGCACCCCTCGGTAACCACATCGATTTAATAGTAGAATACGATTTGACCGTGATACTGTCAACTTCAGACATTTAAACCCGCTTCACCTTAAAACCTAAAAGAACACATCGGTATTTCGTAGAATTAGTCAAAATACGAAGAGGTTCTTTTAGGTTTCAAAAATCCCTCGGTATTCCGTACAATTGGACAAAATACCTAGGGGTTCTTTTAAGTTTAAAGAATCCCTCGGAATTGCGTAGAATTAGACTAAATATCGATGGTTTCTTCTATGTTATAAGAATCCCTCGGTATTTCGTAGAATTTGTTTAAGTACCAAGGGGTTCTTAAAGGTTTAAAGAATCCCTTGGTATTGCGTAAAATTGCACTAAATACCGAGAGATTCTTTTAGGTTTTAAGAATCCTTCTGTCTTGCGGAGAATTAGACAAAACACCAAGGGGTTCATTTAAGTTTTAAGAATCCCTCGGTATTTCGTAGAATTGGACCAGATACCGCGAAGTTCTTAAAGGTTTTAGGAATCCCTCGGTATTTCGTAGAATTGGACAGAATACCGAGGAGTGCTTTTAGGTTTTAAGAATCCATCGGTCTTGCGAAGAATTGGACAAAATACCGAGGGGTATTTTGATGGTTTCTTCTAGGTCTTAAGAATCCCTCAGTATTTCGTAGAATTGGACAAAAAACCAAGAGGTTCTTTTTAGGTTTCAAGAACCCCTCGGTATTCCGTAGAATTGGACTAAATATCGATGGTTTCTTCTAAGTTATAAGAATCCCTCGGTATTTCGTAAAATTTGTTAGTGTACCGAGCGGTTCTTAAAAGTATAAAGAATCCCTTGGTATTGCGTATAATTAGACAAAATACCGAGGTTCTTTTAAGTTTTAAAAACCCCTCCGTATTTCGTAGAATTGCGTTGAATACCGATGGGTTCTTAAAGGTATAAAGAATCCCTTGGTATTGCGTAGAATTAGACAAATTACCGAGAGGTAGTTTTAGGTTTTAAGAATCCCTCTGTCTCCCGGAGAATTTGAAAAAATATCGAGGCGTTTTCTTAAGTTTGAAGAATCCCTCGGTGTTTCGTAGAATTTGACAGAATACCGAGGAGTGCTTTTAGGTTTTAACCGCTTCGCTGCCAATGGCAAAGATCTTTGCCATTTGGAGCTTTTCTCAGACTGCCGGATAATTGCAAATCTTTGCCATGCTTAATATTGAAATAGAAAAGTCACTAGGTGTCGCAAACCATAAGTAAAATGATTTTTATATCATCTAAGATATACGAAACAAACTCCCGTTATCCATTTTGAATTTTCTTAAACCAAAAAAAAGATACAATTTATTAAAAAACTACACTTTTTTTAAATTTTTCAAAATCTTTGACATGAAGTAATAACGGAATCCCAATTTAAAAAATCGGGCAAGTACGAGTTACACACGTACCAAAATCTAGGGTTCCGTACATTTACAAAATAAAGATATACCTTATTAACAAACAGAGAGCTCTAATTTAGTATACATATGTATTTTCAAGTGTAGATTACAGAAAAATTATAGGGAACATTATCTGGATTGACAGTCAAAACGTTGTCAAAAAAAAAGAAAAACTGCAAATTTTCGAAAAAAAAGTTTTTTCCTCATAACTTTGAAACTATTTGAGCTAGAGGGCTAAAATTTGATACATTTGTATATTTTTATGTACAGATTATAAAAATTAATTAGAACGTACAAATAATGAAAATACTTCTACCTTCAAGTACATGAAACTTTTGCTTAAGGGTACAAGCTTGTATTTCATATAAATAATATAAAAATCAAGAATTTTTTTTTAGGGGGAGGCCCTTGAATTTTTATTGTGTTTCAGGGCTCTTAACAGTCTTGATCATAGGTCCTGTGACAGCCTCCATTAAGCCTCGTATAAGATTAAAAAAAAATTTTGTTTTTTTTTATAATTTTTCAATTATTTTGAAAAAAAGTGATAACAATTTCCCATCGCGTTTTATATCGTGTTTCTAAACTCTGAGTATACAAATAAAAAATTTATTGGTTTAAGGGCTACTGTAAGAAAATTAGGGTGAGCTCTAGCATAGGGGTCTATATCTCTTATTGGTCATTTTTTGAATTTTTTGTGATCTCGTAATAATATTCAATTTTAATTTTAAACATAATTTTTTCATAATCTGCATGCAAAAATACACGAGTGTACCAAATTTTAGCCCTCTAGCTCAAATAATGGTAAAGTTATAGGAAAAAAACTTTTTTTTTCAAAAATTTGTAGTTTCTTCTTGACAACGCTATGGCCATCAATTCAGATCATGTTCTCTATATTTTTCGTGTAATCTACACGTGAAAATACATATGTGTACCAAATTTCAGACCTTTAGGTCAAATAGTTTAGAAGTTAAGGGGGGGGGGAATGGTTTTTGCCTACGGACCCACGAGTCTCGTTATAAGGGTTCCGCCGAACACCGAAGGTGGACGGAACCCTAAAAATGAATAAAATCCTCTAAAATTTGTTACACGGGGGTTTTTGGGGTCGCTGATTACGAATTTGACATTAGTTTTTAAAAATTCAAAATGGCGGATCCAATATGGCTGACGATTTTTGAACATTGCTTGAAGTCGTCTGAAACTTGTTACTCGGGGGTTTTTGGGGTTGCCGATTACGAATCTGAATTTGGTTTTTAAAAATTCAAAATGGCGGATCCAATATGGCGGTCGATTTTTGAAAAATTACTTGAAATCGTCTGAAACTTGTTACTCGGGGGTTTTTGGAGTCGCTGATTACGAATCTCATATTAGTTTTCAAAAATTCGAAATATCGGATCCAATATGGCGGACAATTTTTAAAAATTACTTGAAATCGTCTGATACTTGCTACTCGGGGGTTTTTGAGGTTTCTGATTACGAACCTAACATTAGTTTTCAAAAATTCAAAATGGCGGATCCAATAGTACTAGGTAAGACAACAAAGTCTCCAAGTTTTAATTTTTTGAAGGTGATGAATTTTGAGCTTGGGAGATTACACGTAAAATGCCTCATATGGCTTTACATTTTATCATAAAATCAAGTGCCTAAATGGAAAGGCATTAATGGCCGAACTATACAATTGCCTGCTTCACACACTTGTTAACCCTAAATAAACCCTCTTGAAAAGATATTAGATTTATAATTAACTACTACAAAAACCCTCGAATAAAATTTATAAGGAAATTTTTCAAGAAAATGTTTGCTATTTTGCATATCTCAAAATAGCTTTTAGATTTATAATCAGCGAACCCTAAAACACTGAAGTAAAAATGTTACAGACAGTTTCAAGTAAGTTTTAAAAAAAGCATCCGCCGTATTGCATCCGCCATTTTGAATTTTTGAAAACTAATCTCGGATTCGTAATCAGCGACCACAAAAACCCCCGAGTAATAAGTTTCAGACGATTTCAAGTAATGTTAAAAAATTGTCGGCCATATTGGATCCGCCATTTTGAATTTTTGAAAACTAATCTCAGATTCATAATCAGCGACCCCAAAAACCCCTGAGTAACAAGTTTCAGATGATTTCAAGTAATTTTTCAAAAATCATCCGCCATTTTGAATTTTTGAAAACTAATGTCAGATTCGTAATCAGCGACGCCAAAAACCCTTATATACATGATCTCTTGAAAATTCATTGACTTTTAATTCTTGGCACTCCGAGAAATTTTCCGGAAATACTGTCGGCAACGAAGGGGTTAAGAATCCATCGGTCTTGCGGAGAATTGGACAAAATACCGAGGGGGTCTTTTAAGTTTTAAGAATCCCTCGGTATTGCCTAGAATTGGACTAAATACCGAGGGTTTCTTCTAGGTTATAAGAATCCCTCGGTCTTGCGGAGAATTGGACAAAATACTGATGGGTTCTTTTAAGTTATAAGAATTCCTCGGTATTGCGTAGAATTGAACAAAATACCGTGGGGTTCTTTCGACATATAAAGTGGTTTTAACCAAAAAGCTCCCTGGGATATTGAGAGAATTGCAAAGCATTGGATTTCTATGTGTTTTATCATGAAAATAAAGTTTGCGTAAATTTTCACTATGATATTTGTAATCCGCGTGCAAAAATACGTAAGTATACTAAGTTTCATAAAAATCGGAGCAAGGCGCAAACGAAAACCAGTCTCCCCACACAATCGCTCCTGCCTCCTCTTTGCGCTGCACGAGTAACTTTGCTATCGATTTTCTTGAAAACCAATCGACATTTCAAAAAAATGCATACAATATAAAATATGTATTTTCAGGAGACCTACAATTTTTTAGGACTCAATTTTCTAAATTTTTAGGGTTCCGTACACCTTGGGTGTTCGGCGGAACACTTATAGCGAGACCCGTGTGTTCGTAGCCAAAAACCTTCCCCCCCCCCTTAACTTTTAATTTATTTAACCTAGAGGTCTAAAATTTATTACACATATGTATTTTCACGTGTAGATTACACGAAAAATATAGAGAACATGATCTGGATTTATGGCCATAACGTTGTCAAGAAGAAACTACAAATTTTTGAAAAAAAAAGTTTTTTTCCTATAACTTTACCATTATTTGAGCTAGAGGGCTAAAATTTGGTACACTCGTGTATTTTTGCATGCAGATTATGAAAAAATTATGTTTAAAATTAAAATTGAATATTATTACGAGATCACAAAAAATTCAAAAAATGACCAATAAGAGATATAGACCCCTATGCTAGAGCTCACCCTAATTTTCTTACAGTAGCCCTTAAACCAATAAATTTTTTATTTGTATACTCAGAGTTTAGAAACACGATATAAAACGCGATGGGAAATTGTTATCACTTTTTTTCAAAATAATTGAAAAATTATAAAAAAAAACAAAATTTTTTTTTAATCTTATACGAGGCTTAATGGAGGCTGTCACAGGACCTATGATCAAGACTGTTAAGAGCCCTGAAACACAATAAAAATTCAAGGGCCTCCCCCTAAAAAAAAATTCTTGATTTTTATATTATTTATATGAAATACAAGCCTGTACCCTTAAGCAAAAGTTTCATGTACTTGAAGGTAGAAGTATTTTCATAATTTTTATGTTTTAATTATTTTTTATAATCTGTACGTAAAAATATACAAATGTACCAAATTTTAGCTCTCTAGCTCAAATAATGTAAAAGTTAAGCGAAAAAACTTTTTTTTCAAAAATTTACAGTTTTTCTTTGACAACTTTTATGACTATCGGAGGTAACACGCTTTCGGAACTACACCCACATAATTCTTTTGAAAATTTTTTATATTGTAATGTCTTTCGATAAATTCCACACAGAAAAAAATTTTATCGCGTGTTAAGAGAGGATATATACTTCTGATTAGCACATATTTTCGAATGCTTTGAAACTATGTATACTTACGTATTTTGATGCGCTGATTATGAATGTCATAATATAAATAAGCGCAAATTTGATTATAATGTTAAAAAACAAAAAACTACCATAATCCAGAGTTTTTAACTGTTATCTTATGACATGTTCTTAATTTTAAAAATTGTTTTAGACAAAAGTTGGAGATCTATTTAAAATACACATTTCATACACTATGGATTTTTTCATAAAAATAAATATTTTCCGAGAAAAATGGAAAAGATTTTAAAACTCATATATAGACTGCTATCAGTGGAGCATATGTACAAACTTAAAGGTACCTTTTTTTTAAAAAGTTAGCGTGAGGTTAGTTTTACAAAATAACAAACAGCGTAAACATAATTGGAATTTAAGTTTTGTACATTGTTACCGTTGGATCCGAGTTACATAAAAAGTAGAGTTTTTCTTAATAAAAAAAAAAGTGAAAAAGCTGTAAAAAGTGAAACCTGTTTTTAAATCAAATTAAATAGGTAACAATTGTTTCAGTTTACCAGACTAATGTTCAGTAATAATATAACTATAGACTATTTTCATGGTTGTTGACACGTTTTTGTGTTCTATTAGAAAACTATTGACTTTTGGCAAAAAATGTATAAAACATGAAATGTATATTTTTATAAGATCTAGAATGTCTTTTACTAAACTCTACACCGAAAAAAATATTTTCTCATGTTAATGAATATTCCACTTCTGTGACTCAAGATTATTACTCAATAAATAATAGAATTTTGTGGAAAGAAATAATTTTTAAAATCACATGTTTACTCTTTTTTTAACTTTAACCTAATTTAAGCAGGTAAAGGGGGAGTTGGAAAGCCATATTAAATTTGATTATTTTTAACATTGGGCTGGGTACCGCACAGTGGGCCCAAAATCCAAAAAGCAGGCCAAAAGTCACTGAACAGAGAAATCTCCGAAATGCAGCACGGTACACCACATAATCACTGAAGGATTTCCGGTTGCGCAACGAGCGCGTCGTTTGGCACCTGATAAATTAAAAATTGCCAAGGACCAATTCCAGGAAATAGTAAAGGCCGGTGTGTGCAGACCGTCTAGCAGTCCATGGGCTTTACCCATCCTAATGAAATTAAAAAAAGATGGAAACTGGCGTATCCGTGGTGACTTTAGGCGCTTGAATGCTATTACCGAAGACGGCAGTGATAACGCCCTTCGGCTTATTCGAATACACCGCGATGATGTTCAGTCTTCGAAATGCCGGTCAGACGTTTCAGAGATATATATTCGCCGCTTCAAGAGATCTCGATTTCGTTTTTGCTTACATCGACGACATAATAATTGAGGGGCTGGATGCAATAAAGGGATATGGATAAGGGATAAGGGTTTCTGCCGGAGACTCGCTGTACTCGGGGCCAATGAAAGTCGCGCGTATCCCCTTATTGCATCCAGCCCCTCAATTGCATCAAGCAGTCGCGAAGAGCATGAGAGACACCCCAGGATCGTGCTCGAACGGTTGAAAAATTTCGGTCTTCGAGTCAATTTGAACAAATGCCAATTTGGTAAGTCGAAAATAGAATTTCTCGGTCACATGATCAATTCTCAGGGTTGCAAGCCCACTTCTTACAAAGTAAAAGCTATTGTTAATTGGCCTAAACCTGTTACTAAGGATGAATTGCGACGTTGGTTAGGTCTCGTGAATTTTTACCGCAGAAGTCTTCCGCACGCGGCGCATGTTCAGTCCCCGTTTCACGAACATTTACGCGACGTACGTAAAAACGATAAAGGAAAAATTTTATGGAGCTCTGAATCTGAAAATGCATTCGGAAAAATTAAAATAGATCTCGGGATAAAAAACAGTGGCGAAACCCGTTTAATTACGGATGCTTCAGACACCGGCATTGGGGCTGCCTTGGAGCAGAATCTGAATGATAGCTGGAAACCACTGGCATTTTTCTTACGAAAATTCACGCCTGCACAGCGCCAGCACAGCACATTTGATCGTGAGCTTACGTCAATATACGAATCCATTAAGCACTTGAAGCATTTTCTTGAGGGTCGAGAGTTCGAAATAGTTACGGATCATAGACCTGTTATTTACTCACTGACTCAGCTATCGGACAGAGCATCGTCGCGCCAACAAAGGCAAATTTCATACATTTCTCAGTTTACCAATCGAATCGTTCATATTTCGGGTAGCGAGAACTCCGTATCAGACGCATTATCACGTATAGAAACGATAACCTTGCCTTCAATTTTTACATTCGAGCAATTAGCTCAAGTGCAATCGGATGACGTTGAGCTTAAAAAAGCTCAAGATTCTAATAGTTCTTCATTGAAAGTTAAAAAGGAAGACGTTAGGTAGCGAACGTACAGAAATAGTGTGTGATATTTACGGGGATTTTGTAAGACCCATTACCATTTCATTTACCAGTATGTAATAGATTTCGTTACTGTCTCACTCTAATAGACCGTTTTTCGCGTTGGCCGGAAGCAGTGCCGTTGCAGAATATTAGCGCACAAACAGTATGCCGGGCTTTCACCGATAATTGGGTTTCTGGATTCGGAGGTCACGAAACCGTCACGACAAATCAAGGTACTCAGTTTGAGTCTCGTTTGTTTACTGAATTATGTCGTCTCATAGGTTGTAATCGAATCAGAACTACGTCATACTCGCCCCTCCCCCCCGCTTCGAATAGAATGGTGGAACGTTCCCACAAAACGCTTAAAGCAGCAATTACGTGTCATGCGGATACCGGAAGATTTTTAGTGACTAATTTTGGTTACCCCTTGAATGTGGATGACGTGTATACTCGTCATAAACCCATGTATTTTCAATTTCTCCACATTCAAAGGGTTAATAAATTATTGTTCACACTTCCGCAAAAAAAAGTACTTAAAACTATGTGTTTTATAATCCAAAAGGCAAAGCAATAAAATATTTAAACTAAACTTTGATTTGGCTGCCTGTTCAATTTCATCTTAATTTAAAAATTCTGTAAACATACATCTGTATCAATATAAAGCGTTAAACATAATTTAAATGTTAGAATTGGCTGACAGTTTTTGTATATCTGTTTCTGCAGCTGTGGGAGTTCACACTTAAAAGAAGTTGCTTAAACAGAAGTTTCAGAACCAGAATTTATTAGTAAAGTAAGTGCTACTGAACTAATGATTCATTATAATGACCCTCCATCATGGCCTCATTTAACTGATGGCATAAGAATCAACTTGATTTTACATGGACCAGATCAAGGAAAGGACGCCAATTTAAAAAACATTGGAGCTAGAGAAGTACTTCGATTCACAGCATATTGGTTCACAAAACAATTGCCTTATCATGAAACCATTAAAAGGAATTGGTTAATTTACTCTAAAAAAAGAAACGCCATATTCTGTATCTGTTACTGTTTATTCCAATTACGCGATGTTAATGTGCCTTCTATTGCAAATCGTAAAGAAAGATTTTCAGACTGGAAAAATGTCAGTAGGGTTGAAGATCACGAGAAATCTCCCGATTATCGAAAATACTTTCTTCAGTGAAAAACTTTAGAGGCTAATTAAGGAAATTCAATAATGTTCTGTGCAAAAAACAATTTTGCTATACGAGGTTCAACATCACAAATTGAAACAAAAAGAGCTGGAGTATTTTTAGACGTCATTGAATTACTCAGCAAGTATGATAAAACTTTGGAAGACCTTTTAACTGATCATAAAAAGAAATCAGTAAACTAATGTCACCACTAATTCAAAATGAATTCATAGATTTATTGGGACAGAAAGTGCGTAATGAAATCTTATCAAAGATTCAGAAATCAAAATAATATAGTTTGTTGTTCAAACCCGAACTTGCAATTGTCAAAACATTCAAATCTCGAAGGCTAGCATTTTTCAAAACTTTCAACTCTCTGCGCTTGCATTTGTCCAAACTTTCAACTCTTCGAAATTGCATTTTGTCCAAAATTTCAATACTCCAAACTCTCATTTTTTAAAACATGCTTCTCTCTGAATTTGCATTTGCTCGAATATTCAAGTCCCCAAACTCGCATTTGTCAGAACAACCAAATCCTCGAATTCGCGTTTGCCCAAACTGTCAATACCTCAAACTCGCATTTGTTAGAACAACGAAATCCTCAAATTCTCTTTTGCCTGAACTGTCAACTGCTTGAACTCGAATTTGTCTAAACTTTTAAGTCCTCTAACTCACATTTGTCCAACTTGTCAAGTCCCCAAACTCCTATTTGGCCAAACTCTTAAGTACCTAAACTCTCATTTGTCAGAACGCTTGTGAAGTCTGTGAGTTAAGGAATTTGACAAATGATAGTTCGGAGAGTTGAATGTTTTGACAAATGCGAATTCGGTGATATAAAAGTTCGACCAAATTCGGGTTTTAGCAGGTTCTATCGTGATTGCATCTGTTTTATGTTTCGGTTATATAGGAGTTCTATCAGGATATACCACACACCACAGTCTAAAATCCGGTTTCTACATGGCTTTTATACGGTTTATATATTGATTTTTTATGTTTTCTATCTGGAAGCCTATTTTACCTGTATTCGGGTTTTATCAGGTTCTATCGTGATTGTATCTGTGTTATATCCGGGTTATATAAAATTTGTATCCGGGTCTCCTACAGTCTACAATCAGGTTTTTACCTACACTGTAAAAAATAATGGAAAATTTTCCATACAAAAGTAACGAATTTTTTCTATACTTGGTATGGAAATATGTTTTTCAGTACATCAGTATGGAAAAATTTCATGACATTATGGAAAATATTCATTCTTATAGTAAAATACCCAATTTGAGTATGGAAAAATTACCTTACGACAAAATTCCATACATAGGGATGGAAGAATTGCAATACATTAGAAAATATTTTCATACGTGTTTGGAAAAATTCCAATTTTTTTAAAACAGTAATAATGATAAATTGTATGTAATTATAAGTGCATAATTTTTACGTGCTAGATAGCGTAAGTTTGTAAAATCATTTATTTCTAAAAAACTTTAATTATATAAATTAAATAAATTCTATTTATTTAAATAAAAATCCCCCTCAATATATTATATGTAAATAATTTTTATAATTTACTTTTGTATTAAGTATTATTGAAATTAATTATTTAAATAACATTTTATTTTTAAATAATAATATTAAATTAAAATTAAAATTAATAAATAATAATTATTTGTTAATTTTGTTTACATATATTGCAATTATTATATTAGAATATTTATTTATAAAATATTTAGAAGTTAGGAGATTGGATTGTATAAACTGTGTATCAGTATATACAAAAGATAAATAAATTCTATTAATTTATTTTAGATAATTAATACGTTCCAGAATTATTATAATTTAAATAGCATGTAATCCAGGCCTGAACCTCCCAAAGTTATTTCTATCGTCACTCAACTACCCGGCATAGCCGAGTGGTACTCATAGCGTGCGTTCACCGCGAGCGAATTCGTCTATAGGGCCGTGGGTTCGATCCCCCCTTGAGCGTGCGATATTTTAATTCATGGGTTAAGTGTTTATATGTATTAAAATTGTTAATTAGTCTTAGGTCTATAATAATTAAGTGTTTAAATGTACACTTAAGATTAAATTATAAAAATAACAATCTAAAAATATCAATTTAAATAATTATAGATTCTGCTTCTGTGGAAACAGACTTGACCATACAACGTATGGATTTTTTTTCCATACAATCGTATGGAAAAATTGCAACAAAGTATGTTGATATAACTATACAACGTATGGTTTTTTTTCCATACAATCGTATGGAAAAATAACAATAAAATATACTAATATAACCATACAATGTATGGTTTTTTTCCATACAACTGTATGGAAAAATTACAGTAATGTAAGGGTTAATTTACGTCCAGTACATGTATGGAAAATTTACCACAAAAATTTTTTACAGTGTAGGTTTTATACGGTTTGTATATTGATTTTATATGTTTTCTATCTGGAAGCCTATTTTACCTGTATTCGGTGTTTAATAGGTTCTATCCTGGTTGTATCTGCTTTATATCCGGGTTATATAGGATTTGTATCCGGGTCTCCTACAGTCTACAATCCGGTTTTTACCTGGGTTTTATAGGGTTTGTATATTGATTTTATATGCTATCTATCTGGAAGCCTATTTTACCTGTATTCGGGTTTTATCAGGATTGTTTTACAGGACTGTTTAAACTATTTTATTCAACTTTTTCTAATTGTCATTGACTTTCTATAAATGAAGGTAGTAATAATAAATGTATATGCCATTTTTTATAATTTCAACATTTTATTAAACATTTTTTAAAAAATATAAAGTAAATAAAAGATCAGTGACTAGTGCAATTATAATATTTTAATTATTATAATTCTAATATGATTTTATTATAAATACTATTTTTTATGACTTAAAGGTTTTAAAAGTTCGCTGTGAGCAGGAAATTACTTAGACTTTTTATTAGCCTCTGAACTGAAAATCTGAAAAAAATTAATGATTAATAAAAGTAATTATAGATAATGTGCAGGAATAATTGGTTTTATACTGTTCATTATTTTCAAAGAATGCAGAGCTGCCTGCGGACTTACAGGTTGAAAATATTTTTAAAAAAGTGACTTTTTATTTTAAAAAGTGAGTAATTGTCAGTTTTTAAGTGATAAAAGTAAGAAAAATTTATGAGGTTCATATTACTGATATTAAATTGGGGCCCAGCAGCAGGAACATAATTAATCAGGGCACTCCAATATCAGACAGCACACCAACAGCTGTGGGACTTTATAGGTGTAAGTTACGCAAATGAACGTGTTTAAAAATTTTAAAAATTCATGACAATAATATAAAGTTTCAGGAAACCTATTCAAATTTAAAGAAAATAATTCGAAACTGTCAAAAATAACTGTAATATGAAAAACATAAGTGAAAAATGAAACAAATAATTCAAATTTGAAAAAAGAGAGTGAAATGACAAAAGAAATTGAAAAATTGATAAAAATTAAAAAATAAAGCCAAAAATTGAAAAATTAAAATTTGAAGAAAATTGTTGAAGAGTTTAAAAAATAATTGAAATTACGAAAAAATAACTAAAGAATGAAAAAATAATTAAAATTTGAAAAAAATGAATTTGAGGCTGGTGTAAAAATTTTAATTTTGAGAACAATAATTAAGATATTGATGAAATAATTGAAATTTGAAAAAACTAATTGATTACTGACATAAATAATTGAAAGCTGGTGTAAAAATTCAACTTTTTAGACAATAATTGAAAAACTAAAAAAGTATTTTAAGTTTGAGGAAAATAATAATTGAAACTTGAAGAAATTAATTGAAGTTTAAAGAATGTAGGTAATTGAAAATTTAAGAGAATAATTTGAAAATGGCAAAAACAATTTAAATATAAAGAAAGTAATTAAAGTTTACAGAAAATAATTGAATATGGTGTAAAACATTAATAAATTCATGACAATAATAAAAAGAATGAAGAAAATAATTGAAAACTGGTGAAAAAAGTTTAAAAATTCATAACAATAATTTAAAGACTGAAGAAAATAATTGATAATTAAAAAAAGTAAATTCATAATCGCAGAAATACTTGTAAATTGATCCAAATACTTTAAAGGTGACAAAAGTACTTTAAAAATGACAAAAATAATTGAAAAGAGTTGTAGAAATTAAATGTTTTTAGACTGTAATTAAAAACTTGACGATGTAATTAGAATATGAATAGACTAATTGATTTATAAGGTAAATTATTAATCAGTAACTCAATACCAGGAACCCAATACCAAAAACCCTCCTCCTTCATCGCTGGAATAGACATTTTACTAGCAAAGTGATAAAAGTGAGTTTTTTTTAAAGAAAAATGAGTAATAGTGAGTGATTTTAAAAAAGTGAGAAAAGTGAGTCACTGGTAGCCCTGAAGAATGTATTCAAATTTTTTTTAAAAACATATAGTATAGCTTTCTCATAAAGAAATTATTATAATTTTGAATACAGTAAAACCCACGTATATCGGACCGGCAAATATCGGATTCCCGCCTACATTAGATATTTTTGCCGGTCCCTTGAATTTATATACCATGTATTTTTACCCGGATAAATCGGATTCCCGCTTAGATCGGAAAATTTTCTCGGTCCCTTGAAATCCGATATACGTGAGTTTTACTGTATTAATTTTAACTGCATTTCTTACCCATTCATTAAAATCTTCCTCTTCCTGCTGCTCTGCTTTCTCTAAGTTTCTTCTCTCCATAATTCTTCTATCTTCATCGTCACTTTCTAAATCTGTTTTGTCCTCAAAGCTATTTTCATTAACTTCATTTTCATTTTCATTTTCAGCAGAATATATACCTTTTGATCCTTTATTTGTATTTTCCTGGTCCGTGTAATTGGTCGTATGATTTTTTTCACCTTCAACTAAGTTATTTATTGTTTCTGACGATTTAATCTTTTTAGAATTTTTTATGTTTTGCTTCTTTGGTCTCCTTGTCTTGGTCTCCCTGAATAATTCCGCACTTGAGTTACTAATATATTCATTAACATTTTTTAAATGTTTTGCTATTTCGTCTTCTTCCAGTTTTATTTTCACTTTCATCCAGTACTCAAAATGAGCTAAAATATTTATTTAATCTTTTAATGGTATGAATATAATTATCTTTTATAGATTTTAAAATATATAATATAAAATTTTGCTTAAAAAAGTTTGAGCAATCCTTATTTTATGTATTTAGAAAAAATTACTAGTAACGTTTTACCAAACTGGTAATTAATACATTTTATAAAAAAAATGGTTTATTTTTAGTTATTTTAGTAATAAAGAAAGGACTGGTCTTATATTTATGCAAAATTGATTACTTTCTAGTTATTTTGAAGAATTTATATAATTAGATAAATACATAGATAATCATTTCACAATTGACACTTGACAGCGACTCTCAATAAAGAAATTATTTCCTATAACAGCATTTAATTTTGTTGGATCAAGAGCTCGTTTTGGTTCTCTATCTTTATGTGCGTTGCTCTGTCTGCCAGTTACACTGGACGTTTTCAGCACTTCGTCTGTTAAACCAAACGTGCGAGATTTGCAACGAATCTTTTTGACTGTTTGCCAATTTTATAACGCATACGATCGTAAATTAATTTATCAACCCATATTCCTAAGGCAACGTGTATCTGGATTTTAATTATGTTTTAAGTTGAATAGCTGTTAGAAAATAATGAAAACCCGTCAAATAAGTCGGTGGAATCCATTTCAAATCATGCAGACCGACTAACTTCAAGTTGTAGATTTAACTGCCACTGAAATATGTTATTCTTTATGAAAAATAAAGACACTCGTATTTTTTAATTTTTGAAAAAAATTATTTTTAACGAAGTTATGCGCATTTGAATTTTGAACCAGAAAACTCAAAACAACAGTAAAAAAAATTTCTTTCGCTTGCAATTTTTTGGCTAATTTATATAATCAAATTATTTTTCTTGGGTCTTTTGAGTGGTCTTGTATTCTTCAAAATCCTATTTGAAACTTGTAAAAAGTTTCAAAATTAACGAAATGGGGGGTGATTTTCTAAAAATAAATAAGGTCCATTTTCTCAAAAACCCCAGCTTTTTTTTGTCTCAAAATTTTACCATAAATTCTTACTAATATGACAACTAATTCCCATAAGTTTCAAGCTTGCTAAACCATACTAGCAGCCAGGGGAATTTTTTTTTGAAAAATATTTTTTTACTTGGTTTTGGATTGTTGGAGGGCAAGTTCAAAAACAAATGAAATGTTATGAATCAAACTGAAGTAAGTTTGTTTATAACCAACAATTATGGATTTAAGTAAAAGCATTTTCACAAAATTTCAAACTAATATTACCATAGGTTTAAAACATTACACCCTGTAAAATTTCTTAATTTTAATATCATTAGAACTAATTAATATTTAATTCTTTGAAAACTTCGAAGAGAAATTGTTTTTTAAATATTACGATTCTAATGGGAGCGTACTTTCGAGATTTTCTTTAAAATCAATTTGTTATCATACAAAATATATTTTAAAGGTACTTTAATTTAAAAGATTACTTAAAAGTTTTTGCTAACAGATAATATTATGATATTAATTCTTGTGAATTTATAATATTAGATAATTTATATATTTCAATAGACTTAATACTGTATAAATTCCAATTTGAAGAAATAAAGATTTAAAATTTTATTTTTAAGTACGTTTTAAGCTATTAAAAAGTGTTTTAATTCAAATTTATAAATGTTTTGAAATTTTCAGTATTTAAAAATAAGAAGCGTTTTTATACAGTAAAATTTGTAAATATATTTTTTGCATTTATTATAAATAACATTTCAAAATATAAAATAATTTTTTTTATTGCACATTAAACATTTATTTTTAGTGAACTTTGGATATATATTTGATATATGATTTAAAATACGTTTATTTAATTTTTTCAAAATCATGTTTTGCAGTTCGAGCCTCTGGTAATATTAGTTTGAAATTTTGTGAAAATGCTTTTACTTAAATCTATAATTGTTGGTTATAAACAAACTTACTTCAGTTTGATTCATAACATTTCATTTGTTTTTGAACTTGCCCTCCAACAATCCAAAACCAAGTAAAAAAATATTTTTCAAAAAAAAATTCCCCTGGCTGCCAGTATGGTTTAGCAAGCTTGAAACTTACGGGAATTAGTTGTCATATTAGTAAAAATTTATGGTAAAATTTTGAGACAAAATAAAGCTGGGGTTTTTGAGAAAATGGACCTTATTTATTTTTAGAAAATCACCCCCCATTTCGTTAATTTTGAAACTTTTTACAAATTTCAAAGAGGATTTTGAAGAATACAAGACCACTCAAAAGACCCAAGAAAAATAATTTGATTATATAAATTAGCCAAAAAATTACAAGCGAATCTACAACTTGAAGTAAGTCGGTCTGCATGATTTGAAATGGATTCAACCAGTCATAAAAATTAAAATATTTTTATTACATAAAAAAAGATTGTATTATAAGAATTTCAATTTTTAAACAAAAATTTTTTTACTACAAAATGAGGTCGGTAGATTCTATATTTAAAATCGCCTATTTTTTATTGACCAGAACGAAACGTAATTTTTTTCGAAAAATTTAACACCGGGAACAAAAATCCAAGAAAATTTAAAATTTATATACTATAAAGTTTCCAAGTACAAAAAGGTTCTTTTAAAATCAACTTTTGTAAAAATGGAACACTTTTTAAGTAAATAATTCGATATTTTGACAAGAAATAAGTAGTAAATTATTTATAAAAAACAAAGTTTATAGTATATAAATTTTGAAATTTCTTGGGTTTTTGTTACAGGTCACATTTTGTGTTCTTTCTTTAAAGTTTGTGAATAATTCTAATTTTTATCCAACTTTGAAGAATAGTATCTCATTTTAATGTTTGAAACATTCTCTACACTGAGAGAAATAGATTCTACGGGATACCATCTAGATGGTACCAGATACCATATCTGATCTTAAATATACGGACAAAAATCTAGATGGTACGGGATAGCATCTGTATGGTACGGGTTAGCATCTGATAGCATCTGGATGGTACGATGTAGCATCTAGATGGTACGGTGTAGCATCTCTGATGGTAGAGTGTAACATAACCTCTCTATCATCAAAGATAGTAAAGTTCTTACCATCTATTTCTCTCAGTATACAAGTCTGTTCGTTGAAACTTGTTAAAACATTTTTGTTTAAAAAATATATAATAGTAAAGTTTTATTTGTTTAATAATTTTTCAACAAAATATTAACAAAATTCAACGAACAGAGTTGGAGATAATATTTCAAAGATTAAAATGAGCTATTATTGCTCAAAATTGGATGGAAATTACAATAATTGTTTACAGACTTTACAAAAAACACAAAATGTTAAATAATTATTATTAAGTAACAAATTTTAGCTCAGCCTAATTTTTTCTGAAAAAATGTAAAACTGTATCTTTCAAAATTTGGTAAAATCAATTTTTATAATATTTTTCTTTTATTTTAAAATACATTTCTTAGTTTGAGATTATGTCAATGGGTTCAACATCCATAAACTTTTTATAAAAACTTTCCTTCCACTTTTTATAAAAAAAAACGATTTTAAATATAGCATCTACCGCCGCTACTTTATGGTAAAATTTCAAATAAAATTGTTTTTTTTCATACTTCAATATTTATTTAATAAACCGTCTAAAAAGAATTCATATGCTTTTTATCATTTTCCTAAAATAAACCATCAAACATTGGTTTTTATTTTCTGTCTCTAGAATAGTGTTACCCCTTAATCCAAGATTAATTTACCTTTGATTTCATTTGACTTTGAAGATTCGAAGAAAGGTTAGAACTCGCATTTCGTAACAAATGATTTGGAGTGAATTTTGCCCTAGATTCCTGTAGCATAAACTCAAATCGGTCTTTACTTCCTGTAAAGAAAAATGTAAAAAATCTTTATTTTTCACCTTCCTTTTGACTTTATGATTATAAAAATACATATAACTCATGAATAAAATTATTTAACTTACCAGCTACAAATCCAATGACGGCTTCTTTACATTTTCTCCACATTTAACGTTGAAAGATTTTTCTTTTCTTTTATCTTCATCGAAATTTAAAACTTGATCTATGTTTACAATATCAGTTTTAAAATGTTTATTTTTAGAATTTTTGCATTGTTTATTGTGTTTTAAATAAACGAATAACGACATTTTGAAGTTACGTTTACGTTCATGTATAAATCAACGCTTTTAACAATGATTCACATATAATAACAGCTTTAAAAGCTAAAAATACTGTTTAAAACACTTTGAAAAAGAAATTCTTTCTTAATTTAATGTGTGCGACAACAAGTATCCATTTTTGACACATAAAACTAATTGTAACACCCCGCTTAACACAAAAGCAACTGCGAAGAACTAATAACAGACTGTAAAAGACTAACCGACAAAGATGTACACTAATTGTAAGTATTAGTGTACATTACTCACTGATTGTTCACAGGACGACACGGACGATGGACGATAGGATAGGACCCTGAATTGAAGAATAGTTTAAGGTATAAATGCGCGTTGTAAAACCTACGCGTGTACGAAGTAGTGCATGTTTAAAACTTTTAACTATTGACAATGTAAAGATTAATAACTTATTTAAAATTCTGGACTATGGAGAAAGAGTAATTTTGAAAGTAATTGAATTGAGAGAAATTATAAAAGGAAAAAATAAAATATATATAGCCAAAATGCCAAATACATGTGAAATACAGTAACGGAAGTAGACAAATATTAAAATTGCAATGTTAAATTTAATTTAATGATATTCCCTGTAACGTTTTAAAATTTTCAAATCATGAAAATTTCACATAAAGCATTAATATATGTGACTGTCCATAACAAAACGTGCCTTAGCTCCAAACGTCAACTTTACAGGGTGAGCGTTTAAAGTTTCTGCAATGCATTGAAGTCAATGTAACGTGCCTACGCTTCTTGCTTAATAACACCAATATTTCTTTAAAACAACAATTTTTTATTTTTGGAAATGAAAGAGCAAATAAACATCTGTTGGTTGGCAGTAAAAAATCAAAATATATTCTTTGGAGCTAAGGCACGTTTTGTCATGGACAGTCACATATACTTGACTTTTTTAAAACCTTATGTCTCTTCGACATAATGTAGCAAATATTATAATTATTAACACATATTGTAAAACAATGTAGTAGTTTTTTCTTTATATTTCAAAACTAATTTTACATTAAACCTGACGAAATAAAAAAAAATGATGTACAATTCTACTTTTGAGAATACGAACAGTTTTGAACAATTTAATAAACAAGCTTTAAAAAGTAAGCTGCATATAGAGGTGTGGTTTGTTTTTCTTCCTAATTGTAATAAATAAATAAATGTGTATATTTCTATTAAAAGAACTATGTTCTTTATTAAAAAAAGTCAACTAAAAAGTCCTTCAGTAAAAAATTGAAGTAATGGCAGCGATATTATTTTAATTATATTTTCCTGCCTGATAAAACCCGAATAAAACCGAATAGAAATTATTTTCTTTTGACAAGCATATAAAACCCAGATAGAACCCAGTTTATAATCGGAGCCATTTTTTTCATATAGAACCCAGATAGAGCCGGATAGAGGTCGACACCTACGCTTCCGAATAAAAGCCGTGTAGCATCCAGATCAATGACGCTGGGTCAAATCCAAATGGGTCAAAAATAAAAAACAAATGTTAATTTTGAAAAAAAGGGGGAAATTTTTTTTTTTTTAATTTTGTTATAAGTAGGTATGAAAAATTTCATGAAAAATGATTTAAAATGCACTATATAAAAATTAAAATCCATAAAGTTTTGTCAAAGTTACACGGAATTGAAAATAACAAGGTAACATAAAAAGTCAAAAATGACTTCGTATAGGACAACATTTTACCAAAGTATGAAGCTTATCCGAAAACTTTTAATTTTGAGCTGGGACGTTTGAGATATAATCACCCATACGTCTCAGTCTGTTTTTCGCGCTAATACTGACGATATGAAACGCAATTAAACTTTTTTTCTTCAATTTTAATACTTAAAAAACTAAAATTGGGAAAAACATGTTTCTGCGGCCTGCAACACTAGCATGCATAGTCTGGAACATTAATGCCTTCTTTTTAGACATAAAATGCATTAGCAAATTTTTGAAATTCGGGTTCATTTTTATATTGTTTTATTCTGTCTGTGATAGAAATGTTAAGACATAGAATAAAAGAATTTAGAAATGACACAAAAAATAGAAATTTACTTGTGAATTTTTTGTCCGGAAGGAAAGGTATTAATGTCCCCGACTGTACGTGAGAACGTTATTCAAGTCTATTATTATTAATATGCGATGATTGTAGCAATTAGCTTTAAATGATTAGAGCACTAATAATTCTAACCTGATTTGATTTTCGGCTTTACCCGTTTGCGGCTACTAGGTAGGAGTGATTGATTGTTTGGAATATAAATTACTGATAGTTAAATTAAATTAAATTAATGTAGTCTATTTAATGTAGTGTAATTATATAGCTAATTCCTCATGCGTTCGAGCGACCCACCTAACCCCGGTCCAAACGACCCAACTGACCCTGGCAGTGTTCTTCAAATATTTGATTTTTTTCTACCGATACTGCAAATATAAATTAAAATCTCTTCATTGTCCCTTAAAAGCAACTATTCAAAGACCAAAATTTGATAATTAAACTTTTTCTAAAATTATTATTTAGGAAGATATAGCAAAAATTCCAAGTGGGTAAAAATTGACTTTGGAGTATCAAAATTAGTTTTTCTTACATTTACTCCACATTAATCATGATATAAATTGCGTTTTACTATATACATTAATTTTTGTGCAGGGAGGAATTAATTCGACTAAAAACATTAAAGTAAACTGCAATGACCCAGTTAGCCCAGGTATCCGCTAATTAAAATTTAGGACTTTTGCGACTGGGTTAAAACCCAAAAAAAAAATGTAAAAAAAAATGTTTTTTTTGTTCAAAATTGTTTGGCCTTAAGACAAGGCCGATTATTTGAAAAATTGTTTCTCATTTTGAATATAATATAAATATATACTAGTCCTTCAACATATTTTTTCTTTGTTTAAACTTAATGTCACATTTAATATTTGAATTGAAAAATTGTCAAATAAAATGTACAAATAAATACTATTTTTATAAGCAGAGAATTCTAAAATTTCTGTTGAAATTTCTAATCGTAACTTTTTCTATCAGCCGCAAATATCCGGTTATAGTATCTTGTCCCTTCGTATCCAGCCGCAAACCCTGCACAAATTGTCTAGTAAATTTTCTCTCCCTCATTAACGGCCGCAATCTTCCAGTCATCCAAATTTGTTACCAAAATTTCTTATTAACACAAAAATTGGTAATAAATAATTTAATTCAAATCATTCTTTAGATAATTTTTACTGTTAACAAATTTTTAAACTACATACCACCAAAAGTGGTAAAATTGATGTCAACATTAACACAGAATATAAAATTACATTACGAACACCTTTTTACGGATTAAATTGAAGATGAACTATATATCGAAGATTAAAACTTATTGTGAAAAAAGAATTGCACATGAAGAAAAAAAGAGAATATTTTTTCATCTATTTACATCATATTTTATTACAAGTATAACTTTTCAAAATCTTTATATCTTTAATATCAATCTGATAATATAGTACTTTTAATAAAAAGAGATATTTAATTGACTCACTGGTTTTTTCTTGGTCCCCTCTTCTTCTTCGGCTTGCTGTAATGAGAAGTTTCTTTGTGTACAACTGTTTAAAGACTTTATTTTAATTATTTGCCATATAGAAAAATTTATTTTTATACAACCAGCAAACATATTTAAAAATATTTAGAGCTCAAGCTAAAATACTCTGTTTTGAAAATATTAACTGATTTTTTATATTTTATTACTCTGATACTGCTCTTGTCAAAAACTTGGAAAAACATTTTTTAAATACTTTTTTAAATTGTTAAATTGAATTACTAAATTACCATTCTATTACATTCAAAGCAACACATTCTATTAAAAATTATTTAAATATAATTATAACGTCTACAAAGATATAGATGTCAAATTCAATCCTCATTTAAATGTACCGACATGTGTCCAAAAAAATTCATAAATAACAAATAACGCTTGAATATATTTAAGGTTCGTGAAGCTGGGTAAAACTTGATTAAAATATATATTAACAAAAAAAATTGCATTAAAGAAAAACATGCAATAAGTTGTATTTATTTGTTTCATAATTTTTCGTTTCATTACAAAGGAAACTGTATTCTTGCTTCTTATGTTTCCAATTAATATAAAATTTATATATTAAAAATTGAAAATTTAATAACAATATTTTATAAAATAATTCAGCGATTAAAATATATAATTTAACAAGACACAATGACAATGTACTTTCAGTATAAAGACAAACAGTGGTTTCAATGTTCACTTGAAGCCCAGGTTTACGAACTAAAATATGAGTTTAAGTTTATATAGTAGAAGTGATTTTAAACAATTTCTATTTTCAGTACTCATTAAATAACACAGACATATAAAAAAAGAATTTTTTGCCTAGACACTATGCTAGTGTATTTCTACGTATTTTTCTCCTCCGAATCCGAATCCGATGTCAGAATTGCTGGATTAGCTACATTTTTTTTAGATAATCTCAAAAACTTTTCAAAAACACCAATTAAAAGAAAGAAACAAATTTTTTGTCCTGGACACCACACCAGTGTATTCCTAAGTATTTTTTGCCGTCAAATTTGAATCTGAAGTCAGAATTTCCAGAGTGGATAAAATTTTTGAAATAATCTCAAAAAACTGTTCAATAAGACGAAATAATCGGTATTTTTAAAAAGTTATCGCATAAATTTTAGCTAATCTGGTCATTCTGACTTCGGATTTAGATTCAACGGAGAAAAATACGTGGAAATATACTCGTGTAGTATCCCGGACAACAAAAATGTTTTCTTGAATTTAATTGGTATTTTTAAAAACACAGCCAATCTAACAATTCTAACTTCAGATTCGAATTCAGCGGAGAAAAATGCGGCCAAAATCACGGACAGAAACTTTTTTTTGTATGCCCGTGTAATTAAAATTTATTTTTAGCACTAACCAATTATTTGTTAATATTTTCATTGTTGTTATCTGAAATGAAAAACAAATTTTAGTTATTATTGAAATACTATGTTGTAAAATTAGAAATGTCTAAAGTCACGTGTTCTACAAAAATGACCCTAAGGCAAAATTAATTAAGAATTTCGATTTTGTAAATGTTTATACGTAAGACACTACACGATGCAGTATTATTAATTAAATCGAATAAAAATTAAGTAAAATTAATTAATTAATTAATTGCAAGCAACAGAGAACGCTGTGTAACAGAAGCAATATTAAATGTGGAAATATTTAAAAAGGGTAAATTTATAAGAATTACCAACAACTGAATAAGTTTTGGGAATAGTGATAAGGATAAGGTTCTGCTTGAATTAAGATAACACAATGCATTAACTATGAATTTGTATTATTAATGTATAAATTGATTACAACATATTTTACTTAACTAAAATAACCAAATTAATAGAAAACACATCGTTCTCTTTGCGTTATTTAATTTCAAATAAAATGTGAAAATTAAATATCTAAGATTAATACAATTTACTTTAATTACATTACTTAGTTTAAAATCTGAATATGATAATCCAAATTTAAGAATGTATTAGTTTCGCCCAATGGGAGGGATATTACATCTTTAAGTGCTCTGTTGTCAAATCCTCTAAAATTGTGCCCCTTTTGCATATTGAAATACAGGCTCACCATTTTGTAATTAGCACTAGTTTAAACTGGTATTGGTATAACGATCAGGTAGCCTGTAACAGCGGTCATCAAAAAGTTACTACTCATGCAACAAAATAGTTTGTTAATAAGCTCAATTAATTATACTACATTAGTTTAAAAGATGGAATCAGTTCTCAAGCAAACAGCCTTAAGCGTTTTAATACTTAGTTGCTTGATTATACTCGGTATTAAAAGTTACTCATGAATAAAATACTCAGAATTAAATTTATTTTATTCTTTTCTTTTACAATTTAAAAACAATTACTTTATTCGTACAATTAGAGGATATACTTCCGAATAGCACCTACCTCCAATTTATTAAAAACTGCGGATATTTAAGTAATTTCATGTGCTGATTACGAAAATCGTAATCAAAATTTGCGACTAACTCATTTCTATGTTAAAAGCCATTTAAAAACTCATAACATTATGGGAACTAGATAACCTTATAATAAATGTAAATAAACTTCATTTTTGCATTTCAGATGAACTATACTTGCGGAATTTTTGTCACCGTATTTTATGTTTATTCCGAAGACGTCACTTAGATGTCTTATAACACGTAAAGTTTTTGATGAAAAAATTTTTCTATTGTCGTTATTTACAGCTTTAGAAATATATGTAAATTAAACATAGAGACTTGTACATTATTTCTATTTGTGCAAATTTTGATGAGCAAAACAATGATAATAAATGGAAACTAGAAATTATTATATTTACAATTTAAATAATTATTATATTTTTATTTACTAATCAAGCTCTTTGCGTGTATAAAATTCCGTATATTTACAATAAATGAAAAACATATACTCTAGACATAACAAATAAAAAATAAATAGTAATTTGTTTATAAAAAATAATATCTTTTAAACTTCAATCATTTTTCCACATTGAGTCTAATGGTATACATATAATTGGAAAGACACAAATTCTAAAACAGCAACTCAACTAAGCACTTATGGGCCTTTTCACGTAAAAACTATCAGAGTTGTCAAAGGGTTCATCGATTTTCTTGAAACTTCGTGGTATTATACTGCTATATGAGAAACTTTTTCCCTCCAAATTATTTTTAAAAAAATTTAAAATTTTAGAAGATACGCCATTTTGATTATCAACATTAATTCAACAAAATTGTTAATATCTCAAAATATTATAAAGATATTTTGATGAAACTTACACATATTTTAGAAATATGTACTTTTAAATGAAAATAAAGTCAATGAAAAAAAAAATTTCCATGTAAAAAAATTAAAGTAGAATCTTAGCAGTGCAGCGCGCCACGCCGCATTTTGCTGTCGCAACTACGCGCGGTAGTACAAAAAGTCTAATATCTCGGGACCTAATAAAGTCTCCATCAATTTTTTTTTAAACTAAAGGTAAATTCATAAGGAATTTGAAAATATTAATAAAATTTTTTGTCAGAGGAGTAAGTAAATAAAAAATTGAATTAAAAAATGTTTTTTAATTTTTTTACATGAAAACATTTTTTTTTTCATTGACTTTATTTTCATTTAAAAGTACATATTTCTAAAACATGTGTAAGTTTCATCAAAATATCTTTAAAATATTTTGAGATATTAACAATTTTGTTGAATTAATGTTGATATTCAAAATGGCGTATCTTCTAAAATTTTAAATTTTTTTAAAAATAATTTGGAGGGTAACAGATTCTCATATAGCAGTATAATACCACAAAGTTTCAAGAAAATCGATGAACCCTTTGACAACTCTGATATTTCTGAAGTGAAAAGGCCCTTATTTATAACAATTAATATTAACAATAGTAATTTTCAACAAAAAAATTACTTTTTAAAAGGGTTGACAGTTTTTTTAATAGCTGTCGGCTCACAAATTGCCAATCTCAAATCATATTCCTTATCCTGTTTAGCGATGCCAAAAAACCACTTACTGTCATTTTCGTCAAACTAAATTACTTTTTAAAAGCTGTTTTTTTAACAGCTGTCAACTGTCAAATTGACAATTTAACATCAAATTCGTATTTAGTGAGAACAAAACCCTTTTACTGTCATTTTCACCCAAGAAACTTACTTTATAAAAAAGTTGACAATTTTTTTAACAGCTGACAGCTGTCAAATTGCCAATTTGACATTAAATTCGTGATCAGTGACCCCAAAAACCTTGAAAATGATATGTATTACTTTATAATTACAAGGGGAGGGCAAGACATGACACTCACAGTTTTGTATAATACTTACACTACTTCAAGTTCAGTACTAGTAAAGAAAAACTCTCAAGTAGTAAGACCCACTATTTAAAACTTTTCGGGATATCGAATTTTAAAAATTTAATTTCTACGAAAACTGCATAAAACTATCCTGGCGGACGGTCTGGACGTATGGTTGCCATGTTAAAGATCTTAGATCTAATAATAATAATAATAATAATATTATATTAATACCCCTACATCTCTGTGATATTTGGTGCTATCCGCTACCAGATATCACAGAAACGCTTGATCGATTTGGTCAAGTCCTTAGTTGCCCTTTCCCAAACATCGTGGAAATACTTGGTTTGTTAGGCCGAGTGTTTAAAGGGCATCTAAGGTGGGGTTGCTGGACCTCAACCAGGCGCGTCCCCAGGTGGCGGATAGGGGGATCCTCCTAGATATAGGTGGTATCGGGAAATGAAATACCCGACGCGGACCATAACCAGATAGGGCTTGACACCTGAAATAATTGTCAACCCTGTGATGGGTTAACCACCCCCACAGGGTAACTTGCGGTTACGACAACTGTAACGCGCAGTGCCACCCACAATAGGTCTCTTTCGGATGGAGACCTGGGTTCAGTTGGGAGTGGCAATAGGATAGAACCCAGGCGACGACCAGGCTACGCCCGTGGACAAGCTCGTGAGCGTCTACGATGGACTGAGGAGATGAAGAGAGATGCCATCTTATGTTGGCGAAACTCTTCTCCTGACCGTAGAGGAATAATGAAGAGATGTTATGAGCGATGGATCACTATGTATCCCCAATACGCTCAAATAACATCTCAGAATCTAAGAGATCAGATATCCTCTCTGTTGGGTAGGGGATATGAAGCTCTCCTTCAAGAAGATCGAGACCCCGTAGAGAACAGACGATCAGTTCTTACAACACAACAAATGGTCGAGCATAGTAATGTGGGCGCAAGAGAAACCAAAATTCATCACAAGGTTTCCATTAAAATGGACAAATTGGCAGCGGCGAACAGAGAACTTTCGGACCTTTCAGAAGATGTAGACCTCTGGACATTGAACTGTGCAGTTTATGAAAAGGCGGTTTCTTTGCTTCGCGAAAGCAACAGAAAATCTGTTTCTGAGCGCATTGCAAGAACAAAACAACGAATTAAACAGGTACAGTTTAAGATTGGGGTGGCCAGACGGATGGCTTCTCAATTGCAGAGTGTGATTGCATATCTAGCAACAAATAGAGCATTTACTCCTAGAGTTTTGGGCATAGCCCAATCTCTAAAAAGATTGCATCATACTCTCAAGAAGTCTAAGCTGCAGAATATCAAGCAGCATTGGATTGAGAAGATACGTACTCTTGTAATTATAAGAGAACAATTAGAACGGCGTGTAAAATGGATAGAGCAAAATAACACTTTTGCTATCAATCCGTCCCGCCTGTTCCCAGTACCTTCTCCAACCGTTGAAAAGTCATCTAGTCGTGAAGAGGTTGAAAACTTCTGGAAGAAAATCTACGAAACCACATGTTCTCTAAACGATCAAGATGCATCTATACCACTCTTTCGTAGCTTCTGTCATCGGCAGGGGCTTGAACACCCTATGGAAGAGTGCTCACGAATCACTGAGGAGGAAGTGAGAAATGTAGTTGCTAAAACTAAGAACTATTCAGCACCCGGTCCAGACAAGATTAATAATCTATGGTGGAAGAAGTTCACTTTTACCCACCAACATTTGGCCCGTATATTTTCTAGCTTTCTTAACGGAGAAGATCACGTACCTCAGTGGTTGGTTGAAGGAAGAACGGTACTTCTACCAAAATCAGGAAATTTGTCTAATCCAATGAATTATAGACCAATAGCTTGTCTTAACACCTGTTACAAGCTATTCACTGGTATCCTCAAAGAGAGGATATTAACATCAATAGAGCCAGTGTGGAGTGCAATAGGTGAACAGCGAGGGTGTAAGAGAGGCCTAGCAGGTTGTAGGGATAACCTACTGATAGATAGGTGCGTGACCCAAGATTCGATATTTTATCGGCGCAACCTGTCAATGGCTTGGATTGATTACCGTAAAGCATTCGACTCTACGAGTCACGAATTGATTATCAAGCTTCTTGAATGCTTACAGGTACATCCAAACATTGTGAGATGCTTGAAAGATCTAATGCTCAAGTGGAGGACAAGGTTTGTTATAACATCGAACAAACAACAGGTGAATACTAACATCGTCACCTATAAAAGAGGAGTTTTTCAAGGAGACTCACTCAGTCCTCTACTTTTTTGCATCTCCCTCTTGCCTCTGTCTATTGTTCTTCGAGAAAAGCACTCTGGATACATGTGTGGTAAACCAAAAAATAGAGTATATAAGATCAACCACCTTTTTTATATGGATGATCTTAAACTATATGCCTCTAGTAAGGAGGCACTTAATATCTTAGTGTTTGCAGTAGCTGTGTATTCCAGAGCTATAGGTATGTCTTTTGGATTGGACAAATGTGCCGTGATTCATATAAATAGAGGAAGACGAGAAACATCGAATTTACAAAGTAACTCTGAGGACCTTCAGCTCATCGGTGGCAACACCATACAACATCTTGGTGTAGGGGATGCTTACACATATCTTGGGATTCCACAATCGGAGACTCAGGATGTTTGTAAGCTTAAAGATCATCTCCAAAAGAAATATCGAGGTCTTCTTAGAAAAATTTGGTCATCTGAATTATCTGGGAAGAATAAGATACAAGCCACAAATACATTAGCCATTCCTTTACTTCTCTATACATTTGGAGCTGTTAAGTGGAATGTGGATGACCTGAAATTACTAGATAGAGAGACACGTAAGATGATGTCAATACATCGATATCATCACCCAAGGTTTTCTGTACCTCGAATTTACCTTCCACGCGATCAGGGAGGGAGAGGTCTACTTAGTGTAGAGTGTCTTCATCGCCGTATTGTATTGGCTGCGGCGTGTTCGGTGATGAACAGTAATGATCCTCTTATGCAATTTGTCCACCATCATGAAATTGCAGATAATGGGGCATTTTTATACAAAGCGGCAAACAGAGCGGCAGATGAACTTAGTCTTCCGTTTGATACCAGCGATACAGAACAGGGATTGGCATCATTAACACCTTTGATGCTTAAAAGACAAGTGAAGCAGGCCGAACATGTACTTCTATTGGAGCAACATGTTAGGAAGCCTCTTCATGGGCAATTCTATAAGATTCTTAGGGAGATGGAGTTGTCTAAGGATCTGTCTTTTAGATTTCTGAAATCTGCGGGTTTAAGATCGGAGACTGAGGGATTTTTATTTGCTTGCCAAGATGGTGTTATCAATACCTTATATTATCGCAGTAAGGTCATGCAGATACCTGTCGACAATTACAACTGTCGAGCATGTAAACAATATCCGGAAACACTTACTCACATTCTAAGTGCGTGTCCGACGTATGCATGTTCCAGGTATATTGAAAGACACAATGCTGGACTTAAGGTATTGTATTACCATCTTCGACACCAATATGGTGTAGATAAGGAACCTGTCTTGCCATACGCCCAAGAGGATCAGGAGGCTGTTGTGGAGAATGAGAATTGCAGAATCTACTGGAATTTTTCGTTTTCTACCACTCATCGTATCAGTGCTACTAAGCCTGATATAGTACTCCAGGATCATAAAGGTAAGATCATCTGCGTGATTGAGTTTTCGGCTCCTGCCGAGGGCAATATCGCTCAGAAGGAGGATGAGAAACGGCAAAAGTATCAAGACCTGCTGTTCGAATTGAGGAGAATACAAAGAGGCTATAAAGTCCATTTAGTTGTCCTTATTCTCGGCTGTCTAGGGGGGATGAGAGCTTCATTTGTTAGCCAGTTTCAAAGAGTTCCAACCTGCGAGCGTCAAGCTGACGCATTGGCAGGTCGAATGCAGAAGACAGTTCTGCTGAGCTCTCTTCATCTGGTCAGGCAGCACTGTTCTTCATAATATAACATCACGAAGGTAGCTCTAAAAAAGCATCCAATAGCGTTCCTGGCCACCGCGTAAGAACAACAGCGGCAACGGACAGGAACACCTACAGAACAGTGAACTGAAAACACCTCGAGCAAAGGAATCGCGCTATTGCTTACCTTTCAGGACGGAAGGAGCAAAAGCGGATAAGAATACGTAAGGCAAGAATGGGAGAGGTTGTTTTAGTGAGGTATTACCACAGCATGTGGTCGAGTCCCACACGAACAAGTGCGTAAATGCATTTTTTCCTCTCCTAAACTTGTTTTGTAAAAAAAAAAAAAAAAAAGCTCTAAAAAAGCATCCAATAGCGTTTCTGGCCACCGCGTAAGAACAACAGCGGCAACGGACAGGAACACCTACAGAACAGTGAACTGAAAACACCTCGAGCAAAGGAATCGCGCTATTGCTTACCTTTCAGGACGAAAGGAGCAAAAGCGGATAAGAATACGTAAAGCAAGAATTGGGAGAGGTTGTTTTAGTGCGGTATTGCCACAGGATGTGGTCGAGTCCCACACGAACAAGTACGTAAATGCATTTTTTCCTCTCCTAAACTTGTTTTGTAAAAAAAAAAAAAAAAAGCTCTAAAAAAGCATCCAATAGCGTTTCTGGCCACCGCGTAAGAACAACAGCGGCAACGGACAGGAACACCTACAGAACAGTGAACTGAAAACACCTCGAGCAAAGGAATCGCGCTATTGCTTACCTTTCAGGACGAAAGGAGCAAAAGCGGATAAGAATACGTAAAGCAAGAATTGGGAGAGGTTGTTTTAGTGCGGTATTGCCACAGGATGTGGTCGAGTCCCACACGAACAAGTGCGTAAATGCATTTTTTCCTCTCCTAAACTTGTTTTGTAAAAAAAAAAAAAAAAAAGCTCTAAAAAAGCATCCAATAGCGTTTCTGGCCACCGCGTAAGAACAACAGCGGCAACGGACAGGAACACCTACAGAACAGTGAACTGAAAACACCTCGAGCAAAGGAATCGCGCTATTGCTTACCTTTCAGGACGAAAGGAGCAAAAGCGGATAAGAATACGTAAAGCAAGAATTGGGAGAGGTTGTTTTAGTGCGGTATTGCCACAGGATGTGGTCGAGTCCCACACGAACAAGTGCGTAAATGCATTTTTTCCTCTCCTAAACTTGTTTTGGAAAAAAAAAAACTCTACGTCGCGAAGAGTTTGAAACTTTCTAGAGCAACATCTATGGGACATCCCATTCAGTGAATGATGAAGGGTTATCTTTGTCACTCTTTCACAGCTTCTGTGTCAGACAGAGGCTTGACCAATGTGCAGAGACATGTTCACCAATTACTGAAGAGGAGGTAAGAAATGCCGGTGCTAAAACTAAGACCCAATTGCTTGTCTTAACACCTGCTACAAGCTTCTTGAATGTTTAAAGGTACATCCGAACATCGTGAGATGCTTAAAAGATCTTATGCTTAAGTGGAGGACAAGATTTGTTGTAACATCTAACAAACGGCAGGTGATGACTAACATCATCTTGTTTAGAGAAGGAGTTTTCCAAGGCGACTCCCTTAGTCCTCTACTTTTTGGATCTCCCTCTTACCTCTGTCTATTGCACTTCGAGAAAAACACTCTGGATACATGTGTGGAAAACCAAGCATTAGAGTCTATAAGATCAACCATCGTTTCTATATAGACGATCTTAAGCTCTATGCATCCAGTAAGGATGCGCTTAGAATATTGGTGTTTGCCAATATATATAGAAATATATATATTGGCTATTCTATATATATAGAAATATATATAGAGTCTATATAGAAACCATCGTTTCTATATAGACGATCTTAAGCTCTATGCATCCAGTAAGGATGCGCTTAGAATATTGGTGTTTGCAGTGGCCGAGTATTCCAGAGCTATAGGAATGGATTTTTGATTGTATAAATGTGCCGTCATCCATCTGATTAAAGGAAGACATGAAACATCTGAAATTCTGAGGGACTCTGAGGACATTCAACTCATTGGTGGTAACACCATTCAACATCTTGGTGGTGGAGAGACTTACACATATCTTGAAATTCCACAGTCGGAGACTCAAGATTTGTGTGGGCTTAAAGATTATCTCCAAACAAGGTATCGTGGGCCTCTCAGAAAAATTTGGTCTTCCGAATTGTCTGGGAAGAACAAAATACAGGCCACAAATACATTAGGCATTCCTTTGCTTCTCTCTACCATTGGTGCTGTTAAGTGGAATGTGAATGAGTTGATAATACTAGATAGAGAAACCCGCAAGATGTTGTCAATCCATCGTAGTCATCACCCAAGGTCTTCCGTGCAAAGAATTTACCTTCCACGAGATCGGGGAGGAAGAGGTCTAGTAAATTTAGAGTGTCTTCTTCGAAGAATTGTACTGCCTGCAGTATGTTCACTGATGAACAGTAGAGATCCTCTTATGAAATTTGTCCACCATCATAAAATTGTAAATGTTAAGGCGTTTTTCTTGCGACAGAAAGAGCTGCAAATGAACTTAGTCTCCCATTTGAAACCAGTGATATGGAACACGGTTTAGCATCGTTAACACCATTGATGCTTAAAAAGTGTGTCAAGGAAGCAGAACAAGCGCATCTGTTACAGGAACATAAAAGCAAACCTGTTCACAGGCAGTTCTATAATCTCATAAGTGAAATAGGATTGTATCAAGGCTTAACCTTTGCTTTCCTTAAATCTGCTGGTTAGAGATCGGAGACTGAGGGGTTTTTGTTCCCTTGTCAGGATGATGTAATTAATAATTTGGTGTACCGCAGTCGCGTGATGCATATGGTCGATTCTCGCGTAACTGTCTGATTTCAAAATTAGTTTTGATAAAAAAAATATTTTTTTTTAATGTTTCTCTGCAGATTCTGAAAGAGCGATAAAAAATAAGTAAGAAAATTTTATTCCGAAAACTTTCTATATGCTTAATAACAAAAATAATTAATAATTCATAGGAATTTATCAATTAATTAAAAATAATTAATGTTGAAAATGCTTGAAAAAAAGCGTCGGTCCCGGCGTTAAAAGGTTAATACTATGGTGTACCGCAGTCGCGTGATGCATATACCTATCGACAATGACATCTGTCGTGCATGTTAATAATATGCGGAGACACTTAGTTATATTCTAAGTGCGTGTCCGAAGTACCTACTCGTATTATTGGTATATGGAGAGACACCTTGCTGTACTTAAGCTGTTATTTTATCGCCTTCGACACCAGTATGGTATAAATAAGGTGCCCATCTTGCCGTATGCCCGAGGTGATAAGGAGTCAGTAGTAGAAAATGATCAGTGTAACTGGAACTTCTATTTTTCCACCACTTATCGTATCAGTGTCAATAAGCCTGATATAGTACTCCAAGATCATAAAAGTAAGATCATTTGTGTGATGTCAATCTGGTTCGGCAGCACTGTCCATTATAAGATCTTATTCGGTAGCTTTAAAAAATCATCCAACAACGTTCTTGATCACGGCTTAAGAACATCGGTGGCTATGGATGAGAACAACAGTGCAAGAAGTAGGCATAACGTCTCTAGCAAATGAATCACGCTCTTGCTTACCTTCCAGGATGGATGCAGCAGGAGCAGATGGAGTAAGTAAAGCAAAAATGGGAGAGGTTATTTTAGTGAGTTCTTACCACAGCACGTGGTCGAGTCCCACACAAAAAGTGCGTAAATGCATTTTTTCCTCTCCTAAACTTGTTTTGAAAAAACAAAAATAATAATAATTAACAGAGTATAAATTAGAACAATTTAGGAAAAAAAATTAAGATTTTTGGTATATCAACCAAACGTCCAGACCGCTCTCCACAAATTGTCCAAGAGCTACAGTCTCAAAACGTGTACTAATTCAAAACTTTTCTAACACACCTAAATCAATAGTTTAAAGTAAACAGAAAATGACTTTATAAGTCTGCCAATCAGATGGAATGGTCGCGTGAGGGGGGGGGCGAGAATATGTAGTTTTTAACATGTGAATTGACTTATTTCAAAACACTCCAATTTTGGTACATGGTCCATTTAGAGTATAATCAGAGCTTTAAGATCAATATGTTGATTGAATCATGTGACCCCCTCCCCCTAGTCTGAGAAGGGGGACATGTAATTTACAACATATTAATTGACTTATTTTAATAACACTCCAAACTTGGTGTCTCGTCAGTTGGGAGTGTAATAAGAGCTTTAAAATCAGTCTGCCGCCTGGATCGTTTGACCTTTCCACCGTCAGCTGGGGGGGCCTGTAATTTTAAATATGTGAGTTTACATACATTAAATTCCACCAAACTTGGAGTACGATTAATATGTTTTGAAGTATGACTTTTAGAATAAGTATGTCTCTTGGATCGTAACCCCCTCCCCCGTACATGACAGTCTTCCGGGGAGGTCCAATGATAGAAAAAGCGGACTAATTATAAAACTCTTATTCCACTCCTAATTAATCATGGAGCCGTTCAAAAAATTAGTAACGCTTATAGAGGGGAGGGGGGTTAGAAAAAATGAACTTTTGCATGTACCATTCCATTACGAAGTAAGTCAATTTACATTACAAGTATTAAATTAGAGGCGCATGAATATTCCTTTAATCCCATTTGGCCTAAAATCCATTCGGCCTAAAATCCAATTGACCTACCTTGCAACTGCACAAAATTTAATTGTCCGAATTTGTAATTCTCCGAACTTGCATTTGTCACAATTTGTAATTCCCCGACCTTGCATTTGTCAGAAACTTAAACTTCCCAAATTTGCATTTGTCATAAATTTAAAATCACCAAACTCGCGTTTGCCAAAACATTTTAATCGACTTTGAAATCACCGTACTCGCATTTAGCAGAATATTCATTTCCCTAAATTTGCAACTCTCAGAACTTCTAAATCCCTTAATTTGCATTTGTCCGAACTTTGAAATCAACGAACACACGTTTGGCCGAAGTCCTAAATCTCCGAACTTGCATTTGGCCAGACTTTCAAATAACCGAACTCACTTTTGTCAAAACATTCAACTCTCCGAACTATCATTTGTCAAACTTCTTAACTCACCGACTACGCAAGTCACCGAATTTGCATTTGCAAAAGAAAGCCTACTTTTCAAGGGTCGGGCAAATGTAAATTCGGTGACTTGCGTAGTCGCTGAGTTAAAGAGTTTTACAAATGATAGTTCGGAGAGTTGAATGTTTCGACAAATGCAAGTTCGGTGATTTAAAATTCCAGCCAGATGCAAGTTCGGAGATTTAAGAGTTTGGACAAACGTCAATTCGGTGATTTTAAAGTTCGGACAAATGCAAATTCGGAGATGTCTAAATTTGGACGAATGTTAGTTCAGAGAAATGCAAATTCAGGGATTTAGAAGATCTGACAGTTGCAAATTTGGGGAGTTGAATATTTTGCTAAATGCAAGATCGGTGGTTTCAAAGTTAGGGAAAATGTAAGTTTGGAGATTTACAATTTCACACAAAATACGAGTACAAGGAGTTAAAAATATTAATAAATGCAATTTCGTCGATTTAAATGTTTTGGCAAATGCGAGTTTGGTGATTTTAAAGTTATGACAAATGAAAATTCGGGAAGTTAAAAGTTCGGACAAATGCAAGTTCGGTCAATTGGGTTTTGAAGGAAATGCATGCGACCATGCATTTCAGGACAAATCGGTTTTAGGCTAAAAGGGTTTTGGGACAAATGGGTTTTAGGCTAAAATTGTTTCAGGACAAATGGATTTTAGACTAAATGTGTTTTAGGCCAAATAAGTTTTCGGACAAATGGATAAAATAGAATAAATAATAATAAATAAAATAATAAAAATCTCGAATATTAAAGTTCTAAATAGTGAGTCCTACTACTTAGGAGTTTTTCATTACTAGTACTGAATTTGAAGTAGTGTAAGTATTATCCAAAACTGTAAGTGTCAAGTCTTGCCCTCCCATGTTAATGCCAATTTTGCTTAAGAGTTAAATAGTTAAGTAAACTGTTTATAACAATTATTTTATGCATTTATAGAATTGTTTATAACTTAAACGATCACTTAATATTATTTTTTGTGATAATATGTGTCTGTGTTATTTGTGTTTTTATAAGAAAAACTATTTTCACAAAAATTATCATTTTTCCCCCTATTTGTTTGCTTACGAATGTTATAACGAATTAATTTAAAAATCGAGAAAGACATTTTTCTTAAGAATTTATCACTGATCATTTTTAAAAAATAATTCTTAAATCGGTTAAGATTTGGGATCTGTAGATTTCAGTTTCAGACTACTGTGCTATGGTTAAATTCGTAAAAATTTTACAAAAAATTTGACACGGACTCATATCCAGTACTGATTGTCCATTGACTCCAATGATCATGGTCCGAAGTGGTCTCGATGGTCGGCCGCGCGATTATGGTTACTCCTCGTGGATTAATCAGACTCATTGTTATGGTTTATCCTCCAGCTCCCATTGAAGGATACAGGGGGGTTAAGGTGCCATTAAACCTCGACAATTTTTACTATCATTTTCGTAATAAGTGCATCAAAATATATAAGTATACGTAGTTTCAAAAAAATTGGAAGTTGGTGCTATTCGAAAGTACATCCCATTTTGAAAAGCTAACTTTTTTTTAAAAAGATACTTATAATACAAAGTGGTAAAAAAACATATTTACTTTAAACATACTATATTTTTTCTTTTTTAAATTTATTTATCACTTTAAAAAAATTAGCTTTATTATACAGACAAATTTAAATGTAAATGTACTTTTTTAAATTACTTTAGTTTTTAAAATGAAAACTATATCGACAGCAGAAATGTGTAATGTTATATAACTAAAATCAATTGGAAGTAAGGAAAGGATTAAAATTGGATAATAAGACTTAATTGAAATATGTAAACAAAGAACTGATGTTAAATAAAAGTGTGTAATAACTTTAGTTTATTTTGATAAATTTCATTACAAAAGAAATCGTAGTCTTCATCAAACTGACATTAATAATCAAGCTAAACACGTTTTCGAAATATAAATATGTAACGTGTTAACAATTGTTTCATTTCACGAAACTATTTAAGCAGTCGTAGTGCTTGTAGATTTATAATAAATTGGAAAATGCTCTCCAAAACGCCCCTTTGCAAGAATAAGCAAAGCGTGAAGATGAGCGAAGATGATTGTCGTGTAGACACAAATGGCAAAGCACTAATAGTAACTGAAAAATTAAAGTTTTTGTCAAAAAAATACTCCCTCTGAAAGTTAAATAAAATAACAGGTGAATTTTATGTTAGTTCAACTTGAACATTTTTACGGCTATATAGCTTTTACCTATAATTTGATATAATGTTTTCTTTAACAGTAATTAATAACTTTATCAAATATTTGTTGAAATTTTTAAAAGTTGTCGAAAGCATACTTTAAAAAAATTTTATATTCTTTTTACGTTTTCATACAATTTTTACGTGCATCGAGGTTTCTGTTTCTTTTTACATTCGCTACCATAATTTGATAAATGTTAACATTATACTAACCTACAACGGAAGAACATACATAAGACACATAGTTGTTAAGTTCGTGAATACTGTACACGATATACAAGAATTAATAAAAGCACTCTTTGGTTGGTTCCCCAACAAAAGGAGAAAAAAAAACTAAAAAGTGTCTTGAAATTGACGTAGCAAACATTGACAAAGGTCAAACCAGTTGATACATCAATAATTATCTGTCTTTATTTCATAACCGTCGATTTCAGTACAGAAACTGTTAAGGGGTAACATAAACATAGAGTCTACACGGTCCGCGTGCTACGTCTTCTATAAAAGTTCCGGAACTTTATGAACGCAGCGGAAGAGATCTTCCGACCGCGTCGCTAATAAGAATTCTTTCAATTTCATTGATGCTGGATTTTTTTAACGTAACATACATGTATCCAACTAAATTAAAAAATAAATTATTATTTTTTACAAAATGGCGCCTTTACAACATAATACCTTGAGTCAAGAACTCTACTGAAAACTCTGTTTTTAAAGTTCTGGAGATTAAAAGGAAGAGAACTCTACTTTTTATCACAGTTTAATCTACCAGCAATGCTATTCAAGCACGCTTGCTATTCTAACACGCGACGCGTCAGCTGATGTTTAAGTTGGCAAGCGTGCTTGAATAATGTTGGTGGTGGGGTAAACCTGTGATAAAAAGTACAATTCTCCTTATTTTTAAGCTATAGAGCTCTAAAAACAGACTTTTTAGTACAGATATTGATACAAGGTGTTATATAATAGTATATTAAGTAACAAGGACATAAATGCAGCTATTTGTTTACGTTGATGTTTGCAGGACGAGTAGGAGTCGAGGGCGAAGCCCGAGACGTATACGAGTTCGCCATAAATATATTTTTGTTTCATATGATCAAACAAATGAACGACATCCAATTCCTGTTATCAGGTATCTAAAAGCGCCTTGTTTGTGCCTTTGGAATAAAAAGTATCGTAAGCATCATGGAAATAAAGGGCTTCGCCCTCGACTCCTACTCGTCCTGCAAACATCAACGTAAACAAATAGCTGCATTTATGTCCTTGTTACTTAATATACTATTATGAAAACTTCAGATGTTGTCGGATTATTTTCTTATTTATAAAACTTAAATTAACTAATAATTATAAAATCAAGAAGAGCAATTGTCTATTGGGTTATCACTGAATGTTTGACAAAAAGAAGAATTCAATTCAGTTGAAATTTACCGGCTGTAGGTGACTGTTAACACTATTCTTCTCGTATAGGCGTATAGCGCAGTATCGTCTTTAATGCGTTTTTGATTGGTCTTTAATTTTTTAAAAAATGTTCTCAATTTCATAAAAAAATTTCTATTTGAAATCTAAACTCTTGATATCTCAAAAAGTCACGTGGACGCAAAATGCAATATCTTCGAGAGTTTCAGACCCTCCATCAATTTTTATTTTAAAAACTCATAAGATCATAAGGAATTAAAAAATTATTTTTGAAACAAAAAATACGCTTTACAAAGAAAAATTTATTTAAAATTTAATTATAATTTTTTTAATGTTTAATGAAAAATATTTTTTTGGTCAAATAATTAATAATCCCTGAAAAATCAAAAAAATGCAATAATTATTGTCAGAGTTATGACGGTTTGAAAATTTTAAAAAAATGTTTAAATACATGTAAATCCAAAAATGTTCAAAAATTTTGGTAATCGACTTTAGAATTTTTCTTGTGCATGTATTTCTTTACTCTTTCTCCAAATTTCATCAGATTCAAAGAACTAGGGGACAACTTTGATATTTTATGTATGATTTGACCCTCCTGTAAGTTTTCAGAAAATTGTGTCCTATTCAAAAGTCAAACAATTTTAATGAAAATTTTTCGTACTTTTTTCCTTGTAATGAGCAGAACTTTCAAACGGAAGGTATTGCTGTTAGAATTTGAAATAAATCTTAATTGACTTTTTTTATATTTTATGTATTTACGGTTAAAATGCGAAGTCCGGTTAATGTGCACATTTGTAAGCAGGGTAAGTCCAGGAGAGTTAGAACACCGGGACTCGGGAAAGACGGTACACTTGCTCTATCTCCGAAAATTACCCGGTAAAAAGACTTGCATTAAAAAGTATTAAAATGTTTAATACATTTAAAATCCTGATTGTGACAGACTTTTTAATTCAAAAATAACGAATTAAACCAGCTTCGGTTTAATGCGTTTTAATTATTTACTATTAAAAAAAAAAAAAAAAAAAAACACACACAGATAGGAGATTTGAACTTGTGAACCCTTGCTCTTCAGTCCTGAGCTACATCCGAGCGGCTATTGATGCGCTTACAGACAGTATAGGCCTGTGCGGTTATTTAATTCTATAACCGGTTTCCGGTCATTGAAATAACCGGTTATAAACCCGGTTAACCGGTTACAGTTAAATAACCTATTATTCGGCTATAACCGGATAACCGGTTAATTCCAAATAACCGGTAAGGTCCAAATAACCGGTTAACCGGGGTACAGTTAAATAAGCGAATAACCGGTTTTAACCAAATAACCGTTTAAAGACATATAACCGGTTTTAGCCGAAAAACTGGTTATGTCAAAATAACCGATTGTAACTGAATTTTCGTTCAACGCAAAACAATCAGTCATCCGGTTTTAAAAAAATAACCGTTTTCACAAGCTAATTGCTCTTAATTATTGTGTATTTTAATTGTGTAAAACACAAAGAGACAACCTTATACTTAGAAAAAAGAAGCATAAAGTTTACTTAATCCGATATAGTTGTAGAAGTATAATTTTTTAACTAAGTTTTCATATCATGCATTTCATAATTTTTTTTTTAAATGAAAAGTTAAGAAAGGTTACATAATTTGTGTATGAAAGTATTGACAAAAAATTAAAATATACCAAACTAAAAACCGAATAAACTTTCGCAACTGAATAACCGGTTATATATAACTAATAGTTTTGCAGTTTTCGTTATATAACAGGTTATTCCCAAATAACGGAAAAACGGTTATTTTTAAATAACCGGTTATTCTCAAAAAACTGGTTAATCACGAATAACAGGTTAATCCCGAAAAACCGGTTAATCCGAAATAACAGGTTATTCAAAATAACCGGTTAACCGGTTAACCGCACAGGCCTAAGACAGTAAAAAATACGTTGCTTACAAGTGACGAGTCGTAGTGGACCGTTAGATGTATGTCCGGTAAGATTCTAAGATTAATGCAAAATTCAATAAATTTTAATATTAATTAATTAATTTCTTAATTATGCTAAGTATAATTAAAAAAAAAATGATAAAATTCACATTAAGTTTGATGAAGCCCGTTAACACAAATGCTATTACCTGATTTCAGGATTGACGTTTCGTTTATCAAAGACAAGATTAATCAGCAAATGTTAAATAATTAGAAATAAAAGTATCGTACAAGTGGAACAACTATAATTTTTTGGCTATAAAAAAAGCTAAATATTATTTTTTAAAAATTATTTTTCGAAATAACTATAATTATAATTTTTCTGCTATAAAAAAAGGCTGATATTTTTAAATTATTTTTCCAAGTTTCAAAAATCATGTTTAAGAAATAATATTTAGCTTTTTTTATAAAAAAAGAATTCAGTTACGCTACTTGTGCGGCTCTACTATTTCTAAGTAATCAACAGTTGCTAAGTTATATTGTCTTTTACGATCGAGAAACATCAAATTGATATCAGGTAAGGGCATTTCTGATCACATCAGGTTCGACCGCAGGTTTAAATTGAAAATAACATTATTAAAGTGCTTTAAAATTTTGCATAGGGCGTTCAAAGTTCAATCTTATTAAAGCTAATTTGTTTAATTATCAATATTTAAAATAAATTGTATTAAAAGATTTATATTCATACAATTATTCAAAAGTAATCAAATGAGTAACATTTATTTCCTTAAAAAGGCATTAAAAAGCAATGAAATATATTTCTGCAAAATGGCGTCTTTTCGTTTGAAATAAGAATGTATTAAATGTGCAACAAACTAATCTTAATTTCAGGCATTAAAAATATTTTGCACAATCTGGGATTTAATAAAATTAAAATGAATTAAATTTGGCATTAAAGTGTAGAAACTTTAATACTCACTAATGCAAGGCTTTTTACCATATTCTTCAAATGAAATCTTAATTACATATGGGTGAAAATTCGTGAAATCGACCTTGGATTTTTTAAGGGTTGTAATTTCTAAGGTAAACTTCATGAAAATAAAGTACTAATATTGATACAAACAATCACTAAGTTTTGTTAAAAAATATTCATTTGTTTATCTTTTATAAACAATTGACAGGTAGCACCAGAATTTCTGACAAGTTTCGAAGTTTGGAAGTTTCGAACGGAATTTTTCAGGAAACTTCCTGGCAATAGCGAAATATCCTCCTCTTAGAAAGCTTTCCTGGGAAACTTCCCGGAAGCCTCCCTCGGAAAATTCCCAGAAACCTCTCCTGGAAACTTCTCTTGGAAACTTCTCTTGGAAACTTTCTTCGGAAATTTCCTGAAAACTTTCAGTTATCTATTTTTTACTTTAGTTCTAATATTAATTAAGTTTTTAAATATTTAAATTTAAGTAAATTTAAAATATTTAAAATAGATAGGCAACTGGAAGTTTCCGAGGAAAGCTTCCTAGGAGGAGGACATTTCGCTATTTCCAGGAAGTTTCAATTCGGGTGCTATCTGGGTGAATTTTAATGCATCACATTTTTTAATGTAGTATTATACTTTGTTAGCTGTCAAATGTGACTATAAAAAACAGTTTTTTTCTCGGTGATAATTTTATTTAAAGCAATGAAAGTTTTTGTTTTATATTTTTGACATTTTTGTCTGTCAAAAATAAAAAAAATAAAATTTTTTTACTGTGCCTGTTTTATTACTAGAGAACGCCAAAGTCCAGATAAAAAAATAAACGATAAATCGGCAGACAAGCTGCAGCCTCACAGAAACATCCGATCTGAAAAACTCAAATGTGGTCTTAAAGTTGATACATGTGATTAGGCATCCCTCCTAACCCCAATAAAAAATATTAAAAAGTAAAAAATGGAGCCAATTTAAAAAAAAATTAACAAAAAATGGGTATTTTTTTGACATTTTTTAGTCGTTAAAAAAAGAAAAAAAAGTAGACAATCAGTTTTAGGGGGGATGCCTGAAGGATTTCATAACGAAGAAATTAATATAAGGTTTTTTAAAATCGATTAAAAAGAACTCGAGTTATACTGTCCGCCAATTTAAAAAACATGATTTTGAGAAAAACGCGTTTAAAGTTTTGTGTGTAATGAGTCGATGTACATATGTGACGCTCCGCGAGAGAAGGGACATATCGCTGAGAAAGCAAACTTTAAAGGATGGACGGTAAAGAGGAGGAAGAAAAATTGAGACGCTTAACATGCTCATGTTTAAAGTTTCATAACAAGAAAACTAATTGTAGGAATCAAATTTTGATTTTTGGAACTCAAAAAGCAACTCAAAAACTATCAATTACCATAAAAAATCAAAATACTTAATTGTTAGTTTCACGGGACGGTCGTTCGAAGAAAAACCAAAAAAGACAATACACTCTGTTTGAAGCATTATAACCAAAAGTGTAATTTCAAAATTTTTTTTTTGAAACATGAAAATGAAAGAACTCAAAAACTATCTTTTAGCATAAAAAAATAAAAATTGATTTTTTTCGCGATAGGTCCCTTCTCTCGCGAAGCGTCACATATGTACAACTTTTACATGTGTATAACTTTTTTATTTCTTCGAATTTTAATCTGCAATTTGGGAATTATATTCTTGAGGTAATGTAGACCACAAAAATAAAATAAAAAAAAGTCGATTTTGTGATCGATGCAAAGTATAATGCTACCTTAAACTTTTATTTCTCATCAATTAATTGTTTGATCTTGATGAATTTTATACACACAGTTAAAGAAGGTTAAACATGTAAGAAAATGTTATTTTCATTGTTAACCAAGATTGTTTATTGTAATAAATAATGTTGGTGAACGTATGTATATATGTTGGTATGTATATAGGAGAGGGTAGTCAGGGCTGGGCAGTGGTCAGGGTTGAGCCATAACGTTTATTTTGTTTTATCATAGTAGAGCCATATATGTCTTTGTGTGCAAGTACTTGTTAGCAATGCCAGCAAAATTTTCTTATCGGTTGCAGTGAAGTGTGCGAAAAATATATATTTGTATTAAGCGAGTCCATGCTATACGCTCAACAAAAAACTTGTTTTTAGTGTAAAAATTAGAGAATTAAATGTAGAAGAAATATACCAAAGACAAATTAGGTTGACTGAAACATTGTTCATTAAGATATTATACGAAAGTTTGAAACGTAATTTGGTGTTTGTATCTCGCGTTTATGGTCTATGTGATATAACGCTAAGCGACGCGTGAGTCAGGCTTGAGCCACCAGCAATTTTGCAGTTCTGAAGCGTTTTTTTCCTACAATGTTCAGCAAAAACATTGCATTTTAGTAGATCTTTACAAAAATATGCGAGAAATCACGAAATTAGGCCTACAGGGGAAGTTATAGAGAAAAGTCAAAACTATGCCCAACCCTAACTACTCTTCCCTATGTATTTATCATGTTGGTGTTTGTGTGTAAAGTAACTTTTTTTGTCGAAAGCATATCTCGAAAACGTTTTAACAGATATCAATAGAATTTAATAGGCTTATTAAACTTATAAATATCTAAAAACGGACACAGGAATTTTTAAAGATACACTCTAAAAAAATCAGTGTATTAAAACATGTAACATGTTATTTTACATGCTAAAATACAAGTTAGACGTTGTAAGTTTACTACGTGCCAATGCGTAATTCAGCATTATACTGTAAAAATATTATTTGCGAGAAACAATTTTATCAGTGTTGTGTAAAATTACAATATCCGACGTTGGAAAATAGTTTCACTATGTCCGACGTGTATTTGAACAAACGACAGTTAATATACATTATTTAATAAATATACACAATGTGTCGTAATATTACGTAAGGTGCAGTAATTTTACATCGTCGAAGCTGTTGAATAACACAACGCATGTAAATATATAGACGCGATTTGTAGGTTATAACAAGAGATTTTAAAATTCTGTATTATAACTAATGAGAAATGATAAACTATTTTATCAATTACAAACATTAGTTTAATAAGTATTATTTGGGCATAATATCAGAATTTGTTTTCATTTTATACGCGATTTGATCTATATTTATCTACTTATTTGAATAAAACAAAATTATTATAAGTATCTCCATGGAGCAGTGGTCAGAGTGTCGGATTTTCAAGTTGAAGAACCCGTGATCAGTTCTAGATGCTGACTTATTTTTCGTTTAATTTTTTCTTTTTATTGTAAGGAACATAACGCTTGTATTTTTACATTCATTTGTAAAGTAACTTACAGGTTATGTTAGATTACACACCGCTTGTAACTTTACTATGTCCTCGACTATGTCGGACATAGGGAAATAAATTTCCAACGTCGGACGTTGTAAAATAACACAGATTTTTTTAGAGTGTAATAAATCTATTTTTAAACACCTTTATTAATCTACAAATATCGTTTTTCGACAAAATCTTTTTCATGATAAGATCGCAACTAAATAAATAAAAATTTATATTCCCTATCTCAAAAAAATCGATTGACCTATATAAAATATATAATTCTCTAAAAAGTCATATTAAAATTCGATTAGTTGACACTTTTCTCAATGGTTTTTTTTCCCAATAGTGATTTTTCCCAATGGTCTTTGTTCCCAATGAACATGCATATTTCCAAAAAGTAAACGTCGGTGACATAAATAATTTATTTAAAAAGGCGAATTTTGTCGATCACTGGAAGGCCAATAAATGAAACAATAAAAAACACAGATGTTCCGTGACAGCTACGTTTCGATGGCTGGATTTGCCATCCTCTTCAGGCTATATTTATTAATAAAATTCGAATTTTATAATATAATCTTACAAGACGATAATAATTAAAGCAACTAATTTTAACACTAAAAAAATGTTTACCTTTAAAATTTTGTATAAAGTTTACATCTAAATTTCATCCAAAGAATAAAATTTTGTCAAAAAAAAAAACGCTGTGGCTATTCGTCCCACTAGCGGGACGAATAAGCGACGGTTCTTATTTGTCCCGTTTCAAAAAATAAAGGAGTGAGGTGACGGGACAAATAAAAACCGTCACTTATTCGTTCCGTCACACAATAAATGTACTAATTCAATGTTCTCTAATTAAAAAAGTATTAAATATTTTTAAATATAACTCAATAATTTAACCTCAAAATACAGGCATACCGAGATACCCAAATATGTCAAATATTCAAGTCCGAACTTAACCTTAAATCCACTTTCAAACATCAAACAATCAAAATTATTTTATGAAAAGTAGCGCGAAATTAAAAAAATTTGAAAAAAATAATTTAAAAATATCAAAAAATGTATATGTGTAGAAAATGGTTGAATAATGACAAAAATAAATGAAATTCAGAAAAAAAATTATGAAAAATGAGGAATATATTCGAAAATGAAGTAAAAAAATAAAAAATTTAATACATTATTTGAAAAATTGTATAAAATAATTAAAAAATTAACGATATAATTAAAATGTGAAAAAAATAATTAAATAATGACTTAAATAATTGAAAACTGATCTACAAAAGTTAATAAATTCATGATAATAATAAAAAGATAGAAGAATATGACATTTAAAGAAAATAATTCCAAAATGTCAAAAATATTTGAATATTGACAAAAATAGTTGAAACTTGAAAAATAATTAAGAAATAACAAAAATAGATGATAATTTTAAATAAAATTAAAAATTTGAAGAAAATACTTGAAAACTTGACAAAAAAATTGAAATATTGAAAAAAATAATTAAAGACTGGTGTAAAAATTAAAAAATTATAGACAATAATTGTAAAGTTAAAAAAAATTATAAGTTTGAGGAAAATAATTGAAAGTTGAAGAAATTAATTGAAGTTTGAAGACAATAATTGCAATTTGAAGAGAATAATTCAAAAATGGCAAAAAAAATTCAAATATGAAAATGAAAAAAATAATTAAAGTTTGGAGATAATAATTGAAAGAGGTGTAAAAAAAATTGATAAATTCGTAACAATAATAAAAATAATGACGAAAATATTTTAAAACGGGTGACAATAATTTGAAGATTGAAGAACAGAATTGAAACGTAAAAAAAATAATTGAAAAGTTTAAAAAATTATTGAAATTACAAGAAGATAATTGAACAATAACAAAAATAATTGTAATTTGAAAAAAATAATTGATAACTAGTGCATAAAATTAAAAATTTAAGGACAATACTTGAAAAATTGACCAAGCAATTGAAATCTTAAAAAACTGATTGAATAATGACATAAATAATTGACAGCTGGTGTATAAATAAAATTTGTTTAGAGAATAATTGAAGTTTGAAGAAAATAATGGAAATTTTTTGAAATTAATTGAAAAACAATGTACAAATTTAATAAACTTATGACAATAATCCTTATTAGATAAATATTGTTCATCAATTTGTTTTATTTATTATTAACCACTTCGGCGGTATGCGTGAAGTAGCACAGAGCGGTAAAAATGAGCAAAATGGCGTCATGACTATATCTCGATTATTAGATTATCTAATAGATTATATATTAGATACTGGGCGGAAAAAGCCCGGACGGGCGGGAACTGTGAGGTTCACCGACTCGTCCAAACTTTGGTGGGGACATTAAGCGAAAATATAGCCTCTGTTGTTCAAGTGCTTGCTGTACCTCCTCGTGGTACGCCTGGGCCCTGTACGCAGGTGGCTGAACCAGCAAGTGCGTAGTCACAAGTTGACATCTGTGAAGAGGTTAGCCTCAGTCCGCTGAGGCGCCTCTGTGATGAGCAACTGGGCACTCCAATTCGTGCTGTGGCGAGCGTCTCCGGAGATAGATCGGAGGGTTCTGGGAAAACGGCCTGAACGACTTTAGGGTACGCTCCTGGTTGCTGTTCATACAGCCGCAAATCATGAATTCAACGTCCCAAAATGCCGACTGACGTCAAAGTGAAGAAATCGAAAGGCTAATGGTTAATGGACGTCGCGGTGTGTACTCTTGCCGTGTTAGGACCCGATCAAGAGCGTGCGAATGGTACTCTTCGTTCGTCTCTTGTAGGGCCGCGGGGGAAGTATGCACTGTAATTGGTGGTAATCCTGAAACGAAAGTGGGTCTGGCTTTCACTCAGGTACCCGTACCTGGGTCTAAACGGTACCATGGGGACCGGGTGGCCCGGAGGACACAAGTCCTCTCCCGGTCATTTGAGGTCGGACTCGTGGTGGCAGTGGTTAAGCCTGAGCTTTAAGGTTAGCCACAGAAGGAAGCTTGAGCCTGACGTTATCTAAGCGTCAAGGAGTCAGCGGCCGGAAGTGTCGGTGTGTGAGTTGCATGATCCAACTCGGCTATCAGTTGTGCATAAACTGAGAGGGTATGGAAAGTTACCCGCCCCAAACCATGGGGAACGCAAAGAGGCAACCCACCTCGGAGCACTTGAGGCAGGGGCAACCCTCCTCTTGAAAATGGTAGGATGATGAGCTTCTGTAGCACCTGATTTCTCCCCGAAAAACTTCTCGTAACCTCCTGAGTTGAGAAGACTTAGGAATACGTGGAGTCAAGTACGGGAATGGATGGTCTCAGACTGCAGGTAACTACGTAATTACCTGACTTCATGCCGGTTTGGTCAAAGCGTTACTAAGACCCCGTAATATATTAGGTTATCATAAGAGTATATAAATTTAAGTTGTTTAAAGAAAATAAACCGAAAATCAAGGATAATAACTGAATAAACGTATGACGCCATTCACGAAAAATATTGAAAATCGTCGATATTCAACTTGCTAAAAAACAATTAAAACCTTAAAAAATTGAATTTTTAGTATTATATTCCTGATCACCGAATCCTAAAATATAAGAATACTATGTTTACATCCATAAAAATGATGATAGGCATTAATAATCGAGATGTCATGATGCCATTTTGCTCATTTTTACCGCTCTGGGCCACTTCACGCATGACGCCAATTTTTGTGTCATACCACCGAAGTGGTTAAAGTTTAATTTCCAAAATATATGAAAAATTAATCGCGCACTTGCGCGCGTTATATTTTGCTTGTAAAAGTAAAAAAGTTTACTAAAGAAAATAATAATAATCTATAATTATAATCTACAAATTTATCTTTAAATTCTCATTTTTGAATTTCGCGCTACTTTTCATAAAATAATTTTGATTGTTTGACGTTTGATAGTGGATTTAAGGTTAAGTTCGCACTTGAATATTTGACATATTTGGGTACATTGAATTAGTACATTTATTGTGTGACGGGACGAATAAGTGACGGATTTTATTTGTCCCGTCACCCCACTCCTATATTTTTCGAAACGGGACAAATAAGAACCGTCGCTTATTCGTCCCGCTATTGGGACGAATAGCCACAGCGAAAAATAAAACAAATTACATAAAACATTTCGTTGTTGAAAATTAAAATATTTTAGAATCACAATCATTTCAAAACGAAGTGATTCAGTCAACTAAATTAATATATGAAAATTCTACCTAATAAGCGCACAGAGAGGTCATTAGATTCTAATCAAAATCAAAACAATTAACGAAGGAATGAATCAAATTATAAACTTATCCAATAGTGGAAAATAAGAATTACTTAAGAATTGAATATCTGTTTTTCTGTTAATGGTAAAATTATTAATTTTGATATGTATCATTTTTTGATCAATTTTTTTTCATTCGGTTCCCAATCTAAAATTTTCAAGTTTTTTAAATCAAAAGAATGACCATTGTTCTGGTGGTGTTCGAAAATTACATGTTCATGACTTTGATGTTCCTTAAATCTTTTTTTCGTATAACGTTTAGTTTCTCCGATATATGTAGCTGGACAATCACTACAAGTAAATTTGTAAACAACATTGTTTTTCAAGTCTTTTTTAGTTTGATCCTTGCCTAATTTTATGAGAGAGCTTAAACTTTTGTCAACTATTGGAACTGTTAACAAATTGTAATTTTTTAGAATAGAAGATAATTGAAAATAATTATTATTAAAAAGTAAACTAATTTTAGGGAAACGTTTATAAATTTCAAAAGTGTTATTTTTATTGTCCGAATTAATTCTAAATTTGTTGCAGACATTTTTTAAATTATTTACTTACTTTAAATTTTGATACCTAATGTCGGCTGAATTCAAATTGTTATGAATAACAAATGATTTATTTACTACATAACAATTAAGTTAGTTCTTTACATCTTGGAATCATTGGAAACGATACATATTATATATTCATCGCTAAAATAGAATTTTGGAAAAAATGTCCATTGGAAAAAAATAAAATTTGGGAAAAATGACTACTGGGAAAAACGTCCATTGGGAAAAAAAATTATTGGGAAATGCGGATCGGGAAAAGTGTCCCCCTACCTAAAATTCATGCTTTATGCGCTTTCTTTATTCCCTTAATTCTTAATTCCGAAAACAACTTTTTTTTAATAATAAATAAAAATGATGTAATACAAAAAATGTGACTTTTCTATAATTTTATGTATTTAAAACTTTATTTGGAAATTTTTCAAATTTTGTTCTCAAACGACCATAAATATAGTATTTGGAAACTTTAAAAATTTTCAATTTTTCATCAAGATATTCATTCCTGAATCATATTAAAAACTTTTAATTTCCAGAATATTGCATGTGACAGTCCTAATATCAACCAAGATGATGTTTCAGACTATATTTATAAAAACCATTTAATATACACAAAATTGTATGAATTTATTAAAAATATTGGAGCATATTATCAGTATATTATACCAAATTACAATTAAATCTCACACGAACGCAAAAATTGGTATGTTGAACTAACATGAAATTCACCAGAAATGAAAAAAATGTAAACAAACCAATCACCAAAAAATCCCTGTTTTAAGAATTGATGAAAAAAATTGATGTTGTATGGTTGTTACTTTATAATATTTTATATTATTAATTCTAAAAATTGCACAAAATGATGCAAAGCACAATTTTTATTTTGTGGAACTCTAATAAAATTGTGGTACAAAAAGTATCGACCTATTTATTATAATAGCGTATTATCTATTAATATTATTTTATTTTATAAATAAATACAATTTATTATTAACTTCTTATTTAACTTAATTTAACTACATTAACTTCTCATTCAGAAAGTTAAACACATTTGAGGTAAATAAACATGAAATTATTATATTTTTTTTATTATCAATTTTTGAATAAAGAATATTCCGCATCTACCATGATGCACATATATAATTTATTCAGTTCTACAATGTTTTTTTTTCATTTGTTATGATAAGATTTTCATGACCTACAAGAAATAAACAATAAAATTATTTTAAAATTAAATAAATAATAAAATACATAAAGCATAAAAAAATATTTAAAATAGCTATGAATAAAATGACTCATAGAAATTGTGTTAAGTAGTACTTAAATAAATAAATATTATTAAATACCAAAAATGTTTGTGCATTTTGCAGAAGAAGAAACTATTTTTCAGGTGCTTTCCGAAAACCTAAATCATATAAAAATTCACCATGCGCATGCTTAAGTGCAGAACTGTACACTACATAAAGATCAATACAAAAGAATCAATCTTTTGATTTGCTTTACAAAGTTTTAAATTATAACAACAATTTTATGGAACTGCTTCGTACACTACCAGTGTTGAAAAAAATAAATTTAAACTTTTATGCTGGCACCCGCTAAGATTCTTTTTCAGCGAATAAAAACCGGACAAGTGCGAGTTGGACTCGCGCATCCAGGATTCCGTTTTCGAACTTAAAAATGCATTAAAACATGTTTTAAATTATTTCCTATTTGTATTTTACATTAACAGAACGAAATCAATTAAATATTGAAGTAAAAAAATAAATTTATTGAAAATAGACGGAGAATAAGCTAAGCTTGCTTTTTTAATTACTTTTTATTAAGTAATTAAAATTTTAATTAGAAAAAAAATTTTATCATATTTCTTTATTCAATTTTTAAAATAATTTTAAAATGAAAGAACACATTTTGAAACAAAAAACGACAAATATTGTATTTGCTTAAGAAGGACAATTTTTTTTATTCAAATTTTCAATTTCTCGAAATAAAAAATACTAAAATAATATATTTCAATCATAATTTTTTTATTCTTATTAAAATTTGGGTATAAAATGACACATTTTTAGAAACTAACAAACTTCCTAGCAAATGTACTAAGCTTTTTGATATTATTTTACATTTTCATGAAAATACATTTTTTAAATTTAATTTTTTTAAAATTCAAAAGCTTTAAAGTAATTTAAATATAAAAATAAATATTATGTACAAAAAAATAATCTGTAATTGTAAAATATTGTAGCTGCTTATGAGAAGGAAATTTTTTTCGGTTAAATTTCAATTCTCGGAAGAAATGCTACGTTCGTAGATTTAAACCACAATTTTTATGGTTCTATAAAAATCTGTGCATAAAATTACACATTTCTACAAATTCTCAACCTTCCAAGACAAATAGGCTGATCTCTAGCAGAGAGGTATTCTGTCATTTTTCAATTCTTCATTAATAACTTTTGAAAACTAAGTCCATCAATATTCGCTACATTTTTCCTGTAATCTACACGCGAAAATACATACATGTGTACCAAATTTCAATTCCTTAGGTCAAATAGTTCGGAAGATAGGGGTGGGAGACAAAGTCATTTTAATGCATTTTTAAAAATAAAATCTTGTTATTTTGTTGACAACACTATGAACATCACCTTCAATCATCTTCTCTATACTTTTCCTGTAATCTACATGTGAAAATACATTAGCGTACCAAATTTCAGCCCTCAAGGTTTATTAGTTTATCTTCTAGAGGGGGAGGGGTAATGGTTTTGGGCGACGGACAACCGAGTGAAAACAACCTTTAAATGGTGAATCCACAATGAATCAAAGTATAAGCTTAAGGTAGTTGTCGCGTGGATGCTACATGGTGAAAACCGATCGAAAAAAAAGGACAATAAATAAACTTGTATATCAACTCATTTGCTTCCTTATGATCTCTTCTAACGTCACGTAAATACTTTTCATGATTTTAAACCATGTACTATAAGTTCTCGTCATGTGATGTTGACACGTTTTACACATTTTTCAATGAAACTACATAAAACTTAAAAATTTTGGGTTTTAAACTTAATGTATTTTCTATGCTGTACGGTCAATAAAGTTCACTTTTTTTTAAAGCATTTGTTTTATCTCAATGTGCAACTTACTGGTTTTATTTGAAAATCTGACGAATCGTGTTCATATAAATGAATATAAGAGACTTAAATTACGTGCATTAAGCGCTGGCGTATGTAAAAGATATCAACATTGGATTTATATTTTGAAGCTCAGAAACGGTCAAAATTAATGGGATAGGTCTTATTACATACATAAATACTTCTGAAATACTGATGCAAAGTTTAAAAAAAATCTGACGAAAGTCATTCTACGCGACAAATACCTTAAACGTAAGCGTAAGCAATGTGATAGAAAACGACAGACAATAATAATTTTGTCATTTTCTATCACATTGCTTACGCTTGCGTTTATGCTTGAATTAATAAATAAATTCAACTCAAAATAGTAACAGAACTACTTTTTAAATTATTAATTAACATTTCTATGGATATCCTAACCTCAAAACTAATTATTTTATCTATTAAACCGATTTCTTTTAAATTTGAATGTTTTAATTAAAACTTTAAGCATTTATTAAATAAAAAAAAACCGAGAAAGTTCGAGTCGGACTCGTACACCGAGGGTTCCGTACATGAACTTAAAAATGCATTAATAGGGGAATTTTTTTTTCTTCAAATTTTCAATTTTTCGCAAAAAAACTATAATAATAAATTTTTGTCGTAATTTTCTTTTACTTTTATTAAAATTTAAGTATAAAATAAAACATTTTTAAAAGATCAAAGACTTCCAAGCAAAAAGACTGAGCCTCGGATTGAGCTTTTTTATGTAATTTTTAATTTTAATAAAAAAAATTTGTTTATTAATTTTTTTTTATTGTTCAACTTTTAAAGAAATTTAAACATAAAAATAAACATTTTGTATAAAAAAATAATAAGAAACTGTAAAATATTTTAGCTGTTTAGGAAGAAAAATTTACTTTCGTTAAAATTTCAATTTTTCTAAAAAAAAAGAATGCTATAATGGTAGATTTAAACCACAATTTTTATGGTTTTATAAAAATCTCTGTATAAAATTACACATTTCTGCCAACTCCCAACCTTCCAAGAATAATAGGCTGAACTTTAGCTTAGGGGTATTTTGTCATTTTTCAATTTTTCATTCATAACTTTTAAAAGCTAAGTCCAGCGATGTTCGCTATATTTTTCCTGTAATCTACACGTAAATATACCCAGGTATACCAAGTTTCAAACATCTAGGTCAAATAGTTTGTAAGTTTAAGGGGAGAGAGGAAACACGTTTTTTAAACAAAAAAGTTTTTTCTTGACAAAGCTTTGACTATTACCTCCAATCACGTTCTCTATATTTTTCCTGTAATTTACAATCGAAAATACATATTTGTACTAAATTTCAATACTTTAGGTCAAATAGTTTGGAAGATAAAAGTGGAAAACATAGATATTTTAATGCATTTTTAAAAAAAAATGATTGTTATTTCCTTGATAACGATATGAACATCACGTTCAATCATGTTTGCTAAATTTTTTCTGTATTCTACACGCAAAAATACATATGTGTACCAAATTTCAACTCTCTATCTCAAATAGTTTGGCCGCTAGGCGTGGGGGAATGGTTTTGAGCGACGGACAACCGAGTAAAAACATACAGGTTCCAGTTTGACAGTTCGTGTCCGGAACCCTAAAAATAATAATAAATTCTTTTGTCGAAAATTTTTGTATTAATATATTAATTAAAATTAATAAAAGAATAAAGATAAACTAAACAAAACTTAACTTGTATCACTGAAAATTATATTACATTATTACATATATTATTAATTAGTAAACATCTTGAAGACTCAGATGCACAAAATAAAAACACCTTAGTTACTCCATATCCTATTCGTTAAATTAAACTATCCTTTTTATTCCATTTTCATTAAAATATCGCTGGTGAAATTCTATAGTAATCTTAACTACGCATGTTTTCCAATCCATTAAAAAAAAAATTTACTGGATGTCGGGCAAAGAAAACTGGAACTCGTAGATATTTGGTCCTTTGGAAAACAAGTTTAAGACAGGTTTAAAAGTATAAAAACAATTTAAATGACGATATTAATCAGTTATTGTCTCTTCCCTTATGAAAAAGTGTGACATGAAAATAATGACACAGATGCGTGTCATTACTTCATAATGTCATTGCGTGTCATCATTTCGCGACCACACGAAAAAAATGACACGAAAAAAATCACATGGCAAAGAATGCACCCTTAAAAAACTTTTTATTGTTATTAGTTTTATAATAATTTCGTATAAACATACATTGTGCACCATTTTGGGGAGGAAAAAATTTACTGCGCAGCCGTAGGTGCTGTAGAATAAGTAGAATACATCTGCGCATCCTGGCATTTTTATGTATGCTTTGCCGTGTCATTTTTTTCGTGTGGTCGCGAAATGATGACACGCAACGACACGAAAGTAATGACACGCATCCGTGTCATTATTTTTATGTCACACTTTTCCATAAGGGATTAACCAAGGCTAAGTATTAGGGTGACCGTTATTTTGCGAAAGTTGGAATCTCTTAGGTCGCCGAGCTGAATTTGCTTTAGAATGTGAAGAAGATGAGCTGTGCACAAGGACAGCCCAATCAATTAATATTAACTCGTGCCACCGATGGGTTAAAGTTTACATGGGGTTTTACATGAGATAAGTACACTTTTGTACATTTTGTATTATAACTTTTTTTTTATTAATATTTTCCTTTGAAGATTATATGTATATTTATGGTTTTTGAGGTGCTGAATACGAATCCGATGTCAAAAATAAAATTTAACCACAGTCAATAAAGCTGTCAATTTTTTAAAGACGACAGTTTTGTGGAATTTTACATTAATTTACTCTTATAATGTAATTTAAGAACACTAAGGTCAATCCAAATAGCAATATGTAATATTGACAGTTGACAGCTGTCAATTAAACTGTCAAACTTTAAAAAATGAGAGTTTTTGACAGTTTTACATTTAATTACTCACATATGCATATAAAATTAGTTTAACAACACTGAGATAAACTTAAATAGAAATATGTAATAATTGACAGCTGTCAACTGTCAATTAAGCTGTAAAACCTTTGAGAAGGAGACTTTTTACATTAAATTATACATATACATATCATGTATATGAGACAGTATACCATGACGTATATCATGACAGCTGTCAAGTTTTTAACAACGAGAGTTTTTGACAGTTTTTATATTAAATTAGTCACATACGCATAAAAGTATTTTAAGAAAACTAAAATAAACCTAAATAGAAATATGTAATATTGACAGTTGACAACTGCTAATTAAGCTGTCAAACTTTTGAGAAGGGGACTCTTTACATTAAATTACTTATATATACAACTGTTTTTAAGAACACTGAGATTAATTCTAATAGCAATATGTATTCTTGACAGTTGTCAGCTGTCAATATTACATATTTCTATTTAGGTTTAACTTAGTGTTTTTAAAAAACTTTTATTTACATTATATTTACATTATATTTTATTATAAAATGTAATGTGACGTGGCAAAATTTTGCTAGTCACATTTTTGAAAATATAAACCTGTTTAATTAAAATTTATGATATTACCTTCTTGTTTTCATTTGGGCTAAAACCAATTTTTGAATTTATCGCGCTTTTGTTGTGAAATTCGGATACTTTGACAAATTTCTAAAGGCCCGGCGATCCACTATCGAGACACTCAGAGATCACTTGATTTACTGTTGTCTAGTATTAGAATTAAGAAATGTGGGTTTTTTTGTGTAATTTTATGTAAATCGCGAGTATTTAATGGCTGTCAACGAGGAACATCGCTATCTTGCCGAGGACTAAGTTCCAGTAGAAAGAGTCAACTCAGCCAGACCGGCCGCCAACCAATCACCGTCGCCTTGTTCTCCGCTCCCCGCTGTTGCCACCATCGAAGTCAAGTGCATGCCGAGTATCACTTCCGCTGCACGTGGTGAATATTAATTACCGTTTCTCGCAGAAAACCTTCTTGAAGCAGCCAATAAGGAAAAATGATATTTCTGGACCATGAACTCTAGCCACATTTATAATACAAGCAGTATTACCTCATTATCTTCCCAGATAATATTCAAACAACTTTCTTGGCGGAAACAAGATAGTCGCCCTTTCCGGTTTGTAGACCGGAAACCTTTATGCCATAGTGCCCTGTTCTTCACTATAAGTGTCGGATACGGCCCTGACGGACGGAAGCCTATGGAACAGCGCAAGGGCTGTAACTTCAACTTTGGCGCAGCGCGGGAAGAGAGAGCAAGAGCGTAAAATAAGGGAGGCCGAGGCAGGTTAATAAAAGCAGTCGCAGCAGCCGTTTTTGCTCTCTTCTCCTTCGTTCTTCATTGACACCGCCTGACTCTCGAGCCGCCCAGCCCTCACGACGCTATTGAGCACGTGTTCCTTCACATGACGGAAAGTGGATCTCCGGCCGTCGACGATATTAAGAAACAGATTCACTAATCAGTGCATATCGTGGGAGGACTTATTCAGTGAAAGTGTAAGGTAGGACTTCTCGAAAACTATAAATTCAACTCTCCACAGACAGAGATCACTTTTATAAAGCATAGATATGATATTTTTGTCGGTATATTACTGTTGTTTCCGTTTATTAACTCTACTGAATTCTTTTGAGTGTTAGAATTTATTTAAAAAGTAGTCTGATCTCTGAGTTTTAGAGTCGGTGTCAGTGGTGCGCAATTTAATGTCTAATTAATTGAAAGGGGAGAGCCATTGTCTTCGAAATATAAGACAATCTCTTTTCCCTCTTATTATTTCTGATCGCGTCTGTGTAGAATCACGAATAGATAATATTAGATTTTAGACGTATTACTGCCACCTTTAGATTTTGTCTCATAAAATTTAACTAGTGAAAATGACTAATTTAATGTTAATATTAAAAATTTCTGTGCGAATTAGGCATAACTAAATAAGTCCCCAGGTAGCCAAAATCCCCTTTTTGCACCACGAATTGTTATAAAGAGTTAACACCCTCCCCCACGAAATGGTAACCAAATACCCGTATATTTTGTATCCCGAATCGTATTAAGAGAAAACTCACCTCACTTAGGGCCGAACGACCCATGGTGAGAATAAGAATTCAGAAAAACCTCCTCCCCCCCATTCAAAATGGTGGCCAATGGACTCCTTTTTCGAAAATAATTCATATTAGAATTAATCCCACAGAGTGGTAACCAAACGAGGTATTAGAATAAATATTCCGGAATTTATCCCATAAATTTGTGCCCCCTTTTTCTATGTTAAAATTAATACTAAACATTAACAGGTTGTGGTAATTAACTATTGTAACTTTAATGTATTATCCATGTTGTAAAATAGGTTAAGCATTCCGCTGTCTGTGCCTCTTTCCGTGTCTAACTCGAAGAAAATAATAGTGTATAATCTCTAGAGTGGAAATTAATTGTTCCTACGACACAGGTAACCAAACACCCTAGAAACACCCCCCAAACTGTCATATGTCACTAGCAATAATTTAAGTTATGTATGATTATGTTAAGAGTTTTCGAATTGCCATGGAGCAAAATTTGTAAGAATTTATTTAAGGAATGTTTGAATAAATTTAATGTTAATGGTTAAATATTGTTTAATTAATAGCGTAACCTCTCTCTCAATGAACGAAACACGCCCTCACTAATTAATTCCGAACTGAGCAACCCTGTATTATAATAATCTGGTTGTATGTTTTATTGTATGAGTTATTGAATCTCTAATTTTTGTTGTTGTCTCTAAGATCCTAGAGTTATTGGACTTATGCCGTTTCCTTGTATAATATTATGATTCTTCCCGTTTACACACACACTCACACACTTATTCATGCATACAATTAGTTGATTAACACTCTTCACTCACTCATAAACACCCATACTAACGATTCGTTGCCGCTACAACTAACTTCACTCGCAATCACATTTTTACACACACACACACACACACACACACGAACACTCACACTGACCATGCATTGCCACCACACTGTTTCCTTTAATTTTGTTTAACGGATTAGTTTGTCCGTTGATACTAATCGTTGATTTTACGTGACTTTGAGGTTTTCTTTGGGATTCGCTTTGAGATTTAATGGAAATAACCACTATGGTAGTTTGTTAAGTTAAAGTAACCCTTGCGATAATCTTTTTTATTAAGGCTATAATTGTTTATGATACGGAAACTTTTAGATATCTTGGATGTATTTGAGACTATTCTTAAAGTAAATATTGAACTATCGTGTCCCGAAGGACTGGCACCCTCTGGCTTTCTTTTCTTTTCTTTTCTCGTCGGTAACCAGATTATTAATCGTAGGTAAGTAGATTGTAAGTCTTCAATTCTAAATTTTTGTGCTTTGTATTGAATTTTGAGAATTTAATGGATACACTAATTGACTTTAGAATTAAATTAAAGGTTATTTCCTTTTCATGCAACTTTGTACTAAAATTATGAGTCACCGTTAAAAATATACTTCACAGTAAAAACTGTCAGAAACTCTCGTTTTTAAAAGCTTGACAGCTTAATTGACAGCTGTTAAATGTGAAGAATACATATTTCTTTTAGAATTGTTTTCAGTGTTCTTAAAAACACTTGTATATGAGTAATTTGATGTAAAAAGTCTCTTTCTCAAAAGTTTGATAGCTTAATTGACAGTTGACAGCTGTCAATATTACATATTTCTATGAAGGTTTATCTCAGTGTTGTTAAACTAATTTCATATGTATATTTGAGTAATATTTTGACACCGGATTCGTATTCAGCACCTCAAAAACCATAAATATATATATCTTAAAAGGAAAAGATTAATAAAAAAAGTTATAATACAAAAGATACAAAAGTGTACTTATCCCATGTAAAACCCCATGTAAACTTTAACCCTTCAGTGGCACGGGTTAATATTAATTGATTGGGCTGTCCTCGTGCACAGCTCATTTTTTTCACATTTTAAAGCAAATTTAGCCCGGCGACCTAAGAAATTCCAACTTTCGCAAAATAATAGCAAATTTTTTAAAATTGGCTGCCATGTGGAGCTGAACCGCATCCTTTTATTCCAAATATATTGTACAGAATAAAAATTTCTTCTTAATATTTTGCTAAAATGAAAATAAATAATAAATTGATAAATTATTTAATATTATAATAGTATTTTTGATATTAGTTAACATGTATAAAATTTTATAAAACAACAGAAAATACAATATTTAATAATGAATATTTCGTTTCATTTTTTGGATAATCTGAAATCGAAATCGAGCAGAGTAATCCGGCATAGCTAAACTACCTTATAAAATAATATTTTGAAATAACCGCCACAGATAAAGAAGTTTCTCTGCATAAAGCACACTGAACACTTCATATAGGCCATGGATCTGAAATTATACGTGTTACCATGGAGCTGAAATTTGACATTTATTCTAACCTTACTTCTACAATAGTGCAAAGTAAATCAATTCCCTCTGCAGATCGCTTGTTTCACATGAAAACTTTAAGAAAATGGTAACAATACTATCTAATAGTTGCTACAGTAATATAATAGTAATGACATAGAACTTAACGCTTTTTTTGTACACATGCGATTTTCCCAAAAATAATTTTTTTTAAGTAAAAAAATTTTTTTTTTAAACTTCTTCCAAATGTGATTTAGTGCCAATGGATCAAACTTGAGATTAAAATAATTAGAAGGCGTAATAACTAAACACATGACACCTTAATTATAAGTCTACAGATTACGTTCAAAAATTGGAAAAATTGAGGGACAAAATATTTTTACAGATTATAAGTATGAAAAAGGTATTGTGAAGTGCGATATAAACCTAAATTGTTCATAAATATTGACAATTTATGCTTGAAAAAGGCTGAGTTCTAATTATGATATTTCCACCGAAAATTATTGAATTAAAGTTAACATTATAAGAAAGGGACATGCCACGGAGCTAAAATTTCAGCAGTTTTAGTGCAATATAGTAGAAGTTATAGTATATATATTTATGTATATTTGATTTTCAGTTACTCTCATATATATGGGCATTTTTCTAGAACTTTTTAACTTTATGTTGTCGCTCATTATGATACTTGAAAAATGGCAAAAATAATTTTGCAACACCACATTTCAACAAATTTTTGTTCGTTCTACATGTTCCAAGTGCTAAAAAGGCATTATAATAATGTAGAAAATATTGAGAGTAAAAAAAAGTGCTGAATTTGTCTGTTACATGTGTGTGACACTGACTGTATTTTTGCAGTTTAAGCATTATAATTTTTTTACCAATTATTTCTAAGGTTTGTAACTTTCAGTAGAAGTATATGGAAGTGTAAACAACTTGAAAAACCTTGAGACAATGATGTGCCTTACTTAGGAATAAAATTATAAACCTTCAAACTTGCGCGACAATTTTTTTTAAGATTTTAAAATTTAACAATCAACTTGAGATAACTTTTTTAACATTGGTTTTTAAGAAATCATACAATGAGGGCTCATTATTTATACAATAAGAAGTAATTTGAACCCTTGCAGGAATCTGTGCCACCTAAACATAAAGAATACAATGTCATTAAAGATTCAAATTCGAAACGTAACTCATTTCAAAAAACCATATTTTTGAAAAGCACATCTTGAATTTTGTTTCTAAATACTTTAAAATCATTGTAATATCTTCTTTTATATTATAAAAGTATGTAGGAAAACCGTTAACTTCTACATTATTCATAAAAACTATAAAAGTAATAAAAATTGTGAGCTTCTATTATAGAGCTCATTGCTTGACGTTTTGCGAGAAGAGAATTTTTTGAATCGAGTTAAAAGAAACGACGAGCAATGAATTTGTTGAAATTTTCACAGTATTCACAATTTAACCTATGAATTCTATTATGAGGTTTGTATAATTAAGTAATTAATTAATTATAATTATGTACAAAGAGCAATAATTAAAATTATTAATTAAACCAGGAAAAATGCAGCAGAAACGAATGTTGGCAAGAGATGAAAAGGAAGTTGAGATCTTAAAACTAAGAACATTGAATGAAATGAATAAAAACAAAAGCTTTTTGAATGTATTGAAACAATATTTAAATGTAACATTTGATAAACTCTTACTTCGACGAAATTCACCAAAAAATGATTTAGCTTTATTAGATCCACTACTTTAAATTTAAAAAATTAGTCTTTTAATTTCAAACAGCAGGTTCTGAAAATTATCCGTCAATCTAAATTTCCTAATTTCTTATGAAAATTTAATGTTATAACGCTTATACCTAGTTTTATATTTGACGGATAATGTTACTTTACAAATATAAAATAACAATGTGTGAAAATGAGTGACGCAAGGTTTTTTCTGTTATTTGATCAATACTGAACCAATAAAATTAATTTCATGGATGTGCCTTGAAAAAAAAAAATTAACTTTTCTAATACCTCAAAGTTTAAAAGTTCTAGAGAAATGCCCATATCTTTAAAATTCACTAGTACACTTCAAAATATTTTTTTAATTTAGGTGTATGTTTTCAACGCCGCCAAGTAGCCCAGTTACGTAAGAATCGCCCATATGTGTAAATAAAAACGTAAATCAAATTGAAATAATGTTATGAATAGTTACTTTTTATCCTATAAAGTATTTTATAATTAAAATACATTTTTTATAGCTAAAAATTATTTAATAATACAATAAAAAATATAAATATTTATAGCGTTTTGACATCTCTTAGCAATCAAGAGAGGTACGTTGCCATCTTGTAAAATTTGTCAGCTAACAGGTTAACGAAACAGCTCAAAAGAGCAATAAAAAGTGAAGTTTTATAAAATAAATAGTTTTAAACAGTAGATGTGAAACTAATTTACAGTTTTGAACCAGAAGTGCGCATTAAGATGAGTAGATTTTAAAGTGTGCAAGAAAAATACAAATCGGTACACACAAAGTGTATATGTCTTTATTTATGTACGCGGAGTTAAAAGTATTAATAAACAATACAATTTTCATACTTTCTATAAGTAAAGTCTATTTTCAATATCTTTAATCTTTATATTTCCGAATATATTGTAAAATTTTAGACAAACAGACTTTTAACTGTTAATTGATTGGGAAAAAATGTCAGTATCAGCGTTGGTGTTGTTTCTTTATAAGTAATGTACTATAAATAGTGTTTTAACTGCTGAGTTTATTACAATTTATTATTTTTATTTATTTATTAATAAATAAAAATATTTATTATTATTATTATTTATTATGCTAAAAGGAAAAACAATTCAATTACTTCAATTTAATCGATTTAATTTTATTTATTGTTTAAACAATTAAAACTGTTTAAAATCAATTAATTATTAAATTAAGCAAGATTCATGTGGTTTTTTGCAATTTTCATTGGAGAACTATAAAGAAGTTATTTATTCACAATTCGCAATATAAACTCAATTGTTTAAACAATTGAGTCTTTTTATATTTTCGTACTTAAATAATTTTTTTAATAACTGTCGATTCTTTAGTAACAACTGATAGAAAATTTGTCAATTAAATTTAAATTGTTTAAATAAATAAACAAAATATTTAATGCACAAATTTTCTGACTGTTGTTACTACAGAATCGACAGCTATTAAAAATTATTTAAATTCGAAAATATAAGAAGAAACAATTGTTTAAAAAATTGAAATTGATTAAACAATTAAATCTATATTTATTGTGAATTGTGAATAAATAACTTCTTTATAGTTTTCCAATGAAAATTCCAAAAAACACATGATTTTAGCTTAATTTAATGAGTAATTAATTTTAAACAATTTTAATTGTTTAAACAATCATTTAAGAACAATTAAAAATTAATTTAAGAATGTAGCAAGTTTATGTATTTGATTTCCGAGCGTATTTAAACAATATAAAAAATTTTTCATTCCATGAACCACCCTTATAAGTAGGTATGTAATGCCGGCGCAGTACTGGATGTTCAAGATTCAAAACTTTGAGAATTTATTACTCAAAAACAAAAACAGAAGCCATCTTGAAAATTGGAGGGTTTTTTAAGAATACCTTAAACTTTAAAATGATATTTTTTAAGTAGATTTGAGGTGGTGCTGGTACTTAAAAATTAAAAACAATTTCTTTTTTTTTTTTAATAAATAATAAAAAAAAAAATTTTAATCTTTAATTTTTTTTATTAAAATTTAATGTATTTTGAATAAAAAAAGTATTTATTATTTTTTCATAATTCTAGAAAATAAGAAAGTTATTTTAAGATGAAAAAAAAGTAGCCAGAAATTTGCATTGCAAATATCTTGAAAAATTTTAATAATTTTTAATGAATACTTGGTACACTTATTTAGTAACCCAATCACTACTCATACACGAAAATCCAGAAAAATCTGAGACATGACCAGTCGCCTTCCCACGAAATGCCCCTCCTCCGTCAACACTGTCAACGATTATTCGACAAAAAATTAAGTTATATGATGCGTGTGCTTCCGGTGCAGTAAATAGAAAAGTTAAAATATTAAAAACTTCCAAGTTCGATGAAGTAGAAAGTGAGGTTTTTGAATGGTTCAGCGACATGCGAGCAGATAATATCCCGATTAGTGGTCTAACTATAAAAAAAAAATCTAATTCAATAGCCGAGTCCAAAGAGGTACAAAATTTTAAAGGATTAAATGGTTGGCTTTCCAGGTTTCAATCGAGACACAACATCAAGTCTCAGTTAATCAATGATGAGTTAAGGTATATCTCTCGAAAAGTCATTTTCTTTAGATTTCCTTTAAACTTTGGAAATTAGTTAAAAAAGATATGACTTATGTACCTGCAAAATTCCAAGTCGACTAGCGGGACGATAATGGAGATATTAAAATTTGAAATTTCACATTTTACACGTAAAATCTATAATAAGCCTTGCGCATCTAACCTTTTGAGGTACAACTTGAAAATTCTTCTTTAGGATTTAAAGAAAAACTAATATGTTATTTATAATTAGGCAAAACGCCATATTTGAAAACATGAATATTACTATCTGGCCCGTTTAAAAAAATAAAATAAAAAAAATATATCTTTTTGATTCAACTGCATGCGCAGTAGCATAAACAGTGGTCTGAAATGAGAATAGTGAACATACATACATGGAATACTAGCATGATTCTTGAGTGTGAATGTAATCAAGAGATATACTTTAAATAAAGTGGATAAAACTCGTGTTATTGATTGGATGAAAGACTTTGATACCACTTGGAAAAAATCCCAACCGGAAGATGTTTTTAACATGGACGAAATAGGAGTATTTTTTGATTTGTTGTCTCAATGGACATTGCATTTTAAAGGTTAAAAATGTCATGGGGTAATAGAAACAAATTACCTTGCACGTACACGCATCAGTTAAGAGCATGAATAGATAGCAAGGCTTTTCGAAATTGGATATTGAATCTGAATAGCATAATGCGTTCTAAAAACAAACAATTCTTCTTACACTCGATAATTGTTCTGCCCATAACATAGAAGAATTCGAGCTTTTGCATATCCAAGTGCACTTTTTCCACCAGCTACTACTAGCCGAGTACAACCCCTGGATCAAGGAATAATTTCAGTGATGAAAAGAGATTTCCAAACTCGATTAGTTCGAGCAACAATTCAGGCGATTGAGCTAGGTAAAGAGATGCAACGGTGGAATTTTTTTTTTGCAATACGCGCGATTAGACTAGCTTGAGATTCTATTACTAAAAAAATCATAAAAAATTGTTTCATTAAAGCATGGACCAATGAAAAAGAATCCTTAAATCTCGAAACGATAATTGAAGAAAAATGGCCCTAAGAATGGGAATATTTGAAATCAATTTGTTCTATGGTAAGTTGGAGAAAATATTTCTCTTATTATTTTCATTGACTCATTATTACTGTTGATTGTTCTCGATGTGAGAATTGTATTTCCTTTTGTAGCAATCTTCCTAATAGTTTTATACTGAGTATTTTAAAAAAATTCTTTTAAATTTGTCAGAAAGTGACTCCTTTGGAGGATTTTGAACAGCAAATTCTCAATCCGGACCATTGTGGTAGCGAACAGTGGTCCGGACTGTATGAAAATGTGGACAAAAGTCAGAATCACATTTAATTGAGCTAAAAGTGTTTACTCACGGATTTTTGGGGTCGCTGATTAGGATACTGGTATTTGTTTAATGAAATTTAAAATTTCGGATTTAATATGGCGGACTAATTTAAAATAAATTGTCGGATTTTCTTAAAACTTTTTATCTAAGGTTTTTGGAATCGCTAATCGCGATTCTCACATTAGTCTTATGAAATTCAAAATGGCGGATCCAATATGTCAGACTAATTTATAAAAAATTGGCGGATTTTTAAAAACTTTTCATCTACAGGTTTTTGGGGTCACTGATTACGATTTTGACATTAGTTTTATGAAATACAAAAAGGCGGATCCAATATGTCAGACTAATGTATAAAAAAAATTGTCGGATTTTTTTAAAACTTTTCATCTAGGGGTTTTCGGGGTCGCTGATTATGATTCTGACATTAGTTTTATGAAATTCAAAATATCGGATTTAATATGGAGGACTAATTTATAATAAATTGTCTGATTTTCTTAAAACTTTTTATCTAGGGGTTTTTGGGGTCGCTGGTTACGATTCTGATAATAGTTTTTTGAATTTCAAAATGTCGGATTCAATTTGGTAAAATAATTTTTAAAAAATTGTCGGATTTTCTTAAAATTTTTTATCTGTGGGTTTTTGGGGTCGCTGATTACGATTCTGACATTAGTTTTATGAAATTCAAAATGTTGGTGCCGATTCGGTAATTGGTTCTATCACCCTATATGAAAAATTATAATGATCTGATAATTATATTCCGAGTTGTTAGACTCAAAGGTGAGTTTGTGTATAATTTGTAATTGTGGTGAGCAGTGATGAGCGAGAAGCGAGTGTGCTTTGCGAGGACTGAATTGAACTGACTGAATTCTTCCTTTTTGTTTCTCTACGATAACTTCTTGCTCCTTGTCTTTCGTCACCTCTTTCTTGAGAGGAGTTTCTGCTGTCGGAGGAACATAGGTCCAGGCTGGAGATCACCAGGAGGTGTAGGGATAGGTTTGTGATGGTTTTTAGGTCTGCGGTGCCGAGTCGCTCAGGGTTGTTGCGCCATCAATTCTTATCTGCCGCAGATTTGCTCGTCGATGTCCTTTCGACGAAACTTCCCTTTGCTTCGTTCAGATGTTTGAAACTGTTTTCTCTTTTAAATATAACTGGGTCGAGCAATAATTTAAAATAATTATACTCCGTTATAAACTCCATTTCTATCTAAAGTTAAGAGCAGATAATTCCTCAGAAAATAGAAGTGGTTAGATGAAAACACTGGCTGAATGATGCCCACTCGCTTTTAAATAAATCAGTGTCTGTTTTCGTGAACACGTGGCAACCCTGAAATGATTCCAATAGTGCCGAAATGGAGTCTTTTCATGTGGACATACACATTCCATCAAGAAATAATTTACTGTATATCGGGCAAAGGGAACTGGAAGTTTTAAATATTTTCTTCCTGAAAAACAAGTTAAAGGAAGGTTTAATAAGTAGAAAAACAACTTACGTAACGATATTTATCAATTATTGACCCTTAGCTGAGATTATGTGTATTTTTAAGTGAAAAAATTAATTTATTAAATAAATTGTAACAGACGTAGAACTGTTTAACAACAGTCGATAAATTTTTAAAATTGGACGTTAAAGATTTTACTAATAAATTGAATATGAAATTACGAAAAAATTGTATTTTAAGGAGGTTCTATCGTAAAACGAATTAACATTACCATATTATTCAAATTTTGTCCACTGGTAGATAATGGTTTTATAATGATGTAGTTAAATTTTTAAGACCTCAAAATACTTTTGAAAATACATGTAAAAATATGGATATATATGACAAAAGACTCAATTTCCATAAAACTCAATGTAAAATGTTAAAAACGAAAAACCTTATAACTTTTTTTCACAAGTACCTTGGGGTCTCAAAAATTTAATTACATCATTATAAAACCATTATCTACCAGTGGACTAAATTTGATTAAAATGGTAATGCTAATTCTCTTTACGATAGAACCTCCTTAAAAGATAAATAGGTTTCTAATTTCTGACAAAAATAGAGGAAAATTATTAAAATTAAAATAATTTATAATAATAAGTACTTCTTTAAAGTAAAAATACTTGGGTTATGAAAAATTTGTATTTAAAAAATTGTTTTATTTTTTAATAATAAAAATGAAGAACATAGCTAATAACGTTATTTTAAACAAAAATCAAATTATTAAATTTAAACAATTATTGTTTTGCGTATTAATTAATTCTTCTTTATACCTATAATTGTGCTTTTGAAAAGAAAAAAATTATTTTAAATACATACAAATTATTATAAATATTTTAAAGGTCGGCTTAATGAATTTGGGTATAGAATTTTAAAATTAAATTAAATATTTTTATTTTTAAAATAAATAAATTTTTTATATTTTTTTAAATTAAAGTTTATGAACACCAGAACGGCTGTAGCTCGGAATCTAGAAGAGATCGATAATTGTGTATTCAAAATAAAATGTAGCCAAAGGATGAATCTTTAAAACACTATTTAGTTTTTCTCTGTAACCACATTGGTTTTAGAGTTAAAGTTAGAAATGTCAAAAATTAGTGTTTTCGCCCCATTCTATCCTACAGTTTCATTTTTTTAATGAAGTTCTGAAAAACCCAAACCTCTAATTTTATTAAAACTACGTATACTTACGTATTTTGATGAGCTGATTTCAAAATCATAGTGAAAATACCCGCAAATTTGAATTTCATGTTAAAAAACTGCCATAGTTAACAGTTTTTTCTAATACAGTCATGTCTCATAACTGAAAAATTCACAAAGATTTCCCTCTCTTTAAGTCTTTTTACTGGAAACCTCGTCCCCTACTTTCTACCCTTTGCTTTGTAACCTCTTTGTTTTTCTTACTTCCGACCACTTACAGTACTGATAGTTAATGACGTCATCTTGCAGTTATGAGAAAGACCTACCTCCAAAGATCTTCCAGTTACGAGAATTTTCCAGTTACAAGATAGTACTGTATCTTATAAAACATTTTAAATTTCAAAAAATGTTTTAGATTAAAGTTGTATATCTGATAAAAATACACATTTCATGTGCTATGAATTTTTTCATGAAAATGAATAGTCTCACAGAAAAATGAAAAAACTTGTAAAAAAACATGTACCCTGTTATCAGCGTATATATAAACAAGGAGAAATTTTTTTACAAAGTTAGCGCGGGGTTGGGGTGCCACTAACAGTAGATTCGCACCATAGAATGTGGAAGCAAAGAAATATTTTATAAATAGCTATACTCTACCAGCGTACACATAACTAAAGTGTTTTCATGGGGTTAGAGAGCCTAGGGAGTGGAAAAAAAATTTAAAACGGATACAGGGGGGTTGGGGTGACATAAAAGGTAAAAAGTGTTTTTAAATAAAATTACATAAGTAACATAATATTTTTTAGTTTACCAGACTATTGTTCAGTAATAATAGAACTATTTTTGGGGTTGCAGAATACAAATCTGGCAATAGATTTTTAAAATTCAAAATGGCCGATCTGATATGACGCATGATTTTTTTTAAATATCTAAGATATTTTACTGACATGTTTTAGATCAGAAATATTAATTAAAAAAATGTTGAGGCTTAAGAATCTGAGCGAAAGTGATATTACATGAAAAACTCAATGAGGGATGGAAAGAATAGTTTGAATGTAGTGGGTAACTCTGATAAAAAGAGAAAAGAATATAAGCGAAACAGAAACGTCTGATCTAGAACATGTTTGTAGAATATCTGAGAGTGAATACAGCTAATGACCCCTTTACATTCAACAGATTCTAGCGTTCCGTCATTGAGATTTTTGTTATATTACTTTCGCTTATATTTTTAGCCTAAAGATTTTTTTAACAAATGAGTCTGATCTAGAACATGTCTATAGAATATACAAAAGTTTATATACAGTACCGGTCACAAGTATATTGACAGTTACTCGCGACTCGATCAGGAAACAAGATTATCTGCAACAAAATAAGCTAGAACAAAATTTAAAAAATCGTTTGAAAGCTTATTAAATTTTACGTAAAGCAGTATGTATTTGAAGTCATTTCATTCAATAGGTTCTCACCTATAAAGTCAGAAAGACAAAAAAAAATTAAAAAATTTTTTGATTTTCAAAAAAAAAAAGTAAAAAATAAATATAAACAAACAAAAAATTTAAATTTGGGCTCGAGGGATCAATAAGGAATTTAATAACGAAGATTTAAAAAAAAATAATTTAATTTGAATGAAAACTGCGACTTGTAGACTGATTTTGACAAAAAAAGTACATTTGGCCCCACTGTGCGGTGGTCTTGAAGGACCAAAAAATGGGATGAAAATGGATCCAAAATCGAGTTGTAGAGAGTGTTTCTAGGTCACTCGTAAGTTCAGAATCTAAAAAATTTGAAATCTTAGCTGCTCCCTTTTTTGAGATATCGATATTTTTGTGTATTTAACCCAATAACCTCCTAAAATCCAAAAGTTTGTTTTCTTTTTTCAAGCTACGTTATTTTAAACATGAAAAATAAATCTTCACCGGAGGTACATTTTCTTTAGGTTTTGAGTGTGCTATTTTCGAATCTGAAATCAAAATTTTTTTTAAATCGAAATTAAATACGGCGGTTTTAATGTCAAAAGACATACAAAAAATTTCAATTTTGATATTTTGATATTTCTTTTCACCCAGAGAAAGTGTAAGCATATAATTCTGTTTTTAACTAAAAGTGGATAAAAGTTGTTCACTTTAAAGATATGAAAGGCAGAATTAAAATTTTCAAAATGACGGACCTAATATGGCGTCAAATCCATTGCAAAATTTTCAAGTTCATGCACATATTTTACTAATCGACAAAATGTCGTCGGCTTCGCTTAAATTTTCATCCTTGGGGGTTTTCAGAGTCGCTGATTACGAATCGAAAGATAGATTTTCAAAATTTAAAATGGCGGATCCAATATGACGGATGTAAAATTTTAATTTTAGTTTGATTCAGTTCAAATTCGTTACCCAGGGGTTTTTGGAGTCGCTGATTACGAATATAAAGTTAGATTTTCAAAATACAAAATGGCGGATCAAATATGGCGGATGAAAATTTTGAAAATGATTTTTTTGTCTTCTACCTTTTTTTAAAAAATGTTAACCGACTCCTAACCACGTGGAGCTAGACAAAATTAAGAGTCGGCAAAGTAAATTCTACTAGTAACAAACGACATTAGTGACACAACATTACTAATCGTTTAAAAAACCCATACAACAGCATTTCAAATAAAATAAACGAAGAAACCTTGATCATATCAATCTGTCACACAACTTCGTAAAGTATATAAAAACATATACAAAAATACTCAATAATAACTTACTTCTCTGCTAATCATAAAAACATTATAGACAAGTAATCAGGACTAATGAATTGTAAATGCAATTTTATTATTACACAATTCCGCTTATTTGGAAGAACATAATGTTAGAACACAGAAATTTGTTCTGGTAATTACAAAACACTATACTGGAAACGCTGCTTCGAAAGTTGTATAACCACACGACACATGTAACAAAAGTAAACAAAAAACATTTTCTTTAAAACATTGTGTCATTAGAACATACAAGTTTTGCTGAATATGTAGTAACGAGTTTGAACTGAATCAGGCGAAAATTAAAACTTTTCATCCACCATATTGAATCCGCCATTTTGAAGTTTGAAAATCTAACTTTAAATTCGTAATCAGCGACTCCAAAAACCCCTGGGTAACGAATTTGAACTGAATCAAACTAAAATTTGAATTTTTGTATGTCTTTTGACATTAAAACCGCCATATTTAATTTCGGTTTTAAAAAAAATAATTTTTGATTGCAGATTCGAAAAGAGGTCACTCAAAACCTAAAGGAAATGTACCTCCGGTAAAGATTTACTTTTTATGTTTATAATAACGTAGCTTGAAAATAGAAAACAAACTTTTGGATTTTGGACGTTAATGGGTTAAATACACAAAAATATCGATATCTCAAAAAAGGGAGCAGCTAGGATTTCAAATTTTCCAGATTCTGAACCTACAAGTGAATCAAGCGTTTTTGAATACTTTTTTTTGTTTTTTTTTTCTTTCTGGCGGAATTTTGCACTTGACAGTACACAAAATGAGCTTTTAAAAATAATTTTTTTTTGTAATTTCATATTCAAATTATTAGTAAAGTCGCAAAGACTTTCATTGTCCAATTTCAATTTTTTTTTTTTAATTATACGCTTGTCTATTGGCCTTACGCACTTACAAGTGTCCCACGTGGAAATTCTGATAAAATTGTACATTTTTGTGTCTACAGAACGGCTTGAAATTAGGAGTACTCGAATTTGCCTGGAACACGTAATATTGGGTTTGCTCGCCAGTGGAGAGGAAAAGCTGTAGAAAAACCTCTCCTGAGTACAAACGGTTTATCGACAGGCGAGTTCTAATGATCAGCACAGAGCAGTTACCGACAGTGCATATCATTATTTCTCGACGTCAAACCTTCCACTAAAGTTATCTCACGAGCCAGAAAAGTCCCAGACTTGTCGGGGCGCAAACCAAGCAAGCTTGACTTGGCGCGACCGCAGAGTCTAGTATTTAAGCAACTGAGCTAACTCCGTGGTATTTCAAAAATTGATAGCCTGTTGGTAAACAGTTCTACGTCTCATACAATCTATTTAATAAATTCATTTTTTCCCTTTAAAAAATAGACATATCTTCAGCTAAGGGACAATAACACTGTGTTACAAAATTTCAGGCTTGTGCAACGACGAGTTGAAAGTGTCACATGTGTTGAAAGTGGCCACAAGGTTGGCGCTAGAAGTAAGTTGGCCCGAATTTGCTATAGTCAAAGTATAGAATTTCGACGTAGTGGAAGTTTCTTCCTAGTGGAAGTTGCAGCTGTAATAAAAAACTAAAAAGAATGGTGCATGTATCTGTCCACGACAAAACGTCACTTAGCTCCAAAAAATAAATGATGATTTTTTAATGCCAACCGACAGATTTTCATTTGCTCTTTCATTTTCAAATATATAAAAAATTATTGTTTTAAAAAACTTTTTGCATTATTAAGCAAGAAGCGTAGGCATGTTACATTAGTTTTAATGCATTACTGGAACTTTAAACACTCACCCTGTAAAGTTGACGTTTAGGAGCTAAGACACGTTTTCTCGATAGCTTTTCTCGACAGTCACATATATTAAATCTTTGACATACCCTCAAAATCTTGATTTAGAGCTAAAGAATCGTTTTCAAATAGATTCACGTACGTAATATCTCTAAACATCGCCATTTTTTTATCCGAATCAAAACATTGTTTTTTAATTTAAACCTTATAATCGGCCCTTTAAAACTGTAAAAGATTTTTTTCATTATCATTTAAATTTATCAAGATATAGACTAAAACCATCTAAAACTTCAATTTCTTCATTCATTTTTTAACTTTGAGACTAATTTTATCTCTTATCTTATTTAAATTATATTGTTTCTCAACGTACATCGGAATCTTATTCCATTTGGCTTTAAAAGACCCCAGATTGAATAAAATTCGATGAAAATTGTTTGAACTATGCAACTTTGTGGTCACATCATTAAATTTTGACTTGATGAAAAGTTTTTCTTTATTTTATTCCTTGCATGGTTTATTTTTACTGGCTTTTAATTGTAGGTATGTATTTTTTCAATTTTAGGAGACAGCTTTTGGAGCTTAAGAATCATCTAATAAATACATGTACCATTATTTAATCAAATTATCATAATGTACTAGAAAGTGACTCTTAAGTTCTAAAAATTGTTTTTTAGCATTGTAGAAATACATAAAAATTGAAAAACAACAGTGTAAACCATGCACGGAAAAAATACAGAAAAACTCTTTATCAAGTCAAAAGTTAATTATATGACTATAAAGTTAAAAAGAGCGTAGTTTGAAACAATATCATCGAATTTTTTTCAATTTAGGGTCATTAAAAGCCAAATTGACTAATTTTCCGATTTATGTAGAGAAAAAATATAATTTAAGTAAGATAAGATATTTTAATTTGTCTCAAAGTTGAAAAATCAATGAAAAAATCAAATTTTTTCATGGTTTTTGGTCTATATCTTCATGAACGTGAATGGTAATGAAGAAAATCCTTTAAAGTTTTAAAGGCCTGATTATAAGATTTTAAATTAAAAGAAAAACTTTTTGATTTAAATAAACAATGCAATGTTTGAAGTTATTACGCACGTGAATCTACCTGAAAACGGTTTTTGGCTCTAAAACAAGATTTTGAGGCTGTATCAAAGATTTAATATATACCATTCTTTTTAGTTTTTTATTACCTACAACTTCCACTAGGTTCGATAAAAAGTTTTTTTACTTGTTTAAATTTTATAACACAGTGTAATTGATAAATATCGTTACGTAAGTTGTTTTTCTACTTTTAAACCTTCCTTTAATTTTCTTTTTTAGGAAGAAAACATCTAAAAGTTTCAATTTCTTAAACGCAACAAATAGAAATGGAACTTTCTAAGATCAAGTTCCCTTAGCCTAACACCCAGTAAATTATTTTTTGCTGGGATACGATCTTAATCATTTATGAACCTTTTTAAAGTTTTAATACGAATTTTGAAGTACGCGCCGGCCAAACGTCACGACGCGAAGCAGCTTGCCTAGGTCGCACGTCGTGTATATGTACCGCGCTGTCTTTCGTGTTGACGTTTGAAATGTAGATTAAAAAGATATTATCAATGATGAATCCCTCTTCTGATCTTTTGTCTCTGATTCATTTTCTAAATCCAATTAATCAAGAATTTTATAAAAACATTTTGACTTTTGCAAAGATTAACAATAACGAAGAATCAAACAACACAAGTGCGATGAATATTAACCTATTAACGCCCATGCTTAGGGAAAAATTGTTATCAAAAAGGTGAATACAGCGAAGAGGACCATAGACCAAACAATGATTTTTGACATTTAAAATTTTTTTAAAAATAATTTGTTTAAACAATTTGTTATAAACAAATAGAAAAAAACTAAAAGTAATAAAAAATAAAACATTGCCTTTTCATTGTACGCGAAAAATTACGAAAGGAATATGTGTGACATTTTTTAATTTTTCACTCCATTTGTTATAAATAAGTAATAAACAATAACAATGACCTTAAACCAATATTAGCCCATGCTTAGAGAAATGTTGATATCAAAAAAGTGAATACGGCAAAGAGGACCGTTCACCAAATAATGATTTCTGACAATAAAAATTATTTAATCAATTTGTTATAAACAAATGTTCTTTAAAACAATTTTTAATGTCAAAAAGCATTATTAATTTTGTCCACGATCCTCTTTCCCGTATTCACATTTTTGATATAAATATATCTCTAAGCATGGGCTAAGATTGGTTTAAGGTAGTATTATACTTTGTAAACTGTCAAAGATGACTTTAAACAACAATTTTTTTCTCGGTGATAATTTTATTTAAAGCAATGAAAGTTTTTGGATCAAATTTTAGACATTTTTGTCTGTCAAAAATAAAAAAATAAAATTTTTTTGCTGTGCTTGTTTCATCACTAGAGGGCACCAAAGTCAAGATAAAAAAAATAAACGATAAATCGGCGGACAAGCTACAGCCTCACATAAACATCCGATCTGAAAAATTCAAATGTGGTTTTAAAGCTGATACATGTGGTTAGGCATCCCCCCTAACCCCGATAAAAAATATTAAAAAATAAAAAATGGCGTCAATTTGAAAAAAATCACAAAAAATGGGTATTTTTGTTGTTATTTTTGAGTCGTTAAAAAAAGAAAAAAAAACAGTAGATAATCGGATTTAGGGGGGATGCCTGAAGGATTTAATAACGAAGAAATTGATCTAAGGTTTTTTAAAATCGATCAAAAAGAACTTGAGTTATGTTGTCCGCCAGTTTAAAAAATATGGTTTTGAGAAAAACGCGTTTAAAGTTTTGTGTGTAATGAGCCGATATGCATATGTATAACTTTTACATGTGTATAACTTTTTTATTTCTTCGAATTTTAATCTGCAATTTGGGAATTATATTCTTGAAGAAATGTAGAACACAAAAATAAAATTAAAAAAATGGCGATTTTTTGATCGATGCAAAGTATAATACTACCTAAAGTGGTCATTGTTATTGTTTATTGATTATTTATAACAAAGAATTGAAAAGTTAAAAAATGTCACACATTCCTTTCGTAATTCTTCGCGTACAATCGAATGGCGCTGTTTATTTTTCATAATTTGTAGTTTTTTTTCTATTTGTTTATCACAAATTGTTTAAACAAATTATTTTTTGAACAATTTTTAATGTCAAAAATCATTATTTGGTCAACTATTCTCTTTTCTGTATTCACTTTTTTTATATAAATTTTTTCCTAAGTGAATGGGTTAACCAGAAAATTTTTAATGTTGTGTAAAACCCGTGTTATTTCGCATATAAAACTGTTTATATTTATACATTTTTAACAAAGTCTATAAAAAAGTTAAAGAAAACTATTTGTTACATATTATATTGAACTATTTCTGAATAAAAACGTTTGTTTTTTGAATATTTAACTCGGTCTTTTGAAAAACGGCTTAAGTCCGTCTTCGTTTGTTTATTTACTAAATTAATAATAATAAAAAAATCATTGCTTTCATTGTGGAAATTTGTTGACCGATAGTAAACTTTTGTAGTAGAAATGAAAATGCTGATAATGCATTAAATTACTTATAACTTACAAACGAATCTTAAATTTAAAATTTCTCAAAATGTCTATTTCTGACTTAAGCCGTTTTTCCGGCGAACGGTTCATATATTTAGTAACTATTGAAGTACATTTAGAAATTTGTTGAAGTCCAATTAATAAAAAGTTTCTGTGATACAGCGTGGGGAAGTAATTCATGTTAAAAAAAAGTACAACATTGGTCGCCACGATTCCGACCGACTGAGTGGTCTAAAATCAAAAAGTAAAAAAGCATTTTAATCTGTGTCACTTCAGCTACAAGATAAACTAGGATTATTTGAAAATATTGAGAAATAAAATTTCTACGAGACTTTGAATTTTTATTTCTAAAAAATACTATATTTTGGGTCTGTTTTGTTGTATAAAAAAAAACGACGTGCCCTTTTTTAAATATCCTAGTTTAGCTTGTTTAGCCCACATGTGCTGAACACACCCTTTAAATTTCAAGGTGATCGGTCAAGTCGTTATTGAAATGTGGCGACCAGTTGAAAAAAGTGGTTTCGAGAAAAACGCGCTTGAAAGCTCAAGTACGAATAAAGCAATGAATTCGGAACCATTACTAAAACAACTGTTGTATTCGAAAATTTATTTTAGGAAACTAAAGTTTTTCTAAATGTACTTATTTTTTACTTATATAAATGTGTATGGATTAATAAATTTCACGGATAAAAAACCAGAGCGACAAAGCTCCAATGGTAGTTGAAAGCTCGACCGCGCGCTTGAACACCATGCGTTCTCACTGTAAAAACTTTTCAACAACGACGAATATGTCAAAATCGGTTTACCCACATATTCTGCATATGTTATAGGTGCGATATATAAAAAAAAAAAAATTGGATTTTTCGAATCTATGACACGGGTCAACCCCCTTAAGTTGACAATTTTAGTCATTTTAAAAATATTCCTAATACTTTTTCAAAATTTATTTGAAAAGTTATTTAACAATTTTCGATTTTATTACCTTTATTCGCCATATTGGCATCTCCATATTGAATTTATAAAAAGTCGGGCAAGTACGAGTTACACCCGTATCAAAACCTAGGGTTCCGTGCATTTACGAAACAAAGATATTTGGTATATTAAGAAACAGAGAGCACTAATTTGGTACACATATGTATTTTGACGTGCCGATCACAAGGAACTTATAACTGTAAAAAATGCTAAAATGAAAGTTACAAGTGGATTGTAATTTTACATAATTAATCTGTATTTTATCAACGTTGCACTTTGTAAAAATACTAAAATTAGTGACTTTACAAACTAAACTGTCGGTTTTTTCACTACGTCTAACGTTGTAAAGTTACAAAAATTGAGTTACAAACTGATTCAAATTTACAATCCACTTGTAACTTTCATTTCAGCATTTTTTACAGTGTAGAGAACACGATTTAAGTTGTTGGTCATAACGTTGTCAAGGAACGTCAAGGAACGTTGTTCCAGATTGATAGTCGTAACGCGTTGTCAAAGAAAAACTGCAAATTTAAAAAAAAAGTTTTTTTCTTATAACTTTGACATTAATTGAGCTACCCAGGTGCGAATTGCGGTCGGTTGCCAGAGTTGAATGGTCGGCCCCTGGTTGGCCCAACTCTGGCTGCCAGAGTGTCGGCACCCAAGGTTGGCCCGGCTGAAAAAACCTAAGTTGGGCCAACTTTGAGTGCCGACCAAACTTGCCAACCAAGTGCCGACGGTCGGCCTAACTGTGGCCAGAGTTGGGCCGACCGTCGGCACTTGAATGGCAAGTTTGGTCGGCACCCAAAGTTAGCCCGACCAGAAATACCTAAGTTGGGCCAACCAAGCATGCCGACTAAACTTTGTCAACCAAATGCCGACGGTCGGCCCAACAGTGGCCAGAGTTGGGCCGACCGTTAGCTAGACTCTGTCTCTTAAATGATATAATAAAATAATAATATAAATAAAAACTAAATCAAAACCAACACTAGAAGGTCAGCCTAATCTGGGGCTAATAGTTGGGCCAACGGTCTGTGTTACTCTACTGTCTGGCTATAAGGTTCATTTGGTATTGATCACTCATACCTCTTATGGGCTGGTGGTTAGCCTACTAGACTGGCAGCTGGAAGACCGGGGTTCGAATCTTCATGACTGGTGGAATTTTTCTTTTTCAGGTTTTCATCATTATTATATATCTGTGTTCTTATTTGATTATATTTGTGTAATTATATTTATAACTTGTGAATTATGTAATTATATGTGTCTTTATTAATAGAATAATTTGGTACAAGTAGTCTCAAGTTGGCCCAACCTTGGGCCAACCATTTTAGGGCATTTTAGCCGATGGTCGGCAGCCAGAGTTGGGCCAACCTTGGTAGCCGACGGTCGGTAGCCAACGTCGGCCATGGTGATCATCTAACAGGTTGGCCCGACCTATGAGCCAAAGGTGGGCCAACTTACTGCACGGTTGGCAACCATGGGCCGACCGAAAATTCGCACCTGGGTAGAGGGCTAACAATTGGTACATGTATGTATTTTTACGTGCAGATTATGAAAAACAATTAAAAAGTACAGATTATGAAAAAACTTCTACCTTGAAATACATGAAACAAGTGATTAAGGGCCCAGGCTCGTATTTCATACAAATAAAATCAAAATCAATAAATTTTTTGAGAGGGTAGCCCTGAATTTTTTTTTTTTTGTGATTCAGGACCCATGACAGCTTTGATTACAGGGCCCGTAACAGCCTTGATCAAGCCTTGTATATTACATTACATTAGGCTGAGCTTTAACTTAGAAGTATTATCAATTTAAAATCCAAACATAATTTTTTCATAATCCGCATGCAAAAATACACCAGTATATCAAATTTTAGCCCTCTAGCTTCAATAATAGCAAAGTTAAAGAAAAAAAAACTTTTTTTTTTCGAAAATTTGCAGTTTCTCCTTGACAACGCTATGGCCATCAATTCAGATCATGTTCTCTATATTTTTTGTGTAATCTACACGTAAAAATACATCAGTATACCAAACTTCAACTGCCTATGTGAAATGGTTTAAAAGTTAAGAGGCGGGGAAATGGTCCACTTTTAATGCTTTCTGCAAAAAAAAAGTTGTTATTTCCTTGAAAATCTGTGATCATCAACTTGAATCATGTTCTCTATATTTTTCCTGCAATTCAGACGTAAAAATACATATGCTAAAAATGCCACAAATTTATTTGAATATACATAAATGTATAAATGTTTTAAGTATTAGAACAATGAAATTTATTGAATTAATTTTTATCCATAAACATGTCCTCGATAAATTGGAACTTTCAATATATATTTGCATTAATTAATTTATATTGTATTATTAATTATTTGTAGTCCGTGAAGAGAAGAAGTTGTTATTTTTTAAAAACTTTCACTTTCCAAGTTTCAAATAAATTATTGATATAAATTGTATACTTAATTGAAAATTAGTTCTTGAATCTAAAACTAAAAGGATTCAACTTAACATCAATATCATTCAGGTCTATAAAAAAGTCAGTACTTTTTGTAACACATTGTAGTTTAGGTAAATTTAAGAAATTGCATGCTGGATAATTTTGTCCTTTCTAGAAATACTAATTTAACAATATACAAACATTTCATGCATACACTTAAGAAAAAGTGACCTTTGAAGACCTCAGAAAAAAATTCCGTATTAAATCAGTCAAAAGAATCACAATTCACAAAACTGCTATTTATTATAGAAAGTTCTGTAAATAACTTACCCCATGAATTCATGATCGGATCCATCGTCTCCTTCATCAGCCTCGTCTTCTTCTAAAATTTTAAGAACTTTACGTTAAGGAGGTCGGATACCTTGACATTATTTTAAACTAAAAAGCGATTTTTAGCAATATAATTAGAATTGAGTATACCAAATTTTAAAAATAGCAATTAATCAATTTTCAGACAATTTTGTTAACATTTTTTTTTAAAAAAATTTTTACATGCAAAAATGATAGGATCCCCTAAAATGAGGTATGTCGCTGGCGGACATAATTTCTCTGAAACTACTAAACCAATATTTACAAATTTTTAATCACATATTCTGGACAAGAATAGCTATCGCGAGAACCACAACTTTCAATATTTAATAATAAATACCAAAATTGTGGGGATTTAAATAATAATAATAAAAATAATAACAATCGTGCGGAAGAAAGAGCTGCAAATTAATTCTACTGGAATTTTTCTTTTTCCATCACTCATCGTATCAGTGTCACTAAGCCTGATATAGTGCTCCACGAATATAAAAGAAAGTTTTAGAGTATCCTATCATTTTTTAGTGTAAAAAGTGTTTTAAAAAACCAAAGAATTTATTTTCTGTATTTCGAAAGTGTATTTATTAAGCCCGATAAACTTTATGTCAATATCTATAGAAGAACATTCTTTAAAAGAATTTACAAAAAAGCCTATTATAATTATAAACCAGAATAATCTCTTAACCTTCGCGCTACCGAAGATTTTTATGTACGCGGTCTACCAGAAGCAACCTTGGCTTACCAAAAAGTTTTTTATTTGTATATTACAAAAAACAGTTAAACTCAAGAAGGTTTTTCACTAAATTTACTGTACGTCAACAAATAATATATTTTATAAATTTTTCATTTATTTAAATAATTTATTGTTTGCAAAATTAAAACATTCCCAAATAAACAGCTCTTCTGTTTCCTTATCAGAAATGTAAATATTGTCAAACATTTTACTATTACTTAGTACTGAATGATTAAATGTAATATTTAATATGATATTCAGTTAAACTAACAATAACAATTATTCAAACATTGTTTATACAAATACATGTTGTTATTTACCAACTTTTACATAATGCATTTGACGCATTTCACGTCAACTGTTAAGCCAAAAAAAAAATTTGTTTTATCCTTTCCCAATTTTTGTTATGAGTTGTCTTATATGTAAGTAATTTATCAGCCAAATATTTTTGGATTATATAAAAAATTGCCCGAGAGGAAGGGGGTTAAAGTTTTGAACTTTTTGTTAAGACGCTCTCATTTGTTTATTTATTGAGCTTAAAAATAATGCTAAAAAAATTTTTTGGTACATGATTTTTCTAGATTTTTTCAACAACTTTCGATTGACGTGGCCTATTTTAAATTTTTTTTTATTTTGACCAAAATTTTTGAAAATTAAAAATAAATTTCACTTTTTTTTGTCTTTGGGCTCGTTTTATTTTTTTTATTTTATTTTTAAAAGAAAGCTGAGATTTTTTCCTACAAAATATGTAATTTTCAAAAAACCCTTTTTTTGTTTTTGAGAAATTTAATGTTGAAGTTAGCGCGCCACGTCAAGGCGAAATCTCACTCTACCGCCCCGATTGTTGCTGTGCGCTGTTTGCATCATTACGTGGATATTTAATTATTCTAACCCTTAATTGAACTTTTCTCTGCATTTTACAGTGCTGAGACTGACATGAAAACAATTAAGTGCCTGCACTGTAGTTCTTTTATTTATTTTTTTATGTTTAAATTGTTTTGGTAATTTTTTGATTTTCTTTCTCATAGAGAAAGAATTGTTTTACCTCCACAGGATCGATTGAGATTTTCTGAAATATCTTGACATATTTTGAACTCAGGATGTCAAAAATTATGTTTTTAACAAAAAAAAATTTGAAATTTAAACATTTTGAAAAATTTTTTTTTTCAAAAATGTACATATTTTTTGAAAACAGTAAAAATCAGATTATTTTTTTTTTTTATCTTTTAAAAATGCATCGATTAAGCTCTTAGCGATAACTTTAGTACAAATTGATAAAAAGTTATTAATATTCTAAGAACAAAAAATATTAAAAATTATGTTCTTTAACAATTTTATTTTTATATTTTGTTGCTTTTTTAATATATTTCTGACTACTTGTAGGTCACTAAAAAGTAAAGAATTTAAAATTGTTTTTGTGAAATTTAGAGCCTTTTTTATGAGAGACGAAAACGGAATTCGGAGCGGATTTTCGTTTCGGGCATGAACCGAAACTTAATTCTGAGAGGACTTTCGTTTCAGGTTCAACACAAAACAAAATTAAATTGATATTTGTTTCAGTTTTTCAAAACCGAAACGAAACGAAAATAAAATATATTTTGTTTCGGTTTTCGTGTCAGTCCTTGGTGTTAAGATTATGTTAGGCTCTGTATTTCGAAAACAATAATAGTTAAAACAATGTTTTTTTGCGAAATTATAGATCTTTAAAGGGAGACAAATTATGTATACCAATCGATGTGGTTTTAAACTCTCCGTAAAATAGGTGTATGTTATTTCTTCTAAAATGTAAATAAGATGCCAAAAGTTACGAAACTTAATTTTTTTTTTTAAACAATGATAGCTCTGAATAACATTACATTAGACCGTTCGCAAAGAGCTCATTGATTACTTTTTAGTGACCTACAAGTAGTCAGAAATATATTAAAAAAGCAACAAAATATAAAAATAAAATTGTTAAAGAACATAATTTTTAATATTTTTTGTTCTTAGAATATTAATAACTTTTTATCAATTTGTACTAAAGGTATCGCTAAGAGCTTAATCGATGCATTTTTAAAAGATAAAAAAAAAAAAATAATCTGATTTTTACTGTTTTCAAAAAATATGTACATTTTTGAAAAAAAAAATTTTTCAAAATGTTTAAATTTCAAATTTTTTTTTGTTAAAAACATAATTTTTGACATCCTGAGTTCAAAATATGTCAAGATATTTCAGAAAATCTCAATCGATCCTGTGGAGGTAAAACAATACTTTCTCTATGAGAAAGAAAATCAAAAAATTACCAAAACAATTTAAACATAAAAAAATAAATAAAAGAACTACAGTGCAGGCACTTAATTGTTTTCATGTCAGTCTCAGCACTGTAAAATGCAGAGAAAAGTTCAATTAAGGGTTAGAATAATTAAATATCCACGTAATGATGCAAACAGCGCACAGCAACAATCGGGGCGGTAGAGTGAGATTTCGCCTTGACGTGGCGCGCTAACTTCAACATTAAATTTCTCAAAAACAAAAAAAGGGTTTTTTGAAAATTACATATTTTGTAGGAAAAAATCTCAGCTTTCTTTTAAAAATAAAATAAAAAAAATAAAACGAGCCCAAAGACAAAAAAAAGTGAAATTTATTTTTAATTTTCAAAAATTTTGGTCAAAATAAAAAAAAATTTAAAATAGGCCACGTCAATCGAAAGCTGTTGAAAAAATCTAGAAAAATCATGTACCAAAAAATTTTTTTAGCATTATTTTTAAGCTCAATAAATAAACAAATGAGAGCGTCTTAACAAAAAGTTCAAAACTTTAACCCCCTTCCTCTCGGGCAATTATTTATATAATCTAAAAATATTTGGCTGATAAATTACTTACCTATAAGACAACTCATAACAAAAATTGGGAAAGGATTAAACAAATTTTTTTTTTTGCTTGACAGTTGACGTGAAATCCACCATTTACAAAAATGTACTTTTTTCCTAACTTTACAAATAACCAATCTTGATGTATTTACGGATAAGGAATAAAAATTGAATTATTTAAACAATTTTGAAACAAATTATTATTGTATTCTTCCAACTTTGTTCACATTGCATCTAGAAAAATACAGTTTTTTTCCTAATTTTGCAATTAACCAATCTTTACATAATTACAGATAAAGAATAAAAATGAAAGTATTATCTAAACATTTTTTAGACAAATTATTGTTGTCTTGTTGTTTAACCTCTTTATATGTTGGTGCAATATAAACTAAAGTTGGAAAATAACAATATTTTTTTATTTTTATCTTCTCATATGAATTTCATTTTAGAGATTCTAAATTTTTATGATAATCCCAAATTGTGCACTATTTCCTCTTTAAACTTAGTGTAGATTCCGTCTCCTTACAACCTTTTAATACAATCCCTAACCTTTGAGTCCTTGTAACCTCAATGTAATTCCACCCTCTTGCGTTCCGTATACGTCCTTTATTAGAAGTACTCGCATTTACCTGACCCTTTCCGATTAGAGTAGAGGAAAACGTCGGAAAACACTCTACTGAGTACAGGCGATTAATTGACAGTCGAATCGGGATGTATACCTTCGAACAAAAATTGCAGAAAACTATACAAGGGAAACAGAAAATGTGTCTGTTGAATCTTGTGGACTAACACTTCGGAAAGAATCTTGCTGCTTAGCGAATTTCTCAATTTTTTACTTCCGGTAAGTTCTAATTGTCCGCACTTCCTTAGTTTAGAAATCTAAACGCTTACAGGCACGCCTAATTCTAATTGAGATGGACAGTTCAAATATAGGTCAAAATTTTTATTTTTTCTATCAAATTGGAGATGGAATGAATCGAATTCCAAAGTAATTATTTTCAGGACCACCCTTATACACACTTTTCCATAAGATTTCAAGTCTTTTGTACAATAAAATATATAAAATGCTCTAAAATGCTCTAAAATGTGTGAATGATCTAATCAAGATGTAATTTCAACATTTAAATTGTCTTCCGGACCACCGTGAAAGGGAACCTTCTTTTAAAATTAGGAGGAGGTTCAGACAGAAAAACATTTACTACCAAGATCTCCCAAGCAGTTAAGGTGGAGACACACTAGGCGCGCCGAGCCTGTAATGTAATGCTCGGCGAGCATTCGCGCTGTACAAACTGGACGCGCAAACCCTGTAATGTAACGTTCGTCGAATGCTCGGCGAATGCTCACCGAACGTATACAATAGAAATTGAGTTACTGGCCAAATTTCTACCGAATGTTCGCTAGATTTGTCCGTGTCACGCGCGGCACGTGAAATGCTCGCGAGCTGTTCGCAGCCGATCCGCCGATTGTCGGTTTTTCCTGCGCGCTCAAAGGGATTTGGGGTCCTATCTGCTTTGGGTCCCTAGTCACCCTTCAACTGAACCAGTCATAAATTTTGTCCTATTATATTTTTATGAGAGAGTCATAAAATTCTAGAGTATTTAAACCTTCGAACCCATTTTTTGCTTAAATTAAAAATGTTTGCTAATCCTTCAAAATTTTATGGCACTTTCGCTGACAGCATTCATTGAAGTATTTGAAATCAGCCTTCGTTTTCCCATTGTCCAGAACGTTCGTCGCCTGTTCGCCACGAATGTTCGCCGAGCATTCGACGAGCATTACATTACAGGCTGGGCGCGCATAGTGTGTCTCCACCTTTAGAGAAATGGGTTCAGCAGGGTTCAGTCAGGCGACCGGGGGACCAGAGGGTGACCTTGACAGTCTAACTGAAAAGGAATAAATTGTCTCTGCCCTTGAGAAAGATTTAAATACTTCTCGAGAAAGAAGGTACGTCACGGTCATTGGGCCGAACAAGAGAAGCGACAAAATCGGAATCCTGGTCACAGACCCAGAGGAAGCAGAACGCTTTGAGAAACTGGGTAGAAAGAAATTGGGTTTTCTAAGCTGCCAATTAGGAGGAGCCTTATTGTCACAAAATGACATAGGTGTCTCGGCTATGGCCATAAAAAACAGATTGCAAGAGAGTAGACCAATCATCCACTTGTTACCAGTGTGGAAAATCTATACACACACTTACAGAATGCAGGAAGGAAGCGTTCTGCTTCCTCTGTGCGGCTGAGCCTAAATCTGTGGCGGAAACGTCTCATACTGCAGGCTCGAGAAAGTGTGCCTGTTTTAGGAGTCCTAGAGCAGGCAAAAAGAAAAGAGAGAGTTAAAATTTTAATCACAATGGGATTCTACAAAAGTCGCATTTTTACATTCTCATCCTAAATGAGGTCTTAAATTTGTGCGATTTTGAAAATTTGCTAAAACCCACATTTCTCGACGTTTTGAGACCTCCTGATTAAAAAAAAAATGGGTTTTACGAAGATATTTTTTTTTAAGTGCCACATGCGTCTTGCTTTATAGGAAAATATGAAATTCGCCTCTCAGCCTTAAAAAATATTATTAATATTTTGGAATTCAAATCTTCGAAAAAATTGAAGTTCTTTTTAAATTAAAATAGTTTTTATTAAATAATATTATGTCGTTATTAGTAATATAATAAGAAGGAATTTTATCTGGGTAGTTCTACAGATGATGGAATATTGAGCGTCATAGCTTATTTCTAACAAAATTTTGAAACGAATTTGAACAAAACTAATTTATTTTTGATGAAAAGTGTTAATATCAATAGTTTCTTCAACTTTAAGGGGTAAGGCCACTGTAAACGCGAAAAAAAACACGTTTTTCAAGAATTTTTTTTTAATGGAAGGAAAGGGAATACAATTATAATGATTTGGGAAGTTTTTATCTACATATTGAAGTAAAAAATGACAAATTTTCAATAAAAAATATTTCAAAATGGCGGCACTGGAGCCATTATTGTAATACATGTTTTCTTGGTGGAGCTCCGCGGCAAGCAGCACACAGGGTGCAAAATTTATTCCAGAACAAAATAAATTTTTTTTTCCTAATCTACATGAGAATAGCTAGAGAATGACGTACGGATTTTAAAAAATATTGATTTTTGTGAAATTTGGAAGCATTTGAAAAAAAAAACCCATTTTTGGAAAAAAAAAAAAAACCGCACTTAATTGCTTATAACAATTGCTTAAATTAAGTTATCGAAAATCCCGTACGTCATTCTCTTTGAAATGTTATTATAAAGATGTAGGAAAAAACCCGATTAAAAATATTGAAAATTGTTTGAGTTGTGCTGCTTGCCAATTTCAAAAGCCGTGTTTTGAGAAAAACGCGTTGGTGTTACACCACTAAAGACGGATAAAATTGTTAGCACATTTTTCGATTTTTTTTTTTTTTTGTGGAAAGAAAATTAAGAGAATAATAATATTATAGAATATTATTAGGTATATCTTAAAGTGAACAAAATCAATAATTTGGATTGAAAAATATTTCAAAATGGCGGCGATGGAGACATTCTCTTAAAGCATGTTTTGCACGAGGCGCTTCGTGTACCCAAAATAGTTGTTGAAAAGTTTAATCTGAAACAAAAACAGGTTCCAAACTTTTTTCCCTGTGTTCTAGAAGGTTCAAAGAATTTTTTTAGCTAATAAAAAAAAATTAATTTTTTGAAGCATCGACAGTGGCCTTACCCCTTAATAATAAAAGCCAATTCTCTTTTACATTTCTTAAAGAAAAAACACATTAAAGAGTGAAATTCTCCATTTTATGACATGTGCTTTATTAAAAATAAAACTTTATAGATTGAAAAAAAGTTCTTTCTAAATTATTAAAAAACAAATTAATAGTGAAATACTAACTTTGGATAGTTATAGTTATTGTAAATATCTATAACATTAATCTACTATTTATTTAAAAAATATACTCTCGAATTTTGTCCGTTGATTTTGCTATCGGATTACTGACACTTAAAAAAACGCAAAAATTAACAAAAATTCGTACTTAAATGAAATTTGTGTCGGGTTCAGATATTAATTAGAGTAAAATAAATTTTTCAGCATAAGCGATTTTCATGATTTGAGTTCCTGTCAATTAGAGTCGTGTTTACAGTTTCCCAGATTATATTGTTATTAGGGATTGCAATCGCGCATATTTTGCGCATATTTTGCATATTTTGCGGGATCCGCAAAATTATGCGGGATCCGTAAAACTGACATTTGTTTTTTATATGAGAGATTTTATATGAAGTGATCAAAATAAAAAAAATTGTTAGCCAATCATGCTTAAATTCGAAGTATTTATAGTGCGTACAAATGGTAATCTTTGGTGATTTTTTTTTGTCCAATATTTTCCGAGTGGGAGGGGGGTAATCTTTCTGGGTTTTACGGTACAACGTAAATTTTAGTAATTTTTGCTTCCTCATAGAGGAAGCTTTGTGATCGTTAAAATATTCGATTTTCCAAAAATAGTCTAAATCGACTCATTTTTATCTAAAAAGCGAAAATTTTCATTCCTAAGCGAATGTCCAGATGTATGTGTATGTGTGTGTGTGTGTGTGTTCTTGCTTCCTCTATGAGGAAGCAAATTATTTTGCTTATTTGGAAGCGAAATGTCCATGAAATGGACATAATTCTCACCTAGTTTTATATTTAACAATAAATTAAAAAAATTTTGCTACTATCAGTTTCGATAGAGTTTTTCATGGTTTTTCGATTGGTGATATGTATATAAAAAAATAACATTTTTTTGGTCAAAAAAATATATAAATACCTCAATATTAATACCTCGAGTTTAAGCATGATTGGCTTAAACTTAAATATGAGTGTGTCTTGTTTACTCATTTTTTATACATCACCTAATGAATAAAGGGCAAACATTTGTCTATTGTTTACGACTATTTAAAATCTATAACGCCAACCAGTGTAGAAGCAAAAAGAGCGTTTTCAACAGCAGGATACATTTGTAGTTCCTTAAGAAACAGGTTGGGGGACGAAACCATTAATATAATATGTTTTTGAGATCATATTTTCAGTTAAATGAATAAAAAAATTACAGATTATAATTACAATTTCCAATCTCAATAAATACCTATTACTTAAACATAAACACACATATTTTCTTTCTTGATTACAAATTAGTGAGTCTAATTGTACAGTACAATAGCCTTTTTATTAGTAACTTTTTTTTAATAAAAATAGTTTTAATTTTGAAGTTCCCATCATATTAGAATTATCTAATTAACAGAATTTATTTATTAAATCATGCACTTACACGCAGAAAAAACCATGAACGCCGGAAAAATTCCAAAAACACTGCGGGATCCCGCGGGATTGTTACCGAATCCCGCAAATGATCCCGCGGGATTGAAAACTGTGCGGGATTGCAATCCCTAATTGTTATTATACACTCGTTTACCGACTTTACGCCCAATGAGTGTCCCACGTAGGGAATTCCTAGAATTTGTTGTACTTTTACACATTCGCTTAGTATTTTTGCGTCTACAGAACGGCTTGAAATTAGGAGTACTCGCATTTGCCTGGACCACCCGGTATATTGGGTTTGCCTGCCAGTGGAGAGAAAACGGTAGAAAAACCTCTTTCTAAGTACAACCGGTTTATCGACAGTCGAGTTATAGTGACCTACACAAGTCGGTTACCGACAGTGCACATCATTATATTTCGACGTCCTACCTCCCAAATGAAGTTACCTCACGAGCTAGGAAAAATCCCAGGCTCCCCGGGGCGCGAACCAAGCAAACTTGACTTGGCGCGACCGCAGAGTCCAAGACCTTAACCAACTGAGCTAATTCCTTGGTTCCCAGATTATATTGTGTCCAGTCAAATTCTCATTTTCCTCGCACCTAGTTCTGGCAAAATTTTCTTTTTTTTACAAAGTTTTCTGTTTCTATAAATCAAAAGACTCTCCGAAAGAGGTAAACAGCTTTTGGATTTTTTTATTTAACTTTATTTATCAAGTTTTGTCAAAATCCGACAAAATTCATAAACAATTTTTCCTATTCATAATCACAATTTCTGGATATTTTATTATAAATGTTTGTAAAATTAGTAATTTTTAATTTTTATTAGTCCCCTTCAGATTGTTTAGAAATTATGCTTAACTTGAAGTCCATCTACTTGTCGAAACTAAAACATAAAAAAAAGGTTTTGACAAAATTAGCATAATTTTCTTCCTTCATTCGTAGAACTACCCATCTAATCAATATGTAAAATTAACAATTTTGGAATAAAAGGAATATAATGACACAGACACACAAATGAAATACACACTAGTGTATTACCATGTGATTTTTTGAGCTGAATCCGAATCTGATTGCAGAAGTTTCAGATTGGCTAAAATTTTTAAGAATACCTCAAACAACTGCTCAAAAACACGAATTAGAGCCATAATACAAAAAAGTCTTCGCCGAGACACTGCACTGGTGTATTCCTATGTATTTTTTCCTTCTGAATCTGAAGTGAGAATTGTTACATGGGCTCAAGTTGTTAACGCTAGACAATTTATTCGCTAGTATTGTCTCTGGGCGAAATCTTTTTTCTATTTTGGCTCAAATTCGTGTTTTTTTTTAGCAGTTTTTTTTAGGTAATCTCAACAAATCAAGCCAATTTAACAATTCTTATTTCAAATTCAGATTCAGAGGGGATATTACGTAGTTGTACACTATTTTTGCTCAAATTCGTGTTTTTGAGCATCGAGCGCGAAGCGCGATTGCAGTGATAAGAATGTATTCCTTAAAGGCGTAGAACTTTAAGACAAAAAAAGTTTTATCTTTTAAGTGAAAACCCAATTTAGAATAGCGCTAAACAGTGATAAAGATTAAACTGGTTCATGTCGTAGGGAAAGTATACAATTTTTATAACGAAAAGCATGATTTATGTAGGCGAAACGTGCAGCGCGACGGCAAGATTGATAATGAGCGGAGTGCGAAGCACGACGCTCGTTCCAAATACGGAGCGCGAAGCGCGACGATGACCATCGCGCGCCTCGAGGCGCGTTGAAACTAGCGAGCGATGAGAATGTGACGGAGCGCGAAGCGCGAAGTTAGATTTTTTTCGAGTAACAGCAAGGGGAGTTAGCGGTTATTCCTTCAGTCTCCACTCTTCTTCACAATGGCTCACATGAGCCTCACTCCCTGTTGGAGTTGATTTTTAACTCTAAAATATGAACATAAAACTCCAGCGGCCGTTAATTCTCCAAATTTTTAACAGTGTATTGTTATTTTGTCATTAGTTTTGTTTATATTACCAAATACTATGTCTTAAGACGAGTTTAGATAAATTAAGAAGTCTGTCTCATACAAAAATTTCAAAAAATCGATTTTTCAAAAATATTCTTTTTATACTGTAAAGCAGGGGTGTCCAGAAACGGCAAGTGCGGAGTGACATTACGGTAGCGCGAGTGACACGAAATTTTTTTCGTCGATGTTCGAAAATCCGAGAAAGGGCTATTGTACGACTCACAGCAGGCAGTCCTGGGTTTTATGAGTCCCATTTTCACGCCTTTTAAACTTACCAGAACGTAATGGTCGTAATGAATAAATAAATTTATGCAGTAAATAAATAAAATAAAAATCAAATATTTATATAAAATTATACTAATAATTATTTACTCAAATATTTTATTTGAACTAATTTTTTAAATTTCATTTTGTTAAATTAATTTTTATTAATTTTAAATTATTAAAAAAACATTGTTAACAATTACTATTTTAGGTTTATAAAAAAATATGTAATTAAAGATATTTTTTAATTTCAATTTTTTAAATTTCAATTTCTAAAAACTTTGAATAAACACTATTTATTTATTTAAATTTGTTATTACTTTTTATTTATTTATATTGCAAATTTTTAGATACTTTTAATTTACTTCTTTTTAAATTTTTTTTAACTCGATAGGGACGATACGGTTTAAAAGGCTTGGACCCTCATTAGGACCGGAACTAAACTCTCCATTGTAGAATTTTGGAAGCAGAATTTGACCTAGATAACTGAGTGACACTGTCACTCGGAGCACCGAATGAGTGACACTTGGACACCCCTGCTGTAAAGGGTCGATTTGCACGTAAGTCTCGAAATTGGCGGCCCTGATGAAATAATGTTTAAAATAAAAACATATTGACAATATTATAGGTAAATTTTAAAGATATATATGAAAGCAATTCATAACCAAAAATATGCAGCTACAGGTATTATAATCTGTATTATATTGCATTATTATACCTCTCGAAAGGTCAGCTCCGTCATGTGACGCTTTTTTAATTTATTAAGTTTCACTCAATAATTTTTCTTGAAAATGTCATAAGTATAACCTAGTATTTTTGTGGCATGAATTGTATATATATATGAACAATTTGTGCATATAATACATTTTGTGATTTGTTTTTTATATTTATAAATTGTAAAATTGTTTTGTCGCCTATTTTTTTTTAATTTTGTAAAAACATTGATTTGCTTATAATTTAAATGTTTAAGCTGAATTATAGTCCTATTTTACAATTATATTCCAAACTTTGATCCATCAGCAATAAATAACAAGTAAAAAAGTCATTCACGATTCTTTACTATTCTGTTAAAGTAATGAATATTTGCTTGAATTATTACGATATTTTTGAATATTTTATATGCAACAAACAGTCTACTTACGGAAAATGATTATTTTACACTATTGCACAAATGAGGTTAGTTTAAATGTCAAATGTCAGCTCCGTTTGATCACATAAAAAGTCAGTCCGTCAAAGCTAATTTTTAAAAATTTGATCTTATTTCTTTGCATTTATAATTGCAGTAAAATGCTACAAAGTATAACTTGATTATGCTCTAATAATGAAAAAAAGTAGAGTTCGACATTAAAAAAAAACAAAACTTTTTTTTCTAAACTTATCTTGAAATTAGACAGTTACTTGCAAATCGCCAATATGTATGTAGAAATTAGTAAAAAATAGTTATTAATATGTCCTAGCACAAGAACAGGCTCCAGAAGACAAAAAATTGAAGGGTGCACAGTAGAACCAAAATGTAATTTACCATTCAAAAAGGTCTAGATAAAAAAAATGTCTGTCATATTGGATCCGTCATTTTAAAAATTGGACTATGGATTCGTACTGAGCGACACAAAAAACATTTACATATGATACGTCATAAGAAACAATTTAGAAATGGCTTCGGCATTGCAAAGGAATAAACAAAAAACTTAAAACGCATTTTTCTCGAAACCATGTTTTTTGACACGGTTGATACGATTTAAAAAAATCTACTATATTGCATCCATCGGGTTCAAATTTGTCAGGACTTCTTCTACACATAAGTGGCTATCGAATGAACAAGGATTTTAATTTTTCATCAGTATTTACTAATATTTTTAAACAATTTAAGTTTTAATTCAACTTCAAAAAATTAAAATAGCCGCCATTTTGTTTTGTTTTTCCTGTTGACAAAAATCCTTGTTCATGCGATAGTGAGTGATCTATATTTTAAGAATCCGTTTATTTTCCTTTCTCATAGAGGAAGCTTTGTGATCGTTAAATTTTCGATTTTCCAAAAATAGTCTGAATTGACTCATTTTCATCTAAAAAGCGTAAATTTTCATTTTTAAGCAAATGTCCAGATGTATGGTTGCGTGTATACGTGTGTGTATAGCGTTTTTTGTCACCAGGATATCTCGAGAACGCTCCAATGGATTTTAATAAAATTTGGATGACTTATTAACCTCATTAATATCTGAATTTGAACACAGGGATTTTTGAAAATACCTAATCAAATATTTTTGAGCACCTTTTTTCATCGGAAAAGTCGTTCTTTGACAAAATTTTTTTCTATGAATAAAATACAACTTAAGGAATACGGACATTTAATCCATTATCTCAAAACGAATAGATAATTTTATGTAACTCTTATATTTTCCTTTATGAGAAAGGAAATTATTTTTCTTAACACCCTGATCGAAAGTACGAACGTTCGGTATCGATTTCGAATAAGAAAGCCTGACAAACACAAGTGTTTAATAATTTATTAAAATATGTTTTTAACTCTTTTTAATAATAATTTAATAATAATTGTTTAAATTTAAAAATTTATTTTAAAAGTTGTTTCTGAAAGTTATTTTAACATTTTTTTATTCGTTTCGATACTAAAAAAGCTACAACTTTTTTTAGAGGAAAAAAAGATCGGCCTTCTGATCCTACACAAGGATTGATAATTAAGATTATAATTTAAAATAGTCGATAAATCGGGTTTGAGGACAATACTTTTCAGGCAGAATTCGCGCGTAACACCTTATGGAATCCGGACCCTCAATTGTTCTATTGTATACTATTCATTTTATTTATGATGTTCTGTTGTTCTTTGACTTTTGATATTTTATTTTATTAACAATGGAATTGAGGGTCCGGATTCCATAAGGTGTTATGCGCGAATTCTGCCTGAAAAGTATTGTCCTTAAACCCGATTGATCGACTATTTTTAATTATAATCTTAATTATTAATTCTTGTGTAGGATCAGAAGGCTGATCTTTTTTTCCTCTGGAAAAAAGTTGTAGTTTTTTTTCCAGAGGAAAAAAAGATCGGCCTTCTGATCCTACACAAGGATTAATAATTAAGATTATAATTAAAAATAGTCGATCAATCGGGTTTGAGGACAATACTTTTCAGGCAGAATTCGCGCGTAACACCTTATGGAATCCGGACCCTCAATTATGTTTTAAGACCTGTTGACAATGCTGTAAGTGATATTTGATTGTAAATGTATTATAATCCATTATGATTTTGTAAATAACCTCAAAATTGTATAATTATGTTTTTTCTAGTGTATTTATATTCAATGTTTGTTTCTTTTTATAATTTTAGTCAGGGCAGGATTCGGATTTAAAAACGGTCCGGGAAACACAATGGAAACACTATTTTCTACAAGCTCTAAAGAAATACCGGCACACCCACTGCCCAAGAAACAGCGGCCCACCGGGATTGTTCCCGGTGTCCCGACCGGCCAATCCGGGCCTGATTTTAGTTTATTTTGTTCTGAGGAGGCCTACATATGAGCCGCTCGCTTAAAGAACCACCTACGTAGTTTACAACATATATAGAACAAATCTGTTAAGTTTCCGAAGTTTTTAACCATTATTTATGATTTGATGACGAGTTTAAGTGCCCGAGAACGACCAAAAGCGCGCCCGCAAGTGCCACGTCCAGGCTAGGCGCAGCGCACAATATGACCAAAGTCACTATTTTTGGACAAAAATTTGCCGATAACCTAAAAAATGAACCAATTTTAATATTTCTTTTTAAATACTTATAAATGTTTGTACTACAACGTTTAACAGACAATTTTTAATTTTTTTAAACAATCTTAGTTAACAAATAAAGAACTTCAAAAGTTTTCTTTACTTGGATTTCGTTTCATTTGTAAAATTAATTAATTACTATTGGCCTAGAGTTATAAAACAGTTTAAAATGTTTGCGAACGATTTTTAAGTTGTTTAAACAATTATAGTTTAAATAAATAACTTCGAAAATTTTCTTAACTTAGATTACCTAGTAATTCTAGGCCAATTATAGTAATTAATTAATTTTACAATATAAACGGAATCAAATTAAGGAAAACTTTTGAAGTTCCTTATTTGTTAATTAAGATTGTTTAAACAATTTAAAAATTGTTTGCATACATTTTCTTCTGTATTTTAATTCTAGGCCAATTATAGTAATTAATTAATTTTACAAAACAAACGGAATCAAATTAAGGAAAACTTTTGAAGTTCCTTATTTGTTAATTGAGATTGTTTAAACAATTTAAAAATTGTCTGTATACATTTTCTTTTGTATTTTAATTCTAGGACAATAGTAATTAATTAATTTCACAAAAGAAACAAAATGAAAGTAAGCAAAACTTTTGAAGTTATTTATTTGTTAACTAAGATTCTCTAAACAGTTTAAAAATTGTTAGTAAATATTTTCTTCTGTATTGTAATTCTAGGCCAATAGTAATTGATTACTTTCACAAAAGAAACGAAATAAAAGAAAGTGGAACTTTTGAAGTTATTTATTTGTTAATTAAGATTGTTTAAACAAATTAAAAATCGTTGGTTTGTACCTAGAACTATTTAAAATATTTTAGACAAATTTTGTGTGTAAAATATGTAATTTTATTTTGTGTATTTCAGCAAAATAGTTAATTTTGTTTCGTTTTTTATAGTTCGCCGGAAAAACCACTTAAGTGCTTTGTTATAAATAAATGTTTTTAAAATAGTTAGAATAATTTTATTTAACTTTTTTTTGTCGAAACTTGTGATTCGATAATGCACCATCAGTTTTAAAAAAATGTCAAGGTAGTAATTATGTAAATTACACGTGTAATTTGTTTCTAGATGTTTAATTTAAGTTTTTTGTCCAAAACCTAATATCCTTTGTCTGGATATTACGTATACTTTTATAACATGATATTTTCCCGGACGTTACACGAATTTTATATTCTACAAAACATTGAAAATTTTACTTCAAATGACTTGAAATTTTGTTTAAATATTTCAGAGATATTCTACAATAAGAAAATAATAATGAAACAAAAATTGTTTTCTTGAAATTCGTAAGACCTAACCCTCCCCCCCCTTAAGCGGAAAACGCCTGATTAGAAATAAGCCAGGTAGAAAAATTAAAATATCTTCTAGTCTCATGTCTCTTGGTTATTTTTCTTTTTCGCTTTTTCTCACATAATACACTAACGCCGTAATGCTACAGACATATGAGCATAAGAGAGAAAAGGACAGAAAATATCTATCTGATTCGCTCGATTTGAGGCGCCTGAGATTCGTCAAAATCCTTGTCACAAAAAAATTATAATTCTAAATAATTTCTTAATGCTTTGTAAATATATTGTGTTAGATAAAGATATACATGTTCTTAATTAAATACATATATTATGTATAATTTATTTATTTTTTGCTATACCGCCTCATACGATTCCCCACATACGCATTCTTGAAACAGTTCTTACAGAATCGTATTAACCGGTTTAATGTATATGAACGTACTTTACTGAGACTCGTGCTACAAACATATCAAGTTTTTCAAAAAATAAAAAATTGAATTGATGAAACAAAATATTTTTAACAAAATACAAAAAATTAGAATTGTAAAGAATGTTTTAAAGAACAAAATCAACTAAAGTATCAATCTTAATTATATATTTTTTGACTGTTCACAACCGCTTTTTAGTTTAAGTGTCTGTTAATAATGTTAATGATATACCTATATCATAAAAATATAAACAGGAAACAATGTGAAAATAATCTTTGGGGAACGAAATTTAATATATGGGTAATTCTTCATTAACAGGGCACTTTTGGAAAGAAGAAAATTTTTTCTAATAATATTTTTAAATAAATTTTTGAGCATTCTTTTAATTAATTATGACTAAAAAAGTGACTTTAATGATTATTTGAGCTTAAAGATGTTTTTAAAAAGTAACTCAAATCAACAACGTTTTCTGATTTTTTCAGTATGTCACAAGCTATTTTAACCGTTTCATGCTCCCTGGAAATCCAGCAGTTAGATTCTGTTAAAAAATTGTACTCAAGGGTTTTTGAGGTCGCTGATTAAGAATCCTGTGTCAATTTAAAAAATTAAAAATGGCGGATATCAGATGAAGGACAATATTCTTGATAATTGCTTGAATTTGCTTCAAACTTGATACTTGGAGGATTCTGCGATTGCTAATTACAAATCCGATGTCTGTTTTTAAAATGTAATGGAAATAAAGACTTAAATAATTTTATCTGGTTATAAACATTCTATTTAACATAATATTATGCAGCCTGGAAATAAACACAAAATTATAGTATATAATTTCTAAAGGTATAAATAATTAAAAACCAAAAAAGGCAATGATAATATTTGTAAAAGTCTAAAAACGCTTAGATCTAAACAAATAATTTGAAATAATGTATTTGAATATGTATTTTTCAAAGTAATAAACTTTAAACTAACATCTTAAAGATAGGTATGATCAACTTGTGCATGCTCGTTTACCCTCAGGGGATGGAGTTGAGAAACCCGAAGTTGAGAAAAACGGAGTTGAGAAACGCGTGAAAAACATTAATTATTCTGTTAATTAAAAATTAAATGAAAAGTCCTTTGGTGGTTTTATCAAATTTGATTACTTTTATCCATATTGTAAGTAGAAATTAAAAATTATTTCGAAAAAGCCTTGTTTTACCTGGGGCCGGAGTTGAGACACAATAAAAATACGCAATATATATTAATTTAAAATATGAATTTAAAGGTGAATTGATTAGGTAATTATTGCCGCTGATTTTTATGTAATTGTTATTTTTACACTAATTTATGTGAGAATTACTTTGGTTTTAATTAAAATAATGAGCAAAACATCTAAAACCTCATTCATTTCTCAACTCCGGTTCAAAAAAAAAAAAAAAAATTAGAAAGAAACGTAACAATTAGGAAATTTTTTATTAAAATTGACGCAAAATTAAAAGCTCTTTTAGGGAATAGCAGTTTTTGAGCCACACTTTAAAATATTTATAATGGAAAATTTTATAGTTTAAAATTTATTGTCAAAATGCTTGTCCAAAGATGACAAATTCCGTTTGTGGAACTAGAAATTTTTAGCACTTTTCAGGTAATAAAATAAATTTTGGGAAATGAAAAATCGTTATATTTTTAGAGAATTCATTAAGTGTTATTAAAATGAAGAAATTAAAAAAAAATTTAACCAAATCTAGATAGCGTTTATCAAGTTATTAATCAAAGAATCAAAAGTACCCTGTTTCTGGAGAATCACCCATATATAAGTAACGCTTATTCACCTGCATGATCCTTTTTGCGTCTTGTGTATGCTCGTTTGCTGGTTACTGGCACTTGATCGGTGTCGCCGTGCAATAAACTGTTTCTATATAATAACAAAGGCTGCCAATCCTCTGTTTTTGAAGAAGGCATTCCAGCATGAAGACGGCCATCAAGAAAATTTAATCTGCAATAGAATTTTAATTTAATATTAATTAAATTAATAATTTAATTTTAATTTTTAGAACTTTTTTTTCAATTTTTGAAATAATGGACACTTTATTTACGTGTTAAAAGTGTGCTTAACTTGACATTATTTAACTCCTAATACTAGTTTTCTCAATATAGCAAAATAATGGTTATTTTATTAGTGAAATAATGGAAATAAAGGTGGCGCCATTACGTATCGTTTCATTTTAAATCACTAGTTGATGAGCATGAAGTAGAATAAGGAGTCCTAGCTTATGTTGAGAAAATAACACTTTTTGTCCGAAATTAAATATCGATCCAGGATTAGCAGAACTATCAATCCTTTTTCAAAACTTTTCAGAGAAAAGTTGTAACTGCTATCACACGATACTGTATTCTACTCATATTATTTGTTTGGCTGGCATCTGATACTATACGTACTGTGCAAAATAAGAACATCACGTGATACAGAGTTACTACTTTTTCCTCAAGGATCGCTAGTTTAGATGATTTTGGACCGATATATTTAATTTCGGAAAACTTTTTTTTCAAACAGCCTGTACTGTCGAGACTCTTTATTCTACTTCATGTCGATTTATAACAATACAACGCCGCGGTCAGTATGGATGCATGTGTCTTTCAGTTCCAGTTTTAGCAATTACTTTAAGTCAAAAAATAATTTCTTGGTTGGGGCAGAGTTGCTGTAGGAGAGTTGAGAAGCAGACTCCACTGACCCGATAAAAAGGCCACAATTAAAAAAAAACTAACAAATGTCAGTATGCCAGTGGTGCAATAAGATTTACTCAATATTTCTACATTCCATTTCTGTCCAATTCTTATGTATTCTCAGATCTAACTGCATTTCCACAAAAAATAAATCGCAATCAATTCTATATTTTAATTCTTCATTAATATTTCAATTACCTTCAATTATGTAGCATTTTTCACTATCAAAGTAAGTCTCACTCAAACTGAGTGTTTAAAATTAAATAACTATAAACTAGAATCCTGCGCCGAGGAAAATTTTAACAGCGGCGGCGTTCAACTAAAAAACAACCGGCGTACAGTGGCGCGTCGATTAATACTTTTTCAAAATTCAAAATGGCGGCCCCAATATGGCGGAAGATTTTCGAAAAGGTAATTTGATTCGCTTGATACTCGATATTAACTGATTCGTAATCAGCGCCGCCAAATACTTCTATATACCAAGTTTCATAAATTTCAGCGAAAATTTCGCAATATCGTCCGCCATATTGGATCCGCCATTTTGAATTTTAAAAAATTATTAACAACTTCATAATCTGCGACCCAAAAAACCCTATGTACTAAGTTTCATTAATTTTAATATAAAACTTAAAGATTGGTCCAACAGATATTTTTTTTTCTTTTTTTTATAATATCCGCCATTTTGTCGCGGCCATATTGAATTTGATGAATTAACTAAAACATATTTTTAATCTGCCAACAGTTTGTGCTACTTTAGTACACATTACAAGAATGTTTTCGGGAAGAAATAATGATTATAAAACAAAAACTTGTCGATTTATCTGTACAATTTTTTCAAAAAAGCCGCCATATTGGTTTTGCATAGGTATAAAAATTAAATCTGAGCCCTCAAGCTTATAGAACGATCCTAAAAACGTAAAGAAACCCTATTCCCATATTTAAAAAAAATGTTTCTACTTGTAGTAATATTCCACAGTAATGCTACGATTTTTGTGATTTGAGACGTTAATGTGGTTGTAAATGTCATAATTTAAAAAATTCATAACTCCTTTAAAATCATTGTAAATTAATTTTTATAAAAGGGTTTTAAATCTCGCAGTGCGTACTATATGAAGCCAATATAGAAAATTAATGAAAAAATTTCAGTCTTCTAGAAAAAATTCACATAATGTCGAAAAATGGTTAAGTTAACTTTTGAGTTTCAAATTCTAAGAAAAAAATCAATTATGACGTATAAAAATAATAAAAATCTTAAATTTAGCATTTACGAAACAACGCCGATGAACGCCGACACGCCGATAGTATATCGGCGGCGCGCTGGTGTACGTAGTAAATGAGCAGCGGAGTCGGCGTGGCGCGGCGGCGCAGAGTTCTACTATAAACGTTAACGCCATATACCAAGGGCTGAGCTTGAGAAAGTAAAAGAATTTTCAAAAAGTAGGGGAGTGTGTCTAGTTGTGAGACGGGTTTTATTTTTGACCTATAAATTGAAGGGGGTAAAAACATATTCAAAAACAGTTTTTTAGTCGATTCACACACACAGTGTTGGCATCTAACACAAGCAATACATATATCCGCTTCGGTGTGCACGCAAAAGTTGGCTTATATAAATAGAAATATTTTTATATTAACAAATCGGCTTTTTTATATTGCAGGTTAAAAAAAATCGACTGTCTCACAACTGGAGCCGTCTAACAACTGGACACACTCCTCTAGATTTTTTTTTTGCGTGGGATGTGAAATCCTGCATTCAGGTACCTTGTAGCCCGTACTACAGGGTTATGTGGGGGTGGCGATGTTCTGCCGACCGGCTAAAAACACACCCTAATTTGGGATCTTAAGATCACCCCCAGGTAATCATACATAGTGTATGAAGGTCTCAATGGTCAGCCAATCCTCAGGAGAACGAGTCATAAGCAGGATCATGTTCTCCGGTGTAACTTTACAGTTTACACCGGCGAACTTGACCTGTCTTTCCGCGACCTAACGCTTACAACTGAAAAGTGTGTGCTCTGGGTCGTCCACTGGGAACTTGCAGTACACACACTCCGAGCTGTTAATCTTCTTAAAGCGCTTCAGGTACGAGTTAAAACACCCGTGACCTGTGAGCGCTTGAGTTAGGTAGTACGAGACTACTCCATGCCTTCTATCTATCCATTTGGCGAGTGTCGGTATCAGCTGATGTGTCCATCGACCTTTCTTCTCCCCGCTCCATCTTGCTTGCAATCTTTCGACGAGTCTGCTGCTCGCATCTCGGCGGATTTGGTCCTTGCTGGGTCTATTGTCATCCGTATAACGGGCGGACATTCTATCTTTGAAAAAGAGGAATATTTCCTCTCTTTCTTGCGCCAAAAAGTCTGCCGACGGGACGTTGGCAAGGACCTGAGCAGCACTCGCAGATACTATCTTGTAGGCAGAGATTATACGCTTTGTAATAATCATTTGCACAGACAGTATCTTGTTCAAGATGGTCTTGCTTCTATCTGTTCGCAGGGAGGTACTTTATATGTGTGCTCCACTTGACATCGAATCCGTCCACTTCGATCCGGAGAAGTTTGTACTTACGTCTGTCTGTGACCATGAGCGCTTCTGTTTTGTCAAGAGCCATTTGAAGACCTCTGGCATCCAGCCAGCTTTTTACTAGTCGCAGACATTCGTTTACCAAGATTCAAAAAGCTTCTGCAGTCTCGGCAGAGCGTACGATCAACGCGTCGTCCGCGAAGCCGATGATTACCGCGCCTTAAGGTAGACCCATTCGCAAGAAGTCATAGTAGGAGACGTTCCATACGAATGGTCCTATCCTTCCCACACAGCACAATTCCTTGCCTGAAGTTTGAGCGAAGTTGGCACTGCAAACTTCGCAAGTTTGCATTTGACATTTATGAAAACTTGACCTAACCAACAAAATGTCCGCTTGTACAGAAAGTTTGACGTTTGAAACTTGCTGGAAATTTTCACTGCAAATTTCAACTTGAGGCCTTGCGCTGTTAATTTCTATGATAGCTAGGACTGCGCAATAGATTTTTTTAAACCTCCCATAGGGGTCACAATGATGTGTTACAAATTCATTCAATCCACACAAAAAAATTGTTTTACCTTTAAATCGAACTTTTCTAGAACCTTTCCTGAAACTTGCGAGGAAAGTTTTCAATTACCAACCAGGTTATACTTGCCGCAAGTTGTCCCGTCAAGCTTTCTGCACAAGCGGACATTTTCTTGGTTAGGTCAACTTTTCATAAATGTCAAATGCAAACTTGCGAAGTTTGCAGTGCCAACTTCGGTCAAACTTCAGGCAAGGAATTGTGCTGTGTGGGTTGAGGGGCACCTCTTTGCATCTCTTCTTTCAGAGTATAGGTGTCTCCCTCATATATTACCCAGCTGTCGCTAAGATAATTATCCATTATATCTGGGGTGACGCAACGATCACTTATTTAAGGATCTCGTTGCTTATCCCATCGATTCCAGGCGCCTTGCCTGGCTTCAATCTTTTGCCGGCTTTGTGAAGCTCTGCAAGAGTGAAGAGTTTCTCCTCACCGACTTGACAGGCACTCCAGTCTATCCTAGGCCATGGTTCTGGTGGTGGAAACAATCTCTTTATTATTTCACGCACCCAATCGGGATTGTCCAGGCCGGGGGACTTTTGCCACCAATAAATTGGTGATGATTTTATAGCCCAGACCCCCTGGTTCCTTCTCGACGTCATCGATTAGGCTCTTCCAGCATCTTCGCTGTGACGTTCGCATCTCTTTTCTGAGGATCCTTTTGGCCTCTTTATATGTTCCCTTTAGCAGAGGATCTCCCTTAGAGCGGGTATATACCCTTCTTGCTCTTCTGGGAGTGCAGTGATAATCATATTCTTTACCGTCCGCACCTCCCCATCTAAATTTTTCGGCCTCTTTACCCATCCAAGTTCCTCGATGAGGCTAGATTCTTCAAGGGACCGGCCGAACTTCTCAACGTCTAATTTCTGAATGTTCCACCTGGGGCCGTTCTTAAGGAAAGTACCTGTTTTCTGGCTCCAGGTGTGTCTCCCTCTGAGACTGAGAACTTGATGTACTGGTGGTCACTCTCGGTATGATCCTCTGAGATCTGCCAACCCTTTATACGCTTGTTTAGGAGTGACGTTATCGTAAGATCAATAATTGATCCGATACTATGATCTCTCCCAAATGTCCACTTTTGGCCCTTATTGACAACCATCAGATTGTTCCTGGAGACCATTTCTGCGATTAATATTCCTCTATTGTCGAGCCTTGTCTCGCCCCAGTCTGGCGATTTCGGATTGAAGTCGCCGGTGACGAGAACATCCAGCCTGGATTCTCGCAGGCTCGACTCGAGTTCATCTATCTCGGCTTTGAAGGCTATCAGTGAGTCGTTTGGTCAGAAATAGCAGCTATACATGCGTATACTAGAAATTTCCACCAACATGAACCCACTGCTTGTCTCCAGAAACTTGTCTACTCTCAAATCGGTATTGTAGACCTGTATGGTTGCCCTTCCTGATGAATCCTGGTACCAGGGAGCGAGATCGTTCCTTTTGTTCTGTTCACTAAGGAACAGAACGTCAATCCGCTTCTGACTGGCTGTCACCAGCATCAGGTCTTGGGCCTTCTTAGATATGTGCAGGTTTGTCTGCAGAAACTTTAGGCTTTTGCCTGTTTGAGCTTCTGCAATTCCAGCTGATCCACCGGACAGGCATTACTGCCAGCCCAGTGAACGATGTTGGGATTACCCATGTCAGTGCAATTAATGCAATGTAGGATCTCTACCGAGCAGTTTTTCAGAAGATGGCGATCGTAGAATGTAAATGTAATATTTAAATTGAGAAATTCAATATGGCGGACTAAAATCTCAAAAAATAATCGATTTTTACGAAACTTGGTTTTCAGATGTTTTTTGGGTCGTAGAATGTAAATATAATATTCAAATTGAGAAATTCAGTATGGCGGATCCAATATGGCGCACCGCATCTCCAACAGATTTTTGTCCTGTCGGGGCCCTTGCAGCTTCGAGCCAAGTGTCCGAATGCAAGGCACTTAAAGCACCTTGGCACTTCCAAATGCTCCCTGATGGGGCAGTTGATCCAACCGACCGGGATTTTGCCTATCTTTAATAGAGTTAGACATTCTGCTTCTGCTAGGCGCACAATTGTCGTCTTGATTCCCCCAAATCGGGTAATCAGGCGGCATGTTGCTTACATGTCTGTTTTTCCAGCTTTTCTTCCAGGGCCGAGATTACCTTTTCTTTGGTATTCGACTCGTTGAGGTCTCTTATTTCAAGAGACCTCATGCTCTGGAAAGCCTTTACCTCGATCTTACACTCCTCTAGATATTTTAAATATTAAAAAAATTAATTTAAAGGATTCTTTAAAGAAAAAGAAGTAGGCTCTGCTGTTCTCGTCAGGACCGCTAGTACCAGAAATAACTTTGACGAAGGCACGTAACTTGTTGCCGAAACGTCAGTATTGTAATTTGTAGTGGACTGATGTTTAGTCCGCTTTTTATTAATTTGTAAGTGATCGTATGACCAAAGAAATGTTTTTGACTATTAAATTTATCACAATCAAAAGAAGAAATTTTTGAAAATTTCCTAAATTCCATCTTTCCTTGGTAATTTCTACTTGCTTTATATTATTGGTCTATCATTCTGGAAAGAGGTTAGAAATGGGATATTTATCATACATCAAAGATAAATTCGGTGACAACGCAAGACTTGATGTTGTCAATTGGATATCTTCAATGAGGAAGTTAACAAAGTAAGAAGAGCAATTAACATTTCTGATCAGATGTCGTAAAAATTCGATTTTTCCAGCACATATTGAGAGAGGTGCAAAAGTGAACTTTTTTAATGTTTGCAACTATAACACCATTTTGAAATTAAACGCAGTTAGATTTAGATTTATGAAACAATTATTAAATATTGAGATCAGTAATTTGATATATAGCCTAAAATTTCTTAGGGAACATGTTTATATTTAGAACATTGCTTATATAGAAATATTAGAGACATATCCTTACAAGTTTTCTTTAGCACTCAGAAAAAATCTTTATTAAATCTTAAAATTAAAAAAAGAAATAGTTGTATTGAAAAATTTGAATTTAGATTGAAAAAAATAGAATCGCAGATACATATTGACAAAAGTTTCAAAATTAACAGATGGTTTAAAAATATTTCGGACAATAGTATTCCTGTAAATATAGCTGACACTGTTTCGTTAGAGAAAAATTTTGGGATTCCTTTTAATAACAAATCTCTTCCAATAAACAATATGATTTCTAACATTGAATATGGTATTAAAAGTTTAGATTCAGATAAAATAATTGAAATTGGGAACAAAGTTTTACATATTGTCAGTAATTATCAATTTAACACAAAATTTAGAAATAATACTTTATTAGATAAAAAATTAAAACAATTTAATAACTTTTAGAATGAAAATAGGGATTTATTGTTTGTTAAAGCTGATAAGGGAAACATTACTGTTGCTACTAGCAAAAATAGTTACATTAATGTAGTTTCAGAAATGCTGAATAATATCAATCTTTATTTACCTTCTAGAACTAGTTTGGTTCCAATAATTGGAAGTTAATGTAATGATTTAGTTAAAAAATGGGAAAAAATAATTTAATAAATAGTTCTGTAGCTTTTGTATTAAAAAATTTAGGTTCAACTGTTGCAAAATGTTACGCGCTTTCAAAGATTCATAAACCAGAGTTAAAATGGAGACTAATTGTTTCATCAATTGGTTCTCCTACTCACAATTTAGCTTCTTTCTTATCAAAAATTTTAAAACCAATTTCAGGTAAAACTCAATCTTTTGTTAAAGACTCTTGGTGTTTTAAAAAAGATGTTCATGATTTAGTAGTTCCAGATAACTATATAATGATATCGTTGGATGTTGTCAACATCTTTCATAATATCTCTCTTACTTTAGCTGAAAAAGTTATTGATAAAAAAATTTCTGAAAATCTAAATCTGTTTAAATTACCTAAAATTGAAATTATTGCAGCTTTGAGATTAGTTTTTAATAATATAGTTTTTTTATTCAATTATAAATTTTATAAACAAGTTTCTGGTTGTCCTATGGGTTCTCCCTTATCTCCTATTGTTTCAAATATTGTCATGGAACGTATTGAAGAAAAAGCCTTACAATTGTTAGATTTTGTTCCTATAATTTATAAGAGATATGTCGATAACATCTTCACTGTCATCCCTATAGATAAGGTTTCAAAATTTGTTGAAGTTTTTAATAGTATTGATCCTCCTTTACAATTTACTTATGATTTGGAAAAAAATAATAAATTAAGTTTTTTGGATATTGTTGTACTTAAATATAATAATGGATCAGTAAAAACCAATTGGTTTAGAAAAGACACGTGGTCTGGTCAGTATTTAAATTACGATTCTCATCATGAATATGCACAAAAAATAGGGTTAATTAAAGGTTTGGTTGACAGAGCAATAAAGTTATCTGATGTTGAATTTAGACAAGACAATTTGGATTTAATTAAAAACACTTTATTACAAAATAACTACCCTCTTTCTTTGATAAATCAAGTTATTAAAGAAAGAGTTCACCAAATTTACAATAGTTCATCAAAAAATTCTAAAAATATTAATTTAGATAGATTTGTTCCAAAAATTACACTTCCTTATGTTGAAGATCTTAGTGAAAAATTAAAATTAATGTTAAGAAAGTATAATATCAATGTATATTTCAAAAATAACAATAAACTTGAAAACTGCTTGATTACTCCGGTAGTGGAACTCAAGTCAGCGCAACTTGGGACCCAGGCAGTATTTGCCTGGCAGTCACAAGTTGCGTTAGCTTGGCAGTACACAGCTGTGCGTTGTTTGGCTAACGCAAATTGTGACTGCCAGGTAAATGCTGTCTGGGTCCCAAGTTTCGCTGACTTGAGTTCCACTACCGGAGTAATCAAACAGCTTTTACTTGAATCCCCGGTTCTGATCGCCTTTTTTTTTCTCCGTGTGCTACTGGTTGAGACACACTGTGTATGATTGTTGCAATCAAATATTTTTAAAAATAGTTTTTAACTTCAAATGGTTTTTTAAATTATTTATTTAATAATTAGATTTTAAACAGGAAACATAAAAATCTGTGATGTAAAATGTTCTGATATAATGTTAAAGAAATTAAATTTAAAATCTTTCAGCTAAATATGACAAAATCAATTTAAACTATTTTTGTTTGAAATAGGGGAGGTGGGGGCAAGACGGGGTTGGGGGCAAGACGGGGTACCTGCCTTAATTAACAAACTAATTAACCAATCATGATCATTTTTTGCATAATATAGCACCATTACAATAGCTTTTGATTGACGAAGTCACCGATTGATGAAACCGAGTTTTTTATTTGTTACATGAAAAAAACTGTTTTTGACGATTTTCTTGTCATTTTTGCATTTTATTTAGAACGTGTTTGTTATTTTAATAAAAACATTTTATATGCTATATAATTTTTTTCATGTTCAACAATGATTACACTTGAAGTTAAACACTTGTTTATTTCCGTTTCGAAATTTAATTTTTAGAAATTAAGTTTTTAATGAAATTCCGTATGTGGCGTCAAGACGGGGTATAGGAAGCGACAGCAGGTTAAGGTACTGAAAACCAATAATTTTTTTTTATTTTATGAAAACAAATCTTCTTTTGGTAATTTTACACAATATTTATAACGTTTTTTTATGTAAATAATACATTTCAAATACAGGAGCAGGTAACCACTTGTTTATTTTTATTATAAAAGTTATTGTTTTTTGAGGTTAGGTTTGTAATTGAATTTTACATGGGAGAATTAAAATTACGCATTAAACTGGCTTTTTAGTTTATTTTATAAAATAAATAAAGGTGCTTGCGAAATTACTAGGCAAAAATAGGTTGGTTTTTATACTACCCCATCTTGCCCCCAGGGGGTACCCCATCTTATCCCCACGTTTTGTAAAGTGGAAAATTTGAATTTTTTACTTATTCTTAATTCTATATTTAATTAAGTAACAAATCTTTCAAATAAGACTTTTTCATTGAAGACTAATTGCCAAAGATTATTATTATAATAATTAAAATATTTCTAAATCGATAATATTAGTTTTATAGAGCTTCAAACCTTAGGTACCCCGTCTTGCCCCCACCTCCCCTAAGTAAATATATTTCATAAACAATTTTTTTTCATCCAATAAAATAAATTTGATGTATTTCAGCAAGAATACATGGTTCTATTTTATGATGGAAAACTAGTAATATTTGTTTAAAACGAGTAAAAAATATTTAATAAATTTTTTTTTATTTAATAAATAAATTTGCTTTAATTAATTAAGAATACATGATAATAAGAAAATTATATAACTTTTTAAAATAATTTTATTTTAATTATGTTTTTTTCATGTTTCCTGTTTAAAATCTAAATTAATTCAATAAATAATAATAAAAAACCATTTCAAGTTAAAAATTATTTTTAAACATTTAAACTCAATAACTAATTTCTCATCTTTGAACAGACACCCTAAAAAAGGATAAATTTTTGCATTTCCGAAAGTGGAAAAATAGAAACTTTTTGAAAAAAAGATCAAAGAAGAGAAAAATGTTGATTTTAGGTGTTTTAGGTGATTTTTCTAAAAAAAAAGGGGGAAAAAAGGATTAGGCGAAAAAGGGGAGAAACTGTGATCCCTGCTATACGGATAATAAAATTTTTATTATTTATGTTTTAAACTTGAGATTCAATGCACATAAAGTAGAAAAAGAAAAAGTTCAAAGTCTTAATTGTAGAATAGTACAATTCGTTTTTCTAAAATATTTCAATTATATATCTACAATAATTTACAAGTTTCTTTCATTTATTTATTTTTTCATTCTGTTTACTCTTGAAGTTTGTCACTAGAAGTTTTTTGTCTTAAATTTTTACATTATATTTTACCTTTTCAAAATGTTCCCAAATTTTCAATTTATAGAAATTTTAATTTCTTCAAATGTTTGTAAATTTAAATTTCTATTCATTAAAAGTTCAATTAATCCATGGTTCAAATACACTAAATTTGAAGTAGTAATGGGACATCGACATCGAAAACATCGAAACATCGATGTCAATGTTTTTAACCTCGATGTTTTGATTTCGATGCTTTTCTTTCAATGTTTACTAAGGCACATAGAAAGGCAAATAACATCTCAGAGGTCTGGCAGGAGCCGAGAAAAATACCGATAACAAAACCTCAGGACAGCGGATGGTGCCATGATGACTTTAAACAAAAAAAACTATTATTGGAATGATTCTCTTCCATTATTAATGTCAAAGTGTATAAAACGATCACAAGAAGGTCATGGGAAGTATTAAAAATAAAAACTTCACAACATCGTAGTCAAATTGTGCTACGTTTCGACAGCTTAGATCTGCTGACCTCATCAGGTACTGTTTATTAAAAAAATTTTTGTTTTTTTTATATATATAAAACATTGGTTCCGTAAAAGGATAGTTTAAAAAAATAATATAAAAATATATATACCTAGGACTAACACATAGATGAAATTATTTTAAATAAAACGCAAGTCAAATTAGTAAAAGAACAACCATTGTCAAGAAGAAAAAATAAGTAGAAAAATAAGTAAGTCTTAACATTTCGACAGTCGAGTACAAACTAACTATACACTTATTATAAGCAAAATATAAATAATAAGGAAAGGAGTCAATGAACTTATTACAAGTCAGTAGCTATATAAAACATCTATATAAAACAATTACAAATATTACTTCGAATCATTAGGAATAAAATTAACTGAAGTGAAAAACGATGCACGAGTCTAAAATAAAACAATCATGAATTAATTTTATTTATTAAATGAATAGAAGTCTTGTTAAAAACCAAAGTGTCTTCTTTAATATTAATGTTATGAATATCAGATTTAATATGAATCATTTCAGAAATGATTCTTTTTCTTTTATTAGATTCAAAATCTAAAATTTTAATATTTTCCCAATCAAATTCATGATTGTACTCATTTTTATGTTCTTGGATGACAGAATTCTTTTTATATCCTTTAATGTGTTCCCTTAAACGGGCTTTGAGAGCTCGTTTCGTTTCGCCAAAACGCAGGACAGTTTTTGCAATTAAATTTATATACTACACTGTTGTGGTCTAATTTTTCTGTTTTGTCTTTGCCTAATTTTATAATAATTATTTATTATATCAAAATTTTGATTAAATGGAAGAGAAATTTTTGGAATTCGACGATATAATTCTCTACGTTGGGAATACATAACTGACGCCTTAAACTGTCATACTCGTGAGAGAAATAGTTGAAACTATTCTTCTATATCTTAAAAAAACGGTTTTGAACTCTTTCGAGTCTCAAGATATGAACCGAATAACTGCCAATGGTGTAATCGTAGTGGAGCGTAACATTTTTTTTTAACGAAATCGTGCAAAATTTGCTTATGTTTAGCCGTACACCATTCCGATCACACAAATCGCAGAGGCTGTCCAGATCAGATTGAATCAAAAGGCACATAGTTCTGTCAGTAATCCGACGGTAAAACTTTAAATCGTCAGCATAAATTTAAAAGGAATAGAATTTAAAATCTAAACTGCTGTCATTAATAAATAAAATGAATAAGAGTGGACCCAAGTTGGATCACTGTGTCACTCCCGATGTAGCCAAAAACAGACTGGAATATGAACCCCCCAATCGAACACACTAATACCTTTCGGTTAAATAACTATTTATTCACTTAATCAAATTTAAGCTCAGCCCCATGGATTCCAGTTTTTGCAAAAGCAGTATATGATTAATCTTGTCAAAGGCATTAGCAAAGTCAGTATATATGACGTCAGTTTGCATACCAAGTCGATAGAAGAAAACAAGTTTTTTATATTTACACTTAAATTTGTAACAACCGAGTGACCCTTAACGCAACCATGCTGCTCCTTAATAATTAAATTAGACACTGGATACTGCAGTAGACCAATAACAATGCTCTCAAAAATTTTTGATATTGCATTCAATAGCGTTATCGGACGATAATTTTTAAAGTTATTTTCATCACTACTTTTGTGTATAGGGATAACTATTCCCATTTTCCAAGCCATCGGAAAAATACCCTAAACAAGAGGTAAATTGAAAATTAAATATAGTGAATCAATAAGAGAAGAACAGCATGATTTCAAAAAGAGAGCAGAGATGCCGTCGGGACCAGCTGACACAGTCGTATCCAAACTAAGCATTTTTTTCTTATACAATCCTTAGAAACAAGAAAAGGATTGGGATCAACAGCATCAGACACCGTCCGCATAGCCAATTCCTCATCCGAGAGGGGCTCATACACTGATTGAAAGAAAGACACAAACTTTTCAGAGATCTGTGAATATCCCTCAACAATTGCTATCTAGGAACATCTGATTTGGGATGCGAGATGACTTGCGAGATTCATTAACGTATTTCCAGAAAATGTTGGATCAAACGTAACGGACTTCTCCACTATGAGAATATCATCACAGTAATATCTCGACATATTTCGACCTCAGATGTCGAAAATAGTTTTCAAAAAATGTCCGTGTGTGTGTGTGTGTGTGTGTGTGTGTGTATACAGTATGTTCAATTTGCAACCGGTCATAGGGAAGCGTGAGTGCGAGTGAGACGCAAATAGCTTTACGCATAAAAGTGTCCTTGTCGCACTAGTGGGCTAACTGCTTGCCAATTGACCTTACTGTATGCCCACATTACGTTCGGCCCAATATCTTGAAAACTATAATATTTCTAATTCAAATTTTTCCAGAATTATGACGTCAAACATTTTTCAACAGTAAGCAAATTATCCACTTATAATACTGATAAGTATTATTATAATACTTTAAATTATGTTTTTTTTTTACGAAATTATAGGTTTCTTAGGGGGACAAATTATGATATATGTACCGTATAACAGGCTAATTTCGATCAAATTTTCATGTTTTTTTTAAAAAAGTATAGGAAAAAATTAATAATAAATTTTGGTAATGAAAATAATAATCTCTGACTCTTCCTCTTTAATTTGACAAAATAAAAAATTACTATATATTGCGTAAACCTATTTAATAGACCTTTTTACTGTGAGCGAAATTACACCTCAATGTGGGGTAATTTCGTTCAACTTTAATACATTGTATTTATGAACGAAATTACCCAACAAATATGAAATATTTTTTTTAAATTGACTTTTTTCAAAATCTATTCAAATTTTTAGTAATTTTATTTTCTCTAAATCATGTCAGGGATATAGAAAATAAGATTATTACATGATTTTAACATAAAATATTTTAAATATAGGTTTCACAAGCGACATTTACACACTACTTGTTCAATGAGCAAAATAGAAATCTTTAAATAAATATTATGTTTATTAAAAATTGACTGTAATTTTGCTTTAAAATACCCTTGAGACACAATTTGATACTTTTCTTAACATTAGCAATTGCAAAATTTATATTTTTTTCCTAAAAATAACAATAAATAAACTTTGAAAAAAAAAGTTTCTACTGAGCAAAGTTACCCTACATGAGCAAAGTTAGCCTGTTTTACGGTACGTTTGAACCCGATTGATCAATTTTAACTATTTTTTTCGCATTTAAAAATTTAGAAAAAATCGTTTCTTTTTGCAAAATTGTATATTTTTTTAAGAAAGTTAAAATGAAAGTAGGTTTTATTAAAACTCATCGAATGAGCTATTTGTGAACCTTCTACTGTAATCCTTAGGGTGGCCCCAGAAAAAAAAATTTCGATTTTCATAAACCTTACCCCCCTATTTTGGTCTTTGGCGAAAAATATGAGATACGTATTTATTTATTTTTTTATATTTTAATATTAACATGTGCCGCAAAGCCGTTGAAAATTACCATTGAATTCCCATAGGAAAAAATGCACTTTTTCATAAATTTTACATAAAATCGTGAAAAATTGTCCTTTTTCTTTCTGTAAACGATATTTCTGTTCATGTATGTCTAAATAATAAAAATCTATCGTATATTTATTAAATAAATTATTTTAACTATTTTTTATGTGACTGTAAAAAAACCCCATAAACGTAAAAAACCTGGAATTTATTAAAAAAAATATTAATTATTATTTTAAATGCTTTTTCTTCATTCATTGATGTTATTATCAAAATATATATTATTGTTCATGTTTTACCATGTTACATAATTTGTTTAAACAATTTATTGTTGTTATTTCCTTACAAAATTACAAATAAATCGAGCGTTTTTGCAATTTTCTTAAACTTCCTAACTTTAGACGCTTAATAGAAACATAAATTTATTTATATTTATGTTATATAAATATTTATTATCAAATTAAAACGCTATCAATTGTTTAAACAAATTATTGTTGTTATTTATTAACTTTTTCAGAAATGCTTAAAAGGAGTTGTAGTTTTTTCTTAATTTTGCAACTTGCTTCTCTTGAATCAACCACATGTTAATAAATGAAATAAGATTATTATAAAAACAATTATTTAAACAAATTATTGTTGTTATTTATAACTTTTTCTAAAATACTTAAAAAAAGTTGCAGGTTTTTCTTAATTTTGCAAATTGCTTTTCTTGAATCAACCACATTGTAATAAAATAAATAAAAATTATTATTATAACAATTATTTAAACAAATTATTGTTGTTATTTTTTACTTTTTTCAAAAATGCTTATAAAGAGATGTAGTTATTTCTCAATTTTGCAAATTGATTTTATTAAACCAACCACATGTTAATAAAATTATTAAAATTATTATTCTAACAAATATTTAAACAATGTATTGTTGTTATTTATAAAATTTTTAATCAATGCTAAATAAAGAGTTAAACAGTTTGTTTAAAAATTTGTTATGTTAAAAATTTATTAATTTTTTGCTTCCTCATAGAGGAAGCTTTGTGATCGTTAAGATTTTCGATTTTCGAAAAATAGTCTAAATCGACTCATTTTCATCTAAAAAGCGTAAATTTTCATTCCTAAGCAAATGTCCAGATGTATGTGTGTGTGTGTGTGTGTGTGTGTGTGTGTGTGTGTGTGTGTGTGTGTGTGTGTGTGTACGTGTGTGTGTATAGCATTTTTTGTCGCCAGGATATCTCGAGAACGCTTCAACGGATTTCAATAAAATTTGGATGACTTTTTAAGCTCGTGAATATCTAAATTTGGACACAGGGATTTTTGAAAATACCCAATCAAATTTTGTTGTGCACCTTTTTTCATCGAAAAAAATCGTTTTTTGACAAAATTTTTTTCCAAGCTAAAAATACAACTTAATGAATAAAAAAATCATATTCCTTATCTCAAAACGAATCGATTGACCTATATAACTTTTATAATTGATAAAAAATTCGTAAATTAATTGATGTTTTTTCTTTTTTTTTTGCACTTAAAATTCCTTTTTTTAAAGAATTTCTCGAATTTAATTTTATATTATTAATATATTGCTTTTTCTATAAGAAAGCAAATTTGTTTGCTAACTTTGAAACGAAATATCCACGAAATGAACATAATTTTCACCTAGTAAAATAATGATAATAATAATAATAATAATATTACTAATAATATTAACCCTCAACTGCTAGACTATCGGGATTAAACGTAACTGCTAGATTGGGTCTACGGGACCCGAGCGATTTTCAAACGCTGATTGCTCAGAGTCTAATGAACATATCGGGACGTCTTTTTTTTAAAACTTATTGCCAGAACCTGTAGAAAAAGAATATCTAGCTTAAATTAATGTGTCTTTAATATTTTTTTAAATATTTCAAGAAATGTAAAGACACTTTTTTAAAAAGTCGGTTTTTTCAAATAGCTATAGTAACACCAAAAATAGACATAAATAAATTTTCTAAGCGGATTTTTAAAGCTTTAAACATGTACCTTAAGCCTGTTTAAGCCATTTTTTGATTAAAACATATTTTTTGGGAGAAATGAAAATCATCAAATTTGGTTCATTAAGTGGAGTCACCTGAGAAATTTCAACCCATCGAAATATATGTTACTTATCGGTGCCAATTTTTTTTCTGGGACTATTTTGGATGTAAAAGAATGTCATATTATCAAAATAAAAAAAATAAAATTTTGAAAACAAAAATTTAAAAAAAATTTCTTTTTGTTGAAATTTTTTTTGTTGTTGTAAAAATCTATCGAATCTATTAAATCTTCGAATTTATAATTTAAAAAAAATATTACTTCACATAGCAAAGAAATTATTTTTAAAAAATAAATAATGTATATTATTGAACAACAAGACGAGTAGTAAAACAGTAAAAAATAATATAATTATAAGAAAAAAATTTTATTTAAATAAAGGTTAACTAATAAAAAAAAAATTAATTCAAATAATTCTATTTTTTTAATAATTTTTCTTTATTGCTTGCCAATTTATTTATTTATGTGTATGTGTATTTATGTATACGTACATATATGTGGGTAAATGTGTATGCGTGCATAAAGTTTTTAGTAGAGGATTTTCCATAAAATTTAAATTGGTTATTAAAATCATAAATATCTAAATTTGAACTTAGGGATTTTTGAAATTAACTAATCAAATTGTTTTAGTATCTTTTTAATCAAAAAAAAGTATATTGGAGTATATTGCAAATTTATATCCGAATTATACCGTTCTTATTATGGGAGACTTCAATATGCCATTTGTTGACTGGTTTCCTGCTTCAGATAATGGAATTACTTGTGTTTCCAAGATAAGATCTTCTACCATATTTAATACAATTGCGGACTCCTTCGCGGATATGTTGGGCTTCTTAGATATCAGCCAAATTAACTCGTTTTTTAATGTTGCAGGTAATGTACTTGATTTGGTTTTTACTAATTCTATTTTTTATAATTTGAGTCTTGCTGTAGATCCAATTCTTGAGGTTGATAAATATCATCCGCCTCTCGTAATAACAATTAATAACGCTAGTCCAATTACACCTGACAGATTTTTAGTTAATCATTGCGGTAAATATGACTATTCCAATGTTGATTTGGCTGGTCTCGTATCTTTTTTATCTACAGTAGATTGGAATTCAGTCTTGGATATCATGAATGTAGATGAAGTCGTTAGTAAGTTTTATGATGTGATTTATTATGCCATTAGCTGTTTTGTGCCTTTCAAAAGATCTAACACATCTACATACCCCTTATGGTTCAATAACGATCTAAAACGTTTAATTTCTAAAAAAAAAAAAGAAGCACACATAAAATATAAACTGTCCAATGATGAGACAGATTATTTAATTTTTTCTAGACTGTGTTCTGATTGCAAAAAGAAGTCCAGCATATGTTATAAAAATTATCTAAAGAGTACAGAGCATGCGGTTGTCTCTAACTCTAAAATTTTTTGGAACTATGTAAATTCTATAAGCGGTAAGTCTGTGATACCACGAGAAGTCTATTATAATAGCTTACCGTGCAGTTTGGATGAGGACATAGCAGGTGCCTTCAAAGAATACTTTAATTCCGTTTACACGTCTTTCCCAGATTGCAACTTGAATTGTGATGTAAATCAACGAAATGTTAATTCTATTGAAATTGCTAATATTACTAGGCATTCAATCTTCCTTAAAATTAGCAATCTGGATGTAAATAAGAGTTCGGGGCCAGATGACATTCCGCCCTCACTCTTGAAGTCATGCTGTTATTCTTTTGTAGAACCTTTATTTATTTTGTTTAATCGTTCTCTCGCTTCCGGTATCTTTCCTTCTTTATGGAAGAGAGGAATTGTAATACCAATCCATAAAGATGGAGATAAGAAGGATGTAAAAAATTATCGCCCTATAATTCTTCTGGATATAATAGCTAAAATTTTTGAGAGTTTAGTTTCTGACATCATTTATAATAATTTAGAATCTTCATTTATCGAAGAGCAGCATGGCTTTATAAAGAGTAGGTCGGTGGAAACAAATTTAGGAACTTTTTGTAATTTTATTCAAGAGAATATCGTTAATGGCGAACAGGTTGATGCGGTCTATACTGACATTTCAAAAGCGTTTGATAGAGTAGACCACTCAACACTGGTGGCTAAGCTCAGGGCTTTGGGCTTCTCAACTGTTTTTCTGGCATGGATCACGAGTTATCTCAATATTAGACCCTTATCAGTTAAATATGGGCGAACTTTCTCGGAAGTATTTTTTCCTACATCTGGTGTGCCGCAGGGCTCGAACCTCGGACCATTGTTTTTCTTAATTTTCATAAATGAAGTTAAATACGTTTTTAAACATTGCCAGTTGTTGCTTTTTGCAGACGATTTAAAAATATTTAAAATAATAGCTTCTGATCGGGATCATCTTGACCTACAGGCTGATCTTGATCGTCTGCATATTTGGTGCGTAAGCAACAGGCTATCAATCAATATAAAAAAATGTAGTGTTTTATCTTTTTCGAAGTCCACTTTAAAGTTAACTTTTAATTATTATATTGGTAACGAACTTCTTTGTAGAGTCTCCAAGGTCCGAGACCTGGGGGTCATAGTAGATGACTTTCTCTTGTTTACAGAGCATATATCACACACAATTGCTAAAGCATCTAAGGCCCTGGGCTTTGTTGTCAGAAATGCTTCAAGTTTTACCAACATTACTGCTCTAAAAGTTTTGTACTTCTCGCTGGTAAGACCATTGATTGAATTTGCTTCCATAATTTGGAGACCTTATCAGGTGTGTTTCTCACGATCCTTGGAGCGTATCCAGAATAGATTCTTGCGATTTGCTGCCAGGCAAACGGGTATACCTTACAATTTTTTCAATCATGATTATTCTGAACTAAGAGCGATTTTTAATATACCGTTATTACCCGAACAGGGTAATCCATCGGCAAGAGCTTCGGCGCGAGTTTGGGACCGCGAGCTTCGATATTGGGGATTTACATTGGGCCAATGTTTCTACCAATATTGGACTGTCACTTCGGTCCGAGTCTCAAAATTAATCTATGCCCAATATTGGTACTTCAATATAAGCCCAATATTAAAACCTTTAATCTACCCAATTATGCGTACATTATACACAAAAACAAAAAATCCTAAAAATATTTCGATACACGGTTTCTGAAGCATATATTCTGAGATTATACCCATTATAATCTTTTTTTGTCATTTATATATTTATTATAATTTATATAATCGCTTACCTAAGAGAAAAATTCCCTTCCGCTGGGAATCGAACGCACGACCCTAACACTAACAGTCCGCAACCCTAACCAACTATCTACGCAACGCACGCTACACTGGTTTATAAGAAAGTTGAAGACATTCGTACTACATATTACACACAGAGTAACACTGTTAAATGTAGATAATTAATTCATAATATGTTCTACTTATAAATTGCATTTAGTAAAATGGTGTTGTCTCCCAATAATAAACATAATTATTTTTAGTTTAGATAAAAATGAGTCAAATATTTTTGCTATACGGTTCAAAATATTATTTATAACGCAAAATAAATAGTACAAAAATAAAAAGATCTTATATGATCGTGGGCTGTATACTCTGGCAAATAAAAAAAAATTGTTTTATATTTAAATGTTTTTAGGCTAAGTTATAGACTATTATTTCATTTCTTTTTTTATAAATAAGTTTAATAACTGTTTTACAATTACAGTTTTTAATCACAAAACTGAAGTATTTTAAAAAACCCAAACAAAATTTGTAATACACTGAAAAACTTTATAGATCATTATTTGCTTAACTCACAATTAAATTTTAGTAAACTGACTATCAAAGTGGGGAAAAGTGGTCACTAGATAAAATATTTTATTTAATATAAGCTTATTAACAATATATGATTTCTTTTTTATTAAAATTTAGTAGTCAGTCGATCAAAGCTGCACGCATGCAAATGAACATTGCTCGTACATGTAAGAACTGTTAAATTCAAGAAAAAAAATTTATTACCAAAGAATTTTCAATTTAAAAAAAACTTGTACTTAACCAAGATGATTTAAAATTTTTATTTTTTTCCTAGAATACATTACAAAAACCTTTTAATTACTTTATTACTATAAACTTTAATTAAAAATAAATCTCCTTAAGTGCAAAAAACATTCGTATATAAATAATTTCATATATTTTTTCTCAAATGTACTATCATCTTCAAAAGAGATTCTACTTGAATGAAAATCAATTATGTTCCTTCGAAAATTTGACCTGATTAATAATATTCAATCTGACATATTTTGAAACTTTTGGGTGTGTGTTAGAAACAATTTTTCATTCGAAAATACTAATCTCACAAGTGGTAAGGAAATTATTGGATACATTACGTCGGTTAAATCGAATGTTATTTTATCTGTATTTTAGGTTAAGATATATGTTGTAACATAAGTTATATTATGTAATTTTTAATTCTACTTTAATACATTCAATAATATATTATTGAAGGTAGCATTGAGGTTAGGTTAGCTGTCATATGGCGATTCGACGAAGTGTTGTGTTTCCGCTCTATACTTTTTCTTCCTTTTAGGATAAAATTTTAATCAACAGACTACTAAAAATTGAATGTTCTTTTAGTCAAACCATGAATTTTACATTTTAATAGTCAAACTGTGAAATAATAATAGTGTTCCAGTTTTTTCCTGGTATGATAGTTAATTTACTAAAATTAAATTGCGAGTTTAGTAAATATTGATCTACAAAGTTTTTCAGTGTATAAAACTAAAGTATATGTTATTATAAAGGGTCGTTATGATTTTATTGTTCATATTTTAAAGAATCTATTTTCCATATTAAGTGCCAAAAAATATTTTATTTCTGATTGTTTATTTCTGCGAAATATATCTGTTTGAATTTAACCTTAAATTTTACTGGACAACATGATATCTAGAGATTTTACCACCTATTATGATAAAAAAATAACAAAATCCTTAAATAATGTCGGATAGTAAAATTGAGGGTTAACTTCAAGCTAATATTTTGCAGCAATAAACAATTAAAAATAAAAATTATTTTTTAGTACTTTTAAATATGAATTCTTATGTATAAAAAGACTGCATGTGTTGTAAAAATATATTTAAATATGAAAAATAAATTCTTGAAGATATGAAAATAAGCCCATACTGACCTCTTAATTACAACATGGTAGTATTTTATATTCAACAATATTTTTGGTTATGTGTGTATGATCGACTTAGGCCGAACATTGCCCTTTTGTCTCATAACCAACATTGGCACAAGTTACATAAGCCCCAGAATCGGCAGAATGTGAGGCCCCCAACCTAAGACAGTCAATATTGGCACAAACATTGGCCTTTACTCGTGAATCCAATGTTGGCAATACGATAATCGGCCGAAGTTACAGCCAATGTTGAAAGCCCGAGTATCAATAGACTACATAGAGCCAAGCAACGGCCACGTTGGCTAGCTCGGCAAACCCTGCTCGGGTAGCTGATAGATTTTTATTTATCGATTTACTTTTTGTCTTTAAGGCAGTAAATGGTTTAATTAATTGTCCAAAACTAGTTTGTTTATTCAAGGATCGTCTCTACGCTGCAAGCAGATCGTTGAGAAACCCCCCATTATTTAGAGAGGTTACATCAAGAAGTAATTTTGAACTTAATGCTTTTTTGCAAAGACTCCTTAGAGAGGCCAATCAGGCAAATGTCAATGTAAATTTCATAGGATTGTCATTGAGCTCATTTAAATCAAGACTGCGCAATCTTATATTGTATAAAAATGTTCGGCAGTCATAAGAATCTGGCCTCAAACAACTTTCTTTCTTTCTTTTTTTGCTATAAGTAGCATCATACATTACATTTTGTCGCAAAATATCTGTACACGCATTATGTAATTGGGTTTCATAACCCGTTTATTATCTAAATAAATAAAAATAAATAAATAAAAATAATTCATGTTTTTTTAATTTTTGTTTTTATTAACTTAAAATATTAAAAATATTATTAAATTATTGCTTCCTTGGAAGCGAAGTGTCCATGAAATGGACAGAATTCACACCTAGTTTAAATCAAGGATGGGCGCGCCCACGATCTACAACGATGTGACTGTATCCTATCGTATCGTGGCGAACCACAACACGATAGACTTAGTCGAGTAGTATCGTAGCTCGCCACGATATGATGCGTCTGAAGCCATCGTGTTGAGGCTCGATACGATACGATGGAACTTGTTCCATCGTATCGTGGCTTGACACGATACGATGGACTGAGTTCCATCGTATCGTGTCAAGCCAGGATACGATGGACTGGGATCGATCGTATCGTGTCAAGCCACGATACGATGGAATGAGTTCAATCGTATCGTATCTAATCACGATGCGATAGACTGAGCTCAAACGTATCGTGTCCAACCACGATACGATGGACTAAGCTCAATCGTATCGGATCAAACCAAGATTCGATAGATTGAATTCCATTGTATCGTGGCGAGCCTACTACTTTCGTCGTAAATCGCGGAGCTTCGTTCAAATTCAAGCCCTCCTTATTATTTCATTTGGCCCTTTTATAGCATAATAAATGAATAAATAAATTAAAACAATAAATAATAAAATTTTTATCAGAAAGAAAGATTCTGTAAAGTGGAGAATATTTTAAATAATTAAATTTTACATTATAAATTGTTTAAACAAATTGTTATAAACAAATAGACAAATAAATTTAAAAAAAAAGATTCTGAAAAGTAGACAATGTTTTAAATAATTAAATTTTACATTATAAATTGTTGAAACAAATTGTCATAAGCAAATATTAAATTTTTCATCAGAAAAAAAATTCTGAACAGTAGAGAATGTTTTAAATAATTAAATTTTACCTTATACATTGTTTAAAAAATTAATTGTTTAAACAAATTGTTATAAACAAATAAACTCATACATTTATAAAAGAAACTAAAATTCTTAAAAGTAAAAAAGCTTTTAAATAATTAAATTTTACATTAGAAATTGTTTAAACAAATTGTTATGAACAAATGGACAAATATTAAAACTTTTATCAGAAAAAAGATTCTGAAAAGTAGAGAATGTTTTAAATAATTAAATTTTACATTATTAATTGTTTAAAAAATTAATCGTTTTAACAAATTGTTATAAACAAATGGACAAATAAATTTTTATAAGAAGAAAAAATTCTGAAAAGTAAAGAATGTTTTCAATAATTAAGTTTTACTTTATAAATTGTTTAAACAAATTGTTATAAACAAATGGACAAATAAATTTTCATAAGAAAAATACATTTTAAAAAGTAGAGCATGTTTTAAATAATTAAATATTACATTAAAAATTGTTTTGAAAATTAATTGTTTAAACAAATTGTTATAAACAAATGGACAAATAAATTTTTATAAGAAAAGAAAATTCTTAAAAGTAGACAATGTTTTAAATATTTAAATTTTACATTATAAATTGTTTAAACAAATTGTTATAAACAAATGGACAAATATTAAAACTTTTATCAAAAAAATAGATTTTGAGAAGTAGAGAATGTTTTAAATAATTAAATTTTACATTATAAATTGTTTAAAAAATTAGTCGTTTTAACAAATTGTTATGAACAAATGGACAAATAAATTTTTAAAAGAAGATCTTATAAACAAATTGTGACAGCAGCTTAACGTCACGTAATGTTTCACTACAGAAAACGCTGAAATAACGTTAATATATGTTACTATATGATAAGCGGTAAAATATGAACGATTAATTAGATAGATATGAATTATATTTTAATAACGATCAACAATAGATTTTCTTTATGTTCTTTAAATCTTTTCTCGAATATTCATTAAACCTTTATAATCTTGAAGATCTGAAAATGTCACGTTTTTGACAAAAAAAAGGGGTTTCAATTTTACGACTTGAAAATATTCGGAAACAAACATATGGTATCATAATTCCGGACCGCGGGTCTCTGCGCCTTTCTGGCAATAAAACATGAAATTTACCGATAGGAAAAACCTATAAAGAATGCAAAATTGTCGAAAAAATTAATTGTTTAGAGAAATTGTTATAAACAAATTGACAAATATTAAATCTTTCATCAGAAAAAGAGATTGAGGTAAGTGGGGAATGTTTGAAATAATACAATTAAATTTTATACAATTAAATTTTTAAAAAATGTATAATGTTGAAAATAACTATTTAAAACATCCACTTTCCTAAATCATTTTTTCTGATAAAAGTTTAAATATCTGTACAATTGTTTATGAGAATTTGTTTAAACAATTAAAAATGTAAAATTTAATTATTTAAAACATTCTCTACTTTTCAGAATCCTTTTTTTTCGGTTTTAATATTTTTACATTTTTCTATAACAATTTTTTTTTTTTCCTATCGGTAAATTTCATGTTTTATTGCCAGAAAGGCGCAGAGACCCGCGGTCCGGAATTATGATACCATATGTTTGTTTCCGAATATTTTCAAGTCGTAAAATTGAAACCCCTTTTTTTTGGTCGAAAACGTGACATTTTCGGATCTTCAAGATTATAAAGGTTTAATGAATATTTGAGAAAAGATTTAAAGAACATAAAGAAAATCTATTGTTGATCGTTATTAAAATATAATTCATATCTATCTATTTAATCGTTCATATTTTACCGCTTATCATATAGTAACATATATTAACGTTATTTCAGCGTTTTCTGTAGTGAAACATTACGTGACGTTAAGCTGCTGTCACAATTTGTTTATAAGATCTTCTTTTAAAAATTTATTTGTCCATTTGTTCATAACAATTTGTTAAAACGACTAATTTTTTAAACAATTTATAATGTAAAATTTAATTATTTAAAACATTCTCTACTTCTCAAAATCTATTTTTTTGATAAAAGTTTTAATATTTGTCCATTTGTTTATAACAATTTGTTTGAACAATTTATAATGTAAAATTTAAATATTTAAAACATTGTCTAATTTTAAGAATTTTCTTTTATTATAAAAATTTATTTGTCCATTTGTTTATAACAATTTGTTTAAACAATTAATTTTCAAAACAATTTTTAATGTAATATTCAATTATTTAAAACATTCTCTACTTTTTAGAATGTATTTTTTTTATGAAAATTTATTTGTCCATTTGTTTATAACAATTTGTTTAAACAATTTATAAAGTAAAACTTAATTATTGAAAACATTCTTTACTTTTCAGAATTTTTTCTTCTTATAAAAATTTATTTGTCTATTTGTTTATAACAATTTGTTAAAACGATTAATTTTTTAAACAATTAATAATGTAAAATTAAATTATTTAAAACATTCTCTACTTTTCAGAATCTTTTTTCTGATAAAAGTTTTAATATTTGTCCATTTGTTTATAACAATTTGTTTAAACAATTTCTAATGTAAAATTTAATTATTTAAAAGCTTTTTTACTTTTAAGAATTTTAGTTTCTTTTATAAATGTATGAGTTTATTTGTTTATAATAATTTGTTTAAACAATTAATTTTTTAAACAATGTATAAGGTAAAATTTAATTATTTAAAACATTTTCTACTGTTCAGAATTTTTTTTCTGATGAAAAATTTAATATTTGTCCATTTGCTTATGACAATTTGTTTCAACAATTTATAATGTAAAATTTAATTATTTAAAACATTGTCTACTTTTCAGAATCTTTTTTTTTAAATTTATTTGTCTATTTGTTTATAAAAATTTGTTTAAACAATTTATAATGTAAAATTTAATTATTTAAAATATTCTCCACTTTACAGAATCTTTTTTTCTGATAAAAATTTTATTATTTATTGTTTTAATTTATTTATTCATTTATTATGCTATAAAAGGGCCAAATGAAATAATAAGGAGGGCTTGAATTTGAACGAAGCTCCGCGATTTACGACGAAAGTAGTAGGCTCGCCACGAAACAATGGAATTCAATCTATCGAATCTTGGTTTGATCCGATACGATTGAGCTTAGTCCATCGTATCGTGGTTGGACACGATACGTTTGAGCTCAGTCTATCGCATCGTGATTAGATACGATACGATTGAACTCATTCCATCGTATCGTGGCTTGACACGATACGATCGATCCCAGTCCATCGTATCCTGGCTTGACACGATACGATGGAACTCAGTCCATCGTATCGTGTCAAGCCACGATACGATGGAACAAGTTCCATCGTATCGTATCGAGCCTCAACACGATGGCTTCAGACGCATCATATCGTGGCGAGCTACGATACTACTCGACTAAGTCTATCGTGTTGTGGTTCGCCACGATACGATACAACACGACCTGCTCGATGCCATCCTTGGTTTAAATTGTGGTTGACTTAAGAAATGTTATTTGCAAAATTAAGAATAAACTACAACTCTTTTAATGCATTTTTAGAAAAGTTAATAAATAACAACAATAAGTTGTTTAATTAATTGTTATAATAATAATTTTAATAATTTTATTATCGTGTGGTTGGTTTAGTAAAATGAATTTGCAAAATTGAGAAAAATCTACAACTCTTTATAAACATTTTTGAAAAAGTTAATAAATAACAACAATAATTTGTTTAAATGTTTGTTAAAATAATAATTTTATTATGTTTATTAACATGTGGCTGGATTAATAAAATCAATTTTCAAATTGAGAAAAAACTACAACTCTTTATAGGCATTTTTAAAAAAGTTAAAAAATAACAAAAATAATTTGTTTAAATAATTGTTATAATAATAATTTTTATTTATTTTATTAAAATGTGGTTGATTCAAAAAAAGCAATTTGCAAAATTAAGAAAAACCTGCAACTTTTTTTAGGCATTTTTGAAAAAGTTATAAATAACAACAATAATTTGTTTAAATAATTTTTTTTATAATAATTTTATTTAATTTATCTACATGTGGTTGGTTAAAGAAAATCAATTTGCAAAATTAAAAAAAAAACTACAACTCTTTATAAGCATTTTTGAAAAAGTTAATAAATAACAACAATAATTTGTTTAAATAATTTTTTTTATAATAATCCTATTTCATTTATTAACATGTGGTTGATTCAAGAGAAGCGAGTTGCAAAATTAAGAAAAAACTACAACTCTTTTTAAGCATTTCTGAAAAAGTTAATAAATAACAACAATAATTTGTTTAAACAATTGTTAGCGTCTTAATTTGATAATAAATATTTATATAACATAAATATATATAAATTTATGTTTTTATTAGGCGTCTAAAGTTAGAAAGTTTAAGAAAATTGCAAAAACGCTCGATTTATTTGTCATGTTGTAGGGGAATAACAACAATAAATTGTTTAAAAAAATTATGTAACATGGTAAAACATAAACAATAATATATATTTTGATAATAACATCAATGAATGAAGAAAAAGCATTTTTTTTTGCGTAGGATGTGAAAACCTGCCTTCTGGTACCCTGTAGCCCGTACTACAGGGTTATGCGGGGGTGGCGATGTTCTGCCGACCCGCTAAAAACACACCCTTATTTGGGACCTTAAGATCACCGCCAGGTAAAGCCCGCATTCAGTGGCGTATCGCCGTCAGGGGTGATCTTATATCCCGACTCCATTGCTTACGCGATTTTCTTATTCATCGAACGGGACCTACTTTCTTTGACGACCATCGAGATCTTTGACCCTCATAACATAGTGTATGAAGGTCTCGATGGTCCGCCAATCCTCAGCAGAACGAGTCATAAGCAGGATCATGTTCTCCGGTGTAACTTTGCAGTTTACACCGGCGAATATGACCTGTCTTTCCGCGTCCCAGCGCTTACAACTGAAAAGTGTGTGTTCTGGGTCCTCCACTGAGAACTTGCAGTACACACACTCTGAGCTGTCAATCTTCTTAAAGCGCTCCAGGTACAAGTTAAAACACCCGTGACCTGTGAGCGCTTGAGTTAGGTAGTACGAGACTACTCCATGCCTTCTATCTATCCATTTGGCGAGTGTCGGTATAAACCGATGTGTCCATCGACCTTTCTCCTCCCCGCTCCATCTTGCTTGCCATCTTTCGACGAGCCTGCTTCTCGCATCTCGGCGGATTTGGTCCTTGCTGGGTCTATTGTCATCTGTATTACGGGTGGACATTCTATCTTTGAAAAAGAGGAAAATTTCCTCTCTTTCTTGCGCCAAAAGGTCTGCCATGCCGGCGGGACGCTGGCAAGGACCTGAGCAGCACTCGTAGATACTGTCTTGTAGGCAGAGATTATTCGCTTGGTAATAATCCTTTGCGCAGACAGTATCTTGTTCAAGATGGTCTTGCTTCTGTCTGTTCGCAGGGAGGGAGCTCACACTAGTGCTGCGTAGAGCAGCTTTGAGTGGAAAACACTCGCCACCAATCTTCTTTTACTTTCGGAAGGCCCACCGACGTTCGGCATTATACGGGCTAAACTTAGCGCACATTTTGCAGCCTTGTCAGACGCCACAGCGATATGGTGCTTAAAATTCAGAAACATGTCAAGTTCCACTCCTAGGTACTTTATATGTGAGCTCCACATGACCTCGAATCCGTCTTAATATTTAATATTTTTTTTAATAAATTCCAGTCTTTTTTACGTTTATGGGGTTTTTTCTACAGTCACATAAAAAATAGTTTAAAGAATTTATTTAATAAATATATGACAGATTTTTATTATTTAGACATTCATGAACAGAAATATCGTTTACAGAAAGAAAAAGGTCAATTTTTCACGATTTTATGTAAAATTTACGAAAAAGTGCATTTTTCCTATGGGAATTCAATGGTAATTTTCAACGGCTTTGCGGCACGGGTTAATATTCAAAAATAAAAAAATACGTATCTCATATTTTTCTCCAAAGAACAAAATTGGGGGTAAGGTTTATGAAAATCGAATTTTTTTTTTTGGGCTACCCTAGTAATCCTGTTTCGAGTTATCATGGTTTCAAAATTTGAAAACTTGTATAATAATTAATTTTTTATGTTTTTTTTTTTTGCTTTTAATATAAATTGTATGAAGAATAATTTTTGATCGTTTGGCAGACAATTTAAAAATGCACCAATTGGCCTATTTAATATTTTTTGCAAGCTATTAATTAAGACTTAGTGATGTTTGTAGTAATATCTATGAGGAAGCAATGTTTTCAAAAAATGAATACCAAAAATTACTCACACCAAGTAAATACTTAAGGTATATGTTGGCAGCGGTTCATTAATTATTTTTCAATAAATTTCTTAAATTTTCAATTATCTCAAATTTAGATTATTTTCTTCAATTTTCAATTTTTTAAACGATTTTTCAATTCCTTTCTTTTACTTAAAAATAAAATTTGTACTTTTTCTATTATTTTCTCCAATTTCTAATTATTTTCATTTTTATGGCATAATTTTCAGATATTTCAATTTTATGTTTTTAAAATATTTTGCAATTTTTTCAATTATTTATTTTAAATTTTATTTTTTTTTTATCTTATCATTGTTTTTATCATATTTCAATTACTGTCCCCAATTTATAATTAATCTTATTTTATAAAATTATTTTTTAAGATTTTAAAATATTTTTCTTCAATTTTTATTTTTTTTCAATTTTTATATAATTTCCAAAATTTTAAACTATTTTTCTGGTATTTCAAATATTTAATTCAATTTTAAATTATTTATATTATTTTTTTCAATTTTTAATAATTTACGTTTATTTACATACCTAATTTCTAAAAACTTCTTAATTATTTGTCTGAAATTTCCATTATTTTGTTCAATTATCAATTACATATATGATTTTATTGTATTTTATGTATATTCTCTATTTTTTGCAATCATTTCATTCATGGTTTTAATATGGCGGAGGTCTGTTGAACACGTGCATTTCTTTGCTCCAACTTAACGTTGACTTAATCGTGTTTTCAGAATCAATTGTATCTCGATATATATGCCATTTCCGGTGCGAATTTTCTTCGTGAACAGTGTCTTTAGTGATTTTGAAACTTTTACTACATGATGAGTGGTTAATAACCACCTTTAAAACTTTTTGATTCACAAGTGAACTACCCATCCTAAAAACATTGTCTACCACCTGTGTGTTATCATATACTCATAATTATTCACATTTGCTAATCAGGGCCGTGTTTACCTTTCACTTAGCCCTTCTACTTGACTTTTTAAACCATGCCGCCGGGTAACTTGTGTGCTATGTGTAATAGTATTGTTAAGGATGGTGTATTTTGTCCTAGTTGTGATGTTACTTGCAGTCTCTCTCGAATGACATCAGAGCTATATGACTTTTCAAGTTTCTTCTAGTTTCAATAAATTGGATATAAAATTGGGAAAAATGGAAGATGACATCAAGAACAATCAATCCTGTGTTGCCTCTGTTGATAAACACTTAACTGAAGTTAACATTAAGTTGGATCGCACAGTTTCTCTCGTCAACAAACAACCTAGTGAGTGCACTCTAGATGAATTTGAACTAAGTTTCAAAACCAAATTTAATTTGGTAGTTTTTGGATTACCCGAGGCCATTTCTAATAATGAATTTGATACCATAAAAGATAATCAAAGTATTTTTTATCTCTTTAATATTATTTCCCCGCCTGATATATTTTTTGGTCAAATAAAGTTCTTTCGAATTGGCAAATTTTCTAATGAAAAAAATAAATCTCGTCCCATAAAGATACTGTGCAGAAACCCGGACCATGCAAAGGATATCCCAGAGGCGACGAGGATATCTCAAATAACGTTACGAGATACTCCCCAGCTCAAGAACATCGTTTTAACCGCAGAACAGACCAGGAACCAACAAAACCTATTCAAACTAGCCAAAATTCAACTCCAGGAGAGACAGCGTCTAGGAGAATCGAATTAAACTCTTCGTTATATCAACGGGACTCCGAAGATAATCTTGGTACTACAACCCATCAACAACGCTCTACCTGTACCACCAAGTTGAATTTTTTTATCGAAACGTCAGGGGTTTGAATACCAAACTACTTAACATTATTAATTTTCAAATCACTTTTTCAAACACCAATCTTTTTTATTCTACTATTGTAGACTACTACAATTGTTACTAAGTCAATACTACGCATATACTATGTTATTGTTTATATTTTCATATTATATTTTTTGTATTTTAACTGTTGTGACCAATAATTACCTTCTCCGGCTATGGGCTACGAAATTAAATAAATAAATAAATTACAAATTGTTCTCTTAAGTTTTAAATTATGTTTTCCCCTATTGTACCCCTTGCTGACGTCTTTTTCTACGCCTAAGGGTTACCACCTTTTTCAAGCCTCGTTCCACAACTTCAACTTTGCGCCCACAGAACGACTTTTATTAGGAGTACTCGCATTTGCCTGGACCGTCTGTAATAGGCTTGCTCGCCAGTGGGGCTGGAAAACTGTGGCAAAACCACACCAGTGTACAACCGGTTACCGACAGTCGGGTTTCAACGGTGTGTGACGGATAATGTATCAACAGCGCACATCGTTGACCCTCGACGTCAAACCTTCCACTCGGATTATCTCATGAGACGGAAACAACCCAGGCTAACGGGGCGCGAACCAGCGATGTTTGGCTCGACGAGGCCGCAGAGCCAGCGCTTTATCCAACTGAGCTACCTCCGTTGGTTAAAGGTTTTAAGTATTTTTCTGAAATTTTCTTTAACTTTTCATTATATACAATATATAATGTAATTTTTTCAATTATTTTCTCAAATTTGAAATTATTTTTTCATTATTTTCTTCAATTTTTAATCATTTTCATTATTTCTAAATTAATTTTCTAAATTTTTAATTATTTTTCTCAATTACAATCATTTTCTTCAATTTTATAACTTCTCCAATTTGTATTTTATAATAATAAGTCCAGTCGATAAAATATTCTGGATTAAAAGACGAATTTATTGGTCTTATATATAAAGTAGGTATATTTTTTTCTGGAAATTGATAGAATTAATGGCTACCTATATTTTAATTTTAAAGAAATTCAAATTTGATTATTCTTGCATTATTATAATCTATTGCATCCTCTATGAGGAATAAATGATAAATAAATATTATAGCCAGAAGGACAAAAGCAATACAATAAAAGAAATTATTTACAAAAGAAATTGCAACCCATAGATACTGCAAAAAAATTGTAACCGTTGTCAAAGAAAGTATAATTTTATGATATGCATAGACATTAGGGTGATCCAAAAAAGGTCGATTTTTGAAAATAAAAAACTTTTACAGTTTTATATTCGGCAAAAAAAATACAAGGCATAACTTTTTTTTATAATTTTTTAAATTAATAATTGGCTTGTCCTTAAAGTTTGAAAGATTCTCAGTGCTTCTTCTACTTATCCGTCGTATTTTACTTATGGGTAATAATCGAAATCGTATCCTGTAAAGGGTTTGCGGGTGAAAAAATACAATAAACCTGCTTCTGAGTAGGTAGAAATGGTCGATTTCAATTCAAGGCCCTTTACTTTTCCTCTTCGTCAGTAGCAATGCACAGTTTATATCAGTTTCGGTCATAATGATGCCTGTAAACCGACGACGGACAAAAAACCGTGAACTTCAATTCAAGAATTTGGCCCTTTAATATTTATAAATTAATTTTATTTTTTCAGGTACTGTTGTCAATAGAATAAACTTTTATTTCATGTAAATTTTAGATAAATTAATTGATATTTACTGGTAAAAAATTGTCTCTAAAAACTGCCAATTTAATGATTTTTCCGGTTTCTTCAAACTGAATAACAACTATAAATATATCATTTTGGAATTTTTTTTGTTTCAATAAAATATTTTAATTGTCTCCTAACAGTTTACGAAACTACATTACAATAGGAAATCAACAAAGCAGGAAAAAATAAGATTTAAAATAAATTGTTTGTTTTACGTGTTAATTCCCATAAGAGACAAAAAGCCATATTGCCTCCGCAATTTTTAAATTCTTTAAATCTGACCTTAAATTCACAATCAGGGACCCCAAAACCACCGAGTAGCAAAATTTAAATAAATCCAATCAATTCCAAAAATATCGACCGCCATTTTAGATCCGCCATTTTAATTTTTTGAAATCTGACCTTAGATTCACAATCAGCGACCCCAAAAACCCCCGAGTAGCAAGTTTCAAATAAATCCGATCAATTTAAAAAATAACGACCGCCACATTGGATCCGCCATTTTGAACTTTTAAAATCCAACTTTAGATTCACAATCAGCGACCCAAAAAACATTAATGTACTTATTTTCATACAGATAAAAAGAGAATTAAAAGAAGTGTCCACTGGGTGTCAATTTTTTGAAAAAAAAATTCTGTGGTCGACATTTTGGATCCGACATATTGAAATTTTTAACTGTATGGTCCATCACTTTGAAGCTTGGATATTGTGGACGCGATATTTTTAGGTGCAGAAGTTTTCTGATCACTGGTGACGTGGAAAAAATCCATTTTTAAATAAAAAATGTCAAAAATTTGTATTTTTTTCCAAAAAAGTGGTCATAGCTTTTTTGCAATTTTGATGACAGATTCTGAAAGAGCGATAAAAAATACGTAAGAAAATGTTTTTCCGAAAACCATGTACATGTCTAATAATAAAAATAATTAACGTTGCAAATGCTTAAAAAAAGCGTCTGTCCCGGCGTTAAGTTTGCCTGAATTCAGAGAGCGTAGGCCGCGACATAAAGAGTCCAATATCTCGGTTGTTTTTAAAGTCCTCAGCAATTTTTGTTTTAATCAACTCAGGAAAAAATAAGGAAACGAAATATCGTTCTTAAAAAGAAATCGTAGGGGTGCTTTTGATCGAAAAAATGAAATCAAAAATTTTTTTGACTTTTTTTGGGGCAAATTTTGAAAAAAAATGTTGTCTTATATTACGTTTAAAGTATTGGTATATTATTTATAAACACCATAAATGTGAACAAAATTTATTAAAATGCTACAAAGATACTCGTCTTTGAAAAAAAACGATACTTAAAATTTTGACACCCAGTAAAAACCACAATTTTGAAAATTTTCAAAAAATATTTTCTGGCAAAACTTCTGTCATATAATACTACATTTTCACCAAGTTTTATAAAAATAAAAAGATCCGAGACCAACATTGATTTTTTTGAGAAATTTTGACCCAATAGGCAGCTTTGCAAACTTTAATAAAGTGTGAATTATTTCAAAATTAGAACAAAATATTGTACACGAAAAAAATAAGTTGCTTAAAATTTAGTGAACTAGTCGATCACTTTTAGATAGGACATATTGTTAAGTAAAATTTATTCAACATTGTTGAAATATTAGAAAAAAGTTATAGAAATTTTTAAGAACTGGTAAATGATTGAAAGTTTATTATATATTCTATAATGAATTCATTTAACTTTCTTTAACTGTTCCTTGACTCGGAGTGAATGATATCATCACCTTGACTAATTTCTTTAACTGTGTTCTAGCTATTCGATAACTAAAATGCGCATTGGTCTTTTGCGCATGTTTCTGAGACAATATATCTGCTTGTGAGGCAACATTTACGTACATAATCTAATCTATAGAAGAGACCGGGGTAAATCCGGTCACTTTTGGTTAGATAGGTAAAAATCTAGAAAATTATTCTCTAAATCCAAGTTAATTTATATCATTCAAAAACTTATAATTTCTACTATCAAAAAAAAAAAGATTTTTTGATTTAAATTTTTTAATTTAACTTATAGATAATTTTTATTTCACATATACCAAATTTCAAAATCACAATTTTCCAGTGTAAATCCGGTCACCCCTCGGGTAAATTCGGTCATTTGATTTTTCTAAGAATTCAGGGTAACCCCGAAAGTTGTAATTTTTAAATATTAAAATTCGCCTTATTCCTATCTTAAGTATCATTTGATTTTGATTTTATGATTGATAAATTACGAGTTCTATAAACAATAAATATTGGTTTAATAAAAAATAAATATACGAGGAAAAAAATTATTCTTGAATAAGTACGGAATTTATTGATAAGTTTGGGGCAATAGAGAAAATTTGACGATTCTTGATAAACTTTCATTAGCAATTCACGAAAATTCATAAGAAATCCAGGAACTGTAAAGTAGAAACTGAAATTTGGTTCAGCACTTTATATTTCAGTAAATACTATTGAATCGGTTCCTGACTTTTATACATTACGAGGCGTGGCCTCGCGCCCACTGTCCTGTAGCGCTCTCTAAGCCGTTGCTCGTAGAGTTCCTATAAAGAGAGTTAGGTCAAGTGCCCCCTTCCACTAGCCTGTTGAAAAACCGGAGACGGAAGTGACGATGAAGTAATTTGTGTGATTGGTTGAAAAGGGCGGGCGAAATTTAAAAATGTCTGTTAAGAAAGCATTTTAAAATCAGCGCGCTCTTTTCAACCAATGAACAAACTTTCAATACACTTCCGTCTCCGGTTACGCTGAGCCAATCAAAAGTTGAACCTCGCGTGTCCTAACTCTCTTTATAGGAACTATAGTTGCTCGTATATAACGTGTAAGTAGACATTTGTAACTGCGCCAGTGGCCTGGTGGATACAGCGGCCGGCTTTAGAGTGAGGGGTCGCGAGTTCGAGTCTTCCAGCTTCGGATTTTTCGATTTCAGACTTTTAAATATTTCATTTAAATCATCAATCTTCAGTTAAATGGTATGTTTGAAATCGGACAGACAGGAGTCAGAATATAAATTTTATTTTCCATCTAATCTATATGGATTTTTCAGGAACTAGTTTATCATTTACCTAAAATATTTAGGTTTGAATCAGTTCTAAATTTCCATCCTTGCCCCAAACTCAAGTACAAAGTTCCTGAATATTTCAAGAATGATTTCTCGGGTCGGGGACATTTCCACCAAAACCCAATTGACCGAATTTGTAATTGGCCGAAATTTAATTGTCCGAATTTGTAATTCTACAAACTTGCATTTGTCAGAATTTGCAATTCCCCGAACTTGCGTTTGTCTGAGCTATTAACTTCCCGAATTTGTATTTGTCATAACTTTCAAATCATCAAACTGACATTTGCCAAACCATTTAAATCGACGAAATTGCATTTGTTAAAATTTTTAACTCCTCGAACTCGTATTCGTCTGAACTTTTAAATCCACGAACTTGCATTTGCCCGAACTTGCATTTGTCAAAATATTCAATTACCAGAATTTGCATTTGTCCGAACTTTGAAATCACCAAATTTGCATTTTTCCGAACTTTGAAATCACCGAACTCGCATTTAGCAGAATATTCAACTCTCCAAATTTGCAACTGTCAGAACTTCTAAATCCCTGAATTTGCATTTGTCCAAACTTTAAAATCACCGAACTTACATTCGCCCGAATTTTGAAATCTCCGAATTTGTAATTGTCCGAACTTTGAAATCACCGACCTCACGTTTGGCCGAACTCTTAAGTCTCCGAAATTGCATTTGGCCGAACTTTTAAATTACCGAACTTGCATTTTTCCGAACTTTTAAATCACCGAACTTGCTTTTGTCAAACTCCTTAAGTCACCGACTACTCGTGTCCCCGAATTTGCATTTGTCCGACCATCGGAAAGTATGTTTTCTAAAGGAGTCTTATGATTGGATTGTAAATTTCCCGGTAACATTACCAGCTAATCAAAAGACTCCTTTAGAAAACCTACTTTCCGATGGTCGGACAAATGCAAATTCGGGGACACGAGTAGTCGGTGACTTAAGGAGTTTAACAAATGCAAGTTCGGTGATCTAAAAATTCGGAAAAATGCAAATTCGGTAATTTAAAAGTTCGGCCAAATGCAATTTCGGAGACTTAAGAGTTCGGCCAAACGTGAGTTCGGTGATTTCAAAGTTCGGACAATAACAAATTCGGAGATTTCAAAATTCGGGCGAATGTAAGTTCGGTGATTTTAAAGTTTGGACAAATGCAAATTCAGGGATTTAGAAGTTCTGACAGTTGCAAATTTGGAGAGTTGAATATTCTGCTAAATGCGAGTTCGGTGATTTCAAAGTTCGGAAAAATGCAAATTTGGTGATTTCAAAGTTCGGACAAATGCAAATTCTGGTAATTGAATATTTTGACAAATGCAAGTTCGGTGATTTCAAAGTTCGGGCAAATGCAAGTTCGTGGATTTAAAAGTTCAGACGAATACGAGTTCGAGGAGTTAAAAAGTTTAACAAATGCAATTTCGTCGATTTAAATGTTTTGGCAAATGTCAGTTTGATGATTTGAAAGTTATGACAAATACAAATTCGGGAAGTTAATAGCTCGGACAAACGCAAGTTCGGGGAATTGCAAATTCTGACAAATGAAAGTTTGTAAAATTACAAATTCGGACAATTAAATTTCGGCCAATTACAAATTCGGTCAATTGGGTTTTGGTGGAAATGTCCCCGACCCGATTTCTCTCCGTGTACATAGGATTAATAAATTACAACTATGTATTTGAATAATGTAATATTTTAATAAGGGAATGTAAAAAGTGAAATGTGGCTACAATGTTGGATCTAACAAGTTATAAATTTTATTATTGGTAAAATTTAATACGAGAAATGAGACCGGCTTTACTCTGAATGTATTCCTCACATTACAGAATGAATTTAATTAAATCTTCATGAATTCAAATAAAACTATATATGTACCTCAAAAAGGACATTCAAAAGCATCGAAAAAAACTTACCTAAATAAATTAAGACTCAAAAATAATGATCGAAAAACTTAAAAATCCGATAAACGGTTTTTTTTTGCTGGCACCTATAAAAACACTTAACCTCTTCTGATTCTATGTTGAATTCATGAAACTAAACGAAAGTTCGTTAACATAAGTTGAATGTTAAGTTCTATTTTTAGTACCGATATCTCCTTCTTGAGTAGAGTTCATAGCGTCAAATCGCTAGTGACCGGATTTACCCCGGTTGCCCCTATAATTTTACACATATTAGAAGAACCCTTTGTTTTAAAAATTGATCAATGAAAGTTCTATTTTGGAATATTTTTTTTAATATTTTTGACAACAACAAAAATCTGTTTGGAGTAAACATGTTTGCTCACAAGTAAAGAAAAATTTTACTACTTAGTATATACGGACAGTTTGAATCTTAACATTTCATGAGTTCGCGCGCGTGCACATTAAAGTGTATGTGATTGTGCTATTTTATATGCATATGAGTTTTAAATTACATGTAAATAAGTGTTAAAGTGTAAAATGTTGTAATGTGCTTAAAATTACCTTGCTTCCATAACAAATTAGAAGAAATATCTGACAAATTGTAGCCAAAAATTAATTTTTTCCTGGTTTTTTAGTTATAGAAAGGATGGTTGACAGTTAATGAAAGTTTAGTCAACTGATTTTAATATTTCTTGAAGGCTTTCTATATTTTCGTAAATTATTTATAAATTTTATTAACTAATTAACCAATGCTTAAAAAAAAATTCTTAATGTTTAATCGATTTTATGACATATCTAAAAGTAGTCAACTAGTTCACAAAAATTAAGAAAATTTTTTTTAGTGTATGTCATGCATTAGAAAGCCATTGTTTACTTGCTGTGATTACTGCACTCAATTCGCTTGCACAATAACTTTCACATTCATTAAATAATTACCACCTTTCCCAATTTATGGCATAATGTACTATTATTTAATTTCAAAATGATATACATACACGACTCGTTTATCTTGCTTAAGAAGCTTATTTGTGAATTCAGAAAGAATTTCCAGGAACGAAAGATTCGGTGGAGGACCTGTAGGATCCAGTTCAATACCATCACTAGGTGTAATAGCAAAAAGAACTCCTGCTCTGTGTAAAGCAGCAATAGCTTCTCGATTTTTTACAGCATCAAGTCCAAAAGATAAGGCAAAACGCTTCGCCAATTCCTATATTTAGAAAAATAAACATTATCTTTTATGACAACAGAAAAAAAGTGTTTAAAAAATTGTTCTTTTGTTTTCTCATAGCAGTAAAATTCCTATTTACAGTCATCTATATAAATAGTGACACAAATTGCAAAGCAGATAAGGTTTTTCTCAGAAGAGAGGTACTCCCCTATATTAGTGCATTTCTTCTTATGAGTATTATTCACATATTCCTATCACACGATCACTATTCATAGCAGCACTATTTATAGAGTTGACTGTAATATATATTATTTTATTAAAATTGTGTTTTAAAGTTTTATGTTAAATAAAACTTTAATAGAAATTACTGAATTTGATTTGCTTATGTTATAATTTTATTATATAATTAATAGACTTTCTACCTTGATTGCGGTAAATTCATCGCTATTTCTGTTAATTTTGCCTTTTTCAGCAACACTTTCATTGTAAAGAATGTTTAAACTATGTTGCATTGTAAGTGCACAGTTAGTTTTGTTTATGTCTCTTGCTTTGCCTAACGTTGTTTTGATGATATCTCCGTAATCGTTGTAATATTTTACGTAATGTTTAAATACATCTGCTGCTGCTTTTGTAGGTATCATGTTATAAACAATAAGTTTACAGTAACTTGCAAGGAAATTTCTTCTTTTATGTAGTTCCTCAATCTTTGAATGTTCGTCCAGCTCTTCTACACAATTAATATACGCCAACGTTAAAGACATATATTTAATATCATATAAAATTTATAGTATGTGAACAGTGTTATTAAAGATAAAAAATATCTAACCGAAACTTTAATTAAACGAGAAATGACATATGAAATTTAGGAGTTATCTCTGTAAATTTATTCTTCTAACGTTTTTGAATAGAGATTTGGGAACTCTTCATAAATACTTAATATTAATTTAAAAATACTTATTATTTTCTGAGTTATTAGCATAACATAATAGTTCAATATTTTTCAATATGATACCATAACTTTCCTATTTTTGTAGATGTTGAAAAAAAGTTGTCTGAACGTTGTTTATTCAAAAAATATTGCATTTTGAGAAGAAAAACTTCATTTTAAAATGCAGTGGAATCTCGATAACTCGAGTCTCCAATGAAAAGAAAAAAGTACGAGATATAAAAAATTCAAGTTATAAAATAATTCTTTTTTAATATGTAATATAAAAAGCTTAAATCATCAATTCCTATATCATTGAAGTTATAAAATATTTTAAAAACTTTTTTCTTTGTGTTTTTAAGGTTCCGTACCCTACAAGTGTACGCACGGAACCCTCCCAAACTAGCGGCCAAACTATTTGAGCTAGGGTATTTAAATTTTGTGTACTAATGCATTTTGAAGAAGATTGCAGAAAAATTATAGAGAACATGAAATTAATTCATGGCCATAGCGTTGTCAAGGAGAAACTGCAGATTTTCAAAAAAAAAAAGCTTTTTTCTCTATAACTTTTTGCATTATTTGACCTAGAGGGTTAAAATTTGGTACGCTTGTGTAATTTTACGTAAGAATTATTAAAAAATATGATTTTTGCAATTGAAATTGAATATTATGAGGTATAAAAGAAATCATTGTTGCCTTATAATATTGAATTCCAATTCACCACGGGGTTAGCTCAGTTGTTTGAAGTCCTAGACTTTGCGGTCGTGCCAAGTCAAGCTTGCTTGGTTCGCGCCTAATAGCCTGGGATTTTTCCGGCTTGTAAGATATTTTCAGTGGAAGGTTTGACGTCGAAGTATAATGATGTGCACTTTCTGTAAATGACTATAATACACACCATTAGAAATCGACTGTTGATAAAATCGGTTGTACTCAGGAGAGGTTTTTCTACAGTTTTTTCTCTCCACTGGCGAGCAAACTCAATATTGGGTGGTCCAGTTAAATGCGAGTACTCCTGCTTTAAAGTCGTTCTGCAGGCGCGCAATACTTGGTATTTCTGTTTAAAAAAACTACTATTTCTCGGAAATTTTCTCGGTGATTACTAGTGAGTGCGAAAAAACAAAAGACCAGTGTATAATTAATAAAAAAAAAATTATTGAATTCGAATTTCAAAAATCATATTTTTTATCATTCGTACGTAAAAGTACATAAGTTTACTAAATTTGAGCCCTCTAGCTAAAATAATGTCAAAATTATGAGAATTTTTTTTTTAAATTTGCAGTTTTTCTTTGACAACGTTATGACTCTTAATCTGAATCTTCTCCCTTGTAGTGTCACCTTGTCGTAGTGAGGGAGCTTAGGACCGGCCAGGCGCTTGTCTTTCGATCACCATCACTAGACGAGCCGTTTGGCTCTTCCCAGGGCTCATCGACTCCCGTTGTCTGGCGAGTTTGGGCACCAGAGAACGAACGGGACCCCGTTAATTCGGGTTCTCGCTGTTCTTGTACTTGGTGCGCTTGCTACCTAGTAAGGAAGATGTTAATTCGGATTCCAGAAAGGGGGCTAAGATCCTCGTCAGCGGTGGACGACATGATCTCTGTGTAGGTGGACTGTTCTTTCTCCGCGGCTCGTGAGAATCACATGAAAGGATTTACTTTTAAACTAAACGACGAAGAAAGCCGCCTAGACGATGCAGGCGGCAACTCAAACGCATCGAGTACTGCTAGCAAGAGTGGAGCAGGTGCAGGCCCATCGACTTTGACGGTGGACGAACTCCAAAGACCCAGGAGAGGAAGAGTGGCTAGTGTTAGGGGCTGTCGTAGCGACTTTAGTAACGCTATCACTGAGGACTTCGAATCCTGCGCGAAGGACCGTGAGAAATATATCAGGTTACTGCAGGAAAAAGCAAGTATCTTCCAAGAAATGGAAAACGTAATGAAGGGTATGTTGGAACGGTCGAAGATACAGACGAATGTTTCCTCTGAAATCCAGACTGGTCTAAGAAAGTTTGACGGCTGGATAACTCATTTGAAAGCTAAGCACGAAGAGGCAGGCAAGGCCGACAAATATTATGACGGTCTTAAGATTACGGGCGACTGGAAAAATGCCCATAGGATCATAAGGGAGAGGATCCAAGCCAGGGCTATGAGAAATCTGAAACGGAAGAGGGCTTCGGACGACTTATCTCCCTCTGAGTCAGAAAAGAAGAACAGAAGCAAAGAACCCTCTGTGAAGGAGGGGAAGACTTTCAAGGAAAGGGAGAAAAAGAAAGCGGCTCAAGCGGCGCTTCCCAAAATTTACGTTGAGGCTCTATAGACCACCAAGAAACAGACGGTAGTAGTGCGGATTGGCCAAGGACAGACGTATGTCTCCGTCCTTGCCATGCTAAGAAAGGATGTCGACCCTGGCGCTTGTCAGACAACTCTGGTAAGCGCAAGGCAAACTAAGGAAGGAAATCTCCTCTGAAGCTTAGGAGGAGGTTCGAACGAAAGGGCCTTTCCAGCCAAGGTCACCGAGGCTGTTAACGGTATGGGCACCGTCAAGTCGAAGGAGAATCAGAGGGTGACTCTGGAAATCAGCGACCTTGGTGGTCGTTATAAAATAATCTTTATTTTGGAAAAGTCACTCCACATAACTTCCCGTCTATTTAAATATCGCCCTATCCTTTTTACTTAATTAAAATTCCGTAGACTGTCGTAAAATTTCGGATTCATATAATTCTTATCTATCTTTCAAATTATTGCCTGTTACAACATACTCCCCCTTTTTTGTGCAAAACAACTGTCGCTATAAAAGTAATAAATCAATCATTTCTTTATAATTATATTGGGCAATACTATATTGCTTGTACAGTCCCATAAGCAACGTTATTAACAATAAATAAAATTCAGAAAGTCACCCTCTCCTTATTATCTTTTGCGTTCAGTCACACGAGTTACTACGTCATTTCAAATACATAATTTAAATAAAAATGATAACTACAATACAATCATGTTCCTGAAAACAAATTACATTAATTACATTCAGCTTTTAAGATGTGTTAGTTTCCTAACAATTCTTCCTGATCTTGTCAAATAATTCTTTTTAGAATGATTATCTTCTACTTCATTCATACATTCGTCCATTCTGTTTACATCTTTCTTTTCGGCAATGCACACACTAAATCTACTTTTGTCTTGCAACCCTTTTTGTAATTTCAGAATCCTGCATCGAAATTTCTAGGGGGTAAATTTTTTGAATTGGTTTTTTGAAAATACCCTTTTTTAATTTAAGAATAAAAACTCTGTTTTTTCCATCACGACCCTCTATCGCATCCATGACGAGAGAAAGAGGCAGATCTATTCGTCTTACATTGTCGTCTCCAATCAAGACCACATCGCCGATTTGAATTTCGCTGGTCTCCTTTTTTGGATTATTTATTATTAATTGACTGAGATATTGGATACGAAATCTAACCCTTAGATATTTGCGAATCTTTTGTCTATGCTTTAGTTTTTTATTCAATTTCGCATAGCACGTCATGTCTAAATCTGGAACGCCAATTTCTTGGATTTCCTGTAAAAACATTGAAGGTGTCAGGGGTTTGAGGTCATCCGGGTCTTCCGAGATATAAGTTAACGGACGCGAGTTCATTATCGCTTCAGCATCACACAATGTGGCCATCATGCTCTCGTAATTCAAACTCGCTCTACCCAAAACTTTTTGTAATATAGTTTTTAATATTCCGACCAACCTCTCCCACCATCCTCCACACCAAGGTGCTGAAGGAGGGTTAAAAACCCATTCTATCTCGAGTGCCGAACTTCTTTTCGCAACTTTTGCCCAGTCGAGTGATTTTAATGCATTGGAAGGGCCTTTGAAATTCGTCCCATTATCACCACGGAGTTAGCTCAGTTGGTTAAGGTCCTGGACTCTGCGGTCGCGCCAAGTCAAGCTTGCTTGGTTAGCGGCCTGGGGAGCCTGGGATTTTTTCCGGCTAGTGAGGTGATTTCAGTGGTAGGTTTGACGTCGAGGTATAATGATTTGCACTGTCGGTAACTGACTTGTGCAGACCATTGGAACTCGACTGTCGATAAACCGGTTGTACTCAGGACAGGTCTTTCTACAGTTTTCCCTCTCCACTGGCGAGCAAACCCAATATACCGGGTGGTCCAGGCAAATGCGAGTACTCCTACTTCAAAGCCGTTCTGTAGGCGCACAATACTTGGTACTTCTGTTTAAAGTACTATTTCAACGGAAAAATTTCCTCGGTGAACACTTGTAAGTGCGAAAGGCCAATAGACAAGTGTATAATTAAAAAAAAAATTCGTCCCATTATCACTATACATAATCTTTGGGCGTTCCCGTCGCGCAACAAATAGCCAAAAAAATTCAAAGAATCCGCTCGTGGACAAAGTTGACACTAATTTCAAGTGTATGACCCTGTAGATCGCACACGTAAAAGTCGCTATCCACGCTTTCGTTACACCCTGCAAGTAATGTGGCCTACAAAATCCACGCCCGTTACTTCAAAGACAGCAGCGTCGCGTACTCTATTTACTGCCCAGTGTGCAAGCTTACAGAATAATTCTGTAACGGTTCTAGAATGCAAAGTAACAAGTTTTAGAACCAGTCCATGCGATGGTTAGTAATTATGTCGTCCCTATGGGGACGACATAATATAGTTCTGGAACATATCCATAATAATGTTAAAGAACGCTGTTCTATATCAAATCCATAATAATAAAAAGATAATTTATAAATATTGAAATTTTATACATGGATAGTAAAAATCTTAAAAATATTTCAATACTCAAGTTAAAAGGTTGGATGAAAGTGCCATTTCAAAAAAATTTCAATACTTTTTCTTAATTTAATACATGCTAAGTTTTATGATGAAGTATAAAGAAAATAAAAATAAATATAAGAATATTAAATCTTAAATTAAATAATATTATTAAATTAAATATTTAAAAAATCATATTTTTAATATCTTCTGAAGTATCTATCTTGAGGCTACATACCCACAACTGTTTTCTGCTCCATTACTTATATTTATTATATCCGCTAACGGTTACTTATATCTAATAATCAGTTATACCTAACAGAAAAATCCCCACGCTGGGAATTAAACGCTCGACCCTAACACTATCAGTCCGCAAACCTTACCAACTAACTACTATACGCAACGCACGCTGCAGGGGTTTGTAAGAAACTTGTAGTCATTCTTACTGTATACTATATTCTACATTTCACGCCTTTAATCTGGATAACTGAAAACTCGCTCTATTGTTTCAATAAATACTTATTTATACAATTTCAATAAGTGCATATTCACTTATTCCCAAGTGTACATTGTAACGTGGTTTTTGAGAAAACACACGTTGGTAAACAAGCCTCAGGGATTTCGCCAAAGCTAACCTCACCTGATCGCTGGGCATACGAAAAGTTAAAAGAATTAAATCCGCAAAACACTCTCAGTACGCACTCAACACAAATTACCATTTGTTTGACAACGTTGATCTTATGTAAATTAACTGATTCTTGATATTTTGTAAAATCATCTGTTTTGTTTCTCAAAAACAGGATGTAAAACTGATAGCTACATTCAGTAGTACTTGTAAATTACCGATGCGAAGCACAGTCCGCGAGTGGATCGGCACAAACACTACACTACCCGACACTCGAACCACGACGAAGAGGCCGATGTAGAGGATCCGCACGGTCAATGTCGCGATGGTTGGCCAGCTGATCGAACCTTGTTGACATCTGGCCAAGCAGACGGCGTGAGATGACAGTTAGTCCGGAAAGGGTCCGCTAGGGATCAACAGCGGACGGGACTGAACAGCAAACCAGGACCACCAACCGGCAAGCGCATGAGTCAACGTTGAGCGCGCCGGGCCCTGGAGAGCTCAGTGTGTACTGAGAAGTAAACGAGTGAAGAGTTCCCGTCAATTCGTGACTTCTCGAGACCGATTTTGTGGATCAAATGGAGTTGTCGCTGTTGAGGACGAATAAAGAGGGATGATAGGTCCACGTGAGGTCCTTCAACGGCTTAAAGGTTAGTCCCTTTTTCTCAAGTTCGGAATCGGTGACTCAAGGAGCATCGTTGTCTGCGGTCGTGGCTGTGCTAAGCCAAGGTGCTCAGTAGTATTTTCTTTTCATATTTTTGTAAATCGTGGTTTTCAGTAATTAATATTTCAATTAAAGTCAAGTTATTTAAATCGAGTTTGTTTATTGTGTTTTACTCGTAGTAAAGCTTGCGTGTTTCTCGATTTGTAAGTGTGTTCGTTTATCTCTTTCTCTCTTTCTCGTACGCGAGAAGGTGCACGCCGTGAGACAGAAGCTAGCCGGCCGGTACCCAGACCAGAGGATCTTAATCTCGGAAGAACCCGGGTGGAAGTTTCCACCTAGAGCAGAAATAAATTCAAACGGGGTTCGCGGGAGTCTCGCAAGTTAAAAGCGTAGGGCTTGCGAGTCGGGATAGTCTATCCGCCATTGTGGTAAGTCAGTCTGTTTCACATAACCTTTATCTCTCGCACGCATTGTCACTACGAGTTGCGTGTGTTAGAGAGAGAGAACGGTAACAACATGTAATCATTTATTATTATATAAACGACGACTTTGGACTTACATGCAATAAGTGAACTTTCATACTTATTCAGATTTAGATACTATTATTGAACCTTTGTTTCATAAAAATATTTTTTCTTAAAAGAAATGTTCATAATAGGATAAGTCCGGGGGAGATGGCCATGCGGGAGAGATGGCCAATTCAAATATTTTACAGAATTGACTTGTAAGGCAGATTTTTTTCATTTTTTTTATATTTCGAAAATTTGTTGTTTAATATCAAATATAATTGATTATTTTGCTGCGTTTCTGTGCGTGAATGCAAACAAAAAGAAAAACTTTAAAATAAAAAATGTAGAAGTTCTTAAAATCCTTGTGTATTTTTTTTGGCTAGTGCTAAAAAATGTCAATGGGTTCACGTTACTGATTGTTAAAGTGTTGTTTTTTTAGAATAAGGCTTATTTTCGTATTTTTTTAAAACTGTGCATGAACCAAGATTTGTAATAACGTCAGAATTATACATGAAAAAATTTTATTTATTTAAATATTAGGAAAAATTTGGGGGATGTCATATGGAAGAGATGGCCAATTCAAAACTAAAAAAACTTACTAAAAAATTTCGATTTGTTTAGATATCTATTTATGGTGGTGCTATTCTTTAAGATAAGACTTATTTTTATGTTTTGTTTATTCTTTCATGTAATAAACTCAAAATCATACTTTAATTATTTGTATTTACATAAATAATAGGTGAGGCCAATTCTCTTTTTAAAAAACATTAATTTTGCTTCCTCATAGATTTGTGTACAAGATATCTCAAGAACGCTTCAACGGATTCCAATAAAATTTGGATGACTTATTAAGCTCATGAATACCTAAATTTGTACACAAGGATTTTTGAAAATACCCAACCAAATTTTTTTGAGCACCTTTTTTCATCGAAAAAAATCGTTTTTTACCAAAAATGTTTTTCATGCTAAAAATACAATTTAATGAATACAACAATCATATTTCTTATCACAAAACGAATTGATTGACCTATATAAAATTTATAATTGATCAAGAATTCGTAAAATAATTCATGTTTTTACATTTTTTTGCATTTCAAATTCTTCTTTTTCTAATAACTTTCCCAATTAACTCATATATTATTAATTTCTTCCTTCCTCTATGAGGAAGCAAATTATTTTGCTTACTTGGTAGCCGAATGTCTATGAAATGGACATAATTCTCACCTAATTTTGATTGTTTACATTAAAATATTTTATATTATTTATAGTTGTTTTAAAGTTAAATAATAGTCAATGTTTCATTAACAATAAACATCAATATAAAAATGTTGTTTTTTTCATTTTTATGGACTTTTATAGAATCTGTGACCACCTTCCTCGGACTTACCCTAACCTACTTTAATTTATAATTGAGTTAAACAGTCAATTCATTCATTTTCTGCGTTTTTGAATATTTTATCTTCAATAGCCCTTACAAAAAAGAAGTACCTACTTAATTGAGTACTGGGAAGAAGTACTGGTATCAGTACTGGTACAAGTACAAGTATAAGGATAAACACTGGGTTATTAGTACTGGGATAAATACTGGATTAAGAATTGGTATAAGTACTGGAAACTCCAGTATTTTTTTCGCCAAATAATTTATATTTAATATATTTAATGGAATTAAAAATAATCCTCTAAAATTTTACAAAGTAAAAAAAAATATAGGGGAGTGGGTCCCAAGATGGACAAGGTCGCAAGATGGACAGGGCCTCAAGATGGACATTTCGTATAAAATTTTTGTTTAAGGTGACAGCGCCTTATACTTTCTGTCATTTTTGTTGTTTGTATAAACGAAGATTTTGATGCACATTTGAAGAAAAAAAACCAGTTGGCTTTTCTTCTACACATACCACGTAATTTTGTGTCTAAAAAAAGTTTTGTAACAGTTTTTTCTCAAGTTGGTAAAGTTATTTAAATTTATGATTTAGAATGAGTACTTAACGTTATAATATTCTAAATTCATCGTATAATAATATCCTAAATATTCTCCCAACGAGGGACACTCATTGAGCCAGTAAGGTCGTTAAAACGAGTGTATAATAAATAAATAAAATAAAATAAAATAATATCCTAAAATGATTTTACTAATTCAATGTTCGTTTATATATTTTTACTGGGGATTACAAAATGGTGACATGTACCCTAAGATGGACAAGTCTCAAATCTCAATGTATTTATTTGCATATTTTAAATTTTACACTTTTTTCAATAATTTTTTGAGCCAATTAATTAAAATTTTTTATTTTCCACCATAAAATGTGATGTTCTCGTTAGAGAAAATGGTATATCGATATTTTTCGATATTTTATTACTTTTTACTGTTAAGCTATTAAATTGAAGTTTTTAGAAATGTTATTTTTTGATAAATTTCGTAAAATGATTAAAAATTAGTTTAAGAATTGTTACACGATGTTTATTTTTTATTTACTACAATTTTCAGAGACTTTTAAGAAGGTGTCCATCTTGGGGCCACTTTTTTTCAGGCGAAAAATTTTAACAATTAGAAAAAATGCTTTAAAAAATGTTTATGTTCAAAATAATATTTTATGCCTGTGGCCATAAGTTACCTTATACATTGTATTTTCATCCGGTATAAAACATTTTAATATATTTTATTTGGTTTGGATTCTACATCAATAAATCGAAAGGGTGTCCATCTTGGGGCCCACTCCCCTACATATATTGCACAAACTTATTAGTGAACGACTTTTTATTAATTTTTATTTAGAGTGTACATATTAAGGGCATGTGATGCAGAATGACATCACTGGAATAGGACAAATTTGTCCGTCAATATTCTCTTAAAATAATAGATATTTTAACTTCAAAGCTTACAAAATTAATATAAAAATTTTTAGAAGGTCTGTCTGGCCCAAATTTATAAGAATTTTGTCTTAAAATTAATTTTTGTAACTTCCGAAAATTAGCAAATTTTTTTTTTAAGTTAAGTTTATAGCTAAATTTAAACAAAGATAATAGCTGGTTAAATATGTAAAATCTGCCCCGCACCTATTGTGCTTACATTCTTGCCATAATCAGTGCCGGCCTTAGCTATTTCGCGCTCTCGTGCGAAAATTTGTATAGCTCCCTTTTTAGTAGTTTTTCCTTTCTTGTTGTCTTGTTGTTCTTGGTTTTTTTTAATTATCAAATTTTTTTGAAACCGCCCTTTTAAAAACCACGGCGCCCCCTGAGACTCAGCGCCCTAGTGCGGCCGCACAGGCGCTCACTACCCTAAAGCCGGCATTGGCCATAATTTGACATTGCTGTGAAAAAGTTTTCACCAAATATTAACCCTTAAATCCAATTTTTGGGAGAGATATGGAGGGGATAATTAAAATTGAAATATCTGTTTTTCTCCAAAACGGCTTATTCGATTTTATTAAATAAAAAATATGTTAAGTTAGCCAATAAGACTATTGAAAAAATAGTTTTTATTTTTGCACAAAAATTACAGTAAGAAAAAATTTGTTGTTATATTTAAGAGCAACACCAACAGATTTCAGCTGATTTATTCCCCAAAGTGTCCTCAATAATACGAATTTTTTACCTAATTTATTTTCGAGATGCGTCATAGTAAAAAAAATTAAAATATGAAGTGCTCATGTAACGTTACAGAGCAATAGCTACTTCCACGTGACATATTTTTATATTTATCTAATTTTACCATAGTTTTAATCTTTGTTAGTTTGGCATTTTATATACTTAGAGGATCATAAACAATAAACATGGGTTTTAAAAATAAAATATGTTAACCTGATAGTGACGCCGCACGAAAAGTTACCTATAGCCTAAACCGTAAAACTTACATGGCGACTGTGAAATGTTGTAGCAATTTATTGAACACATGTAATGTGTCTACGATAAATACTTAATAACACAAAAAGTAATTAAAAATGACAATTTCTGATTTTTCATGCGAATATTAACATATATTTTTATTTAATTAAATCAAATAAGCCGTTTTAGAGAAAAACAGATATTTCAATTTCACTTACCCTCTCCATATCTCCCCCGACAATTGGATTTAAGGGTTAATATTTGGTGAAAACTTTTTCACAGCAATGTCAAATTATGACAGGAATGTGAACACAATAGGTGCGGGGGCAGATTTTACATACTTAACCCTCTATGCTCTTTGAATCAAGCACATAATCTAATGATTTCTTAACTAATTCTACAAAGTTTGGAGTTAAAAGTTATAATTTTTAGAGATAATTTACAAACATATTTTGCTTATACCAATCATGCTCTGTTTGTTAAAAAGGTATATATTTGTTTCGTAAATGTACGGAAACCTAGATTTTGGTACGGGTATAACTCGTACTTACCCGATTTTTTAAAAAAAGTAAATTTTTATAATGTATTTCTAATGGAAAAATAGAGGGTGCAAGCGGCACCCCTTAATAGTTTAGTGGATGACTGTGATATATTAAAATCTTTTATATCAAAGGTACAAGTTCCTCTGTTTTATTTTTAAAATTATAGTTTAAGGGTCATTCTCTCAGAAAGGACATATTGCACGTTCGCGACGTTTTCCTTTAAAATAATGAAACGAATTTAAATTAATAAAAACTCTGACAGCCGTAAGATAAGATTCAACAATTTTCAATGAAATCATATGAGAAACAAAAGAAAGTGTCAAATTAACTGAAATATAGCTAAATTTATTATGTATAGTAATAAAAGCAATCATTTTTGAAAAAAAATTATTATATAATAATATTATAAATTAATTGCAAAATTAAAACAGTTTTATTATAATGTCAAGTTTAATAATATATTTACTACAATACAATGATTTAATAAAAATTGCTCTTAATTATTTTAATTTTAAAATTTTGTATTGCAATACTTCCAAAGATAAAACAGAGAAACTTCTAAAGTTACAAAAAAATTCCAATATTTTACAGTGACACACTGACACATCTCTAAACCATATGTTACGGGACTCCAGAAAAGGTAGCTTACGGTCCAACATTGTAAAGTAGGTTTCCCTGCGTCACGCCACAGCAAAACTTTCATATAGCGTGGAAATTTAAGGCGCTTTTATACCTTCCGAGCGGCAAATGTTAAATGCGCTGCTCGTCCTTGGAAAAGCAATTTTCCTAATTTGGAAAATGAGTATAACGCAGAACATTTGAAATTTGAATTTTAATGGAATTGATAAAGTCGTTTTTAAGGACAAATTTGTTAATAAAAATGGTGAATTTGATTACAATTATAAACTGTGACTGCATATTTTTGTTGTTCTGAATGAAAATGTGAAAGTAGTGTTGATATGATGTGAAAAATGGTCTTTTCCTTAAAGACATTGAAGTTAAGTCAATGTTTTTAGAAGTGTTGATAGTTTGCTTGTTAGAAAATAAGTGTATACTTGATTTTTGTTGTTTTAATTGTAGAAATTAATATTTACGAATAAAATTAACTATAAATTAAGATGAGATTAAACTTTAAGTCAGTAAGTCAATTTTATAACATTAAATATTGTTAAAAATAATTATATTTTTTTTTATTATTATATGTCTAACCTAAAAATTTTGTTTGCTTATTTTCAGGTAAAATTAAATATTGTGGAAAATAATTAAGGCAGTTGGTGCAGAAACCGCACAAGTCCATTTTTTCGAAAATCAATTTTTTATAGAAAATTTATCTTTAAATGAAGCTCTACGATCTAGTAAAATATTACATAAGTTACAAAACTCTAAACCCTTAAAAAAAAAAAATTATCAAATTTTCGTTTCGTGCAGAAAAAACACAAGTTCATGATTCCAAGTTGCGCACACAGATGCGCAATGGATAAAATAATATTTACTTATGAAATTTTTGACATGTTTTACACGTTATTAAATAATTTATATTGAACAGTTTATATTATAAATGAAATGCACTCAAAACGAGGCAGAAGACAGTAATAGTGAATTATGAGATATTTGTTAAGAAAATGTTGAAAAGTGATTTTTAAAAAACGTTTATTATTTATACAATGTTAATATAAATTATCGTAATTAAAAATTTTCAATAAATGTTACTAAACATTTAATAAAACTGTGATATTTCACTTGATTCAATATATTTTCAGTGTTTTTCATTTCATTTTGTGCAGATACCGCACAAGTCCAAAAGTTAATTTATTTTTTTTATACCCTATGTTAATTAAAATATAAATCAATCATATTGAATTTTTAAACTTATAGGTTAGTAGGAAATAATGCAAAAAGCAGAATTGAAAGAAATTCTCACAATTACAAGAAAATCAGTTTTTATTGATTCCTGAACAATTTCGGTTTATGGACTTGTGCGGTTTCTGCACAAACTGCCTCAATTGTATTTTCTCATATTATTATAAATACTTAACTTTACCTGAAAATGAGCAAACAAAATTTTTAGGTTAGACATATAATAATAAAAAAAAATACAATTATTTTTAACAATATTTAATGTTATAAAATTTACTTACTGACTTAAAGTTTGATCTCATCTTAATTTATAGTTAATTTTATTCGTAAATATTAATTTCTACAATTAAAACAACAAAAATCAAGTATACACTTATTTTCTAACAAGCAAACTATCAACACTTCTAAAAACATTGACTTAACTTCAATGTCTTTAAGGAAAAGACCATTTTTCACATCATATCAACACTACTTTCACATTTTCATTTAGAACAACAAAAATATGCAGTCACAGTTTATAATTGTAATCAAATTCACCATTTTTATTAACAAATTTGTCCTTAAAAACGACTTTATCAATTCCATTAAAATTCAAATTTCAAATGTTCCGCGTTATACTCATTTTCCAAATTAGGAAAATTGCTTTTCCAAGGAAAACACAGTGGTCTGAAACCTGATTCTAGGAGGACAAAAGTCGGAAAATCGATGTCTTCAAAAAATTTTTTTTTTAGTATTTTTATGTTTTATAATATCTAGAGCATCCGTTTTTGTGTGATTCAATCACTAAAAAAAATTTATATTACTGTATTAATGCTTGTACTTGCGTAAACTCACGCACAATTGATTTTGCTGTAAAAATCATAGCCTTAATTATACGCAGCTCGTGACCTATTAAATCATCAAATTTTAAACAATCTTATATGAATTCTATAGTTTGATTCACACACTACAAGATAGTGTTAGATAAATTATTTTATTTTTAATGTTTATATTTGAAAACCGACGACAAAAGTAAGTTTGTCTGCTACTTGTATAATACAAATTTCAAAATAGAAAAAGTAAAATTATTCAAATTTTTTTAAAAAGTTATTCATGGGAGAATGTGAATTATGACCTAAAGTTTCCGTAAACCATTAACACTTTTTGCCACTTTTCGATATTTTTGTGTTTAAAGCGGGCCATAAAACCCGATTCTAAAAGGACAAAAATATTTGCACAAAGAGGCTTTGATGCTATTTTATTTCTAGCAGTTTTGAGGCCGCTGATTAAAAATATGAAGTCAGATTTCAAAAATTCAAAATGGCGGATCCAATATGGCTGACCTAAAAATAAAAAAATTGGTTTTTTTTAATATAACGTGAAATTTAAGGGTATTCGAGGTCGCTGATTACGAATCTCAAGTCAGATTTCAAAAATTCAAAATGGCGGATCCAATATGGCGGACCAAAAAATGAAGAAATCATTGTTTTTAAATAAAACATGGTATTTTAAGATTTTTGGGGTCGCTGATTACGATCATCTGTTATTAGATTTTAAAAATTCAAAATGACGAATTCAATATGGATGATCCAAATATTACAAAGTTGGTTTATTTTAATACAACATTGTATATAAAGGTTTTTAAGGTCGCTGATTACGAATCTGAAGATACCAAGTTTCACTAAAATACACTAATTTTTTTATTTGTCAGTCCACCAAATTGGATCCACCATTTTAATTTTTGAAATGTGACTTCAGATTCGTAATCAGCAACCTTAAAAACATTTAAATACCATGTTATTTTACAATAAATTAATGTCTTCATTTTTCAGTTCGACATATTGGATCCGCCATTTTAATTGTTGAAATCTAACAGCAGATTCGTAATCAGCGACCCCAAAAACATTAAAATACCATGTTTAACTAAAATACAATGATTTCGTAATTTTTTGGTCCGCCATATTGGATCCGCCATTTTGAATTTTTGAAATCTGACTTGAGATTCGTAATCAGCGACCTCAAATACCCTTAAATTTCTCGTTATACTAAAATAAACCAACTTTTTATTTTTTAGGTCAGCCATATTAAATCCGCCATTTTGAATTTTTAAAATATAACAACAGATTCTTAATCAGCGACCTCAAAAACCTTAAAATACCATATTTTAGTAAAATACAATGAGTTCGTAATTTTTTGGTCCGCCATATTAGATCCGCCATTTTGAATTTTTGAAATCTGACTTCATATTTGTAATCAGCGGCCTCAAAAACTGCTAGAAACAAAGTAGCGTAAAATTGTATCAAAGCGTTCTTGAGTGAATAGTTTTGTCCAGCTAGAATCGGGTTTCAGACCACTGTGTGCCCCTCGGAAGGTATGCAAGCGCCTTTAAGGTACCTTTCCATGCATCGCGTTACATCTACACAGTCTGGCACATAAACAACAGAAGTCCGCATGGCGGACCTTTAATGCCGGTCAACGAATTGCGTAGAAACTTACTGCGCAACAATTGTCCCCTTACTGGGCTATCGTCTATAATTTCAATTTCACGCAAAATGTTGAAATTAGAAACGTTCTAAATAAAGTTAAAATTATGTCAAGATTGAGGGTCTCTTGACTTAGCTAACTTAGAACTTCAAGTCGGGGGTGAAACACCCAATAGTCTTTTCCTTTTTCCTAATGTACCTTTTGTTGGCGTCCTTTACTACGCTCAATCAAGAGACACACCTTTTTCAAGACTCTTTTTCCCTTAACCTTAACTCTGCGTCCACACCGTTGAACTTCAGCGTCAAATCTCCTACTCGAATTATCTCACGAACCGGAAAAATCCCAGGCTAACGTGGCGCGAACCAGCGATGTTTGGCTCACCGCGGCCGTAAAGCCTTAGCTTTATCCAACTGAGCTACTTTCGTTCGCAGAAACGTTCTAAGTATTTAACTCTTCCAATAATATAAAAAATATTCAAAAAGAGTTATCTTAAAAGTTATCTTTTAAGGAGGTTTTCATATTAACCTTAAACTAGAAATAAACCAAATAAAAATATTATTAAAAATATATTCACTAAATTTTAAAAGATCCAGTTGTAATTATTATTATTATTATTTGACAAGAAATTTTTGAACAATTTACTTTTGTTAAAAAATGTGCAACTGGGACTTTCAAAATTTGGTAAACTAAACTTTATTACTATTTTTCTTTAGTGTAAAAAACCACTTCTAGGTTTAGGATATACAATGGAGATAATCTCTTAAAATATTTATATTACAATTTTTTCTCTATAATCTAACAATATCTTTCAATATTTGCAAAAAATCATCTTTAAACGAAACAATAAAGTAACTTTTAAATGTAAAATCGCAAAAATAGTTACATTAAACAGTATCTTCCAAGTTAATATTATTCCTGAACTAATTAACATTTTTTATCACACATGCACGATTATGCCCGTTTCACGACCCGACGAGCAAGCCTGAACTCCAGCTTTTCAAGCGGGATTCATAGGTGCGATTCAATTTGCAATTTACACTTTAGAGAGTAAAAGCATGAAGACACTTGTATGAAACCAAACTTTTTACATACATTTCATAGTCAGCTGTCACATCTGCTAGTAGCTCCGCGCATCCCTATTGAGAAACATGATTTCCTTTTCGACGTCGAAAACGACGTCCTTTTTTACGTCAAATTTATTCTTTTTTATTTTTGGAAAATTTGAATATTGAATTATTGCATATAAAAAAGAAATCCTGAAATTCTTGAAAAAGTAATAGGAAAATGGGAAGGATATCGCAATTTGTTCTTTTATTTGTCAAAATGATATACATTTATAAAAGGTAAACATGTTTTCTGCGAAAAATACACAAAATATATTATTCTTAAAAACAAACAACTCAAGCAACTAAAACAATATCACTTATTTACACTAATAACATTAAATAATATACGAAATGAAAACAACAATAACAGAACGTTAAAGACATCAATAGCTACGCTTGCGACGCCGAACAACGAATGGCCATACTATTTGCGCATGCGTATGAATGAAAATGAATAATCTTTGATATATTTAACACATTTATATATTATATTATATTATATATTTTTTATTATATTTATTTTTTGTTATACTTCATATATATATATATATATATATATGGGACGTTCCACGTCAAACGGACCAGAGCTCTGTCCAAAATTCTAATTAACGAAAATAAACTTATTATAGCTCAAAATACTCGTAAGCTAATCCCCTTTCAATTAAAAAGTGGCAAATTTGAAAATACAAAATGGCGTCATTCCTGGGCAACGTAATAGACGCTGAAATCGGAAATACGCAAATATATTTATTAATTTCTTTCTACAAACGATGCAGAAATGTTGGGTAACGACATATTTTAATGTTTTCGGACTTGCTGATTACGAATCTGAAGTCCGAATTTCAAAATTCAAAATGGCGGATCCAATATGGCGGACGAATTTGACAAAATTCGTCGAATTCGCTTGAAACTTGTTACTCGGGGGTTTTTGGGGTCGCTGATTACGAATTTGATGTTAGTTTTTCAAAATGCAAAATGGCGGTTCCAATATGGCGGACGGAATTTAAAAAAAATTATTAAAAATGCTTAAAACTTGTTACTCGGGGGTTTTTGGGGTCGCTGAATACGAATCTGATGTTAGTTTTACAAAATACAAAATGGCGGATCCAATATGTCAGACGAGATTTAAAAAAAATCAAAAAAATTGCTTGAAACTTGTCACTCCGAGGGTCTTGAGATTGCTGACAACGAATCTGATATTAGTTTTTACAAAATACAAAATGGCGGATCCAATATGGCGGACGATAATTTTAAAAAATCAATACAAATGCTTGAAACCTGTTAGTCGGGGGTTCTCGGGGTCACTGATTAAGAATCTGAAGTCCGATTTTCAAAATTCAAAATGGCGGATCCAGTATGGCGAAAGGTTAATTTAAATTTCATTGAATCCGCTTGAAACTTGTTACTGGGGGGTTTTCGGGGTTGCTGATTACGAATCTGAAGTCTGATTTTTAAAATTCAAAATAGGGGATCCAATATGGCGGAAGCTTATTTTATAACTCATTATATTTGCTTGAAACTTGTTACATTAAAAAACTAGTGTGCCCTCTGAATTTTTGTATTAACAGATACCTTTCTAAAATCCACGAATAACGAGTTCTAAGAGTTTTTAATAACTTTTTTAATATTGTCTGCCATATTAGACCTGCCATTTAGTATTTTAAAAAAACTAATATCAGATTCGTTGTCAGGAATCTCAAGACCCTCGGAGTAACAAGTTTCAAGCCATTTTTTTGATTTTTTTTAAATCTCGTCTGACATATTGGATCCGCCATTTTGTATTTTGTAAAACTAACATCAGATTCGTATTCAGCGACCCCAAAAACCCCCGAGTAACAAGTTTTAAGCATTTTTAATAATTTTTTTTAAATTCCGTCCGCCATATTGGAACCGCCATTTTGTATTTTGAAAAACTAACATCAAATTCGTAATCAGCGACCCCAAAAACCCCCGAGTAACAAGTTTCAAGCGAATTCGACGAATTTTGTCAAATTCGTCCGCCATATTGGATCCGCCATTTTGAATTTTGAAATTCGGACTTCAGATTCGTAATCAGCAAGTCCGAAAACATTAAAATATGTCGTTACCCAACATTTCTGCATCGTTTGTAGAAAGAAATTAATAAATATATTTGCGTATTTCCGATTTCAGCGTCTATTACGTTGCCCAGGAATGACGCCATTTTGTATTTTCAAATTTGCCACTTTTTAATTGAAAGGGGATTAGCTTACGAGTATTTTGAGCTATAATAAGTTTATTTTCGTTAATTAGAATTTTGGACAGAGCTCTGGTCCGTTTGACGTGGAACGTCCCATATATGAAAATATATAAACTAATATATAAATGTGTTAAATATATAAAAGATTAATCATTTTCATTCATGCGCATGGGCGAATAAAATGTCCGTTAGTTGTTCAGCGTCGCAAGTGTAACTGTTGATGTCTTAAACGTTCTGTTATTGTTGTTTTCATTTCGTATATTATTTAATGTTATTTATTTATTTTATTTTTATTTATTTAAAACATCCAAGTTCCTAGGGCTGACTAGCCCTTCAAGGAAAAATTACATAGTTTTCTTAATTAATAATGAACATATCTATGAATAACTAAAACTAAGAGAAAAAAAAATAATAATAATAATAATAACAATGGTAACATAAAATAAAAATAATCATAATGACTATAATAATATTAATAATAACATAAGTAACAATAATTTTAAAGAAAAATGCCAAAATACTATTGCCTCATATCATATCAATAGTTACAATTATTAGTGTAAATGAGTGATATTGTTTTAGTTGCTTTACTTGTTTGTTTTCAAGAATAATATATTTTGTGTATTTTTCGCAGAGAATAAAGTTTATAATTTATATATATGTATATCATTTTGATAAATAAAAGAACAAATTGCGATATCCTTCCCATTTTCCTATTACTTTTTCAAGAACTTTAGGATTTCTTTTTTATATGCAATAATTCAATATTCAAATTTTCCAAAAATAAAAAAGAATAAATATGACGTAGAAAAGGACGTCGTTTTCGACGTTGAAAAGGACGTCATATTTCTCAATAGGGATGCTCTACACAAATCAGTGTTTTCAGTGAGGTAATACATGTTTTGCACAGAATCGAAAAGCTGAAATTTAGTTTTGCTTGCGGATCGCGTGAAGTAGCTAAATCTTCCATTCGTGTGCCCGGGAAATGAAAAAAATATTTTATTCAAAAGCGGGCAAAATCGGACGGTTTTCGTTTTATTTTGTACCTACTCGCTTTTGAAACGCCAAGTACTTGTTCGTTGGAAGGGGTTATTTTACCAGTCACGGCCGTAAAAGCAACCATCAACGTAAACAAATGTCTGCCTTTAGGTCCTTGTCACTATATTTTTTATTCCAAAGGCATAAACATGGCACTTTTAGATACCTGATGACAAGGTTTGAATGACGTTCATTTGTTTGATCATATGAAAATGTTGTCTATTTTGGTTCTAGTTAAAAAGTAAAGCATGGTCTATACCTTTATTTGTTTCCTAGGAAAAAAAGACGCGATTTTCATTTGTTCAAATAAATGAACGACTTCCAATGCCAGTCTTCAGGTATTTAAAAGCGCCATTTTTGTGACTGTGGAATAAAAAAAAAATTATGAAATTCACATTAGAGCTGATCAAGGCAGTTAACACAAATGCTATCACCTGATTTCAGTGTTGACGCTTCTCTTTTGTCAAAGTCAAGATAAATTAGCAAATGTTGAATAATTAGGAATAAAAGAGTCGCACAAGTGGGGCAACTATAGTTTTTTTCCTCCAAAAAAAGCTAAATATTATTTTTTTAAAATTATTTTTGAAATAAAAATAATTATAATTTTTATGCTAAGTTAAATGTCCCAAATAGTATTCTACTTAAAATTTTTCGGGAGTTTATCAAGAAAAAATTCGTTTCATACTTTTTTATGAGAATAATTTTTTACATTTACATTAAGCTACTCTTTTTCTGAATTGAAAATGATTTTGATTCAAGTTTTATTATAAAAATGTAATAAATTATCGTTTTTTAAAAAATATAATGTTATTGTACCAATTTGTGATCACACATAAAAAATGCATGGCGATTGTCATGTTTTTCTTGGTTTGTCAAAATAGACTACAAGGCTATGGTTTTTCTGTAAAATTCTATATTTTTAAGTGAACCAGGATCATAAAACACAAATCAAAACGTAGAATATATAAAAAATTAAATTTAAATATATTTTTTTTACACTATTTTTGTATTATTTTTATTTTATTTTGAGCATTTAAATTCAGTTGAGTACAAATTGGTACATGGTTACAAATTGGGACATTTAACTTATAAAATAGAGCTAAATATTTTTAAATATATTTTTTTGTTTTCCAAGTTTCAAAAAAAAATTGTAAGAAATAATATTTAGCTTTTTTATAACAAAAAAAGTTAGTTACCCCACTCATTATATCTATTAAATGGACAGTTGCTAATTTATATTGTCTTTTAGGAACTAGAAACGTCAAATTGAAATCAGGTAATATTTAAACATTTCTTTTTTAGAGGAAAAAAGACTTAAGAAACAAAATATCGCATTAAATGGAAACGTAGGTCAATTCTGTTAACCAGTGTTGTTATATTATTATTGATAATGAGATATTCTTCTAAACATTTTTTTACAGATTATCCCTTTTTGTACTATTAACATTATCTTCTAAATTATTATCATTAATCTGAGAGAGAGTGTTTTTAATTTTTCTTTAATTTACTCGTATGCTTTGGTCAATTTCTTTAATGTTTAGGCATTAAGCTAAATGAATGATTGAATCCAGGCAAATAAAAGAATAAGCGTTCTTTAAAGTATCATTTACAAAGTTGACCGCGTTTAGCTTACTTATTTTTCCTTTTAATTGTCGCTGTGAGTTTTGGATACTCTAATAACATTGACAGTCTGTGTTGTGAAGGGAAAAAATTCTAGATTAATGTCTTTAATTTTTTTGATTGTGTATTAATTACCTGTCAAACGAACGAAACAAACGAATAATAAATAATTTTAATCCAGGGTGGTCACAAAATTTAATTTATAGATTTCCCTGATAAGAATATGTTTTACCTGAAATTTCCCTGACTTTCCTGATACTGTGGCTACACTGTAATTACTTCAGGAATAATATTAATATTAAGAAAATATTGAAAATTTAACTATCATTAAAATATTTCCTTTAAAAATTTACTAAATCATTTCATTTTAGGAGTGATGCTCTCAAATAATTCAAATTTTCCATTAATATTATAAAAACAGATTACTATAAGTATAAATTTAAATAAAAGGATAAAAGTACTAACCATCTTCTTCTTCGACAAAAACAAATTCCTGTACGAAATTATTTAGCATATTTTGCATATCTTGATCTGGTTCATAGACTAGTTCGTGCATCAGAAGATTATGATGAGACAATAATTGATTACAAAATACGACCAGTAAGTCGCAAATTACAGTGTAAGCATCTTCCCGAAGGATCACTGGAATTGGCTGTTTTAGAAAAACATAAAAATTAGAAATTAAAGTACTCGACACTTGCTTATTATAAAAATTTGAAATAAAAATATTTAAATTTAAGAATTTATTTAACTTGAAGAAAATTGAGTTTATTTTGTAAACACTTTGCTTACTGGTTGAAATAAGTCAAATGAACTTGCCACTTTATACAAGGAGAAAATTAATTCAATAATAATTACTGAAATAATTCAAGAGCGGTGGTTATAAGAATTATTCGGAAGATTTTATTAGCAATTCTTTAAAAAACATTCTCTTATCTTTTAGTGACTCCAATTTATTAGTTCAATTGTGGCGGCGCCACCTCTGTCCTGCCCATCAAATACATTGTAATGCATGGGAAAAATTGTAAAATAATTAAATTTTTCACAATTTTAAGCATTCCAATCAACTAAACCATTAAATACAATACATTTGTGACGCACTCTGAAGAAAGGGACCTTAGAGGCAAAAAATCGATTTTCGGTTTATGGTTGATTTAACTTCAATAAAAGTTCAATAAAAATGCGTTTTATTTTCATTATAAATCTTTTATATCCCATTTATGGTCCATTAGGACCGCGGGAATTGTACTTAATAAATAAATAAATAAATAAATAAAAGTTCCTTTTTCATTATTTGAAGTCAGAAAATGTTTTTATTAATTATTTTTCAAGTTATGACAATTCAAAAATCATCGATTTGTACAGAGCACCATGCGCGCTCGTATTTTCTTTTCGCTCTCCTGTAAAGTTATTGATTTGCCTCTAAGGTCCCTTACTTCAGAGCGCGTTACATTTATAAATTACTTAATTTGTTTAAAACATTTTTTGATTATGCAACGAGTTTCATTAGTCATTTAGTATGAAATACGTGTTGTAAGTTTCCGAATATTTTATTACTTTTATAATGATTCTACGTAATATTAAAAGTTTTTAATAAATGGCAATTATTTAAACTAAGTAAATAAAAATTTTAATAAATTAGATTTTTAACTACACGGAAATATTAAAGGAAATATCATTAAAAATGGTCAAAAAGGTGATTACGATGAAATCACGGATGAACTGAAGGAAAAATTAGAGAAAGCACCTAATGCACGTATTCGATTTTCTTTCAATGTTTCTAAATATGAACATATTACTCTATTTAGACATAGAGCTGGGTTTTGAATGTGGCTGGGGTAAGACAGTATTTTATGTCAAACTTACTTTATTCAGTTCTTCAGATCGAAGTTCCGGATTGTTTGTTTAAATTTTTTGAATTTAAATACTCTAGTGAGACATCCACACTAGGGTGGTCCAAAAAAAGGCCAAAATTGGAATTTTCAAAATGTTTTTTCAGTTTCATATTCTACTAGGATAGAAACTCAAATACTAATTATTAAAAATTTATTAATTGCAAAATTGACGCGGCGAATTGCTCTTGAAGTTTTCTCCAAAACTGAACGTTTTTTTCCTATGGTTTAGTTCACGGTGAAATGTGCCATTATACTCTCTGTATAGGCTGGTAGTTAACGGGAGCTTAGATACTTATGAGTATTTGAACTGGCTACACCCCGGTCACAAAAAAAAGAAGAAGATATTTATGGCCAATTTAGTACCGCTAAAAAAAAAGTTTAGGGTTAAGTTGGAATATGGATTATCGTTTATTATTAATATTTAAGCTTTCATAAGCTTAAAAAGTTGCAAAATTAAGAGAAAGTTTCAACTTGCTCAATTAGATGAAAAATTGCAAGTAAACAATATTAATTTGTTTAAACAATTTTTATAATTGCGGATTTTCGTTTATTGTTAATATTAAGCGTTCATTGGCTTAAAAAGTAGCAAAATTAGGAGAAAATTTTAACTCTTTAGCTCAATAAGATGAAGAGTTGCAAATAAACAATAATAATTTGTTTAAACAATTTTTAAAATTGTGGATTTTCGTTTATTATTAATATTAAGCTTTCATAGGCTTAAAAAGTTGCAAAATTAAGAGAAAGTTTCAACTTGCTCAATTAGATGAAAAATTGCAAGTAAACAATATTAATTTGTTTAAACAATTTTTATAATTGCGGATTTTCGTTTATTGTTAATATTAAGCGTTCATTGGCTTAAAAAGTAGCAAAATTAGGAGAAAATTTTAACTCTTTAGCTCAATAAGGTGAAGAGTTGCAAATAAACAATAATAATTTGTTTAAACAATTTTTAAAATTGTGTATTTTCGTTTATTATTAATATTAAGCTTTCATAGGCTAAAAAAGTTGCAAAATTAAGAGAAAGTTTCAACTCGCTCAATTAGATGAAAAATTGCAAATAAACAATATTATTTTGTTTAAACAATTTTTATAATTGTGGATTTTCGTTTATTATTAATATTAAGCTTTCATTGGCTTGAAAAGTTGTAAAATTAAGAGAAATTGGCAACACTCTAGCTCAATAAGATGAAGAGTTGCAAATAAACAATAATAACTTTTTTAAACAATTTTTATAATTGTGAATTTTCGTTTATTATTTATATTAAGCTTTCATAGGCTTAAAAAGTTGCAAAATTAAGAGAAAGTTTCAACTCGCTCAATTAGATGAAAAATTTCAAATAAACAATATTATTTTGTTTAAACAATTTTTATAATTGTGGATTTTCGTTTATTATTAATATTAAGCTTTCATTGGCTTGAAAAGTTGCAAAATTAGGAGAAAATTTTAACTCTTTAGCTCAATAAGATGAAGAGTTGCAAATAAAAATTAATAATCTTTTTAAACAATTTTTATAATTGTGAATTTTCGTTTATTATTAATATTAATCTTTCATAGGTTTGAAAAGTTGCAAAATTAAGAGAAATTTTCAACTCTCTAGCTCAATCAGATCAAAAATTGCAAACAGACAATATTAATTTGTTTAAACAATTTTTATAATTGTGGATTTTAGTTTTTATTAATATTAAGCTTTCATAAGCTTGAAAAGTTGCAAAATTAAGAAAAAGTTACAACACTCTAGCTCTATTAGATGAAAAGTTGCAAATAAACAATATTAATTTGTTTAAACAATTTTTTTGATTTTATATTTTATTGTTTGTCTAATATTAGGCTTTTCTTAACATATATAGTTGCATAATTGGAAAAAAGTTACAACTCTCTAGCTCTATTAGATGAAAAGTTTCAAATAAACAATATTAAATTGTTTAAACAAATTAAAAAATACATGCAACAATTGTTATTAACTAATTTTTATGTCATTAAAGAAAATTTTGGTGGAAAATATCGTAAAAAGTTCTAAGGAATATTTTTTAACGATCTTACATTTATACGATCTTTTTTAGTTAATTGGCACTAACCGGGTTGACCATTACAAGCCCACTAATTTCCCAGTGGGATGACCCAACTTAGCCCACCTTAAATCTGGGAAACCCATATGGGGCCCAACTGGCACCCACTGAACTTTTCTACACGGGATCCTAATTAGTAAGAAATTTTTAACTACTATTACAAAATGATTAAAATTCGTAGTAAACAGAAATCTACTAATTAGTTTAGTGCTTTTAAAATAGTGTTATTAGTTTTTGACCATTTGAGATTTAAAGAATAATCTACTCGATATACTTAAAAAAATGCAATTAAAGTAGAAAATGAATGCAGATTAAATAGTTTTAAAACCTTGCAAATCTAGATATTTATTGTATTCCCTATGTGATTTTTTAGTAAAATTCAACTTTTTATATTAGATTATTGTCGTTCATAATAATAAATTATTACTATTAATTTGTAATTTTGTTTTTCTTTAATATTTTTAAAGTTTTTATTTAAATTTACTTTAATAATTTCTTTTTTTTTATTATATTAAACAATTCGTTAACATTAATAATTATTAGAAACAATAATAATTTTTGACAGTTTCAATTATTATTAAACAGCTATACTAATGACATGAAATTATTGTAATTAACTATATGCCGAAGAATGTTCATTTGTTAATATTATAACCAGTTTAATTCATAATTTACATAAAAAAATTTCTTCTTTATACTTGCATATTTTATTTCTGTTTATTTTTCTTAACCCCTTATTTTCAGGAATTTCCCTTTTCTGTGAGCAGAGGAACCCCGCTATGCGGTCAGGCCTTCTCCAGTAGCACTAGGAAGCGCATATCGGTTACCATTTTTTTTACAACCAAAACCAAAAAAAGCTTAACTTTAACCTCATATTTTCACCTCTTAATGTTCTTTTATGATTTTCAGATTCTTAAGTACCTCTTATACAAAAGATAAACTTTCATTTGGTGCAAATTTCATGTTAAAGAATTAATATTTACATACAGAAAACAGTCACTGAAAAGTACCAAAATAGGGTATTTAGAAGCTAAATAACAATTAGAGGTGCTCGATTATGGAATAAAATTCCAGAATAGATTAGAAATGCAAATTCGTTACTAAACTTCAAAAACCTTATGTTTAAGTTTGTATTTAATTCAGAATGTTCAGTACTCGAAATAACATATTGGTAATTGCGTTTCATTAGACTACCTGATTTTTAATTCTTACTCACGATGATTATATGTGACTGTCCACGAGCAAACGTGCATTAGGTCCAAAAACATAAATTTTGATTTTTTAATGTCAACCGACAGATATGATGATATGATGTGTGTGCGTGCATATGTATAATTTGTTTCTATGAGGACTCATTAGCCCTAGGAACTATAATTCAATTAAATAAATAAATAAACTTTCTTATCAAGTTTAAGACAGTATTGAAAGGTAAATTTGTAATTTTAGATAGAAATAAAAGAAAATTATAAAAATGATATATTACACGTTTTATTATACGAATAGTCCAAGGTAAGGAGCTATCACATACAAAATATAATTTTCAAAATTTTCTGTTATTTTTTTTATAAAATTGATATTTACCTCTTAATACCGTCTTAACCCTCTGCCTACTGAAATGGCCGTTAACGACAAAAATCGACAATTCGGACGCCTGGTGGGGACTATAGAAAACTAGTTGGATAGTTCAGGAGTGGGGAAAAGTAACCGTAGGCAGAGAGTTAAGCTTGTTCAGAATTTTTTTTTTATCACAACAATTACCTCTTTGTCCAATTTTTATTATATATTTTCTTCAAATATTCAGCATCAGAATAATGAACGATAATAAACTATTACACAACACTTTAATACAAAACTTTCATATCTCAGAGTCTAATAAAAGCGTTTAACACATATGTTAGTACCAGTAATAAAAAACAGAATCTCGACAATGCAAAAAGAAAAATCTTAAGGTAATTCTCAAAGACGATTTCAGAAACAACAAATGATAATAAGGAGGGATGCATGAAAACCACGAAGAAGCTACAATAAAAAAGAACTCAGAAAACGAGGCAAAAATTTACTCATAGACGAAACCAGAACAAGCACCAAAAGAATTAATCTTGAGAAATAACGTAAGACATTGCATCAAAATATGGATTAGAGGAATATAAAAAAAAAAAAAAAAACTATTACCATGACTTAAACATTAAATTTGAATACACTGACATTAATTTTAAGGTATTTCACCGGCAAAATGATTTTCTTAGGAGTTTCTTGAAATTTTAGAAATAAGTTAAGTAAGATATTATTTATCTACTTGCAAAGTTTTAATTGAACTAGCTTCACCGTTTTTATATTAATAATGTTTTAAATTGCCTATTTAACATGGGAAACATGCACGAAAACTTTGCGCAGCCCATATTTTATTTAATATCTTTGGAACTTTTCTTACAAATTTTTTATAAAACTAACATATTATTCTCAGAATCAATTAGATTTTTATGTCAAAGTTTTAGAATGACTAGCTTCACCGTTTTGTTGAAAGAAACATTTTCATCATTATTCACCATGACGAAAATAACAACAAAGCTGCGCAAGGCATAGAATGACATATAAGAAGGTTAGGTTTCTATTCAGGGATGCCAAACGACTGTCACAAAACGCACGTATCTACGCTTGCACCGCGATCATCTCTGATTGGTCATTGACTTTTATGCGTTGGCATCCCTGGTCTATCGATAGTTGTCGATAGTATCGATAGTTTACCTTCTCCACTAGTTCATGGCGGGGAAATTAAAAATTTAAACTACAAGGATCAAAAAATTATTAAAGAATGAGTAAAATTTTAAAAATAAGAAAATAAATTTAACCCTCCTACGGTTAGACCCGAGATATCTCGGGGTAAAAAAGCTGTGCCAGAACGGTTAACCCCGAGATAACTCGGGGTAACTAAATACTTTATATCTTGTCAAAAAACCAACGGATTTACATGATCCAAAATGGAAATTGAAGGTCATAGTCTAAGCTTTTCAACAATATATGATAACAATGATAAAAAATTTTTTTAATAATGTTACATAACTTTGAAAGTTAGTTAAAAAAAAGACTTTTTTAATAAGACAATAATGTTCATTTAATCAGAAAGTTTATGAAATAAGCTTGCGAAAATCGTTACTTGGGGGTTTTCGGGGTCGCTGATCACGAATCTGAAATCAATTTTTAAAAATTCAAAATGGCGGATCCAATATGGCGGATATTTTTGAAATTTTTTTTAAAAATTTAGCGGATTTGTTTGAAAATGGTTACTTGGGGGTTTTCGGGGTCGCTGATCACGAATCTGAAGTCAGTTTTCAAAAATTCAAAATGGCGGATCCAATATGGCGGATCATTTTGAAAATTTTTTAAAAAATTCATCGGATTTGATTGAAAATTGTTACTTGGTGGTTTTCGGGGTCGCTGATCACGAATCTGAAATGAATTTTTAAAAATTCAAAATGGCGGATCCAATATGGCGGATAATTTTGAAGATTTTTTTTAAATTCATCGGATTTGATTGAAAAATTTTTCTCGGGGGTTTTTGGGGTTGCTGATCACGAATCTGAAATCTGTTTTCAAAAATTTTAAATTGCGGTTTTAATATGGCGTTTGAAATTTCAAAGGCTTCTGAAATAGTTACAAGACATTAGTTGAACTACAACTATATTTTTATAAATATTTAAGCCATAGTGAAAGACAAATAGCTACTCATGTTTTCTAACATTTTTACTCATATCTCTGATAGGTATTAGAAAACAATATGACAAAGTATTTCATTGGTATCTGGAAACTATATTGCACAAAATAAAAAAACTTTGAAAAAGGTTAATTGCTTTGGAAGAAACATGAACCGGAAGATGGAAAGTTAAAATTTTACAGAAGACTGAAATGACTGAAAAATGTCAGAAACTTATGATATTAATGACCAAAAAGTTAAATTTTATTGATAAATAATTAAAAGCCAATAAAACATTGAAATACAAAAATATAAATAACTATATAAAATTAAAATCAAAATTAAAATACTAAAAAAATAAAAAAATAAATTCAAAATTTCAAAAATGTAAAAAAAATTAAAAAATGTAAAAAAAAATAAAACTTATATAACTTTATAAATAAATAAAAACTTCTGAAATTTTGCCTACCTAAATTGGAAGCATCATTGTAAATTTTTTATACCTGACTTTAGATTCGTAATCAGCGACCCTGAAAATACCCGAGTAACCATTTTGGGTGTACTTCCGAAAAGCTCGAACCTCCAATCTTTTTGATCCTTCGTATACTTACGTAATTTGATGCGCTGATTACGAAAATCATAATGAAAATTAGCGCAAATTTGAATTTCATAGTGAAAAAGATGTATAAAGAATCATGAAAATTTTGGTTTTTTGCAGTTATCTCTTTAAATATTGCAAATATAAAAAGCAAATTTATACAAAAGATGTAGATCTCATTAAAATACATATTTTATGTTCAATGCATTTTTTCTGAAACCAATTAGTTTACGAAATAATTGCAAAAAACATAAATCACCATAAATGTAACGAAATACCCACATTATATCAATATTAAATTGCCTACAGTCGTAATTGCGTTATTACATTACCGTCATTACGTAAATGCGTTATTACATTACGTCATTACGTAATGTTACTGTAATTACGTAATGTTACGTTCATTACGTAACATTACATTTATTACGTACCATTACGTAATAACGTAAAATTACGTGATTTAAGTAATTTTCATGCTGTAATTACGAAAATCATATTTAAAAAATTGTAAACTTGATCATTTTTATGATAAATACTTTAAAAACCAACACAACTATAGGTTTTCCAACCGCTGTCTACATTCCACTTTCAGTATGGCACCCCAACCTCCCCCCCACCCCTAGATTGTCCAAGACATAGGGGGGTTAGGGGATCAGCCCTTTCGGGGGGCGAAGCCCCCCGAAATAACAAACCAACTTAAAAGATTACATAAAAATACGTAAATTATGTTATAAATGACGTATTTATGGTGATTTCTAGTTTTTTACATTCTTCTTAAAAACTATGCACATTTGGAAAAAAATGTAAGAAACATAAAATGTGTATTTCGATGAGACCTACAACTTTTATCTAAAACATTTTTTTATATTTTTTTAATTTACTGAAATAAATGCAAAAAACCATTATGTTCATGGTTTTTTAATGGTTTTTACCATAAAGATGAGCTAGTCGCCAATTTTGACGACGATTTTCGTAATCAGGGCATCAAATTACATAAGTATACGAAGTATCAAAAAGATTTGAGGTTCGAGCTTTTCGGAAGTTTATCCAAAATGGCATCAAATTCATGATCAGCGACCCCAAAAACCCCTGAGTAACAATTTTCAATCAAATCCGATAAATTAAAAAAAAATTTCAAAAATATCCGCCATATTGGATCCGCCATTTTGAATTTTTAAAAAATGACATCAGATTCATGATCAGCGACCCCAAAAACCCCCAAGTAACAATTTTCAATCAAATCCGATGAATTTTTTAAAAAATTTTCAAAATGATCTGCCATATTGGATTCGCCATTTTGAATGTTTAAAAACTGACTTCAGATTCGTGATCAGCGACCCCGAAAACCCCCGAGTAACCATTTTCAAACAAATCCGCCAAATTTTAAAAAAATTTTTCAAAAATATCCGCCATATTGGATCCGCCATTTTGAATTTTCAAAAACGGACCTTGGATTCGTAATCAGCGACCCAAAAAACTATTAATCAATACTGAATTATAAAATTTTCTGTGCAGGATAAAATGAACCGTTTTGGTATCGATTTTTGCACTTTAATTAAACCTTAGGCGTAGGAGGGTTAATGAATTCAGGCTTTATTTAAAATTATTAAAATTATTTTTAACAGAAACTATTTTTAACAAACAAAAAATTTTTGTTTACAAAAATTGAAAGTTTTGCCTCATAAATATTAATTTTTCTGACAATTGCGGGTTTAATTTCGATCTCCTTTCCGAAATCATGTTTCCCGCAGTTGAGTTGTTTACTTCTTTGTTTTACTCAGACCTTTTAAACCTTATATTTTGATTTTAGATACATGAGATACAAGATGACGTCACTTAACGATAGTATCGTTAAGCCTTCAAGACTATCGATAGTTATCGACAACAGAAATCTATCGATAGTATCGATAGTTTTGCCACCCTTAATTTTCTTTAATTTGTGCGTAAGGGGCGTTACTAGAGAGGACAGCCAATCCAAAAATGTTTTTTTGGCCGTGGACTAATGAAGTAAAACGAAAATTTTTAAGGTGACTTGCCGCCGGAGAAATACCTTAAGAAATTTTGGTGGACCTCCATCCGAAAGTGAAAATAAAAAAAAAATACTTCAAAGATTTTCAACACTTATCACTGCCGTCAAAAGTAGGAAAGATACATAAGCAACATCGGATCTTTGATCGATTACGGGATTAGTGACCTAAATGACAGTGGCGCTTATATATAATGAAAATATGTTCTGTACATGAACAGAAAAGATTTTCGAATTATTATCGGGTAAACAATTCGTAAAAATGGTAGTTCTTCAAAATTAATGACTCACAATCTCTCTCAAACTGCGATATCCATAGAAATGTCAACATTAATTTGTACACTTACTGACTTTTTAGACAGAAAAATATATATAATCTCTTAATTACCATATGACAGTTGTCGCCACTAACAAAGTTGCGCATCAAACCCATGAAAGTAGTTAAACGTTCTTTCAAACGTCGGCCTTCTTCTTCGCTTCGAGATCCAGAATCAACAGTTTCCATAATATGATGTTGACCCCATAAAATTGAAAAATAGCAAGCTGTAATGCAGTATTTGATTGCTTCTTCTGGAAGTAACCCTTTCCGCGAATCATCAACTCTAAAATTTAAACAATCAACAATAATAACCTACAAAAAGATTATTTAAAATATTTTAAGTAAAATAAACAACTAACTTTGTAAAAGTATCTAAAATGTCCTTAAATAATGAATCCCAAATTTCCCATGGATTCATGTTGTGACTACTGTAAAAAATAGCAACTTTCTTCAGAGATTGAGTAACATTGAAAAGGTCATCTTCGTCAGGTTCTTCATTTCCGTCAACAGCAGTTCTGTATTCTTCGATAGTCGTTTTGTATTTGTTGACAATAGAGTCGATTAAGGTTGAACGAGCAATATCACATCTACACAAAGTTTTAATAAAAATATTATGCGCTGAGTACAAGATACTAAGAAAATAGTTAATATTAAATCACCTCGGTCGTTGACAACCGTAAACTTTTTTTACCCCTATCTACAAAGTAACATTGTCTTTCGTAGAAAATTACACCATTATTTTACCTAAAACACATATATGGGGCAAAATTCCTAAACTGTCCAGGTCAGATTGAAAACAATTTTGCATTTATTTGTTAATGCAAGTAACTCCAAAAATAATAAATATTTTTAATTAATTAGAGATGAAAATTTTATCAATTTCTCCGAGTCAGAAGTAAAGAGATGGTTTAGTCAATAAATAAAGACATCTGTTGTTTTTAACGTTTCCACTAACTATGTAGTCCTCTTCAGAACTGTAATATTTATTTATCAAAATTAATTTTTAGGTAATAATAAACGATTATAGTTAATTTACAAAAAAGTTTTCATTTTTTACATTATGTTGATGAAATTACTTACATATAAACAGTGTTGGTTTGTTTTTAAAAAACATATTTGATTATTTTTATTGTTTTCACAATTTCGTCATTTTGATAAAATATATAACAATAATTATAAATTATAAATTTTGTCACAAATTCTTATATTTTGGACTTAGTTGTATTAATGTCCATATTTAACTGAAGGTTCAATTACAAGTTATTGTTTTTATTTACTAAGTGGTACAAGGAGAACGTAAATGACTTTAATTTCAATTAGTGAATTTAGTATCTGTTAATTTTAAATTTCATTTGTCGAATTATAGAATCATATTGTTTGTTGAAAAATAAAATATAGGGGATTATTTCTCAAGTGTCACAGGTCCGAAAAGCAAGTTTATTCTATCGGGCTGAAACTTGGACAAAATGTTGTCCTATTGAATAGTAATGAATAAAAAAAAATCTTGACTATAGAAGAAATATTAAGATTGGGGGAGGGGATGAAATTTTTGATTTTTTTAAAAAACTGTTTACTTTGATAAAATTTTTGTTCTTATAATTTAAATTGAAAAAATTCTTGTAATACCAGGTTCGATAGATTTTTTCACGCTCTTTCGATCGGTCTTATTGTTTTTTACGAGAAAAAATTTTTTGATCCCTAAAAATGGAAAATAAAAATAAAAATGACTTTTTCTTCAAAAAGGACAATTTTTAATTTTTTTTTTATTTTTTTAAATGAAAGCCCTACTTTTTTCCTATAAAAAATCTTTGGAGTAAAATGTTGGATGAGAACTCCTAATCATCGAAAATAAATGTTGAATAGAACCTAACGCCTGTGACGCTCGCTGCCACTAGCACACACTGTGGCCAAAAGCACTATTTTTGATAAAAATCAGCCGACAACTCAAAAATGAACCGATTTTAATTATTTTTATTTAAATACTCAAGAATGTTTGTACTATAACGCTTAACTGCTACAAAATCAAGATTTTTTTTATAAACTAAAATAAATGTTAATAACTTTTAAAAAGTAAAAAATTGATTTTTGAGAAAGTGATTTCCAGATACTTTGATGCAAGAAACTATATAAACTTATATATTTTACACACAAATTTTGTCTAAAATATTTTTAAATGGTTCCAGTTATAACACAACAATTTTTAATTTGTTTAAACAACCTTAGTTAACAAATAAATAACTTCCAAACTTTTCCTACCTTAGACTTCGTTTCTTTTGTAAAACTAATTAATTACTATTGGCCTAGTGTTCTAATACAGTTGGGGATAATTTCTAACAATTTTTAAATTGTTTAAACAATCTTAGTTAACAAATAAATTACTTTTAAAGTTTTCTTTATTTAGATCTTGTTTTTTTGTGAAATTAATTAATTACTATTGGTCTAATATTCTAATACAGTTCAGGTTGTTTATTAACAAATTGTAAATTGTTTAAACAATCTTAGTTAACAAGTAAATTACTTTGAAAGTTTTCTTTACTTAGATTTCCTTTGTTTTGCAAATTTAACTGATAACTTTTGGCCTTGATTTATCATAGAGTTTAAGATGTTCAGTAATAATTAATAATTAACTAAGATATAGTTTAAACAATAGAATAATTGTTAGAAAACATCTCAAACTGTATTATAAATCTAGGCCAATACTTAATAATTAAATTTGCAAAAGAATCCAACTAACTATATCTTAGTTAATTATTAATTATTACTGAACATCTTAAACTCTATGATAAATCAAGGCCAAAAGTTATCAGTTAAATTTGCAAAACAAAGGAAATCTAAGTAAAGAAAACTTTCAAAGTAATTTACTTGTTAACTACGATTGTTTAAACAATTTACAATTTGTTAATAAACAACCTGAACTGTATTAGATTATTAGACCAATAGTAATTAATTAATTTCACAAAAAAACAAGATCTAATTAAAGAAAACTTTAAAAGTAATTTATTTGTTAACTAAGATTGTTTAAACAATTTAAAAATTGTTAGAAATTATCCCCAACTGTATTAGAACACTAGGCCAATAGTAATTAATTAGTTTTACAAAAGAAACGAAGTCTAAGGTAGGAAAAGTTTGGAAGTTATTTATTTGTTAACTAAGGTTGTTTAAACAAATTAAAAATTGTTGTGTTATAACTGGAACCATTTAAAAATATTTTAGACAAAATTTGTGTGTAAAATATATAAGTTTATATAGTTTCTTGCATCAAAGTATCTGGAAATCACTTTCTCAAAAATCAATTTTTTACTTTTTAAAAGTTATTAACATTTATTTTAGTTTATAAAAAAAATCTTGATTTTGTAGCAGTTAAGCGTTATAGTACAAACATTCTTGAGTATTTAAATAAAAATAATTAAAATCGGTTCATTTTTGAGTTGTCGGCTGATTTTTATCAAAAATAGTGCTTTTGGCCACAGTGTGTGCTAGTGGCAGCGAGCGTCACAGGCGTTAGGTTCTATTCAACATTTATTTTCGATGATTAGGAGTTCTCATCCAACATTTTACTCCAAAGATTTTTTATAGGAAAAAAGTAGGGCTTTCATTTAAAAAAATAAAAAAAAAATTAAAAATTGTCCTTTTTGAAGAAAAAGTCATTTTTATTTTTATTTTCCATTTTTAGGGATCAAAAAATTTTTTCTCGTAAAAAACAATAAGACCGATCGAAAGAGCGTGAAAAAATCTATCGAACCTGGTATTACAAGAATTTTTTCAATTTAAATTATAAGAACAAAAATTTTATCAAAGTAAACAGTTTTTTAAAAAAATCAAAAATTTCATCCCCTCCCCCAATCTTAATATTTCTTCTATAGTCAAGATTTTTTTTTATTCATTACTATTCAATAGGACAACATTTTGTCCAAGTTTCAGCCCGATAGAATAAACTTGCTTTTCGGACCTGTGACACTTGAGAAATAATCCCCCATATCTTCTTTTCTGTTAATAGAATTTTTTTGTAATTTTATATGTACCATTTCAGAAACAAGACGTTTTTTCTTAGAAGGTTCCTCATCCAATATTGTTATGTTTTGCCAATCAAATTCGTGTTTCGATTTGTCGTTACTGTTTTTTGATTTTTTAGGTTCTATCATTACTGTCTTTTTTCCTTTTGTGTTTATTAATTCTTGTAATTAAATTTCTTTTTGTTTGTACTACATAAGTTGCATGGCAATCTTTGCAATTGATTTTGTATGATGTGTTAGTTATATAATTTTTTTCAGTTTTGTTTTTTATCTTTTTTACCAAATAGTTAAGGTTACTTTTTATTGTTGGTATTGTGTTTTTATTAAACAATAAAAATAATCAAGTGTGTTTTTTAAAAACAAACCAACACTGTTAACATGTAAGTACTTTCATCAACATAATGTAAAAAATGAAAACTTTTTTGTAAACTAACTATAATCGTTTAGAATTACCTAAAAATTAATTTTGATAAATAAATATTACAGTTCTGAAGAGGACTATATAGTTAGTCGAAACGTTAAAAACAAAAGATGTCTTTATTTATGGACTAAACCATCTCTTTACTTTCATCTCTTTATTTTCATCTCTACTTAAAATACACCGAGTGATAAATTCATATATATATATATATATATATATATTTTACCAAAATTATATATGGGGCAAATTTTCTGAAGTGTCCAGCGTCAAAATTAAAAGTTGTTGAATCGGACTAATATTTGCACAAACTTTAGTGCTATGGGTTAGTACTTTAACCACCAAATATTATGCAATTTAATTTAAAATTGAAGAGGGGGGAGGGGGTTGAAGATTTGGGTAAAGTAAGAACATTGATTTTTTCAAAAAATCGTAGCCGCTAAATAACGAAATGAAAAATTTTTTCACCTATATGTTTTCGAAAGGTTTTTTCCTGCTCTTTCACATGGTGAAAAAGTTTTTTTTTTTAATCGAAATTTAACACTTTTTTTTGAAAATTAAAAATTTGTTGACTTTTTTTTAAAATGGACCCCTTTTTTTTTTTTTTTTTAATTAAAAGAAATCTCAAGTTGTGTACTTTAAACATACTAAAAGAACAAAATGACGTTTTTTGTTGTTTTCGAATTATTAATTAATTAATAAAAATTAAAATAATTTACAAAAAAATTAAGTTACGGCAATTCTGAATACACCACTTTGAAGCTTATCAAAATGCGCATCCAACGAGCCGTATATAAAGTATTTTGAATAATTTTATGATTTATCAATAAATATGTATAAAAAATTAATTAACAAATAAATATCATCTATAAAAATAAAGGTAGAGTGTTACATTTTTTTTTTGTTAGGAAGGTTTTACAATCCTACATTAAATAATATCTAGCTAAAGTATTTCCAACCATTGAAAATTTAAATAAGATATTTTTACATCCACATCTTTATGCATGCGCCGCGTCGCGCTGCACAACTTCGTTAAAGCAAAATTACAAAACTTTAAATCTTTTTATAATAATAATTAACATTTTTTGATCCTAATATTTAATATTATGTGCATCATCACCCAGCAAGGGAATGGTAAGATTCCTGCTGGGACCCATACCAGGGTATAAACGGTGCCAAGGGCGACCGGGGCCCGCGGGGGGGGGGGGGGGGGGGGGGAAGCATAGCTCTTCATCCTCCCGTCCCGCTTACTGGGTTTAGTCCAGTCAAATTAAACATTTCAACCAACATTAATTAGAACATGGCCAATTTTTTTTTTATTCAAAAGGATATTGTTCACAAAGTTTAAATCTGAGTTTTCGACCTCGGGGGGTGGTAACTTTACCCGCCATTTTGAAAAAAGGGGTGAAATTTTGTTTTGAAAATATCTCGCAAACTATGACTGTTACGCAAATAATTATAGAAAAAAGTTTAATAGAGCACAACATTCTCTACAACATTTGTAAGGAACATTTTCACACAAAGTTAATATTTATCATGTTATATTGCAAAGTGTATCAAAGTGGGGGATGCAAAATAATAATTTTGCATTTTCCACGAAGCCAATGTAAATTTTGTAAAAAGTGTTCCAATGAAGAAAATGAGGTTTGAAAAATAAATAACTTTCATCTAAACCATTTTTTCAAAATAGTGTTAGGTAAGACTGTGGAACGTAGCAAATTATGCAACTAGCGGGTGTTCGATAGCGTAAACTATTTAATTATTTTACTTTTAGGACAACGCATTAATAGAACATAATCAAATTTTTTTTTATTTGAAAGGGTATTCTTTATAGAGTTTAAATCTGAGTTTTCGACCTCGGGGAGTTGTAACTTTACCCGCTATTTTGAAAAAAAGGGGATTTTGTGATTTTGCATCCCTCTATGTTGACACACCTTGCAATATAGAATGAAAAATATTAATCTTGTGTAAAAAAGTTTCCTACAAATGTTGTAGAGAATGTTGTGCTCTATAAGACTTCTTTCTATATTTTTTTCCGTAACAGTCATAGTTTGCGAGATATTTGCAAAACAAAATTTCACCGCTTTATTCAAAATGGCGGGTAAAGTTACCACCCCCCGAGGTCGAAAACTCAGATTTAAACTTTGTGAACAGTACCCTTTCGAATAAAAAAAAATTAGCCATGTTCTATTAATGCGTTGTCCTAAAAGTAAAATAATTAAATATTGCAAGGTAAGCTTACCTATCGAACACCCAGTAGTTGCGTACTTTGCAACGTTCCACAGACTTACCTAATTATTGTATGAAATTATGGTTTAGATGAAACTTATTTATTTTTTAAAACAAAATCTCTTTCATTGGAACATTTTTAACAAAATTTGCATTAGATTTGCGGAAACTGCAAAATTACGGTTTTGCATTCCCTCAGTTTGACACATTTTGCAATATAAAATGAAAAATATTAATTTAATGTAAAAAAGTTTCCTACAAATGTTGTAGAGAATGTTGTGCTCTATAAAACTGCTTTTCACAATTTTTTGCGTAACAGTCATAGTTTGCGAGATGTTTGCAAAACAAAATCTCACCCCTTTTTTCAAAATGGCGGGTAAAGTTACCACCCCCCGAAGTCGAAAACTTAAATTTAAATTCTGTGAACAATATCCTTTTGAATAAAAAAAGAATTGGCCATATTCTAATTAATGTCTTTATTTGGTCTTTTTGACGCCCCAGTGACTGGACTAGTTGGACTTTTGGTGGCAGGGACGCATAAATTTATACTGATTGACATTTGATCGACTGGACATTTGGACGAAGGGCGTTTGGACGAATTGACATTTGGACGAATCGACATTTTGACGAAAAGACATTTGGACGAATCGACATTTTGACGAAAAGACATTTGGACGAATCGACATTTTGACGAAAAGACATTTAGACGAATCGACATTTTGACGAAAGGACATTTGGACGAATAGACATTTGGACGAAATGACATTTGGACGAATCGACATTTGGACGAATCGACATTTTGACGAAAGGACATTTGGACGAATCGACATTTTGACGAAAGGACATTTGGACGAATAGACATTTGGACGAAATGACATTTGGACGAATCGACATTTTGACGAAAGGACATTTGGACGAATAGACATTTGGACGAAATGACATTTGGACGAATCGACATTTGGACGAAATGACATTTGGACGAATCGACATTTTGACGAAAAGACATTTAGACGAATCGACATTTTGACGAAAGGACATTTGGACGAATAGACATTTGGACGAATAGACATTTGGACGAAATGACATTTGGACGAATCGACATTTTGACGAAAGGACATTTGGACGAATCGACATTTAGACGAAAGGACATTTGGACGAATCGACATTTTGACGAAACGACATTTGGACGAATAGACATTTTGAAGAAAGGACATTTGGACGAATCGACATTTAATCGAAACGACACTTGGACGAATCTTTTTTGAAATATAAGTTTACTCTCTATGTTGTACGTGTTCATGGTTTTTAAATTATTAATTATTCCAAATTTTGACGGGGTTCAGTTTGTTTCCGAGAGATGGAGCTAGAAGTATTAAAATTGTGTATAAAATGAAATTTTTATATTTTTTGGTAATTTTTAGGTAATTTACCAACAGATTAACTAAATTTTAATACTTCTAGCTCCATCTCTCGGATAAACACTGAATCCTATCAACACTTGGAATATTTGATAATTGGAAACCATGAACAAGTACAACATAGAGAGTAAACTTATATGCCAAAAAAGATTCGTCCAAGTGTCGTTTCGTCAAAATGTCGTTTCGATTAAATGTCGATTCGTCCAAATGTCCTTTCTTCAAAATGTCGATTCGTCCAAATGTCGTTTCGTCAAAATGTCGATTCGTCCAAATGCCCTTTCGTCTAAATGTCGATTCGTCCAAATGTCCTTTCTTCAAAATGTCGACTCGTCCAAATGTCGTTTCGTCAAAATGTCGATTCGTCCAAATGCCCTTTCGTCTAAATGTCGATTCGTCCAAATGTCCTTTCTTCAAAATGTCGACTCGTCCAAATGTCGTTTCGTCAAAATGTCGATTCGTCCAAATCCCGACAAGAAGGCTGGAATAGAATGTAATTAAAAATTTTAATCCGACTGAATTCCTGATTTGAATCCAAAGCTTAATTTCCAAATCAGCAAAGAAAAACAAGAGTATCCTATTCGCTTTAATTCCAGCTACTCAACATTTAAAAATTATTCCTTTTTACAATGTATAAATAATTTATATTTAGTATTTTAATATTATACTTGTTTTTCATGATTTATAAATTCGGTTTATATACTTATTACCCAAACTCAAAATTGATGTCAGATTTGTAATATCTGTGACTGTTTAGGAGATAAGCTGCTATTTCTTTAATTCTAAGTCTTTTTCAAAAATTTTTGGATATCCATAATTGTTAGAACTTTTAGATTTAGAATTTTAAAAAATCAAAATTTTAGCTTGAAAAACAAACAATATTTAATTTTCTTAATTTTAATTAGCACCGTACTGCATTTTTCTATTAAAAGAATTAGATGTAATTGGAGAAGATTTTTACCTATTGCTGTCAGTGGAATAGAACCAACGCATTCCAAGAAGTTCTAGCCAGAATTGAACGTAATTAAAAATGATAATATGTCATTTCTCTCTACAGAATTCAACTTCAATTTAAATGCGCTATGCGAATAGCGTATAATTCATATTTTCAACAAATTTATTTTCCTGGATGAATTGAGCTTCGGATTCAAATCAGGAATTAAATAAAATACAAAAACGATCACATTTTCATTATAACTCTGAAATATTTAATTATATCTAATTCAAGCCTTCTTACTGGGATGTCCTTTCGTCTAAATGTCGATTCGTCCAAATGTCCTTTCGTCAAAATGTCGATTCGTCCAAATGTCTATTCGTCCAAATGTCCTTTCGTCAAAATGTCGATTCGTCCAAATGTCCTTTCGTCAAAATGTCGATTCGTCTAAATGTCTTGTCGTCAAAATGTCGATTCGTCCAAATGTCCTTTCGTCAAAATGTCGATTCGTCCAAATGTCTTTTCGTCAAAATGTCGATTCGTCCAAATGTCCTTTCGTCAAAATGTCGATTCGTCCAAATGTCATTTCGTCCAAATGTCTATTCGTCCAAATGTCCTTTCGTCAAAATGTCCTTTCGTCAAAATGTCGATTCGTCCAAATGTCATTTCGGCAAAATGTCGATTCGTCCAAATGTCATTTCGTCCAAATGTCCAGTCGATCAAATGTCAATCGGTATAAATTTATGCGTCCCTGGTGGCAGTGGTAACAGCTCACATCGGTTGGGGCTAGCGGTTGGTAGGAGTGACGGACCCTTCGCATGCTATTTGACATGATCGGAGTCACAGAACTCCTACCAATCACGACGTGTGAGTTGCGGTCTCAACTCGGGTAGCAGCCCGCTTAGCTGTTAGGGATTGGAAAGGTCCCAGCCCCCCACTCAGTAGTAGGTGCTTCGCCATTGTCGATGTGGAGTGACTACTGCTGTTTGGGAACCGAGGGTTTGCAGGGTTTTACCGCCCTGTGGGAATCGGTAGATTTGGGAAATTCCCAAATCGCGTTGACCGAGCGTATCTTGGTCCCGGATTCATGTGTAGGCGCATGGGTGTAGGAATGTCCTTATGGGTGAGTCCTGCACCTCAAATCAGAGACAGTATTATTTGCATCAATTTTAAAACTGGATTTAATTACTTTCTGCTTCTTCTTTTAGAAAATATTTAATATTTTTTCATCCAAACTTAATTTATAGATGTTTGAATTTTAGTGCGGGTTTAATGTAACCTTATGAATCTCTCCCCTTTCTGGCCCTTTTAGCTCGCTCGTTTGGACGAGGTCTCACGACATTAATCGAAAATCTCAGCTGTGACGCGACTTCCATGTCTTATGTATTGTATTATATATCTGTGTAAAAGTATTTCAGGTTTGGAAAAATTTATGTAGAATGTATGCCAGAATTAATTGAGGTCGCGATATTTTTAGTGTAATTCGCAGTAACTCGGGACCTAAGTATAAGTGACAGGTGACATGTAATATGAATAAACTAACCTAAAAATCTTTACAATTAAAAGTGATAAGTATTAAATCTTTAGAATCGGTTTTTTTGTATCAAGGGGCTCCGACCCCGGACCCCCGCCAGGATTTTACCCCTGGATCATATAAGGGGAGGGGGGTAAACCTCCCGAACCCCCCACGCAGTGAGAAAAAACGACGCTGTTGGACAAAAGTCTGCTGACAATTCAAAACTTAACGGATTTTAACTTTTTTTTTAAATTCTCAGGAGAAATTGCGCTATAAGCCTTGGGTGCTACTTTTTTTTCTGAATTTTGTAACATAACCTGAAAAACTTGTTTTATATGTATGTATTTAGTTAGCTCGAATACCAAAACTAATGTCAAAAATTATGTATAAAATACAGTAACTGAAAGGTTTTGAATCCCTCAATAAGAATCTAGCACAAAATTTGCAGTATTCAAAAAATCGTATCCAAGATGGCGCTGGCGCCTGGTACATATACATACACTGTAAAAAAAGAAACTTGTAAATTTACCACTTTCTACGTGGGTCCGAATGTTACCTACTATTAAAGTGGTATAAATGAAGTTTTAATGAATTATGCTTCTTTGAATTATGTAATTTTACAATGTAGAAACTGTAAAATTATACTGAATTAAAGTAGCGTTTTTAGCTTTTAGAACTCATATCATCGAACTTTAGTTTGGCAGAATCGCTATGTGACAGAATTTCCGATTGGCTGAATCTTTAGCCAATCAGATTTAAGTTCAAGTACATAATTGTATATGATTGGCTAAAGATTCGGCCAATCGGAAATTCTGTCACATAGCAATTCTGCCAAACTAAAGTTCGACGATATGAGTTGTCGGTCAGTTGAAAGTTCTGCCACTTTCAGATTCTATGTAATATGGGTTTGAATACATAGAACTTCTTTCGCATTAAAATTCGGGTTCGTAAGCAGTCTATTACAAGAAAATTCGGTTGCATGAATTATGTGTTATATTTTAATTGTATTAAATAGAAATTCTACTAAATAGAGATCCGTTTATATAAAATTTTGGATAAATAGAAAGTTCGTTAAATATAAATTCTGCAATATACAAATTCTAACAAATCTAAATTCTATTAGGTTACAATTATAACTTATAAAAATGATGACAAAGGAAATTTCGACTAATAAAACAATCTGTTAAATAAATTTTGTGGTAAATAAAAATTCTGACTTTTGGTATATCTGTTAAATTGTAATTCTGACATATATAAATTCTGCTAAATAGATTATTTCTCAAATAAAATTTCTGTGTTATATAAAATCTGTCAAATTATAATTCATTGAATTAAAACTTTTGTGAAATGAAAATAAGCTTTTATCAAAATTCTGACTCACAAAATTTAGGTTATTTGACATTTATATTAAAGTATCAATCTATTTATCAAAAATTGGTATAAATAAAATTTTGGTTGGGAAGAATACATATTAAACTAAAATTTATACATTTAAAAGTACAGTTAACTAAAATTTCTCTTATTTACAAATTAATGTATACATTCAATTTTTATAATTGTCAATTTGATTTTACAAATTTTTGTCAACATGCGCTTTCTTACAAATTCTAGATCGAGAAAACAAACATTTGGCAAAAGAAACATTTGGACTTCTGGAATGCTGCCTAACTAACTTTCTAGATAATCATTTTAGGGAACCGTCATACAAGCTTGCACGTTAGCACAGACAAAATATTTCCTTTTATTGATTTTTCTGATCCAGCACTTATAGATTTGGCCTCGGCATTAATGGGTTAATAGCGCGAGTTGATAGCGGTCACAGAATTTTTTACTGTAATGTATAGCTATATTAGGGTGACCGTTATTTTGGGAAAGTTGGAATTTCTTAGGTCACCGGGCTGAATGTGTTTTAGAATGTGAAAAAAATAAGCTGGGCTCAAGGACAGCCCAATCGATAAATATTAACCCGTGCCACCGAAGGGTTAATGTTATTAATTTAAATTTTCCCTAAATTATGACGTCAAACATTTTTCAGTCACAAGCAAGTTCTACACTTGGTTTGTGTGACGAAACCTACTATACCGATTTTTATTTTGACAATTTAAGAAATATTAAATGATCTTTTTAAATCAAGTTGAAATGATTAAATTATTTAAATTTTGAAATCTGTGAAAAAATATCGGACATTTAGCTCCGCCGGGATTCGAACTAGGGTCATTCAATTGGCGCTTGACTGCTCTGACCACTAAGCTACACACGGTGGGGCTCGACGAAGTTCAACCCAAAGGTCTTATCACTAAAAGTTTTTTTACAAAAAATTGTTCAGTGATGAAATTAGAAAATTTCAAGCCTATAATGAAAATAATCTGTCAAAGGTTTTTAAAATTAAATCGATTTTTGTCGATTTTTTTAAGGTTAACCGCTCTTATTTCAATAAAAACTGAGGTATTTAAATTTTATTTTTTTAGATCTCTTCTTCCACGTCCCGTGAGCAATTTTCTATAGTTAAAGATTTTTGTTTGTTTTTAATCGGCGTTAAATTTAAGAAAAATCACCAAAAAACGTGTTTATTGATGATTTTTGTGTTGTTTCTTAAAACAAATGAAGAAAAATGTTTTTCTAATAAAAATTATTTTAAAGCACGTACTTTTACCTTCAAAAGAAAAAGAAGTTATTAAATTTGCTGCAACTGTTCTAAAGTTACAGCATTTTTAAGCAGCAAAAACAAGGAGTCAAAGGTGTTTTGAGGAGAACAAGTACATGTAGGTACTTAAATACGCTACGGGGTGTAAATATTTTGATATATTGGAAAAGTTCATTACATATAAAGTAAAATAAAAAAAAAATTCTTTCAGAAATCTGTTACTGTCTCAGAGATATTCTTAAATGTATGTAAGTTTCCGCAAGTTTCTATTTACGAAATAATCTTTTAATTGTTTTTATAATCTGTAAGTTATATTTATTGAAAGAGCAAACTTTTTTATATTTAAATTAAACAGGCATCAGAATCTGTACATTCTGACTTTCAAAATACCTGGAAAAAATACAATGTCCAGAAAAACCACCCCGATTATCCACAAAGACTTCTACGAGCTCTTTGTGAGTTCAACGGTTTGCATTCGTTTTAATGTCTATGAAAAAATAAAATTTCCGTTCTAAATGTTATATGTTTTGTTACAATTTGATTTAAATATAAAAAAGTTTGCTCTTTCAATAAATATAATTTACAGATTATAAAAACAATCAAAAGATTATTTCGTAAATAGAAACTTGCGGAAACTTACATACATTTGAGAATATCTCTGAGACAGTAACAGATTTCTGAAAGCATTTTTTTTTTATTTTACTTTATTTGTAATGAACTTTTCCATTATATCAAAATATTTACATCCCGTAGCGTATTTAAGTACCTACATGTACTTGTTCTCCTCGAAACACATTTGACTCCTTATTTTTGCTGCTTAAAAATGCTGTAACTTTAGAACAGTTTCAGCAAATTTAATAATTTTCTTTTATTTTGAAGGTAAAAGTGCGTGCTTTAAAACACTTTTGATTAGAAAACCATTTTTCTTCATTTGTTTTAAGAAGCAACACAAAAATCACCAAAAAAAAACACGTTTTTTGGTGATTTTTCTTAAATTTAACGCCGATTAAAAACAAACAAAAGTCTTTAACTAAAGAAAATTGCTCACGAGACGTGGAAGAAGAGATCTAAAAAAAGAAAATTTAAATACCTCAATTTTTATTGTAATAAGAGCGGTTAACTTTTAAAAAATCGACAAAAATCGATTTAATTTTAAAAACCCTCGACAGATTATTTTCATTATAGGCTTGAAATCTTCGAATTTCATCACTGAACAAATTTTTGTAAAAAAACTTTTAGTGATATGACCTTTGGGTTGAACTTCGTCGAGCCCCACCGTGTACAGAGGTCCATGTCAGATATTTTTCACAGATTAAAAGCTTCATTCAGCTATGACTTTCGTCTGGTTTCGTCACACAAACCAAGTGGACAATTGGATTGAAAGACCCGAGTTCGAATCCCGGCGGAGCTAAATGTCCGATATTTTTTCAGATTTCAAAATTTAAATAATTTAATGTTATTAATCTTTTGCTTTAACGATATGTATATTTATGGTTTTGGAGGTGCTGAACACGAATCCGATGTCAAAAAAAAGTTTTGACAGCTGATAGCTGTCAAAGAAACTGTCAATCTTTTAATGATTTTGACAGCTAGCAGCTGTCAAAACTTATTTTTGACATCGGATTCGTGTTCAGCACATCCAAAACCATAAATATACAGATCGTCCAAGCAAAAGATTAATAACAAAAGGTTATCATACGAAATGTAAAAAAGTGCACTAATCCTATGTATAACCCCATGTTTTCACATTCTAAAGCAAATTCAGCCTGGTAACCTAAGAAATTAAAACTTTCGCAAAATAACGGTCACCCTAACCTATATATGCCTTAAAAATATTAGCAGTTATGATTTGGATCAAAATTGCATTTTCATCGGGGAGATTTATAGAAAGATAAAAACACTATTCATAAGGTCGCCACAACCAAAGTTGATATCGACCTGCCTGCACGATGTGATGAGGAAGCAAAATTAAATAATAAAGTAAAAACTAAGCCCCGCATTAAGCGGTGCTATTTTAAGCACGCGAGGTTTTTAATGAATAAGATCTTTATATTGAGTTGTTCAAGTTTGCTACAAGGAGGGAAATTTAGAAGAGAAGCCGCACCAAGAAGGTCGGCTGCTTTCTTTTCTTTGGGAGGAATGACCGCCCAAGAAAATACACGGCAAATTCAGTAGTAAAAGTCGTGGGTGAGTAAGTGTCCCACAGCTAGTGCATTAGATTTCACCAGTCAAAACTTTTGGAGGAATGAGCTCCCACAGAAGAGACAGCAACTGTTCCAAATTTTTCACCGTGATACGTGGTATCAATATTTTCTGCTATCTAGACTACACAGAGTACTATGTGAAATTACATAGTACTCAAGTTCTTCAAGTTCTGTTCAGATCTCCGGAAGTTCAAAAGTGTTACTAAAAGCGTTATTGATAACACAGACCTTCAAAATTTGAATTGTTTTTATTGTTTTCGATATTGGAGTGGTTTTCTATGTATTTTTGTCCGCTGAACACGATCTTGGTTTCCAAAATTACCTAGCACGTCAGGTTTTTAAGAAAAGTGGGGGTTAAGAAGATTTTTCTCTTTATCTGACGTGCCAGAGAATTCCGTGAGGTCTTAAATTAAAGCTTGAAACGTGCACTTTAAGATCCTTATGCGCAAGACAAAATAATAATAATAATAATAATAGTAGTTTAGAATTTTAAAAAAATTCTTGATGTATTTTTGGCCGCTGAATGCGATCCTGGATCCCAAAATTTCCTAGTACGCCAGAATTTTGAGAAAAGTGGGGGTAAAGACCCAAAACATAACGAAAAAACATTTTTTTTTGGTATTTACCGACCTTCTTTTAATATCCGCTATTTTTTTTATCTTGCGCAAATGGGTCATAAAGTAAACGTCTAAAATTTTAATTTAAGACCTCTTGAAAATCTCAAGCACGTCAGGGTAAAGAGAAGAAAAATCTTAAAAATTTACCCCCAACTTTTCTCAAAATTCTCCATTTTTGTTGGTCTTGCAAATTAGGGTCTCTAAGTCTCTAGCACGTCAGGTTAAAAAGAAAAAATCTAGAAAACCTCCAAAAACACGTATTTCTGGCACTTTATCCTCAGTTTTCTCAAAATCCTGACGTGCTGGGCAATTTTGGGACCCGGGAGCATGTTTAGCGGACAAAAATACATAGAAAACCACCCCAATATTAAAACAAAAACCATGCATGTCTGTGTAATTGTTGACAATTTAGTTGTGATGATGTATATAAGATGCGTAAGTTTTTATTGCATAATTTAATAAAAAAAGTGTAAAAAGTATTATGTTAACTATTAGTACAAATAAGTTTTAATTACTTGTAATATTACGTTTAGCAAAAGAAGTTCTTCACACTAATCAAATATTAACTGTTTTCTAAGTCTCTTATTTAGTACGAAATATTATTTTATTAATTTCATTTCCTCAAAAATATATATATATGTGACGCCGCGCGAGAAAAGGGACCTATCGCAAAAAGAATCAATTTTTATTTTTTTATACCAAGCGGTAGCTTTTGAGTCGCACTTTCATTTGAAAAAATCAGAAACTGTTTCCATTAATTACTTCTTGTGTTATTAAGCATGAAGCGTAAGAATTTACTTTGGTCGCAATACATTGTTGCAACTTTTAACGCTCGCCCTGAAAATTCATGGTTGAGGAGATAGGTCCCTTTTCTCGCGAGGTGTCACATACCGTCGCTTGGGAGGAGAACTCTGCCATTTCGATAAAGCTCTGAAAACAAAACCAACCTGCAAGAGTTCTGAAAACTACGAAAAAGTTCGTTTCGAAAAAGTGTTGAAAACTGCGCCATTCTAATTAACATTTAAAGAAAGTGACATTTCAGAACTGACAGATTTTGTTTTTAAATTTAGGTTGTCAACGCGAAAGATTTTTATTAAGTTAAGAATGTCTGTATAAAAAAACAAGCTAAGGTGACCAATACTAAGACAATATTTTAATTCTTAAATTTTTGAAATCACCTGAGCTTGTTTTTTTATACATATATTCTTAACCTAATAAAAATCTTTCGCGTTGCCAACCTAAATTTAAAAACAAAATCTGTCAATTCCGAAATGGCACTTTCTTCAAATGTCAATTAGAATGGCGCAGTTTTCAACAGTTTTTAGAAACGGCGTAGTTTTCAGAGCTCTTGCGAGTTGGTTTTGTTTTCAGAGCTTTATCGAAATGGCAGAGTTCTCTCCCCAAGCGACGATATGTTCAAGTTTTATAATTGAATTGTGACGCGTTGCGAAGAAAAGCACCTAAGAAGACAAACGGCGATTTTACAGGAGAGTGAAAAGAAGCCTCGTGCGCGCCATTGGATCCTGTACAAATCGCTGATGCTTAAATCTTAAATACATGAAAAATAATCAATGAAAATGTTTTCTGACTTTAGATAATGAAAAAGGAACATTTAATTAACCTACTATTATCAAAAACCGAAAATAGATTTTTTCCTTCTTAGGTGCCATTCTTCGCGACGCGTCACAATTATTATTTATTGAATCTTAATTTATTGTTATCAATGCTTCATCTACTGTTAAAAAAAATTATTTATACTCATAAAAATTGTAAATTGGACGAACCTGGTAAATATAGCATGGCCCTCAACACACATATATTCCAAAGTTCTTGCTGCAGTATCAAGCACTTCAGTGTCATGAACCTTTTCAACTATTGCTTGAATTTTATTTAACAAGGAATTTAAATTTTGCTCTTGTCTCGATTTCGTATAAATGTCCAAGTCAAAATATTGAGGAATAGCAACAAGATTTGCAAGTTTTTCAGGATCAGCGCTGTAATTATCCAACAGAAGAGGCAATGTTTGAATGAAATGTTCGGTAAGTCTTTGCTTGTCTTCTTGAACTTGTTTTAATTCTTTAACTGATAAAATTTTACGAGTTGGCCCACGACCTACTGGTGCTTCTCCTGAACATAAAAATAAATATAATACAAAATGAAGTTGAATATATGGGACATTCTATTTCTAAACAACTTTAAAAGCAATTGTCAATTTGAGACCATTTTTAAGTTATTATTTCTTCTACTTGCTAAGGCAAATTACTTTTGTAATTAGCAGTTTTAAAAGAAAATTTTATAAATTTTACAATGATAAAAAGAATTTTGTTAAAATATATCTAATTTATATATAAAATGTAGTTTGAAAGATAACCTTTCGAATATCTCAAAACACGTAGTTTCAGATTTTTTAAAAAATATGTCTTAAAGGAAAGCTTAAATATTCTAGTTTTTATTTCCGTAAAGCGAATAATGGGCATAGAAGGGGATTTTGAGGAGTTAATTAAAATTTATAGTCATTTCAGAGGTTAAAATATGTATGAACTGAGAAACACATTTTAAACAGGACCGCAGTTGTTTTTCTTTTTTAATTTTGTATTTTATTAACTTTCAAATTATATATAATTTTATTTATATACCTGTGTAGAAATCGCCAAGTTATGCAGAAATTACTTGTTGGGCCTATAATAGCCCTACCTTGAAATTCCTGGTTAATAAATACTAACCTGTCACTAGCTGGGCCGCACAGTGTGCTAAAGTGCTCTTTTTTGTGCCGAAATCGTAGAACTCGCGAACGACTTGATGTATTTGAACAAACCAAAAAAGAAATAAAAGCTAACATTCAACAGGATACAGGAAAAATATAGAGAAACAGATTGAAAAATTCCTAGCCTAGTAAAAATGTTCAAAAACTTGAAGTTTCATAAGAAATAATTCATTTTTTGCCTACAGAGACCGGAGAAATGTCAATATAGCTGTTCCAACGAATTAACTAACTTGTTTTTATCTCTCCAATCACAAATCACATGTGTAGTAACTAAAAAAAAATGGCGGAAGCAATATGGAGGCCAAAAATTTAAAATTACTTTTCAACGTAACTGACAATTCCTTTTCATGCTCAACTCCTTTTCAGTCCTTCAAAATGGCTGATCCAATATGGCCGACTCAAAATGCAAAATAGCATTCGATTTGTACAAGAATCCCTCTTTAACGGTTTTTTGGGGTCGCTGATTACAAATTTTATGACAAAAATTCATTATTCAAAATGGCAGATCCAATATGGCAGACTCAAAATGCAAAGTTGCTTCTGATTTACACAAGAATCACTTTTTAAAGGTTTTTGGGGTCGCTGCTGACAAAGTTGACGTCAAAAATTCATTATACATAATGGCTGATCCAAATGGTCGAACCGAAATGTAAAATTGCTTTTGATTTACACAGGAATCCCTTTTTATCGGCTTTTGGGGTCACTGATTACAAATTTGACGTCAAAAATTAATTCTTACTTAAAGGCGGAAGGAGTTAAAAACGCACGTTACTAACATCCACTCAGATCTTAAGATTTCAAAATGTAAATCAAAAACAATTTTGCATTTTAATTCGGGCCTATTGGATTACACATTTTGAAGAATGAATTTTTGACCCCAAATTTGTAACCAGCGATCACAAAAACCATTTAAGAGGTATTCCTGTGTAAATTAAAAGCAATTTTGCATTTAGGGTCGGCCATATTAGATCAGCCATTTTCAATAATTAATTTTTGACGTCAAATTTGTAATCAGCGATCACAAAAACCGTTTAAGAGGGATTCCTGTGTAAATCAAAAGCAATTTTGCATTTAGGGTCGGCCATATTAGATCAGCCATTTTCAATAATTAATTTTTGACGTCAAATTTGTAATCAGCGATCACAAAAACCGTTTAAGAGGGATTCCTGTGTAAATCAAAAGCAATTTTGCATTTCGGATCGGCCATATAAGATCAGCCATTTTCAATAATTAATTTTTGACGTCAAATTTGTAATCAGCGATCACAAAAACCGTTTAAGAGGGATTCCTGTGTAAATCAAAAGCAATTTTGCATTTCGGATCGGCCATATAAGATCAGCCATTTTGAATAATGAATTTTTGACGTCAAATTTGTAATCAGCGACCCTAAATACCTTTAAATGGGATTCTTGTGTAAATCAGAAGCAGTTATGCATTTCGGGTCAGCTATAGTGGATCTGCTATTATGAATAATGAATTTTTGACGTTAAATTTGTAATCTGGGATCACAAAAATCATGAAAAGGAGTTGTCAATTACGTTGAAAAGTAATTTTAAATTTTTGGCCGCCATATTGCTTCCGCCATTTTTTTTTTAGTTACTACACATGTGATTTGTGATTGGAAAGATAAAAACAAGTGAGTTAATTCGTTGGAACAGCTATATTGACATTTCTCCTGCCTCTATAGGCAAAAAATTAAATATTTCTTATGAAACTTCAAGTTTTGGAACATTTTTAACAGGTAAGGAATTTTTTTAATCTCTTTCTCTATATTTTTCCTGTATTCTCTAGAATGTTAGCTTTTATTTCTTTTTTGGTTTGTTCAAAGACATCATGTCGTTCGCGAGTTCTACGATTTTGGCACAAAAAAGAGCACTTTAGCCCACTGTGGGCCGTAGCTAGAACACCATGTGTTACGTGTAGGGGAGAGGGCCCCAAGTTGGACACCCTTTCGTCTTATTGCTGTAGAATCCAAACCAAATAAAATATATTAAAATATTTTATACCGGATGAAAGTACAATTTATAAGGTAACTTATGGCCACAGAGATAAAATTATATTTTGAACATAAACATTTTTTAAATCTACAAGTAAATATACATACGTGTACCAAATTTTAGCATCCTTAGTCAAATAGTTTAAAAAATTAGGGGAGGGGGGGACATGGTCATTTTTTCGAATTTTTTTCAAAAAATCGTACTTTTTGGCTAGTAAACACTATGAAGGCCGCATTTGCAAAAGTTCTCTATAATTTTCCTGTAATCTACAAGTAAATATACATACGTGTACCAAATTTCAGCATCCTAAGTCAAATAGTTTGGAAGTTTAGAGTGGGGGACATGGTCATTTTTTTGTATTTTAAGCAAAAAAAAAGTGGTTTTTGCTGGATTTCGGCATGTTCATGAGCTCGAATCGCGTTTTTCATATCATTTTTGTAAATCCAAGAAGAAATTACATATGTGTACCAAATGTCAAGTTTCTAGCTTATATAGTTTAGAAGTTAGAGGGGGTGCGAAAACGGACACACATAGTGATTTTAATAGGGTTCCGTTTTACGGTACGGAACCCTAAAAATTAACAAACTTAAAGGCTTTGGATCCGAGGGTAATGTAGTTGAGTTCATAGGGATTGTTTGTGCAAATATTGACGTAGATGGAGTGATATGTAAAAAAAACTCCAATCTGCATAGTTCCAGATAACGTTCAACAGTGGGATGTTATTATAGAACGATCTTACACGGAATCCAAACGTGACATATGTAAAAGTCGACGATCAATTAATTTTTCGAGATAGGGACGGTATTGATTTTTCAAAAATTGAGATAGACCGGAATGCGACTGCAAACCGACCGAAAATTAAACGAGATGGATTTTTAAAATCGGAATCAGTTAATTTTATTGACTTAATTGTAGGTGACGAAGAATTAACGTTAGGCGCTTTGAATTTTAATGGCGGAAACGCAAAATTAAAACGAGGTATTAAAATTGGCGAATCGATCCTTAATGTGGAATCTGTACCTAGATTGGAACCAAGAATTGAGCCATAAAATCAGAGGAAGTACAAATCGGAGAAAATATATCTGATACATAACGCAAAGAATTATAAAGTTTACTAAACAAATACCGGGAATGCGTAGCCAAGAACATAAGTGAACTCGGGTGCACAAGTCTGCTCAAAATGGACATTGTCGAGAAATCGGGATCCGTTTCTATTTGATCTAAGGCATATCACGCTACTCGATCTGAACGAGAAATATTTACGAAATTATCAACGGTTGGAAAAAAGAGGGTATTGTAACTCAGACATCATTCCCTTACTCGAGTCCTGTGCTTCTTTTTCGAAAGAAAAAAGTCAAAGCCCGACTAGTGATTGAATATGAACGATTGAATAGTCAAACTGAGCGACTTCAGTATCCATTACCTAGTCTCGACGAATACCTTGAGTCCATGTCAGGCGCCAAAATCTTTGCGACATTAGATTTAGCTCATTTTCCTCTGAAAGAAGAAGTACGATCAAAATCGGCCAGTGGCGTAGCAAGGGGAGGGGCGAAGAGGGCTGTCCGCCCCGGGTGACACCATTTTAGAGGTGACACCCTAGAGGAAAGCTAGTACAATAGAACAAAAATCTCCAAAAAAAAAGGGTTAATAGTAGGGAAGGATTTGAGTTTTTGGAGAGACAATCTCATTTCCGCCCCGGTTGACACTCAGCCTAGCTACGCCCCTGAATACGGCCGTCACTTCGCCAGGCGATACTGGAGAGTTCACTCGAGCTGTGTTCGGCCTTATAAACGCGCTATTTTATTTTTCGAAATTAATGGAGTTGGCCTTAGGAGATCTTCGAAATTGTATATTAATATTTTACCTCGATGGTATTTTCATATTTGGCCGGACCTGGGAAGAACTCTTAGAGAGAATAAAATTAACACTAGAAGCATTAGAAGGACTGACTCTTTAGTTAGAGAAATGTAGATTCGGTCTGGTAAAGGTAGATTTTCTCGGATTTCAAATTAGCGCCAAAGGAGTAGAACCGGGAGAAGGTGAAGTACGTGCGATTATTTACGCGCAAAAATATTCTAAAATTGCATCCCCCCTTTCTAATCTTACACGAAAGAATGTAGATTTTCAATGGTCGCAAGATCAAGAAGTAGGGTTTCTAGATCTAAGAAAACGATTAACTGAAAAGCCGATTCTACGAATGTACTCTCCTATGTTCGAGATAACGTAGTAACACACGGACGCCAGTTCTGTGGGTCTAGGAGCCCAGTTTAACGCTCGAAATTTCGATGCTTCTTCACGAATTTGTTTTAAACGGGTAAATAAAATGCGATCATTACGAAATTTTGATTTTTTTGGTACACTCCAGGGCCTTTGGTAGCCACCTGAAATAAAAAAGTCAAAGACATTATTTTTCTACAGACATAAATCTAAGTCTGGAACCAATAAAACATTACATTTTTTTATAACAAATTCAGTTTTTTAAACAATTTATGATGAAAAAAAAGGGTTCCAAAACTTTTTACAAGTCCGACATTTTGTTTTTTTTTGTTTTGAAATGTGAATTTTATTGGACTTAAATTTATGTCTGTAGAAAAATAATGTGATTTATTTAGAACATATTTACGGGCGAAAGCCCATTACAAATAAGTAATATAATATAACAATATTTACACACTAAATACAGGTAGTTAATTAGTTATATAATTTTCCCAAAGCAGTGGTAAACTTAATAATTCCTGAGTTAAAAAAGTCCAAGACATCGCAGTAAAAATTACCCCTGGTACAGAGACGCTTAAAAATTGAGTTCTTTGCAAAATTACTCTTACAAGTGTGTGCGTAGAAAGGCAAAGGAGGGTTGCGCAATTGTCTCATTGGAGCCGAAAAATGAACGAGTGACAGAACTGCTGGGCAGTCTACTGTGCCGCTAATTACTTTAAACAGAAATAACAAATCGTTATGAATTAGTCTTTTTTCAATTTTTGGGATGTTTAAAACAGATCTTAGGTTCTCATAATCATGAGAAAGAGGGTCGTAATATAAATTTAATTGGTGAGCAGCGAAACGCAAGAATCTGTTTTGTATTCGTTCAAGTCTGAGGGTATGGGTACTGTAATATGGACACCAGATTACAGATCCAAACTCCAGAGTTGACCTCAGAAAAGAAAAATACAGTATACGCAAAGCGGTAGAATTTCTAAATCTGGACGCATTACGCTTTATAAAGCCCAGTGATCTGATCGATTTATTTACAACAGAAGAAATATGAGGTAAAAAAGACATGTCATGAGATAAAATAATACCAAGATCACGAACCTCCGTAACTCGGTCAAGAGTAGTCCCACCAACGGCATAATCGAAGCAAACCATCCGCGATTTTCGAGAAAATGATATGCATGAGCATTTGCAAACATTTAAAGATAATCCGTTGCGATCACACCAATCACTGAGACCACTCAAGTCAAGCTGAAGTTCGCCACAATCTAAGTCGTTACGAATTACTCGATACATTTTCAGGTCATCAGCGTAGAGCAAAAAGTTAACAAATTTAATTACTAATTTTACGTCATTGATATATAATAAAAATAAAAGCGGACCGAGATTCGATCCTTGAGGAACCCCCGATGCCGCAATATATTCCTCTGAGTAGCAATTACCAATATGAACTGATTGAGGTCTATTTAATAGATAGCTAGCGAACCAGTTAATTAAATTCGGATTTATTTAAAGTAATTTAAGTTTATACAATAAGACTTCGTGATTTACACTGTCGAATGCTTTGGAAAAATCCGTGTAGATTGTGTCTACCTGTAGCCCAGCCACTAAGTTAGAGACGAGATTTTCAGTGAATATACATAAATTTGTACTAACTGATCTGCCCCTGACAAAACCATGCTGTTCATCGATAAGTATTCTTTTAGCTGCAAAATAAAGATGATTAAAAATAATACTGTCAAATAACTTAGAAAAAGCATTTAACATAAAAATAGGCCTGTAATTCCTTACGTCGTTCTTATCTCCTTTTTTGTGGACTGGAATCACAGTGGCCTGCTTCCATATAAACGGAAATGAACCCTGAACCAGGGACATATTAAATAATAAACATAGTGGAAAAATTAATGAAGAACAGCACGATCCAATCAAGGCAGGAGGGATTTCATATCGACAGAAGAGGTACTGTAAACAGATTTAAAATAAGATGCGAACAAATCAGCTACTTGATTATTATTATTAGCGATTTTATCTTGAAAAATACTGAGTCAGGAATTTGTGAAACATTACGAATTTTATTTATAAAAGTCCAGAAGTAGTTCGGGTTAGAAATCAGTGTTTTCTGCTCTCGTTATGTAATCATTGTAACATCTAATAGACAACGATTTACATCTTTTACGGAGTACCGAAAAAACATTATAGTCTATCTGCGCAAGAGTACATTTGTATTTGGTGTGAGCGATTTTTTTCTCAAAAACCAGACGCTTCAATTCACTAGTGAACCATGTGGGACAATTGGAATTCTTGATCGTTTTTAACGGAACAAATAAGTCAAATGAGTTAAATAAGTACGAGTAAAAAATTTCGATCGCGCTGTCTATGTTTAGAGTTGAGAAAACAGAAAACTAGTAAATAGAAAATAGATAGGCATTAATTGCAGCTGTATTTGCATTTTTAAAATCATAGCGCAAATTGGTTTGAATATTTTTAAAATTATTAGTTTGGTTTCTATTTTTCTTGAAGTTACTTATTTTACATTCCAAGTAGAGAGGAGGATGGGAAGCATCCACTGGAAGCAAAACGTCACTGGTTGGTAATACCTTTATGTTATCAAAGTTAACAAATATTAAGTCCAGTATGGTTCCACGAAAGTTACGAACAAAATTAATCTGACGTAAGCTCAAGAATTCCAATGTGTCACGAATAACATTAAATATTTGACGATTACCTCCGAAGTACCCGAGGTACAGGAGGAAGAAGAAACATTGTCCATAGTATTCCAATTTACAAAAGGTAGGTTAAAATCTCCCAAGATAATAAACTTAGAGTCTGGAAACAAAATAGATATTTCGTCGAGAATGTGACCGAGCTCTAAGTATAATTGCAATGAGCTATTTGGGGGTATATAAAATGCACTAATTAATTAATTTTTAATTAAATTTTAATTAATTTTTAACCAGGGCCGTACTATCCGGGCCGTGATTGACTTTTTTATTTCAGGTGACTGCCAAAAGCCGTGGAGTGTAACGAAAAATTTCTGTTTTTTTTTTAGGAGTCGACTTCGACGTTAAAAATTATTAACGAATCAACGTACATTATTGCAAAAAAATTGCTCTATATAGTTGAGGACATCAATTAAAACATATACAAATTTCGTAATGATCGCATTTTATTTACCCGCTTAAAACAAATTCGTAAAGAAGCATCGAAATTTCATGCGTTACACTGGGCTACTACCTTATTTTGTTTTATTTTCTATAAAAAATAAAAAAATTAGTACACTCATTATTGGTAATTGTTAAAAGTAGTCATATTCTTTTCATAATTAAGCATTAAGCCTGCTAAGATGATTAACCGAATAACCCCACCGTAGCGAGAGTCCATTTACCCCACCCTGACTTTTGACACTTCCAAACAAATACATGTAATATTTGAAACATAAAAATAAAATAACATAGGTGTATGGAAAGAGCACACCTGAGAGCATAAAAAAAACTTATGTATCCAAAAAAATTAGGCTCGTAAATTAGTGTACTAAAAACGAAAAAGTTGTTAAGTAAAAAAACTGTACATGGGACGCATAAAAACAGAAAACTCTACCTGACACGAGGTTGAATCAATAGAATTATACTAAATTTCGATTACCTAACTAAAATGTTGAGAACTATATTCTATAGCGACCTTTCCCTTCTAGATTCTAATTAAAGCGTGAAATCGCTAATGAGCCGAATTACCCGCTAGTTCAAATTGACCCTCTTTCCCCTACTCTTTAACGATGGTAGATATTCTGACAAAATATGTTATTCTTGAGGCAAACAAGAATACTGAAACAGTATCACCTCTGAAAAAGCTTACTGGAGTTATGGAGCTATTTGGAGCTCCCAACCGAATAATTTGTGATAGAGGCACGTGTTTTAGGTCCGAAAGGTTCCGTAATTCTTCTCTCGCTTAGATGCATTACGAGCTGCTGCTGCCTGCGAGAGAAAATCTTCCGAATGGGATAAGAATCTTTCACAGATAGCGTGCGATATTAATTTATCCATCAATAAAACTACGGGCAAAGCTCCTTAAGAAGCTCTCCTCGGGTATCTATAGCTTTTTAAGGAGGATGCTACGAGAACTCTTACCGAAAACTGCGAAACTTATCGAGATCCAAACGAAGTTCGCGCGAAAATAATTGTATCAATAGAGAAAGATCAATAGAAATGTAAAAAGAGATATGATGAACACAGAAACACTGAAGTAAAGTTCAAACCAGGTGATGTAGTTTATGTTAGAGTAAACCCCACCGCAACTGGAGTGAGCACAAAACTTCAACCCCGTTATCGTGGCCCTTATGTTATAACGTGAATTAGTCTGGGTGATACGTATGAAATAAAATCGATTGCGAAACGACGAAATGAAAAATATCCATTGACAGCTCATGTGAGCCAGTTAAAAATCTGGCGAGGACCACGTTTGATCGATTTAGATTGTAACAGTCAGGAAAGCGACTTAGAGAGCGAGACTAAAGAACTGTTTAATGGAAACAATTGTAGTATTAAAGTTTCCTAAAGATTTAACTACCGATACTCCAAGACAAACTAATGTAATCGACGAAAAACTCTTAAAGCGTAGTATTAGACGACCCGTTTATTTACAAGACAATGTTTAAGAAAAAAGTATATATGTTGTCAAGCATTTAAGTACTAATTTATGAATAAATCTGAATGAAAAAAAGTGTTCATATGTTATATAAAATAGGCGAGCTTGAGGACAAGATGATTTCTAGGATGACCGAATGTAAGCAGACAATTTCAAATTTAAATAAAATTAGCGGTCAAATAAGAGTACGGAATGAGAATGATAGAGGGCGTGTGTGAGAGAGTTAAAGAGAATGAGAGAGGCTTCGAGAGAGACGAGCAAGCGTGGTCTTGAAGAACTATTAAAGTTTTGATAACGAGTAAAAATCATCTAAAACCGAGAACTAATGTTTATTCTAAGCTTATTATATTGAAGTATATTATAATATAAGTGGTTGTTCAATAAAATACGCAACTATCTTTAGTAACAAAAAAAATCTTTGTGTCTAATAATCGTAATACGAGCTTAAGTTCAATCACAGCCGAGGGGAAGTGGAGGTGGTGACGAGATTTCATCGAGCGTAGCCGAGGTGAAGTGAATATATAAAGCCGAGGCTCCACCGAAAAGTAAGGGAAGGGGTAGCGGGGCATTTCTTTGGGTCATGTCGTCCCCGTATAGAAATTACCCCCGGTGGTTCATCCTGAGACAAGATATTTCTTTACAAAAATAAGTTTTTAATTTTTTTTATTTTAATTTCTATTTGGGACAAGCCCCTTCGAAAGCATATCCCCCCAGGGGGCATATTATCCCAGGAAAATTTTATCCTCGCGGAGAATCATCTTCGAACTCCATGTTCGTCAAAATTTTTTTTTTAAACATTTTACTTTTAATTTTTACCCCTCCCCTTCTCTAGAGGCAAGTCACCCATGTCTCCTTGAACCACCACTGGTTAGGGGGTAAAGACCCTTTCCACAAAAAGCCAAATTATAAAGAGTTAAATGCATATAAAACATTTAAATCAATAAGACCGTGAAGTTCGGACAGCTGTACCATAAAGTAGAGGTCAGTTACGGAGTTAGCTTATTGTTAGTTGGTTAAAATCTTAGACTCTGCGGTCGCGCCAAGTCAAAATTGCTTGGTTCGCACCCCGACAAATGTGGGATTTTTCTGACTCGTGAAATAACTTCAGTGGAAGGTTTGACGTCGAGGAATAATGATATGCACTGTCGGTAACTGACCTGAGCAGAGACGTATGACGGTTCCCTAAAATGATTATCTAGAAAGTTAGATAGGCAGAATGTCAGAAGGCAGGATGTTTCTTTTATCGAATGTTTGTTTTCTCGGACTAGAATTTGTAAGAAAGCACATGTAGACAAAAATTTGTAAAATCAAATTGACAATTATAAAAATTTTGATAAGCATTAATTTGTAAATAAGAGAACTTGTAGTTAACTGTATTTTCAAATGTATAAATTTTAGTTTAATATGCATTTTTCCCAACCGAAATTTTGTTTGAACCAATTTTTGTTAGTACATAGTACATAGTTGCATCTGATTGGATAAAGTTTCGGCCAATCGGAAGTTCTGTCACATTGCGATTCTGTCAAACTGAACTTCGACAATCTGAGTTGTCGGTCAGTTAAAAGTTCTGCCACTTTGAGATTCTATGTAATATGGATTTGAATACATAGAACCTCCTTCGCATTAAAATTCGAGTTCGTAAGCAGGCTGTTACATGAAAATTCGGTTGCATGAATTATGTGTTATATTTTAATTTTGTTAAATACAAATTCTACTAAACGGAGATCCTTTTATATAAAAATTTGGATAAATATAAAGTTGGTTAAATATAAATTCTGCAATATACAAATTCTAACAAATGTAAATTCTATTAAATTATAATCCTAACTCATAAAAATGATGACAAAGGAAAATTCGATTAATAAAACAATCTGTTAAATAAATTTTGTGTTAAATAAAAATTTTGACTTTTGGTATTTCTGTTAAATTGTAATTCTGGCATATATAAATTCGGCTAAATAGATAATTTATCAAATAAAATTTATGTGTTTTATAAAATCTGTCAAATTGTAATTCATGGAAGTAAAAATTTTGAGAAATAAAAATAAGTTTTTATAAAAATTCTAACTCTAAAAAGTTAGGTTATTTGACCTTTATATTAAACTAAAAATCTATTTAACAAAAATTGGTTCAAACAAAATTTTGGTTGGGAAAAATGCATATTAAACTAAAATTTATACATTTAAAAATACAGTTAACTACAAGTTCTCTTATTTACAAATTAATGCTTATGAAAATTTTTATAATTGTCAATTTGATTTTACAAATTTTTGTCTAAATGTGCTTTCTTACAAATTCTAGTCCGAGAAAACAAACATTCGATAAAAGAAACATCCTGCCTTCTGACATTCTGCCTATCTAACTTTCTAGTTAATCATTTTAGGGAACCGTCATGCGTCTCACCTGAGCAGACCATTAGAACTCCACTCTCGATAAAACCGGTTGTACTCAGGAGAGGTTTTTCTTCAGTTTTCCCTCTTCTTTGGCGAGCAAACCCAATAATGTGTAGTCCAGGCAAATGCGAGTACTCCTAATTTCAAGCCGTTCTGTAGACGCAAAAATCTTAAGTATGTGCAAAAATTATTCAAAGGAAAATTTCAAGTGAACACTTGTATGGTCGTAAGGCTGAAAAACGAGTGTATAATTAGAATACAAAAAAATAGAGGTCAGTTGACCAGCGTCAACTAATCAGATTGCGACGTCATTTACTTTATGATCCAGAACTAGCTTTCCTTTAAGAGATATTTTTAAAAAACCTGAAACAACGTGTTTTGAGAAACTCGAAAGGTAATCTTTCAACTACATTTTATATATAAATTACATAATATGTTTAAACAAAATTCTTTGTATAATTGTAAAATAAAAATTTATCAATTTTTCTTTTAAAACTGCTAATTACAAGAATAATTTGGCCTTAGTAAGCAGAAGAAATAATTATTTAAAAATTGTCTCAAATGGGAAAGTGCACTGTCAAACTTTTCCAGTAGGTAGCAGCACCACAGCAAGATTTTGTAACGCCAAATTTTAAATCTACTGGGTGATTCTACGTCAGAAATACCACAATTTGCAAGTGGTTCACAGAATTTAATGAAACTTGGTGAAATTGTAGTATAATATGAGAGAAATTAATCAGCAAAAAGAATTTTCAAAATATCATAAATTGTAGGAGTTATAATACTTTGAATTTTGTTGCTACATTTTCTTAATTATTTTATATCTTGGTCAATTTTTAACCGATTTTGATGAGTCACCCACCAATTTCTTTATAAAATTGTGTATTTTAGAAAATCATAAAGCAAAAAACAATATTTATTATTTAGATAGTAAAAAAGTGAAAATAAAACTTTATTTATATTTTTTTCCAATTTTGACCCAATTCTTACATTTTTTAATAATATTTCTCTTTATTTCATCTTTATTTTAAAATAAAGATCATCCTGGAGACTTTATTAGATCTTGTAATATCGTCCTTTTAGTATCATCGTCTCAAAGAAAAATGCTATGTGAATTTATGTTTTTACCTTCATTTGTTTTTCGACATTTTTTTTAAATTAGAAACTACTTACTGTGAAGATTTCTTTTCAATTTCTCTATTGAATACAGTGAAAATCCAATAAAATTGTTATTCTATTAAGACATTTGGAAATAATTATTAATTTTAAGTAAAAATAAAAACATTTAATTAAATTATGTAAATTAAACAATTCAATGCAGAAAATATTTTGCTGCTAAAGAAACCTTCAGATTTTAAGTCCAAGTATCAGAAAAACGAAAACGATAGATTTTAGGACAATTATGTGAATTTGTATACTATTAAATCAGTTATACTTGTTTTTTTTTACAAATTTTTTAATATTTAAATTTTGTATTTAAGGGCATGTGATGGAGTATGACGTCACTTGTATAGGTAAAATTTGTCCGTAACTTTTCTCTTAAAATATTGAATTTTTTGTCATGAAACTTAGTAAAATTACATAAAATGTCACTAGGAAGGTCTCTCAGACCCAAGTTTGTTTGAATTTTGTTTCAAAAGTGATTTTTAAAAAATATTGCATTTTATGGAAAAGTTCCCAAAATTCAAACAAATTTGGGTCTGAGAGACCTTCCTAATGACATTTTATGTAATTTTACTAAGTTTCATGACAAAAAATTCTATATTTGAAGAGAAAAGTTACGGACAAATTTTGCCTATACAAGTGACGTCATACTCCATCACATGCCCCTAAATACAAAATTTAAAGGAGGAGAAAAAGATGGCGGTACGTTGTGTGCACGTGTATAATAGTCAGTCGTAAATTTGTGAGTTTTTTTTGAAGTGCCTTTCATAAATTTGGAGGAATTTAGTGTTTGAAATAATAAAGTTACTTTCGTTGTTTAAGAGATTATATTAAATTTAAGAGAAAAGTGTATAAAGAAGACAGGGAGAGTATTTAAAGTGAAGTTGAAAATAAGTGAGGTTAGGATGGAAGACGATTTGGAAAAAAGTTCCAAAAGGGGGCCAGGGCGTCTAAAGTTAAACACGGCCGGTAATAAGGATGATAAGGAAGGAAATTTGCTACAATTCATATCCTTTAATGAAAATGGACGTCAGCTAGTTCTAAGATCACCCGTCAATAAAAATAAGAGCGCAACTGGAATAGCTAAGGATTTAGTTTCTGAAATTAGTGACATGAATAAAAAGGATGACAAACAGCAGATAAGTGAGTTTAAAAAAGTTGTAGAAACGAAAGTGCATAAAACAAAATATGATACAGAATTAAATGAAAAAGAAGTGTTAAATATTATAAATGATTTTGATAAGAAATTGGAAAGTGTGGTGCATTCAAATAACGATTTACATAATGAAAATATTTTACTGAAAGGTGAGATAAAGGAAATGAAAGAAAAAATGGACGAGATGGAATCATCTATGAGGAAATTAGGTGAAAGTAGAGAGGAGGAAAAGGATAAGTGGATGAGTGAAAAGAAGGATACAGAAAAAAAAATCAAGGGCTTGGAAGGAATGGTTTCACGTTTGTTAGAAGAAAAGAAAAAAAATAGCGAGGAAGGTTATCTGAATGATAGTTTACTGAATGAAGGCTCTCTAGAATGTACGGGTGATAACAGTGTGAAGAATCAAAAAAGTGATGAGCAGTTAACTAAAGATCGAAACCAGGAAAGTTGGACTAAGGTAATTAGAAGGCAAAAAAATTATGGAAACGGACAAATAGGAGAAGCAGATTTACAAAAAAAAGTGAGTAGCAAGTCATCGAAAAGTGAGCAAAATAATCACCAAGGATTTAAAAAAGCAAAGAAGGATTACGGATCAAATATAAATAAAAGACCGGAGCATATTTCGTACGAGCATTGGTTATATGAAAAAAAAGAAAGAAGGGACAGAAGAAGGAATTTGATTCTAAGGTACAAGGGAACAAATAAGACAATGGAGAAAGAAGAGTTAATGACAGTAGGAATTAACAAGTTGGATTTAGACAAGGACAAGGTGAAGTTAAAGTACGGTAGAGAAAATTTTATTTGTGTGGAGTGTGAAACATTGGAGATAAAGATAAAAGCTATGGAAAGAAGGAAAAATCTAAAGAATAGTGGTATTTGGATGGATGATGACCATACTCGAAGGGAAATTGGAATACAGAAGTGGCTAAGATCAATTGTCAGTGAAGAAAGAAAAAAAGGGTCAGAAGCAGTGACCAAGTATTTAAAGATTTGTGTAAATGGAGAGGAGTGGAAGTTTAATGAAGGCACAGCTGAGATGGAGTTTGTGACATTTCGAGAAGGATAATCAGGATGGATGCAGTGTCTTGCTTTGGAACACACATGGATCAAAAAAGTTCGAGGACATTAAGATATTTCTAAAAAAATTTGATGTAATAATTTTACAGGAAACGTGGTTGAATGAGGTAAAAGCAAAAAATGCGTTAGGTAAGCTAGATAAAGATTATAAGTATTGGATTAAGAGTGCAGAAAAATTATTATTGTGTAAAAAGGGTAGGTTATCAGGGGGACAGATTGTTGGGATTAGAAATAATATAGCTAGAGAGTGGGATGTCAAAAAATGGGAATATGGATTTAAAATCAGTATTAAGAAAGAATTTTGTATAATAACTGTATATAGTACAAATATGTCAACTATCGAAAGCAAATTTAAAAATATTATTGAAGAAAGTATGGGAAAGTTTGATGATATAATTATATGTGGTGATTTAAATTCGAGGGTGGGGGAGCAACAATTGTGTAATGAAACGGGTGTAGAAGGAGATTATATAGAGGTTAGAATATCAGAGGATAAAAATATTAATGAAAACGGTAAACGGCTAATTAAACTATGTGAAGAGTTGGGAATAATTTTGCTGAATGGAAGAACGAAAGGTGATGAGAGTGGCAAAATAACCTACGTAGGGGGAAATGAGATGTACAAAGGATCTGTCTTGGATTTAATTTTAATGGTTGATCGGAATTGTAAACAAGTAATTAATTATTTGGAAGTAATACCGCGTATAGAATCAGACCACCTGCCTGTCGCCTTTAATATTGCATTAAATAATAACATTTTGAGTCAGAATAAAAATATTAAGAAAATGGAAAAGTGTAAAATAAAAAAAATAATATGGGATACTAACAAATCGGAAGAATTTAGTAAAATAATAAGGGGTAAATTAAGAGAGATAGTAGAAACATATGGTAGAGATATAGAATGGGATAGAATCAAGCAAATGGTATGGGATGCTGCTAAGGAGTCAGGGATGACAAAATGGTTAGGAGGAAAAGGATCATCAGGAAATGGAAGGAATGTTGGGAAATTTTCGGAAGATTATAGAGCAATGAAGAGAAAAGTTTTAGTATGCTTAAAAGATTGGTTAAAAGACAAAAATAATGCAAAGAGAAAAATCTTGAAGGAACAGAGAAATGAACTTAAAAAGGTAGTTAGGGGTGAAAGAAAGAAAATGATAGAGGAAAGGTGGGAAGAAATTAATAAGGCAAATGACATTGCAGGATGGTGGAAAGCAATAAATAAATTTAGAGCAACAAGGGGTCAAATAACGCAGAATAATATCAAAGGTAGTCAGTGGGTAGAGCACTTTGAAGGGCTTTTGAGCGAGAAAAATAATAATTTGATAGAAGGTAAGAGCAGTAGTCATGAAAGTGAACCGTGGTTAGAAGAGGGAGGCGAAGAGTTAAAATCTTTTGAGGCAAGCTTAGATGGGGATATTGAAGAAGATGAAGTGAAAAGGTCTTTAGCTAACATGTCTAATGGCAAAGCAACTGGCGAGGATGGTATCCCAATCGAATGTTTAAAAATAATAAAAGAAGGAGTAGAAATTTTAACAACGGTGCTTAATGGAATTTGGAAGGATGGAAAGTTACCTGAAGGGTGGGAAAAGGCAAGAATTAGACCATTATACAAGGATGGAGATGCGAATTCTGTAGATAATTATAGGGGAATTTCACTTTTGGATTCAGGATACAAAGTGCTAACTAACATAATGGCCAACAGGTTAAATTGCTGGATAGAAAAGGAAAAGAAATTGAAGGAAAGCCAAGCCGGTTTTAGAAGGGGCCGTGGGACAAGGGATCACATTTTTGTTTTGAACTCATTGATAAATAATAGATTAAAAGTAAAAAGGGGAAAACTTTATGTGGCTTTCATTGATTTCAAAAAAGCTTACGACACTGTAAATAGAGAGATAATGTTAAAAAAGCTATGGTAACAGTAACAGACGAATTCAATACAGAGATAGGAGTTAGGCAGGGATGCGCATTAAGCTCGGTGATATTTGATATTTTTATAGACGATATTGATGATTGTTGGATTAGAAAGAATGAGGGTGGATCGGTTATTGGGAAAATTAAAATTAGAGTCTTCAAGTACGCAGATGATATTGCAGTTATTGCTGAAAGCGCAAAGGAATTGGAAAATATGTTAAAAACGTTAGAAGGATATGTGGATAAAAATAAATTAATGGTTAACACAAAAAAAACTAAAATTATGGTGTTTAGAAATGGGGGACCCGAGAAGAAGGGTGAAGAATGGAATTTTAAGGGAGTACAAATTGAGGTGGTAAAACAATTTAAGTATTTGGGGTATTGGTTCACGACAGGAAATAGTATGGAAAGGCAAATTGAGGTAATGGCAGGAAGATCACAGAAAGCAATGAATGCGACTTGGGGATTATTTAAAAGGGCAGGTAGAGATTCAAGAAAGGAGCGTATATATTTAATGGATTCATTGGTAAGATCAGTGGCATTGTACGGGGTAGAAACCTGGGGTTGGAGTAATTTAGAAAAGATTAAGAAGGTGCAAGGAAGGTACTGCAAAATTTCGTTAGGGGTATCTAGAAATACGCCAAGGTATATATGGAGGAGTGAATGGGGTGTTGTAGGAATAGAATATACTATAAGGGAAAGAGCTTGTAGATATCTAGGAGAGGTTTTAAAGATGGAGAATGAAAGATGGCCAAAGGTGTGTTTGAAAGAAGAAATGAGAGGAATTTTAAATAACAATGCGACTAGCTGGGGCAAAAAGATAAAGGAAATTCTAATGGAAATAAAATGTGAGGAGATAATAAGGCAAATCTGGGAAGGTACTGAACAAGATGAAATTTACACTAAATTGTTAGCTGGGCTAAAGAAGTGGTGGGAAAGTATAGTAGAATCGGAAAAAAACGCGATTCTAAACTCTAGCTTTAATACTATGTACAAGGATATATATCCAGGAGAGTCGGGAGCGAGCTATTGGAATAAGTTATCAGGAAGTAAGAATAATAAAGAAATCTGGGCTAGAATGCGATGTGGTAATATTGGCAGGGCATTTAAGAAAGGTTATCGAGATTGGAAGTGTAGGCTGTGTACATGGGAGGATGAAACTTTAGAGCATTTATTTATTTGTGGAGAAGCATTAAGGGGTCAAGAAGAAAGAATTGTAGAATATATAAATGCATGGAGAGGCGATAGGCGGGAAGGTGAGTTAAACAGGCAGTTAATTGAAACGCTAAGAGGTGATGTAATAGATGAAATTTGTGAATTTATAAGTGCGGTAGAAAAAAAGATTAAAGGCGAGGGGAATGTGTAAATGTAATTATGTATGTTTAATAAGTAGAATAAGTAGAATAAGCAAATTGTAAAGACCTATGTAAGGTATACAATGGAAATATATTATTATTATTATTACAAAGTTTAAATATTAAAAAATTGAGTTAATTAAAAAATTAATAAAATGAGAGACATTTAAGGTAATTTTACCAAGTTTCATGACAAAATATTCAATATTTTAAGAGAAAAGTTATAGAAAAATTTTTGCCAATACCAGTGACGTCATAATCCATCACATGCCCTTAAGCAAAATTGCTTACTAAATAAATCATTGTATAAATATTTATTTTATTATATTATAATTATATGTGTCAATTCAGGGTGAAAGGGACCTTAGCTGCAAAACTGAGTTTTACGCGTACGGGCGTTTGAAGTTGAGCCTCCCTATGTTACTGTTAGGTTATACCTATGTTTCACCTCTAATAATACAAAAACTAATATACATAAACAAGTTTATATTTATGTATGTGAAAAAGCAACTCAAATTCTATCGATTCATAATAACAAGTAAAATCAAATGTATTGAATTTTACAGGAAGGGAGTTTGAACTTGTGCCTGCCTTTGTTATTGTTAGGTTATGTCTATATTTAATCGCGAATAACAGAAAAACTAATAGACATAAACAAGTTCTGATTACTGTATGTGAAAAATATTGTGTTTATTTATTATTAACTTACTATTTATTTTAAAGAAAAGACCATAAACTATTAAGAGTTCTTTTTATTAAAGGAAACTTGATAACGGTTGACACACAAAGGTGAAGTTAGATAATTTTTGTTTTTTATCTTAAAAGAAAAGAAAATTACTTTTTATTTAACAATGTTCATGTCGATGTATTCAACTTGAATTTAACAAACTAGTTTTATTTTTAACACTTTCCCTTGTTAAATATAGTTGAATATTTAAAATAAAAATGTACCTCTTTTTTTTTTTTTTTTTTTTAAATATAATATCACAATTGGAACAAAAAAAATATTCTTGCTCTTATATATTTTTTTTTTTGTTTACATAAGTCCCATTTTAATACATAAAATCTTCAGGCGTGTTCTTGGCAGTGGTTTTGTCATGATATCTGCTACTTGATATTCCGTAGAGATCTGTTGAATTCTAAGTTTACCTTCTGTGACTTTTTCTCGAATAAAAAAGTGTTTGTTTGAAATATGTTTAGTTCTGCGGTGAAACTCTGGATTTTGAGCAAGTCTTACTGCTGATGAGTTATCAACTTGAATAGTGGGAATATCTTTAAGTCTGATAATTCCTCTGAAAATTCTGCTCAACCAAATTGCTTCTTTGGATCCCTCGTTTGCTGCGATGATTTCTGCTTCAGTTGTTAATGTTGCTACAACTGTTTGTCGTTGACTCATCCAAGAAATTGCCCCTCCTGAGTACTTCACAATGACTCCAGAGGTTGAGCGACCTGTCGATGTACATCCTCCGAAATCAGCATCACTGTAGACTTCTAACAGACCTAAGTTCATTCCATTCCGGTAGACTATTCCCAGATTCAAAGTCCCTGCTATATATCTAAAAACTCTTTTGACTCGTACGACATCCTCTTGAGTTGGATTTTCGAGTTTTCTTGATATAAATCCTACACTGTACGCAAGGTCTGGTCTTGTACTAAGCATCAGATACATTAAAGCTCCAACAGCCTGTCGGTATGGAAATTTTGGTGCCTTGTCATCTTTCCCTGACTATGAAATTTCTGCATCTTTAAGTATTGGAGTTGAAACAGGTTTACAGTTTGAAAAATTAAAACGTTCTAAAATCTTATTTGCATATGTATTCTGATGTATTTTAATAGACTTTTCTTCTTGTTCAATTTCAATGCCCAGAAAATAATCTGCCCTCTTTGAGACAATTTTAAACTCTGATTCTAATTCCTTAATGAAAAATTCCATTTCTTGTGGATCTGTTGCTGCAAGAAGGCCATCATCTACGTAGATTACAAGTATGAGTTTTTTATCATTTTGTTCTCGAACAAAAAGGCATAGATCAGCGTCACTGACCTTGAATCCATGTTGTTGAAGGAAATCACTAAGACGTCTGTTCCAGCATCTGGGTGCTTGCTTGAGACCGTAAAGACTTCTCTGAAGTTTGCAGACTTTGCTGGTTCCATCTTCATATCCTTGCGGCTGCTTCATAAAAACTGTTTCTTTAAGCTCTCCATACTATCACTGGCTGCAATGCTAACAATTGAACGAATTGTTCCCATTCTTGCTACTGGACTGAAAGTTTCGCTGTAATCAATACCGTAACGCTGACTGAACCCTTTGACTACTAATCTTCCCTTGTACTTGTCAACACTACCATCAGGATTTTTCTTCAGTCGAAAGATCCATTTACATGGAATTGCCTTTGCACCAGGAGGAAGATTTGTTAAAATCCAGGTGTGATTTTCTTTTAATGAAGCCATTTCACGATCCATGGCTTTCTTCCATTCGTCTGAATCCTTGCTTTTCAAGGCATCTTCAATGGACTTAGGGTTTTCTGTTGCTTCGTTAATGAATTCCTCCACTATCATTGCATGACATTCAAGATAATTTGGTCTTTTTAAAGTTGAGCGATCTCTTAAAATTCTTCCAGGCATCTGCTGTGAATTTTCTTCAAAAATGATCTTGGAATTTTTTTTTGATACTGTTCTGTGACTCATCATCTTTTTCCTCTTTTTCAATTTCTGGCTCTTCAACAATATCTTCTTCTTCAGTCGGTGTCTCATCATCATTGTCTTCTTTAAATTCATCTTGATTTTTGTGCTCGATATCTTTCATTGGTAGCTTGACTTTACTTTCACATTCTTTAAGGTTTTCTAGAAATTGAACATCTCTTGATAGAATAACTTTGTGGTCACTTGGAACATAAATTCTATATCGTTCATCTCCGTCATATCCCACGAAGAATCCTTTCACTGCCTTCTTGTCCATTTTCTTTCTCTTTTCGGATGGAATATGAACATAACAGGAAGATCCAACAATGCGTAGGTGTTTGATTCTAGGTTTCTTTCCCAACCACAGCTCGAATGGACTTACTCCTTCTTTTAGTGATTTTCCTGTCCTGTTGAGTACATAAATTGCCGTAGACACTAGCTCTGCCCATAACGCATCTGGAAATGCAGCATCACAATTAGAGTACTTGAAGGTTCTTGCCATCTCAACTATTGTGCGATTTTCTCTCTCGCTGCCACCATTCTGTTCTGGTGTATATGGTGCCGTCAATCTCTGTGTGATTCCACTTTCAGCAAGAATGCATTTTACCTCTTCACAGTCAAATTCTCCTCCATTGTCACTGAGCAGCTCTTCAATCTTGTGTCCGAGTGTTTTTGCATGTGCCAAAAATTGTTTTAATACTATTTTAACATCTGATTTGTGTTTAATTGTAAATCCATAGCGAAATTTTGTGTAACTATCTTTGAAAACAACTAAAAATCGCTTTTTGCTAAAAGATTCACAAAAAGGACCTACTACATCTGTCGAAAAAAGTTCTCCAGGTCTCGTTGCTTTTGCTCTAGTGCCAAAAGGTAAACGATGCGCTTTACCATAAATACAGGGCTCACAAATTTCTCTCACCAGCTTGACAGTAATCCCTAACTCTCTCTTGAGCATTTCTCTTACATGTTGCTTGTCTTGGTGTCCCCATCTTTCATGATACAATTGGACTGTTGAATTTTCTACTTCAGCAATGTTAACTCTCTCAATCTTTTCGGGAATGATTGGTTCAATGGCTGCCTTGTACAGGGTTCCGCCTTTCTCACGCTTTCCGCAAATTACAGTTTTACCATTGAAATTTAACCAGCACTTGGTTGCTGTTGAGTGGAATCTACTATCTTCATTTCCATCTTGGGCTGCTAAAACAGGAAATAAGTTTTTTGAAATTTTTGGAACAAACCAGACATCATTTAGAGTCATCCTTAGCGTGTTATCTTCAGTGAAAGATGAAATTTGAATTGTTCCTTTCCCGATGGCCTTGAGTGCTTCTTTTCCAGCAGCTTTGATGACACAGGGGCTTTGAAACTCTTGGAACTCAACAAACAAATCGGGACAATTTGTCACATGTTTTGTGGCTCCGTTGTCAATCCACCAACCAGATGAACTTGCCTCCGCTTGCAAAATATCTTCACTGATGGTACACAGAGCTATATTCGTATCGAGGACGTTGGTCTGAGGGACTTTCTTCAGTGGTCGTCCATTAGCAATCCATTTGTGACACGTAGTTACCCAATGACCTTTCTTCTTACAGTAATTACATGTATCGTTCTCTTTCGATCTCTGAGGACCAGGCTTTGATTTTATTTTGTAGTTTTTGACCAATAATGCTTCTCCAGTGCCTCCTTCTGCACTTTTTCGAAAATTCCTTTCATACATGCACAATTGAGTAATTAAATCTTCAAAAGTTTTTTCTTCATTTTTCGACAATAACATCCAACTGGATCTGAAGTTTTCGAAGTCTCCTGGTAAAATTTGTAAAACTTTACAAACTAGAATTAAATCGGGTAGTACATGTTCATTTTTAGCTTTTAGTCCATTATTCAGCTCAAACCACAAATTCTTTAACTTCGCGATATGAGTTGAAACATCCTCTCCTTTAATCCAACTGAAAGCAAAAAAATCTGTACAAATTTTAAACAGCTGATCTTTGGACGATGCCTCAAAATTTAATTTCAAAGCCTCCCACGCTTCGTGTGCCGTTTCTTTATCCATTATCTTTTGATAAACTACATCAGTCACAGAACTTGAAATCATAGATTTCGCATAACTATTTGCTTTACGAAATAAATCACTTGCCTTTTTATGTTCTTTAATTTGTTCCTCAGTAGCGCCGTTTGCTAAGGGCTCAGGTTTTACGAACCTCCCATCAATTACATCCAAGGTACCTTCGTGGTAATCCAACAAGTCCCTCATTTTTCTTTTCCAAATTGACCAATCGGGCTCACCGGCTAAAGATTTTATGTGTTTTGACAATTCCATATTTTTGAAACGCCGAATCAGACTTCACAACACAAACCAACCTCTTCGTAAACAACACAAATACAACATTTTATTTCGTGGGCACTTTTCTCTAAAAACTTGCGTAAACTGGTCCCATAATCTATTGTGTTTATTTATTATTAACTTACTATTTATTTTAAAGAAAAGACCATAAACTATTAAGAGTTCTTTTTATTAAAGGAAACTTGATAACGGTTGACACACAAAGGTGAAGTTAGATAATTTTTGTTTTTTATCTTAAAAGAAAAGAAAATTACTTTTTATTTAACAATGTTCATGTCGATGTATTCAACTTGAATTTAACAAACTAGTTTTATTTTTAACAAAAAAGCAACTCAAATTCTATCAATTCATAATAAAAATTAAAAATCGAATGTTCTGCAGCTAAGGTCCCTTTCACCCTGAATCGACACATATTGTTATTAAATAAATAATGATTACACTGCCTAACTTATTTAATTATATTAAAATTAATTTCTAATTAAATGTTTTTATTTTTACTTAAAATTAATAATTATTTCCAAATGTCTTAATAGAATAACAATTTTATTGGATTTTCACTGTATTCAATAGAGAAATTGAAAAGAAATCTTCACAGTAAGTAGTTTCTAATTTAAAAAAAATGTCGAAAAACAAATGAAGGTAAAAACATAAATTCACATAGCATTTTTCTTTGAGACGATGATACTAAAAGGACGATATTACAAGATCTAATAAAGTCTCCAGGATGATCTTTATTTTAAAATAAAGATGAAATAAAGAGAAATATTATTAAAAAATGTAAGAATTGGGTCAAAATTGGAAAAAAATATAAATAAAGTTTTATTTTCACTTTTTTACTATCTAAATAATAAATATTGTTTTTTGCTTTATGATTTTCTAAAAATACACAATTTTATAAAGAAATTGGTGGGTGACTCATCAAAATCGGTTAAAAATTGACCAAGATATAAAATAATTAATTAATTAATTAATTGTAGGCCAAAATAAAGGATTTAAGCAAAAAACATCGACCTTCCGAGTTACTACCGTCTAAAAGTACCTGTTGACTGGACTATTATACTTAATTAATTTTATCAGAATGTACATCTTTATTTTATAAAATTAAAAGAATAAACTTTTCATATTAAAAATAATGCGCCAAAAAAACTTGCAATTGTGGTGCCCTCTGAGTTGAACTTTACATATGGGACATTCTCTGGAAAAAGACACCTAAAAAATTCTTTTTTCGTTAATGATATGTCATAATATGCATAAAAACAAATATAAAAAGTAGGGTGTAAGGTCAGCGTAATGCGTGGTTGACACATTGTCAGTGGTTAAATTTTAAGGTAGCATAATTTTCATCTGCCAATAACTTTTTTCCTAATCATTGAATTTGAAAATCTTTTGGGATGTTTTTTATGAAGAATTTTCCAAACTTTAAAATTATTTAACTAACAATTTTAAAATTTTCAATTTTGACAAGAAAAATTCAAAAATTATTCTTTAATGTTAGTTTTAACACTCAGGCCCCAATAGGATTTTTTCTAGCATTTTCCAGAAAAGTTCATTATTTAGTAAGCTTTTTACCCCTTAAATGGCATTTTGGGTCAGCAATGTGTATACGAGCTACAAATGACTTTGAACTTGAAACAACCCACTAATTCGCATCTAATATTTATCAGCAGTCGCAAAAACTGTTAAAAATCATTTTACAATAATTCTGAAACACACTGAGAAGCTTTTATTTACAGTTTTTAAATATGAAAAAGCAAAATTTTTTTAACACATTGTGAGGTCAATCCACAGACTTTCGTCTGAGGGCTGTTGCGATTATATTTTTAATAATTCTAATTTTAAAATATGTGAAACTCGGACATTTTCTGAATTCAGTAAGCATATTACAATGGTATAAATTTTAATTCTTTTCGTGTTATTACTAATCAAAAGATAAAGGTACACAACTTCATTTGTAACCTTAAATCTGATGCTTTTTTTCAAAGATGTTATAATTCTTAGACTAATTAATATAATATTTATCAGAACTTATTAGAAATATAAATCATCTAATTTTAAATACAGAAAAGATGGATTTATTATAAAATTTTATTATTTTAAAGTGATACTCTAATTTAAAATATTTATACTTGTAAAAAGTTTCGCTAATTTTCGAAGCTTATTACTTTTTTGTGGAACCTCCTACAAATGTCAGGTTTTGAATATAATATAATATTAATATAATCTACTTGCCTATAAAATTTGACGAACGTGTTTTGCTTCGTTTAGGAAATATTAAAAGTTTTTAATTTCTTACTCAAAAAGGTTAATTTTGATATTTTAAGTAAACAAAGCAATTTTACAAATAAAATTACTTTTTGAATCAGAAAATTAAAAAATTTAATATTTTCTAAACGAAGCAAAACACGTTCATCAAATTTTATAGGCAAGTAGATTATATTAATATTATATTATATTTAAAACCTGAAATTTGTAGGAGGTTCCACAAAAAGTAATAAGCTTCGAAAATCAGCGAAACTTTTTACAAGTAAAAATATTTTAAATTAGAGTATCACTTTAAAATAATGACATTTTATAATAAATTCATGTTTTCTGTGTTTAGAATTAAATGATTTATATTTCTAATAACTTTTGATACATGTTATATTAAATAGTCTGAGTATTATAACATCTTTAAAAAAGCTTCAGATTTAAGGTTACGAAATGAAGTTGTGAACCTTCTACTTTTGATTAGTAATAACACGAAAAAAAAATTCATACCATGATAATATGCTTATTGAATGCAGAAAATGTATAAGTTTCACATATTTTAAAACTAGATTTTTTAAAAATATGGTCGCAATAGCCCTCAGACGAAAGACAGTGGATTGACCCTTTGTTATTATTTATTGTGGCATGTCCAAAATGTTATTAGACTTTTTTTACGTCAGTTTTTCGATCAGCCATATGTCTCATGAACTTTTACCACTTCACAATATTAATTCAAAAATAGATTTGAAAAAAATCGATCTCCAGGAACATTTCGTATCATCCGGGATACTAAACACAGACGTTAATTATTATTATAATTTTCACTTCAATTTAGAAGAAATCACTTCTCAAAGCACATAAAAATTTTGCTAGTTAGTATATAAGGAAAGTTAAAAACACTCTGTTTCAGCGATATATAACTACGTTTGCGATTATTCAACGTCATCGAAATGTTATATGTTTGTAGTTTAGGCTTAACCCATTAACGCCGGGAAGTACAAAATTTTTGCATAAAGTTTGACATCATTTATTTGTATTAAAGCATAATAAAATAAATTTAGCTATAGGCATTTCTTTATGCTCGAGAATCGCTCTTTCAGATTCTGCAATAACAAATTAATTATGTTTTAAATAAACAAATTACAGGCAGTTTTATAATAAAAAACACGATTTTTTTGGATTATTTTTACATTTTTGAATGTTTTTGGATCCTTTATAGTAGAGGCATATCTCTGACTGCTACAAATATCGTGTCAAAAATGTTTCAGCTAAAAGATAGGACTATTGAGAAAATTAAATTTCAAGATTGCGCTCTCAAAATGTCGACTAAAGATGATTTTTTTTGCAAAATCCTAATAATATATACGAAAATTTGAAAATTTTTTAATTCAAAATGGCTGATCCAATATGGCGGACGAATTTTTTAAAAATGATTTATTTCGCTTGAAATTTGTTACTCGGGGGTTTTTGGGGATCACTGAACATGAATCTGAAGTCTGATTTTAAAAATTCAGAATGTCGGACCCAATATGGCGGACGAGTTTTTTAAAAATTATCTATTTCGCTTGAAATTTGTTACTCGGGGGTTTTTGAGGTCGTTGATTACGAATTTGAAGTCGGATTTCAAAAATTCAAAATGGCGGATCCAATATGGCGGACGAATTTTTTAAAAATGATTTATTTCGCTTGAAATTTGTTACTCGGGGCTTTTTGGGATCGCTGATTACGAATCTAAAGTCGGATTTTAAAAATTCGAAATGACGGATCCAATATGGCGGACGAATTTTTTAAAAATTATCTATTTCGCTTGAAATTTGTTACTCGGGGGTGTTTAGGGATTGCAATCCCGCAATCCCGCAATCCCGCAAGATCCCGCACCTTTTCATGGCTTGCGGATCCCGCACAATATTTTGCGGGATCCGTAAAACTGATATTTGTTTTTTATATGAGAGATTTTATATGAAGTGATCAAAGTAAAAAAAAATTGTTAGCCAATCATGCATAAATTCGAAGTATTTATAGTGCGTACAGATGGTAATCTTTGGTGATTTTTTTTGTCCAATACTTTTCGACTGGGAGGGGGGTAATCTTTCTGGGTTTTACGGTACAACGCAAATATTAGTAATTTTTTTATATTTAACAATAAATTAAAAAATGTTTGCTACTATCAGTTTCGATAGAGTTTTTCATAGTTTTTCGATTGGTGATTTGTATATAAAAAAATAAAATTTTTTTGGTCAAAAAAATATATAAATACCTCAATAATTTGTCTATTGTTTACGACTATTTAAAATCTATAACGCCAACCAGTGTAGAAGCAGAAAGAGCGTTTTCAGCAGCAGGATACATTTGTAGTTCCTTAAGAAGCAGGTTGGGGGACGAAACCATTAATATAATATGTTTTTTGAGATCATACTTTCAGTTAAATGAATAAAAAAATTACAGATTATAATTATAATTTCTAATCTCAATTAATACCTATTACTTAAACATAAACACACATATTTTCTTTCTTGATTACAAAAGTGAGTCTAATTGTACAGTACAATAGTCTTTTTATTATTAACTTTTTTTAATAAAAATAGTTTTAATTTTGAAGTTCCCATCATATTAGAATTATCTAATTAACAGAATTTATTTATTAAATCATGCTCTTACACGCAGAAAAAACCATGAACGCGGGAAAAATTCCAAAAACACTGCGGGATCCCGCGGGATTGTTACCGGATCCCGCAAATGATCCCGCGGGATTGAAAACTGTGCGGGATTGCAATCCCTATGGGTGTTTGAGGTGTTTTTCTTGTGTCAACAAATAATACTTTTTTTACTTTTTATTATTGTTACAACAAATTTTGCATTTGTTTTAAAAAAATTGTTACTAATATTTAGCAACTTTTCACACAATGCACCTAGAAAACGACAGTTTGTTTCTAGTTATGCAATTTACTGAATTTCATACGAGTGGGAATAAAGATTAAAAATTAAAATGTTAATTAAACAAATTTTAAACAAAATATTATTGTTTTTCATCAACTTTTGACGAAGTGGACCAAAAAAGATGCACTCTTTCGTAATTTAAAAATGCACAAAACATTAGCAAATAAAGATGAAAAATAAAATTGGTGTTCATACAATTTTTAAAGAACTTATTGTTGTTATAGACTATTTACACACTGCACCTAAAATGTTAAATAAATTGTAATATTCAGAAAAACAGAATATCAGTAGGTGCACCGTGTAAACAGTTGGTAATTAACAAAAGTAATTTGTTACGAGAAATTTTAAATAATTATTAAATATTTAGTCTTTATTAGCAATTGTATAAATTTCAGTGAATTAAAAAATTAGAAAAAAACTTGATCATCCTAAGTGAACTTGTCAAGTTTTAGAAAGGCTACCATTATCAATATTTATTTTTAAAATATTATTTGACTTCCGAAACGTAATCAGCAACCCCAAAAACCCCCAAATAAATCAAAGCAACTTGGCTTGATTTTTAAAAAATTCGTCCGCCATATTGGGTCCAACATTTTGAATTTTTAAAATCAGACTTCAGATTCATGTTCAGTGATCCACAAAAACCCCCGAGTAACAAATTTCAAGCGAAATAAATCATTTTTAAAAAAATTCGTCCGCCATATTGGATCCGCCATTTTGAATTTTTAAAATCCGACTTCAGATTCGTAATTAGCGACCCCAAAAACCACCGAGTAACAAATTTCAAGCGAAGTAGATCATTTTTAAATAAATTCGTCCGCCATATTAGATCCGCCATTTTGAATTTTTGAAATCCGACTTCAAATTCGTAATCAACGACCTCAAAAACCCCCGAGTAACAAATTTCAAGCGAAATAGATAATTTTTAAAAAACTCGTCCGCCATATTGGGTCCGTCATTTCGAATTTTTAAAATCCGACTTTAGATTCGTAATCAGCGATCCCAAAAAGCCCCGAGTAACAAATTTCAAGCGAAATAAATCATTTTTAAAAAATTCGTCCGCCATATTGGATCCGCCATTTTGAATTTTTGAAATCCGACTTCAAATTCGTAATCAACGACCTCAAAAACCCCCGAGTAACAAATTTCAAGCGAAATAGATAATTTTTAAAAAACTCGTCCGCCATATTGGGTCCGACATTCTGAATTTTTAAAATCAGACTTCAGATTCATGTTCAGTGATCCCCAAAAACCCCCGAGTAACAAATTTCAAGCGAAATAAATCATTTTTAAAAAATTCGTCCGCCATATTGGATCAGCCATTTTGAATTAAAAAATTTTCAAATTTTCGTATATATTATTAGGATTTTGCAAAAAAAATCATCTTTAGTCGACATTTTGAGAGCGCAATCTTGAAATTTAATTTTCTCAATAGTCCTATCTTTTAGCTGAAACATTTTTGACACGATATTTGTAGCAGTCAGAGATATGCCTCTACTATAAAGGATCCAAAAACATTCAAAAATGTAAAAATAATCCAAAAAAATCGTGTTTTTTATTATAAAACTGCCTGTAATTTGTTTATTTAAAACATAATTAATTTGTTATTGCAGAATCTGAAAGAGCGATTCTCGAGCATAAAGAAATGCCTATAGCTAAATTTATTTTATTATGCTTTAATACAAATAAATGATGTCAAACTTTATGCAAAAATTTTGTACTTCCCGGCGTTAATGGGTTAAAAGTGTGCGTAATGTATATATCATAGTATAGGTTGTTCGTTACACAGATTTCGTCAAAAGCACTCTAGAGATACAGAATGCTTGTAACTATACAAATATCAAAGACCCATATAATGATCCCCATTGGCAATTGCTACTGAAGGGGGTCTGTTAGAAATAGAGTGCCCCATATATTTTGCAATGATTATATTGTATTACACGGTACAGTAAAATTTAACGAATATTACCTGTAGCAGCTTGTTTAATACAACAAACCATCAACTCAATTAGAGAGGTTTCTTTCTGATTATCCAAAGCTTCTTCTTCTGGACCAGCATCCTCAAGTAGCAAATCAGTCATACACTCCCAATCCTTCATCATCTGATTAGTTTCAATCAGAGAATCCACCAAATAAGCACCATGCTCATGAAGTTCAGATTCGATAAAAAACAGTACCAAATCTCGAATTAGAGGGGTATTCGGCAAACGCTTTTTACCTCGTTTTGTTTTAATTCCTGCAAGAGCTTCCTCGTCTGGAGTAAATAAACGTTCATTCAAAAACTCTCCGGCAGCTTGAGCAACTGCACGATGTGACGAATATACAAGTTCATACACATGTTCACAATCTTTATCGGTAAGGATTTCACGATGATGCTTTAAAATGGAAATTACAAGCTTTACTGCTTGAACAGCCACGTCATATTCTTTGTCAAGAGTCATATTGACTATACGGTCTTTGAATTTGCTAGTGAAGAGCTCTAGCTTTGTTTTTAGTTCTTCTGAAGAGTATAAGGGTTGAAGTGCTTGAAGGCATTTTAACCGAACTTCTCCTACCTTATCATGCAAGGTCCATCCTGAAATAACAATGATTTTCGTTTTCTAGAGTAAAAAAAATACGTAATATAAAGTCCTAAAATGTAATGTTCTAAAACTATTATTACCTATGTATTTCAAATAAGAATCATCAAGAAAATTCTGGTGAAATTTTTTCATCCAGACACCAATTTCTGCCATGCAAATAGCACGAATTTCAGGTAGAGTATCTCTGTACCTATGAACAAAAACAGATTTGAACATATATGTAAGCATGTTTTTTATTTCGTCCATATTCTCTTCGAGCTCTTTGCGCTTAGCCATAAGCGATTCAAGTCGATCTGCAGCTCGTTTTTCTCTTGCTTTTTGTCTCTCAGCTTCATACTGTCGCTGAGTGTTGTCTAAATTTATGGAGACTGTTAATGCAACATCCACCAAAGCTGTCATAAGCTTCATAGCTGTAAACAATGACAAAAAATAGTTTACTTAATATACAAAACTCTCTCTATGATAAAGAAAAATTATCTGAGCATCCAATCTATTTATTTTGTTACCTGCAAGAGTTGCTGTATGTCTAAATGCTCTCACTTGAGAATCAGAAAGACCAGTCAGGAGAGAAATTACGTTATCCATAAGAAACTGATCATAAATTATTGAGTATTGACATTGACGAACCAGAATTTGCACAAACTCACAAAAATTTGTTCGAAACTTCTTCCATTGCTGTCCTGCCATTATTAATGGATACTCGCCACTTTCCTAAAAGAAAATGAAACAGAAATTTATTTAAGTGGTTTTCATAGCCAAAAATGATGCGTATATGGAACGATTCTTTTGAAAACAACCTTTTTTATGGACATGTTAATTTTCTGAAACCTGTTTATTTCCTTTAAAGATTTATATTAAACAAGTATAATAAAAAAATTTAAGCAATGTACCATACGGACACGTACCCGAGCTATTTATATAAAATAAGTTCTAGTACTTAGGCATTAAAATTTAATGAATCCGTCTATGGATAATTAAATATCTTAAGATGCCAATTTTTTAAAATTCTTTTATGAATTCAAAGACTTACGAATTTCCAAGACTATACACACTGTCGTGCGTATCAGTAAAAAAATTTTTTAATTTATTATCTTTTATTCAGAAAATGGACATTTTTTAAAAAAAGATAGTGATAATTAAGAAGGTTTTTCAGCATAGTATACATTTTAGAAAGTAGTTCTTACTTCATCAAATTCTTCTGTCATTTTTCGTATTATTGCTACGTGTTCCATTGTAGTTTGCATATCAGAAGTAATTCGTCCTTTACAACCACTAGCATTTATAAAGAACTGCATTAACATTAAGAGAGCATTTTCTCTATTGATTTTGTACTTCTCGATCCAATCGTCGACAATATTCTATTATAAATAATGAAAAAAATTATATAAGCAGGTATGAAGAATTGTGAAACCAAAAGTAATTCGAAAACTTACAGTAAGAGATGAACGGTTATTTTTAATCACAAAATATAAACTAGCTTCATCTTCCAAACTGTGAGTTTGATAGACTCGCCTTCCACGACCTCGACCTCCTCCTCTTCCTCTTGAAGAAGTTGTCGGAATGTAATCCGTATCAATTTCTTTATACTTGGGTTGTTGAATCGGGCCACCTACATTGAAAATCATTGTTACATTTTTGAACAAACAATAACATAAATAAAAAACAGTGTTTCTATTAATTTTCGTTATTACCGCGAAGTCGCGCGCGAGTATTTCGAGTAATTCTCATATTAGCAGGTGTCGCTGGCGTCATTGGCTGCTCAAATTGAGTAGGATTATCAAAATTAGAGGGCTGTTCTTGGTACAGAGATTGCGATATTCCAGGTGAACTATAGCCCTCAGAAGAATAATGCTCTGGCCTAAAATAATAAAAAATTATTTTTTAAAATAATTTAGATACATTTAATATTTCTGTAAAATATACTTTGATATTCATTAGTGGTTCTTAACTTATGAATTACTTATTAGAATAGCAGTTATTAGCTGCAGAAAACGAAACTACAAGAGAAAAGAAATAGGGTCGAATTTTTAAAACAAGTACGCCTCATCAATACTTTTATAATTTAAATGTGTTTTTTCAACCCTGCCAAAAAAGCAAAGTTTCGAGAAAATCACCCATGTATATCAATAAGATGTCGATATTGGTAGCAATCAATAGCTCATGGCCTATCATGTTTGACCACTAAACTATAATATTCTTATTCTTATTCTTCTTCTTCTTCTTCTTCTTAAATGACTTATGGCATAGCCGACTGTCAGAACTAGCAAAAACGAAGAAAAGAAACTATTGAGATTTTCTCAAGTTAAGTAAGTTACGGTAAGCTTTGTATGTTCTGGTAAGATGCATAAACAACCCTGCTGGTATTGGCTGGTATGAATGTCCGAGTCCTTCCACAATATCTGTGAGACAACAAGTCCAGTGTAGATATAGGCGTTTCAAGGAGGGGACTGGCGGAAACGGATGAAAAATGCACCCTACCACTTGCAAAGCAAAGCCAAAATGAAAGTGTATCAAGAGTAAAAATAATACAAAATAAAATAAAGAGAAATATCTCAACATCAAAATTAATAAAATAGACAAAAAGGGCAACCCCGAGCAAGCCGGCAGCAGAAATCCAGCCGTAGTTCTTAATAGATCATGGTATTGTGATGCAATGTCAGCAATATGACCGATAACTAATCAACAAAGGTGAACAGTCATAAGTGACTGTTCTGTAAAAGAACCATTAGCACAGCTGCATTTGGAATCCCAGCAATCGAGAGCTAACCCAATTATCACAAATTAACAAATCAAAAATAAATAAAACTAAGATTACTAAATTAAGAAACCGACAACAATGTCCCAAGATCAAAAAGCAAAAACCGGTTCTGATTATAAATTTGTACTTGAGTTAAGTTTAATTGGCCATGTAAACAGAATTACAATTTAAGGTGAGATAATAAGTGAATTTGAAGACGGCAAATTGGTAAAATTCCAGTTTGAGATACTTTGTTAGCAGAAAAATCCAATATAAAATTATAAAACTTGACTTGGCAGTGAGGCGATTTTCCCCGATGGTGATTGTAAAACAGAAAACTGGACTGGCTCCATGATATGATGGAATTTGCGACAAGCACAAAGCAAGAGTCCAGGGCACTGATGAATGATGTAGAAGATGACATGGATTTAAGGGGAAAAGATGTTTCGCCACCGTGTCACTTTTCGCACAAGCACAAGTCGAACTTCACCATTTAACAAAGAGTCTAATAGTTCAATTCATCGTTAGAGTCGGCAAAATTTGTGAAACACGTGGTGTGAGAAAATCTCACAAAAATGGGTTATCGAATTACACTCGAGAACGGTCGAACACTGACCAAAACTATAATACTACTGAAACAGCAAATAGGCACGGCGTTACGAGAGCGACTTAGAGAGAGAGAGAGAGAGAGAGAGAAAGAAAAAAGAAAGAAAGAGAGAAGTGTTACGGGGGGTCGCACGTTGTATCTTTCTCTATTGTCCTCTTGAGAAGTTTGCTTCTGCCAGTCATTAAATGTGAATATGGGCAAATCTAAAAAACAGGTAACTTTTATGTGACTTAGCTTTATTTTTGTACGCATGTACTCTATCAACCTGGTTACTTTACAATAAAATACATTTACTATTACTTAAAGCCTCAAAAAAAGTTTGGAGTATTTTATTGATTATCTTTTGCGTTATGCGACTTAGAAGTCAGGAAATAATTGAAAAATTAAAAAAATTTTAAGTGATTTTTAGAAGACGAAAAATTAAACTGCACATAATTTTTGAAGCAATCAATGTTATTAGGTAAGAAAACTGTGCAGTAAAAAATTACGAAATGGTAAATAATTAAAAAGGCGTGACTCTACTTTCCACCATTTAAAATTTTTTCGGTTTTTCACATCTAGTTTTTGAAGCATTTTATTAAAAACAAATTCTAAGTATGCATTGTATTCTACAAATGATTACAAATAAATTGGTACGTTAACGAAAAGTGTGCCTGCAAAATAAAGTAGCTTTTATTGATAAAATATTCTGTTACTTAGAGCGTAATCATTACTCACGTGACACCTTATTTAAAGGCACACTTACAAAATAAGTCAAAACCACCTAATTCCATTTGTAACTGCTAGTTTTTTTATTTTTACATATATCTGTAAAATGCTTCAAAAAAATTTTCATTACAAAAGTATAAAAAAGTGATTTACTACATCGTATGGTTTTCCAAGTATGTACTTTGAAGTTGTCGCAAATCTGTGCCTTTAAAATTAGACAATGTTTATATGTATTGTTTTTTAAATAACTATGTTCACTCGAGCTTTGAATTCTAACGTCAAAAATAAAGAAAACACAAGGTTTTTAGATAATTTAATGCTCTTTTTATATATTAACAAAATATAGAAAAATCTTTTTTTTTATTAGTATTTACTGTTTCATTAGATTAAAAAATATCTTGACATTTCAGGAAGTGTATAGTCGTAACGTAACATCAAAAATGTTATTTTCCGTCTAACTTTTGAAACATTTGATGAAAATAAATTACATTCACATTATCTAATTTATTGAAAGATTTTTGATAAAAAGATATAAGTAACACATCTGTGCTTTCAAATTTGAAAATTTTACTTTTTTTTGTCAAAGTGTCCCTGTTTTTTAGATTTGCCCATATACTGACTCGCAATACGCAAAACTGACCAACCCAAGTTTCAAGCTTATCGCATTCACTGTGATGACGCGTTCTGCGTATATATTCTGTGAGAGAGAAAACATGCGTCCCCCCACTCGTCTATCCTCAAGTGCGAATGATCAAACTGGCATAATGGTTAATGGACTGTCGTACATACACTGTGACCCAACGGACGTTCGTATATATGAAGCGGCGCGAGAAAAGGGAACTATTCCCAAAAAAAATCAATTTTTTTTATTCTTGAAAGCAAGACTCTCATCAAAAATGCATTGAAAACAAATGAGGATACTGCTTTTATCTCTTTTATTTTATGAAAGAAGAGATTCTCGTTGTGCATCACTAGTCGCAATGCATTGTTGCAACTTCTAACGCTCGCCCTGTAAAATTCACTGCTGAGGCGATAGGACTCTTTTCTCGCGCGGCGTCACATATGGTCTCTGTGCGGGCTAATCCGACAAAAAGCGTCGACCAGACTATCAAAGCTCTCTACGTGTTTAAGTTCAGCATCTAGAGAATTAACCATCGACCATCTATAAAGGTTAGTTTATTAGCTGACAATCTATTTTTCTCAGTGTAGTAAATCACATAGTTTGAAGGTGTATTTAACCTTCGACTTGGGTATCCGGAGCTTAGTCCAAATGTACCATGGTCTGGATGCCTGCGAAGGCTTATCTTCATTCGCCAAAATAGGTTTGGACTCGTGGTGGTAATGGTTGAAAGCTTTGGTTCAAGCAAACCAATGTTAGTTGCTAGCGTCCACCCTTTTATTACCCTTGATCCCTAAGTGACAAGGTATCTAGATCAATGTGAGCTTATTTCTCCATTCAAGATCATCTAACGCCTTGCGTCATTCCCAAACCAGTTTTGATTTCATAATTGGGTTTTTCAGGGCAGCTTAATCCGTCTGCCTATCCACACATATGCTTATCCTTCTGCCAGATGTTTCCTTTTTAATGATTATCAGTGCGCAAGAACGGATTGCACTAACTTCAGCCTGACGGACTGTAGCTAAGTGTCCTAAAGAGATTGACACTCTATTACAGCCAGCACTCCGGTAGTTACCGGATCCAGTGTCACAATTCACCTTGAAGCCTTCCGTGTGCCATAAGTCCCCACCAAGTGGAAAATCTTTTTTTCAGTCTTCTCTAGAAGAGATATCGACCTGGATGGAAGGTTTAAATTTGACTTTCTTTGTCATTCTATCCTGTTCTATATTAATTTCAGGAATGGATAGAATGGAGCCTGGGAAGTTGGTGTAAAATCCCTCGAATTTCTATCTCATTTGTGATTTGAGTTTGCTCATAGTGAGCCCCGCACTGGCAACAACTGACACATGTAAAGGTTCTTCTGAGAGCACAATTTCTAGCGCCGCAGTTGGCGTGGTTCTCATAGCTCCAGTGTTTTCCCCTAAAGACAATAGCCTGAAGACTTTCCAGTTTACATTTAACCGTGGCTGATTTAGTTTTGGGCGTCCAGACTATTACAGCGTGAAGGAATCTGGGTTTTAGAACTATTCGGTAAAGCTAATATATCATGTTCTGCCTTAGTCCCCAGGATGATCCTATCACCCTCATGCAGATGCAGAAAGCATTACAAAATTTATTGTACTGATACTCGAAATGCTCATTCCAGTTCAGTTTACTATCCAGAATGACTCCTAGATATTTAGTCGAACTAGTAATTGCAGTTTCATTTTATATATAAAATAATAAATTATTATAAAATAAAGGTCTTTTCAATTTTGGGACCTTATATTTCTTAGTGAAGATTACTATATTCTAGAACCCTGCGCCGACGCAAATTTTAATGGCAACGACGTTCAACTAAAAAACAACCGGCGTATGGCGGCGCGCCGATTTATACAAGTATATGTATTTGCACACAGTAGTAAGAAAAATACATTTCTTTAATGCAAAATATAACAATTTTTAATAATTAATTACTTCTGTTTACAGACGTCTAAACTCTTTTTAATTATTATAAGAATTAATAAATTTAAAAAATAAAAATTGAAATTTAGTTTAATTTTTCAAATTTCGAACATAAATTGTTAAATGTGAAAATTTGTATATTAAATTGTTAAATGAATAATTTTTATTTTAAAATTCTAAAAAAATACATATTTATGACGTAAAAAATAATTCAATTCTAAAATTTTGCGTTATGAAAAACCTCGGTGAACGCCGACATGGCGTTAGTTTATCGGCGGCGCAGGGTTATACTAAATTCGTCTTCTGAGGGTTAATAGACAGTCCAGTTTAATCGCACCATCTTTTCACAGTTCCCAGAGCTGTCTGCATCAATTGCAGAATGACTTCCAAGCAGAAATCTCTCAAAATTACCGCAAAGTCGTCAGTATATCTTTGTGTAAAAATCACCTCGCGATTGAGCTTCCTCAGGAGTCTATCTGCTACCATGCACCACAGCAAAGAGGATAATTATCCTCCCTGCGGGCAACCGTTAGAGACAAAGCCTTTCAGTTTTGCTTCTTTATATTCTGCTTCAAGGCAACGTTCCTCCAACATACTACTGATCCACTTAATAAGTGGTTACAGAAATCCACAGCTTCTAGCCTTTCCGCATAAAACTTTCTGTAGTTAGTGGGTAGCTAGAAATTACAGGAAATAAATAAAACTTATTTCAATGCTTTTATTTGTGACCGTTAAGATTTTCGATTTTCCAAAAATAGTCTAAATCGACTTTTATTTATCTAAAAAGCCTAAATTTTCATTTTTAAGAAAAGTTCGGATATGTATCTGTTTGTATATGTGTGGTAATTTTTTTGTAGGTTGGATAACTCGAGAACGCCTTAACGTATTTTAATGTAATTTTGATAGCAAATTAAGCTTATATATGTCTAAATTTGAACACAGGGATTTTTGAAATACCTAACCAATTTTTTTAAGAACGATTTTTCACACCACAAATACACCTTAACAAATAAAAAAAATCATATTCTTATCTGACATTATTGATAAATTAACCTTTAGAATTGCAAAGTATACTTTTATATAACTCAAGCTTTAATACTTATGTTTTTTGTACGTAAAATGATCTTTTTTGCGATTGGCTGCGAGGGCTGCGACTGCGCATGTGCATAGTTCTTAAAAAACTACTTTTGCGTACTGTACTTAAAAGTCGTTTTATACATAATCTGCGCATATGCCTTCATTCATTTTTATCGAAATATTAAAAAAATTATTATGTTAGATTCTAAAAATGTTTCTACCAAACAAAAATTTTTTAAAATTTTGATTATAAAAGTTATTGCAAAATGAAAAGTTTAAACACTTTTTAAATAAAAGCTTATATTTCTTAAATGAGTTTTCCAATTTAAGTATACCTTGGATAGAATCAAAAAAACATAAAACAGACTTACTCATAAATTAAAAAAAAATTGTTTATAAACAATTAATTTTTTTTAATGTTCTGGACCTTTAAAAAATCAAGAAAATATATGAAAATACACTTAAAACTCTAAGAAATCGAAATCAATTGAGAAAATTAATGAGCGATTATTTTTTTGGAACATTCCATAAGAAATTCGGTCGATCGAAAACAGATATTATTTTTTAGATTTCAGTTCTTCTTTAGTATTGAAGGTGCTAAATAAGTATGCCCAAAAGTTTCGCACCATTTTTAAACACTTCTTTAGCACCCAAAATACTACCGCAAACAATATCAAAAACAAAAGAAGAAAAAATCTTTTAATAATGAGAAAAATGAATTATGAGTCAAACCATTATATTTCACTCAAAGTCGTTACGGACTAATGTTACAAAAATCTGATAATTTGTAATATTTATTTTTGTTGTCAAAATAATTTTTGACAATTATTTTTAAAAAAAATTCTACAATTGCTTTGTAATTTGACTTAGTAACTTGAGCTACAAGAAAAAGAGGTTATTTTGACAACTGGTAAGATGAAATAAAAAAGCGCATTAATGCTTTAGATAACATAAATTTCCTTATTGGTAATTGTTAAAAACAGTCTCATTCACATATATTAATTAATATTATTGAATTAATGAAAACAAAATGTTAGGTGAAAATTACTTTTAAAGTTAATTGCAAAATGTCAAAATTTTCAAACTAACAAAATTTTAATTTAAATTTCACAATCTGGCAGCAGTTAAATTCAGTTTTACAAAACTACTTGAATTTTAACCTTCAAATTCGTATTTAAAAGCACCTTAGAAAGCACATTTTTCAAATTGTAAAAAGTAAAAAAGTAGCTAATTCTCCAACACCAAATTTTGATACTGTGGAAAGGAGTGTCAAACTTGAATTTTAAAACCAAAATTTGATTTTTTTCACGCCTCTTGTGATGAGTTATTAGAGTTCAAAAACACTGCTTCTTCTCAAAATTTCAATAATTAAGTTAAAAGTTTTCATATTTCTCCATTATAAAATAAAAAGTTAGTACGTCTTATGAAAGACACAAAATAAAATAATATTTAATTCTAAAATATTTGAATTCTTAAAAGAAAACTTTCATTGGAACTTTGAAAATTGTGACATTTTGCAAGTAAGTTTTAAAAGTAATTTTCACCCAACATTTTGTTCTTATTAATTCAATAATTAATTTAATATAAGTAAATAAGACTGTTTTTAACAAATACCAATAAGAAAATTTATGTTATCTAAATCATTAATGCGCTTTTTTATTTCATCTTAACAGTTGTCAAAATAACCTCTTTTTCTTGTAGCTCAAGTTACTAAATAAGTCAAATTACTAAGCAATTGGAGAAATTTTTTAAAAATAATTGTCAAAAACGTATATTTGCCATTTTTTTTATTGTCAATTGTCAGCAAGGTATAGTTTGTCCCGAATTACCCCAACTAAGCCTATTGTAAATTTGTAAAATAATTATAATTTTTACTATTAAAAAATTCGAAGAGTTTATTAATAAAAATAATGTGATTTGAAACATGTGATTTTAACGATAGAAGACTGACTTGTGCAAATTGTTATATAAATTTTTATTTCTCACTGCAGCCTAAATTAATAGATAAATTATTGTTTAATAATTATTATAATTTTCATTTTATATTTAAAGATCCTATGATTTAAAATGGTTGTTACATTCCTGAACGTTCACTCACTAATAGCATTTTAAAGAACATTTCTACCGCGGAAACGTCAAATTTCTTTTAGCAGTATGGAAGTTTGACTGTAAATTAATAAATTTTTGCACTTATAAAATTAATAATCTAATAACTTAATACTTTTTTCCCATAATTTTTAAAAAAGTAGCTTTTAGTAGCTTTAGGCAAAAAAAGTATCAAAAAAGTAGCAAAAAGTAGTAAATAGTTGGGGAGTGCGAAGCCTGTCAAATGAACAATGAGGGGTGGCAAGCTGCAAGCCAAAAAAGGTGTTGACCTGCATTCCATGATACGATTTTGGAATTAATAAAAAAAAGGTCAATTATTGAGATATATGAAATACCGTTTAGGTTGTTAAAAATTATTCAATTAAATTTGAAGAAAAATTTCATGTTTTTCACAGCAAAAACCAATCTGATTCAAAGCACATAAAAAGTAATAAGTATTTTATTGACGTCTTTGTCAATTGGAGTTTTGATATTGACACTGATAGAATGGCACAATACTTTGGGGGGTGGCAATCTGCAAGCCTCTCCCCTATATATTTAAATATTTATGTATACGTGTATGTTACTATGAATTTCTTTTTGCCAAAACTTTGAAATGTAAGTAGTTTAAAAAATCTGTACGTTAAGCAGACTATTAATATTTTATATTGAATGCAGCACTGTAGATTACCTCCCGTCAGTAAAAAGCGAAAGATTCTTAGTTAAAAATGACATTTTAATTCTTACGTTGGATTATGAACTGGAGTTTGTGAAGCTTGATAAGGAGTGTAAGGAGTATATGTAGTATCATGAGCATCGCCTCCTGAACTGTCATGTAATGGTGTCATTGGTGTCATCGGAGTCATCGGAGGATCATATTCCGGAGGCACTGGATCATCCATTCGAATCCGCTTACCTCCTCTTCTTTGCATCATCTTGATTTTTTAATTTAATTTTCTTTGCAAAATTTGATCCTATTAAAACAAAAATTAAAATTATCAACATTGAACATGAACATATAAGTTAGTTAATTCATTATTGACTAATAAATAGCGCTTTTCAAATAATTCAGGATGCCTTATAAGGCAATTTATTGTATAAAAAATGTTTTAAAATAACACGTAATTTTGTAGAGGTTAGCTAATTCTCAATAAAATTGCTCTTATTTCTTTTTGACATAAAAAAAGAAGTAAAAATTAATTTACTCTGAAGCACGCAAAAATTATGTTTATTTCATGATTCATGAATATTTAGCTTCATCGTCAGCAAAAAGATTTGCTTTCTACTGGCGAAAGCAATAAGTTAATTTTAAAAAATTAGAAACTTCAATTTTTTAAAAATTTGAAAAACACTCATTTTTATTCCTGTTAGCTAAAAATTTCATAAACTACCATATCTTTTGACTATAATACTGGTTACAAATTCATTGGTATTTTGAATAAAATAGTATGAGAAGAAATTTGTAACATATAAGTAGTCATTCATTTGTTTTTTTTATTTACACAGCTTTAACCTAATTCACAACATTGAGAAGAATGGATGTTTACCCGTAACATCTGGATATTAAGCGTTAATATCTGGATGCTAAACGTCAACATCTGGATGTTAAGCTTTAACATCTAGATGTTACGGGTAAACATCCATTTTTCTTAGTGAAGTGTCATTAGCATTAACAAGGAATGTGATAAATTTATTGAACAATCTGTAAAGTAAGTAGAAGTTTATATATTTATTTAAAAATTATATTAACCTTTGAAATAAAATCTTTTTAAGTGGATGTGATAAAACTACTTTAGTGATCATGACTGATATTTTAGAATCCACCAATGACACAAGAATGGAATTCACAAGGCTAGAAATTTTTAATATAGTGAAAAATAATTTTCAAGATGACATTGCAAAGTAATTTGATATCTTAAAACAAGGATTTATCAAAGGAAGAAACATTGAATACCATGTTTTATTAAAATCCAATAATTTTTTGATATTACTGTCCGCCTTATTGGATCCCCCATTTTGGATTTTTGAAAACTGACCTCAGATTCGTAACCAGCGACCCAAAAACCTTCGAATACCATGTTTCATTAAAATCCATTAATTTTTTTAACTTTCTGCCTGACATATTGGATCCGCCATTTTGAATTTCTGAAAACTGACATCAGATTCGAAATCAGTGACCCAAAAAACTTTCAAGTACCATGCTTCATTAAAATACATTAATTTTTTTAAACTTTCTGTCCTTAAAGTCGGTTCCGTGACAGAACCACTGAGTCGTACATCTGGCAAGAGTTTCTCAAAAAACCGAGAAGAGATTGAGAAGAGACGGCCCGAGAAGAGACAAAATCGATATGAGGAACATCGAGAAAAGTGAAAGTAAAACCGAGAAACCTATGAGAAAAAATCGGTCAAGTACGAGTTACACTCATACCAAGTCGAAGGGTTCCGTACCGCTCTAATTTTTTCAATTATATATGAGGCAGAGATTAAAAATTTTCCACCAGGAAACCATTTTTCAAAATATTTTTTATTATACACTAAATAAAACTTTATTGGTATAAATTTATAGCACTATAAGCCAAAAATTTTGCAGCTGAAGGGTCAGGGCCGTTTTTTAAATGTTTTAAAAAAATAAGGAATTAACCAATTATTAAACTTTTTCTTAAAAAAACAAGATATTTTGGATAGTACATTCTATGAAGACGAACATTAACAAACTTCTGTATACTTTTCCCGTTATCTACACGTAAATATACATACATGTACCAAATTGCAGCATCCTAAGTCAAATAATTTAGAAGATTAAGGGGAGGGGACATGTCATTTTTTCGAATTTTTTTCAAAAAATCGTACTTTTAGGCTTGTTAACACTATGAAGACCGCCTTTACGAAAGTTCTCTATAATTTTCCTGTTATCTACACGTAAATCTGCATATGTGTACCAAATTGCAGCATCCTAAGTCAAATGGTTTGGAAGATTAAGGGGGGGGGGGGGGGCGGAAACATGTCATTTTTCGAATTTTTTTCAAAAAATCGTACTTTTAGGCTGGTTAACACTATGAAGACTGCCTTTACGAAAGTTCTCTATAATTTTCCTGTAATCTATACGTAAATAAACATACTTGTACCAAATTGCAGCATCCTAACTCAAATGGTTTGGAAAATTAAGGGGGGCACATGTCATTTTCTCGAATTTTTTTTAAAAAATCGTACTTTTTAGCTAGTTAACACTTGGAAGACCGCCTTTACGAAATTTCTCTATAATTTTCCTGTAATCTACACGTAAATCTACATACGTGTACCAAATTGCAGCATTCCCCGTGCAGAAATGTCGATGTGGGCCTCAAGGGGTGCTTGCCAGTTTTCCTTATCTCTGGTAAGGCCCTTGTCGGGAAAACTGGTAAGCGCCTTACAAGGCTGTAACGCTTTTGCACATCAATGCCCTACATATGGAAAACTCGTCAGAGCCTTACCCGTTTTTAAAATAAAAAACCTGAGTAGATATATACAACGGCAAAGCAAAGCATTAAACAAATAATAATGTAATTACATTAAATTAATTTCTTAAGAAAATATTTTTGTATTTTTTTTTAGTTTCATTTATTTCTTTTCTATTTTTTTTTACAAATCAAGGAAGGATTACTACAATTATTTATATAATTCACTTTTAATTTATTCTTAAATATCTTATTTTAAACTTATATTTTTATTTTAATTAATTTTTTTTGTACACACAAACACTTATAACTAAGAATTAAAAATACCGCACGCAAGGAGGATCGAACTCCAGAAACCTAGACCTAAGGACACAAATGGCGGGCGCCTTAGCCCACCCAGCCACACTGGCTTAGGATTATTTTATTTTAAACGTTTTCTTGAACTATAAGTCATTAGATCTATTACTTGTTGTGGTAATAAAATATATGTATCACCTTTGAATGTTTTAACCTAATAAAAATGTATATTATTTTAATGGATATATAAATATACATACATATATCTACATATATTTATGTATATTTATTTTAAATTTAAAAAAAAATCATTTATATTTTTCTATTAATAAATTGTTTTTATAAGTGAGCTAATACTAATTGTAAAAATTTTTTTTAAAATAGTTTACGTAATTATAAATAAGTAAATAAATTTAAATAAAATTTTACAAAATATCAATTCAAAAAATTGACAATATAAAAAATATATTTTTTAAATTTAAATAGGTACATACTAAATAGAAAAATTGTAATTATCAAAATTCTCAACATAAAATAAAATGATTTCAAATTATTAATATTTTATACTGGTAAACAAGTAAATATAACGTCATTAGGCTAGGGAAAGTAATATTCTTTTAAATGTATGATTCTTTCTAATTAAATATAGAAGTTCATATACAAACTATTTTTCAATAAAATTCTATACAAATTACTTTTAGAATCGAAAATAAAAAATTTTATAAGTTTGAAATAGTTTAATTGATAGTCTAATATGCAAAACTTCAGTAATACATGAATTGTGGCGTTATCGGGGTAAATAGTGGTTTTCCCTACTTAGGGCTTTAAATAGACGCCCATGTCAAAATCTAGTAATGTGAAATAAATTATAATTTATTTTAAATTTAAATACATAGTAAATAGTAAAATTGTAATTATCAAAATTCTCAACATAAATTAAAATTATTTCAAATTATTAATATTTTATACTGGCAAACAAGTAAATATAACGTCATTAGGCTAGGAAAAGTAATATTCTTTTAAATGTATGATTCTTTCTAATTAAATATAGAAGTTCATATACAAACTATTTTTCAATAAAATTCTATACAAATTATTTTTAGAATCGAAAATAAAAAATTTTATAAGTTTGAAATAGTTTCATTGATATTCTAATACGCAAAACATCAATGATACCTGAATTGTGGCGTTATCGGGGTAATTAGTGGTTTTCCCTTCTTAGGGCTTTGAATAGAAGCCCATGTCAAAATCTAGTAATATGAAATAAATTATAATTTATAATTTAAAGTCATTTCATTATATTCAACTGCGATTAAAACGATTAATTCTTTAAAATATACATAAATGTTTCTAATATGCTACCTAATTAAAAATTTAATAACATTTTTTCAGTTTTTTTAAACAAGGAAAACTGACGAGGCCCATGCCTGAGCCCTACTTTAAGTAGGGCAAACTAGGGCAATTTCTGCACGGGTCTAAGTCAAATAGTTTGAAAGATTAGGGGGGAGGGCATGGTAATTTTTTTGCATTTTAGGGCAAAAAAAGTGGTTTTTTTTTGGATTTCGGCATATTCATGAGCTCGAATCCCGTTTTCCATATCATTTTCGTATATCCAAGGTGAAATTACATGTGTGTACCACATTGGAAGTCTCTAGCTCATATAGTTTAGAAGTTAAAGTGGGTGGGAAAACTGACACACATAGTGTTTTTAATAGGGTTCCGTTTTATGGTACGGAGCCCTAATAAACGAGGAAAATTGAGAAATTCTCATTTTTCCTCGTCTAGACCGGCATCACTACTAAATAGAGATTCTGTTATATGGGTGATTCTCCACAAAGTGGTAACTTTTGATAACATTAAATTTTTAAGTAAAAAGCCAAAGAAAAGAAGAAAGAAAAATTAATTATTTTCAACAACTAACCTGCCTAATGATAATGTTTAAATACCCTCATCAAATGGCGCGACTTTGGCTTTAAACATTTTTGAGCTTAAATTAACACCCTTAGCCTTATATAAAAAAGATAAAAAATTATAAGTTTTAGTCCAGTCATCTGGAACTTTTAGACGGAAAAGTCCCTTACTTCTCGGTTTTTTTGCTTAAACCCTTTATTTTTGCACACAAAAAATACTTTAAATTTGCTACATCAATTTCGCTCGGAAACCCCAATTTTTTTTTTAAAAAAGGTGTAAAATTTCGAAAAATTGGGTATACAAGTTTTCCAGTGCTTTTGATGAAAAAAATTGTTCAGAGTGAAAATAAAGTGTATAAAATTTCCATTAATTTAAAAAAAAATAAACGTCCTAAGTTAATTAGGTAAAAAGTTATAGCTGTTCAAAAAAAACCCGATTTTTTTCGATTTTTCACTAAAAAAAAGTACTTTTTAGTTTTTTTCCAATTGTGCGGTTCCCAATTATTTTGAGCAAAAGTGATCAACAGATGAGTTAGAGTAGACTAAAATACCTTTCATTTACGATGAAGGAGAACGTTATAACTTAATTAGGTCCAAAGTTATGATCTTCCAAATATACCCTGTTCTTGATTATTTTTGCCATTTTGACAGTTTTTTAAACGTAACTAATTTTTTGGGATTTTCTATCACACTAACACCAAAAGTTAGACTTTACAGGTTGTTTGGAAGTCTTTAAGAGCTGATTTTTTTGCCGAGGGTGTAATGTAAATCTGATTTACTGATGTCGCAATTTGATTGGCTAACGCCGGTCTGCAGACCTCTACATTATGGTACAGCAGTCAGAGCATCACAGAGTTACCTATTTAAATGTTTCACACATATTTCTTTTTAAATATGGGTTTCTTTGGCTGAAAGGTTTAACAAAAATCCAGTTGTGGTTTATGGGGTACGGGAGACATGCCCCCAGGTGGGGGAGGGGGGAGAGGAGGATAAAATTTAAACCAAAATTAATCTCTGGAGATGAAATTTCCCCGGGGGCAACTTGCTCCGAGGGGAAATAAAACTAAAAAATTAATTATTTTCAACAGCTAACCTGCCTAATGATAATGTTTAAATACCCTCATCAAATGGCGCGACTTTCCCCTCGGGGGTGGGGGGGGGGGGTTAAAACAAAATTCATAAAATATTTTTGGTTGAAAAAAATGTGCCTAAGGATGACGCCCCCAGAAGGTTCTCACCATCCCTCTACCTGGGGCATAACCTTCCCCTCGTGGGGGGGGGGGGTAAGTTGAAATTATATAAAAAGTTTTAATTTCTTACTTATTTTGACTTCATAAGAAATGAAGAATACTGTCGCCTAATTCTGTTCCATCTTATGTCTACTCATAAGATTTATGAACATTATAACTGATCCCATATTCAATTTAATCCCCCCCCCCGTGGGGAAGATTATGCTCCAAGTGGAGGGATGGTAAGAACCTCCTGGGGGCGTCATCCTTAGGCGCATTATTTTCAACCAAAAATATTTTATGAATTTTGTTTTAACCCCCCCCCCCCTCCCTCGAGGGGAAAGTCGCGCCATTTGATGAGGGTATTTAAACATTATCCTTAGGCAGGATAGTTGTTGAAAATAATTAATTTTTTAGTTCTATTTCCCCTCGGAGCAAGTTGCCACCGGGGATCTTTCATCTCCACAGGCATTTTACCCCCAGGGGCATAAAATCTTAAAGTGCTTCTCATGCTCTCATAGATCTTTTTTAGTCGCTGTATTTTTCTACAAAAATAATTTTTTTAATTTTTTGGATTAAATTTTAACATCCTCCCCCCCCCCTGGGGGTAAGTCTCCCGTACCCCCATAAACCAAAACTGGATTTCTGTTAAATCTTTCAGCCAAAGAAACCCATATTTAAAAAGAAATATGTGTGAAACATTTAAATAGGTAAGCAGAGGTCTGCAGACCGGCGGCGTTAGCTAATCAGATTGTGACACACAGTGGTCTGAAACCCAATTCTAGCCGGACAAAACTATTTACTCAAAAACGCGTTGATAAAATTTCGAACCACTTTGTTTCTAGCAGTTTTTGTGGTCGCTGATTACGAATTTCAAGTCAGATTTCAAAAATTCAAAATGGCGGATCCAATATAGCGGACGAAAATGCAAAATTTTAGCCGAAATTTATAAAACTTAGTACACAGGGGTTTTCGGGGTCGCTGATTCCGAATCCGTGTACAATTTTCCAAAATTTAAAATGGCGGACAATAATTCAAAATTTCTGCAAAAATTTATGAAACATGGTATATAGGGGTTATTTGGGTCGCAGATTACGAATCTATACATAATTTTTCAAAATTAAAAATGGCGGATCCAATATGGCGGACATTAATTTGAAAAAAATTAGTGTTTTTGAATAAAAATTAGGATTTAAGGCTTTTTGGGGTCGCTGATTACAAATCTGCAGTCAGATTTGAAAAATTTAAAATGGCGGTTACAATCTGGCTGACATTTCCTTTAATAAAATAGTATATTTTAATAAATATTTAGGTTTAGGGCTTTATGAGGTTGCTGATTACGAATCTACAGTTAAATTTTCAAAGTTGAAAATAGCTGATCTAAAAAGCACTAAATTGTAATTTTTATCCAAATACACTAATTTTTTAAAATTAATGTCCGCCATATTGGATCCGCCATTTTTAATTTTGAAAGATTATGTATAGATTCGTAATCTGCGACCCAAAAAACCCCTATGTACCATGTTTCGTAAATTTTTGCATAAATTTTGAATTTTTGTCCGACATATTGGATCCGCCATTTTGAATTTTGGAAAATTGTGCACGGATTTGGAATCAGCGACCCCGAAAACCCCTGTGTACTAAGTTTTATAAATTTCGGCAAAAGTTTTGCATTTTCGTCCGCCATTTTGGATCCGCCATTTTGAATTTTTGAAATCTGACTTTAGATTCGTAATCAGCCTACCACAAAAACTGTTAGAAACAAAGTGGTTCGAAATTTTATCAACACGTTTTTGATTAAATAGTTTAGAATCGGGTTTCAGACCACTGTGCGCCGCGTCTAGGCCTGTCCGTTCGCGCACTACAACGTCGCGTACCACCCGATTTGAAGACAAATATTTCCAAAAGTGGCAAAAAGTGGCAAGAATCTTTTATGGTCATCGAAAGTTAACGTCTTAATGAACATTTCTCAATAAATAATTTTTCGGCAGTTGTCGGCAGCTCTAACTTATGATATCTTGAATTTTGTAGTGTACAAATACTGTAAATAGTTGCCTTCATTGCTTTTTTTAAATAATAGGTTTAACATTAGAGGAATATTTCTTAAAATATCTTACAAACAGTAAAACGAACTGTTAAATTAATATGTACATTATTTAAATATGTTTATTTAAATGGTCACTAGCTGCAAATAATTGAAGATATGAGTATTATGGAAAAATTAACTATAAGCGAGGCTGACGCGGTTAAGACCATGATACATCAATAAAAAATGTTTAACGGCTAAAATATTCTAAATCAAACACAATAGATATAATAGATCATAAAATCATTAAAGAAAAATTTATTTGAAGACATCAATTTTTTGACTTTTGACCAGCTAGATTCGACTCTCAGACCACTGTGCGACATCAGTAAATCAGATTTACATTACGGCCTCGGCAAAAAAATCAGCTCTTAAAGGCTTCCAAACAACCTGTAAAGTCTAACTTTTGGTGTTAGTGTTATAGAAAATCCCAAAAAAAAATTAGTTACGTTTAAAAAACTGACAAAATGGCAAAAATAGTCAAAAACAGGGTAAATTTGGAAGATCATAACTTTGGACCTAATTAAGTTATAACGTTCTCCTTCATCGTAAATGAAAGGTATTTTAGTCTACTTTAACTCATCTGTTGATCACTTTTGCTCAAAATAACTGGGAACCGCACAATTGGTAAAAAACTAAAAAGTACTATTTTTTAGTGAAAAATCGAAAAAAATCGGGTTTTTTTGAACGGCTATAACTTTTTACCTAATTAACTTAGGACGTTTATTTTTTTTTGAATTAATGGAAATTTTATACAATTTATTCTTACTCAGAACAATTTTTTTCATCAAAAGCACTGGAAAACATGTATACCCAATTTTTTCAAATTTTACACATTTTTCAAAAAAATTGTTAGGGTTCCCGAGCGAAATTGATGTAGCAAATTTAAAGTCTTTTTTTGTGTGCAAAAATAAAGGGTTTAAGCAAATAAACCGAGAAGTAAGGGACTTTTCCGTCAAACACCCTTTTTTCTGACCAGATGACTGGACTATTTAAAATTTTAAAGGTTACAAACATTTTTTTAAAATATTTAATTTTTTACCTTAAACGAATATCCTAAGGATGTTATCTTATTTAGAGGATGTTTGTAGTACATCAACGAAAATTCTTGAAACACTTGATCACAAATTAAAATAAATATAATTACGTAAATAATTATACATAAGTTAATCAATATTTTGATTAAAAACTCAGGTTAATGATATTCTTATAAAAAACAAAACACTATTCCTATGTATTTCGAATTTTATGAACCGGAGTTTACAGAAACCGGAGTTTATGAATCAAAGAAAATAAATTATTGTAGCAGAAAAACTTAATAATATACAAAGGTCTTTGCAGAATACTGCATAGATTTGACTACTTTATATCACTATTATTTGTATTTTATTTTAAATATAAACAATTCAATTATTTTTGACGAACCGGAGTTTACATGTCATTAAAATACGCAGTAAATTAATATTAATTTTGGAAATTATAAAACTAAATATCCTATTTCTTCAACTAAGTTGGACTTAAATCAAATTTTTTACCTCAATAACATTAATATTCAGTGAAAATTCAATATAAAAATTATTAAAATTACTGAAAAACAATGAACATGTAAACTTTTGTTCCAAATAAATAATTGTGCTGAAATTATGCTTTTATTGGCTATCATATGTGCTTCAAATGTGCTACTTAATTTTAAGGCAATTTGCTTGTTTCAACCAAAATTATGTACGGAAGGTTAGTAGTTATTGAAATTTTAACACTCCAGTTTATTTATATATAGAAAAATTGATTTCTTTTTAGTCTAAATTATACTTTGAGGTATTAAAATTATTTTTTCTATAATACTCGACGTTTCTGTCTAGTAGGGTGGTTCAAAAAATGAAAAATTTGAAATATGGTTTAAGGTATTAGTCGCGTAAAATGATTTTCGTCAGATTTTTTTAAAACTTTGTATCTGTATTCATGAGGTATTTATCTATGAAATGAGATCTATTCTATTAATTTTCACCACTTCTGAGCTTCAAAATATTAATTCAAAGTTTATACCTTTTACATGCAATAGCACAAAATGCATGTAAAAAATGTCTCTTATATTCAATTATAAAAAAACAAGTCGTCAGTTTTTCAAATAAAATTACTAAGTTACACATTGAGATAAAATAAATCCTTTAAAAAAAAATTAATTTTATTGACCACGCCGTATAAAAAATACAATAATTTAAAAATTCATAATTTTTCATTTTCACGTGGTTTCATTGAAAAATGTCGAAAACGTGTAAGCAATACATCACGGTAACTTATAGTACCTGACTGAAAATCGTGAAAATTACATATATTATATTAGAAGAGGTCACAAGAAAGCAAGTGAGTTGATATAAAAGTTTATTTTTTGTTCTTTTTATTTTGCGGGAGTTTTGCGGGAGCATTTACGCGACTAATACCTTAAAGGCGCTCGAGAGTTGACTACAAATAAAAGAAAGAAATTTACCCCTATTTTTTTTAATTTGATCCAACAATATTGAGTGGTACCGTCACTTTTTCTCATAAGAAATACAAGGAAAAATTGTACTTCTTTAAGAAAATTGCGAAAAATTGTTCTTAATTTTATCGAAAAAGGTTCAGAAGTTTATGAGACCTCGACAAATATTCAAAATTGAAGAAACTGTCGATTATTATTATTTTTTTTACAAATAAACACTCTCTAGGAGTGCCTTAAAGAACGAATAAACACAAATTCAGCATTTATAAGTAAATAGGTCTAAAATATTATTTTCTTATGTCATTTTTTTTATAATTTTTTTTACTTAACAAAATACAAGGCTTGCTACATTTTTAAATTCATTTTTAATTGTTTAAACAACAGTTATCATATTTTTTACTTTAATTACATAGGTATTTTAAAAGCTTACAACTTTTTAAATAGCGAAGGGAAAAACAGTTTAGGTAATTGATTTAATTTAATTGATTGTTTAAACTCAAATTTTTATTAAATCCAGCTAGAATTATCTAGTCTTTTGAAATTTTCATTGAAGAACTAAAAAAAAGTTATTGATTCATAATTCGCAATCTACATTCCATTGTTTAAACAATTTATTTTTCTTATATTTTCGAATTTAAATAATTTTTTTAATAGCTGGCGATTCTTTAGTAACGATTGACAGAAAATTTTTTGATGAAATTTTTTGTTTATTTGTTTAAACAATTTGAAATGTTTAAAATAAAATTTTCAGGGATCACAGTGGTTACTTTGTTTAATTTTAGGTGAAAAGGGGGATTTCGATTTTCAAAAAAGGGGATTTTCTTTAATAAAAAGAGGATTTTAAAAATTAAAAAAAAGAGTTATATTAATAATACAAGTTTTCTTTTACAAAATTTTATTGTTTCTTTTTTTCAAAACAGTTTTATAATTTAGTCTTTTTTTTCAATTTGTTTATAAAAATTTCAAAAGAAAGAGCACATTCGGAAATACAAAAATTTATCTTTTACTAGGTTGCCTGTTCAATGACGAGAAGATGGTTGTTGCAATTAAATATTTTTAAAAATAATTTTTAACTTCAAATGGTTTTTTAAATTATTTATTTAATAATTAGATTTTAAACAGGAAACATAAAAGTCTGTGATGTAAAATGTTCTGATATAATATTATAGAAATTAAATTAAAAATCTTTCAGCGAAATAAGACAAAATCAATTTAAATTATTTTTATTAATCTCTTCTATTGTGTTTTTATATTTTCTAATTCAAAACAATTAATTTTTGTTTAAAATAAGTAAATATATTTCGTAAACAATTTTTTTTCATCCAATAAAATAAATTTGATGTACTGCAGCAAGAATACAGTTTTATTTTATGATGCAAAAGTAGTAATATTTGTTTACAACAAGTAAAAAATATTGAATAAAAAATTTTTTTATCCAATAAATTAATTTGCTTTAATTAATTAAGATCAGAAAATTATATAACTTTTTAAAATAATTTTATTTTAATTATGTTTTTTCATGTTTCCTGTTTAAAATCTAAATAAATTCAATAAATAATAATAAAAAACCATTTTAAGTTAAAAATTATTTTTAAACATTTAAATTCAATAACTAATTTCTCATCATTGTACAGACACCCTAAAAAAGGATAAATTTTTGCATTTCCGAAAGTGGAAAATAGAAACTTTTTGAAAAAAAGAAGGTCAAAGAAGAGAAAAATGTTGATTTTAGGTGTTTTAGGTGATTTTTCTAAAAAAAAGGGGAAAATAAGGGGAAAAGGGGAAAAAAAGAGGATTAGGTGAAAAAGGGGAGAAACTGTGATCCCTGAATTTTATTTAATTCTCCTAGAAGCATTTCGTTTTTTGCTTTCTTCATTAAAGAAATACCAAAAATTTTTTCGTCTGCAATTTTCAAGACTTTTTAATTATTTAGACAATTTATATTTGTGTAAACAATTTATTTTTCTCATATTTTTGTATCGAAACCGACAAATCGCAAGAATGAGATAGAAAAGACAGACATATTTATGTATGTCCTTTTCTATCTCACTCCTTATGATTTCAAATTTTCATTCTGCTAAGGCCCTTTTATATTCTTTTATGCGGAAATTTCCTGAAATTTTTATATGACTATTTCGTTAATAATCAATATAAATATATACGAATTGTGCTACATATGTGCTGAATATATGCTGAAAATCGCTAATTATGCGGCACAATTACCCGAACAAAATTATGCTGCTTAAATGACAAAATTGTGCTTTTTTGTGCTGATTTAATTTAAAGAAATTTCTATTTAAAACCATGTTTTATATGGTTTTTAGACGTTTTATAACATTTAAAAATTTTCGAGCAAAATTGTGCTGATATGCTAAAGCACAAAGTTCCTATCTCTAGATATAGAATTTGGCGCACAAATGTATTTTCTTATGTAGATTACAGGAAAAATATAGAGAAGTTGGTGATAATAGCAATGTCTAGGATGTAGCAAGAGGTTTTAGCAAAAACGCATTAAAAATTCTCAAAAATACAGTACCGGCCAAATTTGTCAGTCCTCTTATTTTTTAAGAATTTAAAAACTTCTTTAAGCGTACAAAGTATAATTATTAAAAAAATTTTATTTTCATTTTCTAAAAGTAGGGGGCCGTCCATAAATTACGTAACGCATTTTTCTTAGATTTTGACCCACACACCCACGTCTGTAAGGCTCCGTAAGTTTTTGATCCACCCACCCCCCCTATCTTACGTAATTTTTTGCTTATGTATTTTTTTACGAGAATTTATTCTCAACATTGAAAAAAATTGTTTAATTAATGCAGGCATCACAGACTGTCACCTTTTTACCCTTTTTCACCTATTTTGATGATTTGACACTTTTTTCACCTCTTTGGGGTCAAAAATATATAATTTTTTTGAAATTATTTCGAAGTATGTTCATAAAATTCAGATTCAATGATTAAATATGTTTTTCAATTCTCAATTATTTTCTTCAAATTTCAATTCCATTCTTCAATTTTTAATGATTTTCTTCAATTTTCAACCTCTAATTATTTTGTTTAATTGTAATTATTTATTTATATTTTCAATCCAGTTGTTAAATGTGCAATTATTTCCAACAATTATTATTATTATTTTCTTTATTTTTCAATTTGCAATTATTTTCTTAAAATTTAATAATTCTTGTTCAATTTTTTAAATTAATTTTTTCCGATGTCTATTAATTTTGACATTTTTACATTCTCATCCTAAATGAGAAGGTATTAAATTTGTGCGATTTTGAACTTTTGCTAAAACCTACATTTCTCGACGTTTTGAGACCTCCTGATTCCGAAAAAATGGGTTTTACGAAAGTGTCTGTCTGTATGTCTGTCTGTCTGTCTGTCTGTCTGTCTGTGTAAAAATTTTTGAAATCCATTAACTTGAGTAAAAATTCATCTATCAATTTGAAATTTGGTATGCGTTTTAAGTGACCAAAAATACAGATCGAGTTCGTTAGCCAACTATTTTGGACCAAAAATGTCAAAAATAAAACATTTTCAAACTTCAAAAAAAAAAAAAAAATTAAAAAAAATTTTTTCTCAATTTTTTTTCTTAAAGTACAAGAAAAAACAAACAAATTTCATTTATAAAAGTTTTTGATATAATGCAAACCCAAAAAGATATGAATTTTTTAAGTTTTACAATTGTGTAAAAGTCTTGTTTGAGGAGAAGAGGGGGGGGGGGGGGGAAGTGTAAATCGGTTAGCAAACTGTTGACGCATTCTCATCTTTCTAAACTCAAGTAGAAATTAACAAGAAACTAACTATTTAACTGCTAAAAACCTTTAAAGTCCTCAAAATACACGTTATATATGCAAAAAATAGAACATAATATGGGAAAATCATATACAGAAACACTATTATTTTTCAAAAAAATAAAAAAACTCCCGGTTTTTTCTTCCTATTTACTTTCATTGATCACAACTAATAAAACTGCATCAAAAAATATTGACTTTTTTAAAAAATTTTGGATTTTTTTTTTTTTTTTGTCACAAACTTGATATTTTTTTACATAAAAAATTTACCCGTTTTAAAATTAGAGTATATAATTTCCCGAATATATCTCAAGTATCAGAATTTTTTATTATTTTTTAATTCTTTATACTATTAAATTAGGTTGAAGTTAAACAAAAGAGTGGCTATGTGTCAAAAATCCTTTTGCTCTCGCAAAATTCTCTTACAAATTGAGTAATAATAGAAGAGGAATATTCCTCTGCTAACGAGATAATTTTTTTTTGTGTTTGTTGTAAAAAATTATTAGTAAAATCTTAGAAACTCCAGAAAATGAAAGAATACTTGATAAAAACTTAAGCAAAGTGCTTTGCGTAGTCCAAAAATCGTACAAGGCTTCGAGCTCGGGTATAAGATCAGAAGAAAAAACTTAGGCAAAGTTACTCGCGTGTTATTTGTATCAAAAACGTGGTCAAAGCTGAGCGCTGTATACGAAATAAAAACTACGCAAACGCCATGCTTGCATTTAGAAAAACTCGCATTTCCCTTTTTTTCATATAATTTGTTTAAACAATGAACTTTTGATTTCATAATTAAATAGAAAATTATCATTTTATACACAATGTGAATTTAAATTCAACAATTTTTTAATTTTTATTCGGGTACTTAATGCTAACAATTTTTCTTGATTTTCTCAGTTCTACCAAAATGTCATTTCCCTAAGTTTTTCCTTAGTACGGCAGTGTACTATCTCGGCGATTTCATTTTCCTATTTTTGCTTATATTCGTGTTCTTGAGCACTTCACTGCAAAAAGAGGCGTCTTACGGTAAGACACTTTCGGTGTCTTAGACGGCAAAGATGTCTTGTGTGAAGACGTTTTTCACGTCTTAGACACCAAAACCGTCTTACCGTAAGACGTTAACAAGACACCTTTTTTTGCAGTGTTGGATCTAATCTCAACAAATCAAGCCAATCTGACAATTCTAACTCCACATTAGGTACACTGAAAAAAATGTTTAGTCATATGAACAAAAATTTTGTTGGCTTAACCAAATTTTTAGTCATAGCAACAAAAATTTGGTTGGCCCAACCACATTTTTGTTGATATGACTAAACATTTTTTTCAGTGTATTAGTGCGAAAAATTACATAGCAATACACTAGTGTAGTGTCTTGTCTATGACACTTTTTTTGGGTGCTTTTGTAATTTATTATACTGCACGCAAATAAAGTGTCTATATTATTTTAAAAATAAAAAAAATACATAGTAATAATTTGAGGAAAAAAAGCGTGTTTAAAGTATTAATACTTACTGACATATTGTGTTAACGTACAATTTCTGTTTGTTAGACATTGCTCTTAATTGTATTCTAAATTTGAGTTTAATACTATATTGATTTGAAGACTAGTCTTACTCAATCATGGAATTGTATCGAGGCAGAAGTCAACTAATATCAATAAGTTCAAACAGAAATTGTAGTGTTTTTTAATGACATTTAGGTGCAACAACCCTTTGCTTTGAAGATTTAAGTAACTGAGATTTTTCTTTTCTCTCCAGTAAATCGCAAATATTCCGGAAAGTATTAGTATCGAGCGCGAAGCGCGAGTGCCGTGATGAGAATGTATTCCTTAAAGGTGTAGAACTTTAAGACAAAAAAAGTTTTACATTTTAAGTGAAAACCCAATTTAGAATAGCGCTAAACAGGCCAGATTAAACTGGCTCATGTCGTAGGGAGAGTATTTAATTTCGATAACGACAAGCATGCATTACATGGTCGAAGCGTGCAGCCTGACGAGAAGATTAATAATGATCGGAGTGCAAAGCACGACGTTCATTCCAAATACGGAGCGTGTAGCGCGACGATTACTAAATCTTCGGAGCGCGAAGCGCGACGACGACCCTCGCGCGCCCCGAGGCGCGCTGAAACTAGCGAGCGAAGCGAGCCCTGCGCGCGAAGCGCGCGATGAGAATGTGACGGAGCGCGAAGCGCGATGTCAGATTTTTTAATTTCGTTTTCAATTGTCAATTATTTTCGTCATTTTTTAAATATTCTCTTCAATTTTTCAATTATTTCATTCAATTGTTAATTATTTTTCGCAATTTTCAATAATTTCCTACAATTATTCAATTTTCACTTATTCTCTTAAAATTTTATTATTATTCTGTAAGGAATTTCCCGAAATGTGATCAGAATATGACGTCATATCCCTTTCACGTCAAGATAGTAAGGGATTGTAATGCACTGAATAAGGCGAGTCACTCTGTGGTGACTCTTCGGTCCGTCTTACATATTTAATAAATCTGACTGTCAATGTATTTTAACCGTTTTATTTAATTATCCCTCACAATTCTTTAATTTTTTCAATTATTTTGTTTGGCTGTGTATTAATCTAGCCATTTTTTGAATTTTGTTTTCAATTGTCAATTATTTTCGTCAGTTTGTAAATTTTTTTCAATTATTGATTATTTTTTTAAATTTTAATTTATTTCTTCAATTTTTTATTATTTTCTGTAATTGTCAATTATTTTCTTATATTTTTTAAATATTTTTTTTCTTTCATTTTTTGTCACCTTTTTGTCACCGTTTCCAGGGAAAAAATCCACCATTTTTTGAAGATAAAGGGTACTGTGATGCCTGTATAATGAAATTAATTTTAAAAAAATGGTTTAATAAATAAATGTTTGGTGTTTTTTACATAGCGTGAAAATTTCCAAAATTTCTTAAGTAAAAATAAAAAATATATCTTACGTAAGAAATTTGTTAACCCAGGTACCCACCTATGTAAGTTAGCATAGGAAATTTTTTTACCTACCCCCCTACCCAAAACACCTTACGTAATTTATGGACGGCCCCTTGTCAACAAATTTCGGAAAAAATAATAGAATATATTTATTAAAATTTTTAAAATTATTTTTATGTCAATATAATGTTTTCAAATTTTTATAAATTATTTTGTCCGAACTCCGAGCCCTGCATATTCGAAGATAAAAATTGCACTTTAATGCTTAAGGGAGAGTGGCCATCAATGTACCAGTTTTTTGAATGAACCATTTCAATTTTCTCAGAAACAATTAAATAAAAATTCTCCTAATTTTAAATATAAATGAAGTTTGCATAAACACACTACGTCCATAAATTTGAGACATGTGGATTTATTCTTTATAGAGAAAACTGAAAAAAACTGTTTTTGATGCTCTGAAGAAAAAATTTACCTAAAATACAAACACGTTTTTTAATTGAAATAAGGCAATTTAAAAATAAATGAACTTACGATTTATTTTGTATCGGGCCTGAACTACAATATTCTAATGAGAAAAAGATTTTGAAATATTGCATTAAGTTATAAAAACCATTTTTGTTGCAAATGTCATGTTGATTCAATGTACCAGGGAACAATGAACCACCTGGAATTTCAGTGTATTTTCGATTTCCAGAGTGGTATGCATGATTATAAAACTAGGCATGCGTACAGCATGTTACAGCGATAGTTATCAGTACCTTTCTCAACATAGCAAAACTAAAATGTCATTTTAGCTAGTTAACTTAAATTTGAGGTATATTTATGTTATACATTATAAATTAAAAAGTGTTAAGTAATAATTTTTTATAGTATTTGATAGAAAATAAGTTTTTTTACAAAATGAAAATGCAATATTATTATTGTTGAATATTTTTAGTGTTTTTATAGAGGTGGTTCATTGTGTACCCAGGTTGTTGAAAATGAAAATAGCTTGTTAGTTTAGAAAAATCCTAAATTTTATTATTTAATCAAAATAAATCGGGTATAATATGTGTGCATTACCTAGAGAAGTGTTGTAGTTTTATATTGATGCAAAGAAGTGATTGAAATTAGTGAAATAGAATAAATAATATGACCTTGAAAAAACCCCGGTACGTTGATGGCCACTCTCCCCTATATAGTTCTATTCCTTACAGGGAAAAAAAATATTCATGAATAAGTACGGAATTTATTGATAAGTTTGGGGCAATAGAGAAAATTTGACGATTTTTGATGAGCTTTTATTAACAACTAACAAAAATTCAGAAGAAATTTCAAAACAGTAATGTAGAAACTAAAATATGGTTCAGCAATTTATATTTCAGTAAGTACTACTGAACCGGTTTCTGACTTTTATACATTAGGAGGCGTTGCCTCACGCCCACTGTCTTGTAGCGCACTGCAAGCTGTTGCTTGTATATAACGTATATATGTTAAGACTTGTAACTGCGTCAGTGGCCTAGTGGATACAGCGGGCAGCTTTAGAGTGAGGGTCTAACGAAGGTCGCGAGTTCGAGTCTTCCATTTTCAGATTTTTCTATTTCAGATTTTAAAATATTTCATTTAAATCACCAATCTACAGGTAAATGGTATGTTTAAAATCAGACCGAAAGAAGTAAAAATATAAATTTTGTTTTCCATCTAATCTTTAAGAATTTTTCAGGAACTAGTTTATTATTTACCTAAAATATTTAGGTTTGAATTAGTACTAAATTTCCTTCCTTGCCCCAAACTGAAGTACAAAGTTCATGAATATTTAAGAAATTATTATTTTCCGTGTAAAAAATTACCTTAAAAACAAGAATAAGAACTTCAAAAAACCATCGTTATTACGTCAGAAATTTGAATTTTTGGAAAACAATAAAAATTCAACTTTTTTTAAATATAATATTTTAATGAAAAATGGACTAAATCACTTCACTCAGGTTTTATTTTCCTCAGAATTTCATCTACGTTTAGGAAATAAGGATAAAAAATTTTAATAGTTATACTTTGTACGCGTAAAGAAGTTTTTCAATTCTTAAAAAATGGGTGGACTGACAAATTCTGCCAGTACTGTAGTGGTTTTTGCTTAATTGCGGTATGCCAATCACACCCAATAATGTTCTCAACATTTTTTCTGTAATCTGCACGTAAAAATACAAATGTGTATTAAATTTAAGCATCTTCGGTGAAAAATTTTAATAGTTAAGGGAGGGGACATGGTCGTTTTCATGCATTTTTTTTTATAAAAGTAATTATTTTTCGCTTAAAAACACTATGATAACCACCTTCAACAATCTATATTATTCCTGTAATCTACATGTCAAACTATTTAAATGCACTAAATTTCAGCACTTTTAGTCTAATAATTTGGCTAACAAGGGGGAATAAAAAATGCATTTTTAGTGCATTTTTGTTAAAAAACAGATCATTCCCCCGCCCTAATCTTCCAAACTATTTTACTTAGGGGAAACTGCCCTATGGTGGATAGCAATTCCAACAGTGGATAACTTTAAATTATTACGAAACAAAGTATAAATTTCAATCATAATTTAGGCGCATATTATAGGAAAAATATGAAGAAAGTGATGGTCATAGCTATATCAATTATACAGCAAGAGGTTTTAGCAAAAGTGTATTAAAAATGCTGAAAACTCTTGTTCTTTCATTGACAACACTATGAACATCACTTTCAATAGTGTTCTCTATATTTTCCCCGTAATATACATGTCAAACTATATATATGTACCAAGTTTTAGCACATTAAGTCAAAAACTTTGAAAGTTGAAGGGGAGAAGCAGGGCCATTTTTATGCATTTTTTCTAAAAGTCGTGATTTTTAACTCGAAAACACTACACAGAGAAAAATCTGTTGCGATTATCGCAAGAGTAGATGCTATGAATATAGCATAGACACTAACTATACCAAAATTACACAAATCCACCTAAATTTTAGGACGGTCCGCCTAGTTTTCAGGCCAAGCCCGAGCAATAACTACACGTTCTGTTAGAAATGTAGCATCAATAGAATTATGGAAAAAATGCAGAAATAATTTCAAACAATAATCGCAACAGATTTTTCTCTATGTATGATGACTGTCTCCATAAATGCCCTCTATATTTTTCCTGTAATCTACAATTTAAACTATTTAAGTGTACCAAATTTCAGCACTCTAAGTCTAATAGTTTGGGTGATAAGGGGAGGCGCATGAATATTCCCTTAGTCTCATTTAGCCTAAATCCCATTGAGCCTAAAATCAAAAAGCCTAAAATGCATTCAGCCAAAATTCCATTTAACCTAAATCTCGTTTAACCTAAATTGCATTAAACCTAAATCCCATTTAACCTAAATTCCGTTTAACCTAAATCTCATTTAACCTAAATTCCACTTAACCTAAATCCCATTTAATCTAAAATGCATTTAGTCCAAATCTCACTTCACCTAAATCCCATTTAACCTAAATCTCATGTAACCTAAATTCCACTTAACCTAAATCCCATTTAACCTAAAACGCATTTAGTCTAAATTCCATTTAACCTAAAATGCATTCAGCCTAAATCCCATTTAACCTAAATTCCGTTTAACCTAAATCTCATTTAACCTAAATTCCACTTAACCTAAATTCCATTTAACCTAAATCCCATTTACCCTAAATTCCATTTAACCTAAAATGCATTCAGCCTAAATCTCACTTCACCTAAATCCCATTTAACCTAAATCTCATTTAACCTAAATTCCACTTAACCTAAATCCCATTTAATCTAAAACGCATTTAGTCTAAATTTCATTTAACCTAAAATGCATTCAGCCTAAATCTCACTACACCTAAATCCCACTTAACCTAAATCTCATTTAACCTAAATTCCACTTAACCTAAATCCCATTTAACCGAAAACGCATTTAGTCTAAATTCCATTTAACCTAAAATTCATTCAGCCTAAATCTCACTTCACCTAAATCTTATTTAACCTAAATTCCATTTAACCTAAAACTTTTCTTGATTCAACTATATTTATCCTTAAATTAAAAAAAGTTTTAGGTTTAATGGGATTTAGGTTAAGTGGAATTTAGGTTAAATGAGATTTAGGTTAAATGGGATTTAGGTGAAGTGATATTTAGGCTGAATGCATTTTAGGTTAAATGGAATTTAGACTAAATGCGTTTTAGGTTAAATGGGATTTAGGCTGAATGCATTTTAGGTTAAATGGAATTTAGACTAAATGCGTTTTAGGTTAAATGGGATTTAGGTTCAGTGGAATTTAGGTTAAATAAGATTTAGGTTAAATGGGATTTAGGTGAAGTGAAATTTAGGCTGAATGCATTTTAGGTTAAATGAAATTTAGACTAAATGCAATTTAGGTTTAATGGGATTTAGGTTAAATGGAGTTTAGGTTAAATGAAATTTAGGTTAAACGGAATTTAGGTTAAATGGGCTTTAGGTTAAATGGAATTTAGGTTAAATGGGATGTAGGTTAAATGGAATTTAGGTTAAATGGAATTTAGGTTAAGTGGGATTTAGGTTAAATGGAATTTAGGTTAAATGAAATTTAGGTTAAATGGGATTTAGGTTAAATGGAATTTAGGTTGAATGGATGTTAGGTTTAATGAGATTTAGGTTAAATAGGATTTAGGCAGAATGCATTTTAGGTTAAATAGAATTTAGACTAAATGCGTTTTAGGTTAAATGGGATTTAGGTTAAGTAGAATTTAGGTTAAATGGAATTTAGACTATATGCGTTTTATGTTAAATGGGATTTAGGCTGAATGCATATTAGGTTATATGGGATTTAGGCTGAATGAATTTTAGGTTTAATGTAATTTAGGTTAAATGGAATTTAGGTTGAATGGATGTTAGGTTTAATGAGATTTAGGTTAAATGGAATTTAGGCTGAATGCATTTTAGGCTTTGTGATTTTAGGCTCAATGGGATTTACGCTAAATGAGATTTAGGGAATATTCATGCACCTCGATAAGGGGGGATTAAAATGCATTTTTAGGGCATTTTTGTTAAAAAATAGACCATTCCCCCCCCCCCCCCTGATCTTCCAAACCATTTGACTTAGACAGCTCAAATTTGGCATACAAATGGATTTTCTGGTGTAGATTACAGGAAAAATATAGAGAAAGTGGTGAAAATAACTATATCAAGAATACAACAAAAGGTTTTAGCAAGAATGCATTAAAAATGCTCAAAAATCTTGTTTTCTCCTTGACAACGTTATGAACATTACCTTCAATCGTGTTCTCTATATTTTTCCTGTAATCTGCACGTTAAAATACATAAGTGTACTAAATTTAAGAACCCTAAGTCAAAAACTTTAGAAGTTGGGGGGGGGGCGTGGAGAGTAATGTTTTTTTAAATTTTGTTGCTTTTCTCTCGAAAACACTATGATAAGTTGAGGGGTGGGGCAGGGTCATTTTTTTAAAAAAATTCGTTGTTTTTGCTTAAAAACACTATGATAACCACTTTCAACAATGTTTTCTATATTTTTCCTGTAATGTATACGTCAAACTACATGTGTGTACCAAATTTTAGATCGTAAATACTTTTCACGATTTTAAATAATGTACTAAGTTCTCGTCATGTGATGTTTGACTCGTTTTACACATTTTTCAATAAAACTACATAAAACTTATAAATTTTGGATCTTTAACTTAATGTATTTTCTATTCTGTACGGTCAATAATGTTCCCTTTTTTTAAGGTACCGTCAAATGGGGCTATTTTGTGCACGCGAGGTTTTAATGAATAAAATATTTATATTCAGTTGCTTAAGTTTGCTACTTGGTATAAATATTTTTTGATAGCTAGATTACAGAGAGTACTATATGAATTTACCTAATTCTTTATCAGAAATCAGAAAAAAAATCGTAAAGTTGTGAAAATCAAGCTGAAAAATTTCAAAGTTCTCAAAATTTTGTTCAGATCTCCGGAAGTTTAAAAGTGTTTCTAAAGGTATTAATAATACTTGTTGACAATTTAGTTGTGTGTTTTTTTGTAATTAGTAAAAATTACTTTAGAATTTTATTTTGAAACATTTTTGTCTTATTTTTATTATAAATGATATGAAATAAGCATAAAATTTCAGTTTTACACATGGTGCCTTAAAAACCTCAAAAAAGTAACATTAATAATTACATGCCTTTCAAATTAATTTTGAAACTTTTTCTCTTAAAATAACTCAAGAAGTGTAATAGAAGTTATTTTAAGTAAAATTTTGTTAAAGAAATAACTGTTTCTGTAAATCAACATTTTTGTGAAATTTTAGTGTATTACTTTCAAATTAGTTAAACAATTCCTAGAAAAAAAATATTTCTGGCTTCGTTTTTATTTATTGTACTCTAGAATCTCTAGAAATAATACTTCATACAGCAAAAAAGTTAAAAAAAATTTTATACACAACTTTATAAATAAGCAAAGTTTGATGCACAAAATAGCCCCACCATGGGATTTATTTTGTGTAGAACTTTGAATTTCTATAACTCAGACAAAAAATTTTTTCTTGTCAAATAATAATTCATAGGACACCTTTAGAAGGATGTCTACAACATAACTGAATAGATAAATTCCTTATTTTTACAAATTCTGAATTTTAGTAAAGCATAGAGTGGAAAAAGAGTGGTTTAGTGCACAAAATAGCCCCACTTGACATTAGTATTTTACTTTGAATCGATCAAAAAAACGACTTTTTTCTTATTTTATTTTTGTAGCCTACATTACCTCAAGAATATAATTCCCAAATTGCAGATTAAAATTCGAAGAAATAAAAAAGTTATACACATAAAAGTTATACATATGTACATCGACTCATTCCACACAAAACTTTAAACGCGCTTTTCTCAAAACCATATTTTTTAAATTGGCGGACAGCATAACTCGGGTTTTCTTAATCGATTTTAAGAAACCTTAGATCAATTTCTTCGTTATGAAATCCTTCAGGCATCCCCCTAAATCTGATTGTCTACTTTTTTTTGTTTTTTTAACGACTCAAAAATGCCAAAAAATACCCATTTTTTGTGATTTTTTTTAAATTATCGACATTTTTTAGGGTTCCGTATACCTTCGGTGTTCGGCGGAACCCTTATAGCGAGACCCCCCCCCCCCCTTAACTTATAAACTATTTGACCTAGAGGGCTGAAATTTGGTACACTTATGTATTTTCATGTGTAGATTGCACGAAAAATATAGAGAACATGATACAAGGTAATGTTCATAGCGTTGTCAAGGAAATAAAAACTTTTTTTTTGCAAAAATGCATTAAAAAGGGACCATTCTCTCCCCCCCTTAACTTCTAAACTATTTGACCCAGAGGTCTGAAATTTGGTACAGATATGTATTTTCACGTGTAGATTACACGAAAAATATAGAGAACATGATCTGAATTGATGGTCATAGCGTTGTCAAGGAGAAACTACAAATTTCCGAAAAAAAAGTTTTTTTTCTCTAACTTTGCTATTATTTGAGCTATAGGGCTAAAATTTGGTACACTCGTGTATTTTTGCATGCAGATTATGGAAAAATTATGTTTGGAAATAAAATTAAATATTATGAGGTCACAAAAAAAAAATTCAAAAAATGACCAAAAAGAGGTTTAGACCCCCATGCTATAGCTCACCCTAATTGTCCTACAGTATCCCTCAAACCAATAAAATTTTTATTTGTATACTCAGAATTTAAAAAAACGATATAAAACGCGATTGAAAATTGTTATCACTTTTTTTTCAAAATAATTAAAAAATTATGAAAAAAACGAAAAATTGTTTTTAATTTTATACAAGGCTTGATCAAGGCTGCCACAGGACCTATAATCAAAAATGTTATGTAAGCCCTGAAACCCTATAAAAATTTCAGGGCCTCCCCCTAAAAAAAAATTCTTGATTTTCATGTTATTTATATAAAATACAAGTCTGTACCCTTAAGCAAAAGTTTCATGTACTTGAAGGTAGAAGTATTTTCATAATCTGTACGTTCTAATAAAATTTCATAATCTGTACACAAAAATATACAAATGTACCAAATTTTAGCCCTCTAGCTCAAATAGCGTCAAAGTTATGGGAAAAAAACTTTTTTTTTCGAAAATTTGCAGTTTTTTTTTTTTTACTTTTTGACGTTTTGACTGTCAATCCAGATAATGTTCGCTATAATTTCCCTGTAATCTACACTTAGAAATACATATGATGCATTTCACGTCAACTGTCCAGCCAAAAAAAAAATTTTTGTTTAATCCTTACCCAATTTTTGTTATGAGTTATCTTATAGGTAAGTAATTTATCAGCCAAATATTTTTGGATTATATAAAAAATTGCCCGAGAGGAAGGGGGTTAAAGTTTTGAACTTTTTGTTAAGACGCTCTTATTTGTTTATTTATTGAGCTTTAAAAAAATGATAAAAAAATTTTTTGGTACATGATTTTTTTAGATTTTTTTCATCAGCTTTTGATTGGCGTGGTCTATTTTAAATTTTTTATTTTGACCAAAATTTTTGAAAATTAAAAATAAATTTCACTTTTTTTTGTCTTCAGGCTCGTTTTATTTTTTTTATTTTTTGATATTGGTTTCTTATAGAGAAAGTATTGTTTTACCTCCACAGGATCGATTGAGATTTTCTGAAATATCTTGACATATTTTGAACTCAGGATGTCAAAAATGATGTGTTTAAAAAATGTCTTGCTTATGTGTGCATGTAGTTATGTATGTTAAAATTATGTTTAAAACAATGTTTTTTTTTTGCGAAATTATAGGTCTTTAAGGGGGACAAGTTATGTATACCAATCGATGTGGTTTTAAACTCTCCGCAAAATAGGTGTATATAATTTCTTATAAAATGTAAATAAGATTCCGTAAGTTACGAAACTTAATTTTTTTTTAAACAATGATAACTCTGAATAACATTACATTAGACCGTTCGCAAAGAGCTCATTCGATTACTTTTTAGTGACCTACAAGTAGTCAGAAATATATTAAAAAAGCAACAAAATATAAAAATAAAATTGTTAAAGAACATAATTTTCAATATTTTTTGTTTATAGAATAATAATAACTTTTTATCAATTTGCACTAAAGGGATCGCTAAGAGCTTAATCGATGCATTTAAAAAAAATAATAATAATAATCTGATTTTACTGTTTTCAAAAAATATGTACATTTTCAAAACATTTTTTTTTCAAAATGTTTTAATTTCAAAAAAATGTAGTTAGAAGTGATAGATCAGACTCAAAAGTAGGGCATAATTTGTCACCCTTAAAGACATAATATAATCTCTAAAAAAGCATTGTTTTAAATTATTGTTTTCAAAATATAGAGCCTAACATAATCTTAACATACATAACTACATGCACACATAAGCAAGACATTTTTTAAAAACATCATTTTTAAGATCCTGAGTTCAAAATATGTCAAGATATTTCAGAAAATCTCAATCGATCCTGTGAAGGTAAAACAATACTTTCTCTATGAGAAAGCAATATCAAAAAATTACCAACAAAATTTAAACATAAAAAAATAAACAAAAGAACAATAGTGCAGGCACTTTTAATTGTTTTCATGTCAGTCTCAGCACTGTAAAATACAGAGAAAAGTTCAATTAAAAGTTAGAATAATTAAATATCCACGTAATGATGCAAACAGCGCACAGCAACAAGCGGGGAGATAAAGTGAGACTTCGCCTTGACGTGGCGCGCTAACTTCAGCATTAAATTTCTCAAAAACAAAAAAAAACGGTTTTTTGAAAATTACATATTTTGTAGGAAAAAAACTCAGCTTTCTTTTAAAAATAAAATAAAAAAATAAAACGAGCCCAAAGACGAAAAAAAGTGAAATTTATTTTTAATTTTCAAAAATTTTGGTCAAAATAGAAAAAAAATTTAAAATAGACCACGCCAATCGAAAGCTGATGAAAAAATCTAGAAAAATCATGTACTAAAAAATTTTATCATTTTTTTTAAGCTCAATAAATAAACAAATGAGAGCGTTTCAACAAAAAGTTCAAAACTTTAACCCCCTCCCTCTCGGGCAATTTTTTATATAATCCTAAAATATTTGGCTGATAAATCACTTATACCTATAAGACAACTCATAACAAAAATTGGGAAAGGATTAAACAATAATTTTTTTTTTGGCTGGACAGTTGATGTGAAATCCACCATATCCATATCCACCATATTAAAACTACATTTGAATTTTTCAGATCAGATTTTCTGTGAGGCTGTAGCTTGTCAGCCGATTTATCGTTTATACTTTTATCTTGACTTTGGCGCCCTCTAGTGATGAAACAGGCACAGTAAAAAAAATTTATTTTATTTTTTTGACGGACAAAAATGTCAAAAATATGAAAGAAAAACTTTTATTGCTTTAAATAAAATTATTACCGAGAAAAAAATTGTTTCTTAAAGTCACCTTTGACAGCTTACAAAGTATAATACTACCTTAAGGGGGTCACCCCATGTGATAGGTTCGAAAAATCGAATTTTTTTTTTCGTCATATATCGCACCTATAACATATGCAGAATATGTGGGTAAAGTGATTTAAACATATTCGTCGCTGTTAAAAATTTTTTACAGTGAGAAGGTAAGATGTTCGAGCGCGCGGTCAAGCTTTCAACGAAGTGTGTCACTGAACCTTTGTGTCGCTTCTGTTTTTTATCCGCGAATTTTATTATTACATACACATATATGTAAGTAAAAAATAAATACATTTAGAAAAACTTTAGTTTCCTAAACTATATTTTCGAATATAACGGCTGTTTTAGTAATAGTTTGGAATTCACGGCTTTATTCGTACTTGAACTTTGAAACGCGTTTTTCTCGAAACCACATTTTTCGAACTGGCGACCACGATTTCTCAAAAATGACTTAACCGATTTCGTTCAAATTTATAGAGTATATTCAGCTCATGTGTGGCTATCGCCCGAACCAGGATAATTGAAAAAGGTCAAGTCGTTTTTTTTATATACAAGAAAATAGACGCAAAAAATCGCGTTTTTTTAAAAAAAAATTCAAACCCGCGTAAAAAATTCAATTTTTAATATTTTCAAAATATCCTGGTTCCGGCGATAGCCACATAACCACAGATTAAAATGCTATTTCATTTTTTGATTTCTGTTCAGCCAATCATTTGGAATCGTGGTCGCCGATGGACCACTTTTTTATCACCAAAGACACTTTACAGTGTTATAAGTCGTAAATATTGAAATATTTTTAATTGAAAAAATTTGTATTTGTAGTTAAAATATCACTAAATATATGGAGAAAAGTCCGAAGTTCTAAGTTTTCATGGTTCTGAAAAAAAAATTTAAGAAAAAACGCTTAAAAACGGCCCGTTACATGGGGTGACCCCCTTAAGGCATTTGTTTTATCTCAATGTGCAACTTAGTGGTTTTATTTGAAAATCTGACGAATGGTTTTCATATAAATGAATATGAGAGACTGAAATTACGTGCATTGAACGCTAGAGTATGTAAAAGATATGAACTTTGAATTTATATTTTGAAGCTCAGAAACGGTCAAAATTAATGGGATAGGTCTTATTTCATAGATAAATACTTCTGAAATACTGATGCAAAGTTTAAAAAAAAACTGACGAAAGTCATTCTACACGACAAATACCTTAAGTCAAAAAAGTTTTCTATAATTGTCTGTCATCTGCACATCAAACTAGGTTATGTACCAAATTTTAGTACTCTAAGTCAAAAACTTAGGTTGTTATGAGGAGAAAAACTGAGTCAAGTTTTTTCATTTTTGCAAAAAAAGTTGTTATTTCCGTGACAACGCTATGAAGATCACCTTGAATCATGTTCTCTATATTTTTCGCGTAATCTACACGTGAAAATACATGTATGTGTACTAGGGTGGTCCAAAAAAAGTCGATTTTTGAAAATTAAAAATGGCTATTCAGTTTCTGAAACTTCAGGGTTAAACACGACATAACCATTTTTTTTAAAATTTTTTTGTTCATATTTTCATGTGCCGACGAGCTCTTAAAGTTTTTGATCTTTCTTCCCTAATTTTCTACATTTCGCTTATGGGCAATAATCACCGCTCAATCCTGAAAGGGTTTGTGATTTATGGGTTCCTACTGCACTAATAGGATCCACGGTCGATTTCGAGCTTCAAAGCAAAAGGGTTCCATTGTCCCCGTTCGACAGTAGCAATGAGCAGGCCTATATCATTTTCCCTAATAATTTTGGCTGTAAACGGACGAAAGTTCAAAAATGCTAAACTTCAATTCAACAAATTACCCTTTTAATATTCATGTAGCTTTTTCAACTTTACAGAATCTCATGTTCAAGAAATAAATTTTCCTATAGTATAAGTTAGATGTAGAACAACTTATATTTACTAGCAGAAAACTGGTCCTGAAAAGCACCGATTTGGCGTTTTTTGACACTGAATAATGACTATAAAAATAACAATTCGTAAAATTACTTTTTTGCAATACTTTGTCTTAGTTCACACCTAGCAGTCTGTAAATGGAAATCGAATTACGATATAAAGAAAGTAATGAAAAGCTCAGTTGAAAATATTTTGCTATTTTCACGTGTTAATTCCCATAAGAACGGGAAAAGTTCGTCGGCACATGAAAATATGAACAAAAAAATTTTTTAAAAAATAGTTATGTCGTGTTTAACCCTGAATTTTAAGAAACTGAATAGCCATTTTTAATTTTCAAAAATCACCTTTTTTTGGACCACCCTAATGTGTACCAAATTTCAGCACCCGAAGTCAAAAACTAGAAAAGTTAAGAGGGGGGGACATGATTTTCGATACGGACGCAAAAGTCTCACCTTAAGGGTTCCGTTTTGACCCTTTGTGTTAAATAATAAACCGTGTCAGTGGCGTAGCAAGGGGGGGGGGGCGGTCCGCCCCGGGTGACACCATTTTAGGGGTAACACCCTAGAGGAAAGCTAGTACAATAGAACAAAAATCAACTATCCTTACTAAAAAAAAAAAAAAAGTTAATAGTAGGGAAGGATTTAAGTTTTTGGGGTGACAATCTCATTTCCGCCCCGGGTGACACTCATTGTCAGCCTAGCTACGCCCCTGAATCGTGTCGATTAATAAAACAATCTGTTAAATAAATTTTGTGTTAAAATTGGTATTTCTGTTAAATTGTAACTCTGGCACATATAAATTCTGCTAAAAAGATAATTTATCAAATAAAATTTCTGTGCACTGAGAAAAATGTTTAGTCATAGCAACGAAAATTTGGTTGAGCCAAACAAATTATTTCGTTGTTATTTAGTCAACCAAACTATTTGGTTAAGACAACTAAATTATTTGGTTCAGTGTTGTTTGTTGGCATAACAAAAACTTTTGATTGTCACAACTATATTTTTTTTATTCGGGATAACAAAAATTTTTATTTGGGAGCTAAGTAAACCAGGTGCGAATTTTCGGTCGGACAACACATATAATTACATAATTCACATGTTATAAATTTAATTACACAAATATAATCAGATGAGAATGTAGAAATTTCGTATTAATGAAAACCTGAAACAGAAAAATTTCATTAGTCATGAAGATTCGAACCCGGGTTTTCTAGCTGCCAGTCCAGTAGGCTAACCACCAGCCCATGAGAGATATGAATGACCAATATGGAATAAACCTTATAGCTAGACAGTACAGTAACACAGACCGTTGGCCTAACTATCAGACCCAGGTTCGGCCGACCGTCTGGTATTTGTTTTTATTTAGATTTTATTTATATTATTATCGGCAGCTTACTTACAAACTAATCACCAATTTTTTTTAATAATTGTTTGGTTGTCACAACCAAATTATGTTTGGATGTCACAACCAAATTATGTTTGGTTGTCACAACTAAATTATGTTTGGTTCAACCAAATAAGAGCAACAAAATAATATGGTTGTCCCAAACAACTTGATGTGTTACGCCAACCAAATCGTTTTGTTATACCAATCAAAATATTGTTGTTACAACCAACAATGGTCAACTAAAAAATATTGTTGGTAAAACTAAACCTTTTTTCTCAGTGTGTTCTATAAAATCTGTCAAATTATAATTCATTGGAGTAAAAATTTTTAGAAATGAAAATAAGCTTTTATAAAAATTCTGACACACAAAAGTTAGGTTATCTGAGATTTATATTAAACTATCAATCTATTTAACAAAAATCGGTCCAAATAAAATTTCGGTTTGGAAAAATGCATATTAAACTAAAATTTGTACATTTAAAAATATAGTTAACTACAGCTTTTCTTGTATACAAATTAATGTTAACGAAAATTTTTATAATTGCAAATTTGATTCTACAAATTTTTGTCTACATGTGCTTTTTTACAAATTCTAGTCTGACGAAACAAACATTCAGTAAAAGAAACATTCTGCCGTTTGAAATTCTGCCTATCTAACTTTCTAGATATTCATTTTAGGGAACCGTAATACGTCTAAAAATTTATTTTTATCCCACAGGCACAAAAATGGCGCTTTTAGATACCTAAAGACAGCGACTAAAAGGCACTCATTTGTTCAAATTAATAAAAATGACGTCTAGTGCTGCCCACGAGTCCGAGACTAGTCTGGGTCTCGTCTCATCTCGTCTCGGTTTTCCGAGACGAGACCGAGGCGAGAACGATACAAAGTTTCTCGAGACCGAGACTCTCGACGAAAATTTAAAACAAAAAATAAAATATTATTACGAGAATTTATTTATTATTTTTAAGCGAAAAGAATTTTTTTTAAGAAAGTCTAAGAAGAAAGAAAGTTATCTAAAGTATATTACTGTAAAGGAATGAAATAGCTTGAAAAAAATTCGTAGTAGGTATATGATACTTCAATTAGTTGAATGATAATGTATCATATATAAGTTCAAAAATCAACCATGCCTTTCGTAGCAATTTAAAAAATTAAATAACTTGAAGATAATTAAGGGATTTTATATTAAGGGATTTATCTTAAACTTGGTAACAAAATATTTCTAAGGTCGATGAAAATTAAGAATAATACTATCTTATTTTACGACTTATTTTTATGAATATTATGTACTACAAGTAAAAAATAAAATTTAATAAAACTTGCACTTAATTTTCAACTTTTATTTAAAGCTGTAGTTAACTTCTTATATTTTGTGTATCACTTTCTTTAACTCAATTCTAAATTACTTGTATTAAAGCAACTAGTAGATTGATCGAGACTGCGAGACCGAGACCTGAAATTTTAATACTCAACGAGACCGAGACCGAGACCATAATTTCCGAGACCGAGATCTGCAATTTTGATATTTAACGAGACCGAGACGAGACTGTATGAAATCTCGTCTCTTCTCGTCTCGTGGGCAGCACTAATGACGTCTATTTTTATATAATCAAACAAATGAATGAATTTTAGTCCCTGTAAACAAATGGCTGCCTTTAACCCCTTTTTGCTTAATATACTATTCATAAATTACATATTACATAATTTTTTTATTAATGAAAATCGTATTATTTTATACATAGTTTATTTTTCATTTTCCAATTTATACTTCTTGCAGAACCAATGTATTACCTTAGAAGATTTACTTAATTGTGCGCAAATTTGGAGGTAATGGTAATTTTGCATATTAAACTAGTTTTTCTTAAAACTAGAGTTCTAAAACTTCTAACATTGAATGCTTGTAACTTTGTGAATTTTTTATCTAAAAGGGTTCAAGACCACTCAAAATTTTCTAAAGTTAATTTAGAATAGGTATGTTCATATAGATAAGTCAAATATGCCAAAGTGGGCCCTTTTCATATTCTAAATTAAGTTTGGAATATTTTGAAAGGTCTTGGGCCCTTTTAGATAAACAAATCCACAAAGTTACAAGCATTCAAAGTTAGAAGTGTCAGAACACGCAATTAGAAAATATTTCTAGAAAACGACTTAATAAGAATATATGTATTCTTATTACATTCTTATTACGTGAAAATAAATATTTAAATTTACCGCCAAGCTGGAAGCAAGCATTCTTTTTAAAAATTTAAGACTAAAAAACTATCTTCTTTAAGAAGAATTTCAATACTAAATGACTTTATATTAAAAAATGTTAATTGAAGAAAAAGAAAAAGTTATTTTAATAAAATTGAGGATACTTTACTTTCTTTTCGCTTTTGACCCTTTTAAGTTTTTGACATATTCGTAACCTAACCTTAACTAATCGTTTATGTTATATTTTTTCTTTTACTGTCAAAATAAACTACTCGTCTTAAATCGACAAACAGCTGACTGGCGATTTAATTTCAGTAGCTTAAATCGCTAGATGTCTGCCAAAATAGACACTCCGTAAATTTTATCAGTATTTATACTTTTTTTCACTAATTTTAATTAAATGTTTTTCATTATTTCAGTAAAAATCTTAGCGGGAACGAACGAGAAATCACAGAGAACCAAACTTGGTTCTCCGACGGTTCGGTCTATGTATCAGGGGACTAACAGTCAAAATAAACAAACCGAAACAACTCCGTTTAATGTAAACTCAGCGCAACTAAATAGTGCCAATTACTCTAATTTTCATTAATATTCTGGATCATTTAAAAAACGCAAATGAATGAAATTTATCAATTTTAATAACATATTACTTAACATGTTCTGTTTACAGTAATACTGAAACAGATATAAGTAATTGAACTTAAAAAATACAATCCTGTTAATAAAACTACGAATTCTTTGATGTTTTAAGAAATATTACTTACCGATATCGTCTAAATACAAACTAATGAAAGATTTAATCTCTGATTTTGAACATGGTAATATATATTGGCATATATGTTTCTGAAAACAAAATAATATTCAACTGAACTTCACTTTTTATGTTTACATCTTTCCACAAAAGTTTAAAACATTTTAAGAAACAGCCAAAACACCAAAAACAAACTTCTGAAACTAAACTTATCCAGATTGGCTACAATCCTACAATTGTCTAAGGGCAAAAGCCCAAAGCACAACGAATACGGTTACGAGAGCAGGGCATGAGACAGAAAAGGACAGAAACAGTCTCTGTCCTTTATTATCTCATGCCCTGCTCCCGTAACCGTATTCGTTGTGCTTTGGGTTTAAGGGTGAAGTCTCTTCTTCTTCTTCTTCTTCTTCTTCTTCTTCTTCTTGGTTTGTGGCCTTGGTACGGCCAATTCAATTAAGGGTGCCGTCTCATGTTAGGGATTAATGGATCAGGGATTAGAATAGACCAATCAGAAAATGCTTTCCAATGTGACCAATTATCTGATTGGTCTATTCTAATCCCTAATCCATTAATCCCTAGCATGAGACGGCACCCTAAGGGTGAAGTCTCATACGAAGGACTAGAGTATCAGTGGATTAGAATAGACCAATCAGAAAATACTTTCCAATGTTACCAATTATCTGATTAGTCTATTCTAATCCACTGAGGGTGAAGTCTCATACGAAGGACTAGGGTGAAGTTCCATGAGTGGATTTTAACCCACGTTTTGTAACTAGGCTATGAGAGTGAAGTCCCATGATTGCATTTTATCGTCCGTTTTATAACTAGACAATAAGTGGAAAAGTGACAACAGTATATCTGTATCTCTTTCGCATTCATGGTCTAGTTACAAAACGAACGTTAAAACCAGCCCTATCGAACGAACCGCAATTTTGTCGTCTCTTAAGGTGATTCTACAATAGAGATTTAGGAACGTCGACGCGTCGATAGAACAATGAAAAACAATGGATCGACGCGTCGCTATCAACGCGTCGACGTTCAAAACACTCGTATTCTGGAATCACCTTTAGTGATTCCACTTGGTTAGTTCGTTTCGAGCGGCGCCACTTGCGTCCTGCTCTATGTTTACATTGTTTTGCATTGAAATCGTCAAAATTCTTAGTGTTTTTGTTTATAATTTGTAATTTATTGTAATTTTAACTAAAGTTTCTTTTTTAAATTTAATCTAGGGTCAGTTGGGGGTAATAAAAAAACAAGAGGTAATGAAAAACAGTTAATGTTTGCGTTTAATTTGCAATTTTTTTAACAAGGTTAACATTGACTTTTTTAAATTAAGTAATTAAAACATTTTAATGATCTACTTGTTTAAAAAATTGTAAATTAAACGCAAACATGAACTATTATTTATTATCCCTTGTTTTTTATTACCCCAACTGACCTTAGTGCAATAAATTTTTTTATTAAAGTGTTATTTAATAGGTTATTTTCGTTCAGTATTCTGCTGAATATTTGTTAATAAACATTGAACAAAAGGTAATAGTTGTGATAAAATAAAACTTTCTAAACAAGCTTAAGGATGTATTAAGAGGTAAAATATCAATTTTAGACAGGAATAAAATAAAATTTGGATAATTACATTTTGCATGTGTAAGGATAGTAACTTTATGCAAGCCGCATAATCGCATAATTTCTTAAATTTGTCTAAAATGAGAAACTATCGTGTTTCTACATATCCCACATTTTTAAAAAGTTGTTTTTCAATCGCATAATTTTGCATAATTGACGTATATTCGCAACATAATGCTCATATTGCATAATTAACGCATAATTAGACCAAAACGGTCCTGAATTTAATTTTCGACTATTTTTTTTCGATTTCCAGCATTTAACGTCCGTGTTAGCAGAGTTGGAAAGTCACTCGTAACTCTGTCGTAATTCAAATGTATTTTTACCAGCAAATACGGTCTCTTAAGGAACTCTCAAACTACAGTCTGCTTGCGCATGCGCAGGAGTTCACAGAGTTAGTGACTCTCTTCCGCACTCTGTCTCGCACGTGAAAACAAAAACTCGATATAGCCTAAAGCACAACGAATCGTAATCGCTAATCCTTAATCGTAAGAATGAGAGGAAGCAGGACAGAGATATATGTCTGTCCTGCTTCCTCTCATTCTTACGATTAAGGATTAGCGATTACGATTCATTATGCGTTAGGCTAATTTCGGTATTTTTAGAATTGAAAGAGAAACATAGTACACAAATATCTAAATTTCATGAGAATATATTGTATTACTTTTAAATTTATAATGAATAATTATATTTTTTTAATTGCATAATTGCCGCATAATTATCATATAATTGTCGCATAATTACCCGGAATTTATGCGCATAATCAGAGTGGTTCAAACCGCATAAAGTTACCATCTCTATGCATGTGACAGCCCCTTAGCTTAGACTATCCGTGTAATAAAACGTGCATTATTATACCATTTTCATAATTTTTTTTAATTACGGTCTGAAAATAACAATTTCACTTAATCCTGTCTTAAATTTGATAAGAAAATTCTATTTTAACATAACAATCACTTTTTTGATCAATTTTAATAATATTTTCTTTAATATTTCCATGTGTTAAAAAATTCCATGGGTTAAAAATCTAATTTACAAAAGTTTTACTATTATTTGCATAACAGTCAATGTTTTGAGTTAAATTTTTAACTCTGATTTATTAAAATTTTTATTTAGTTAGCTTAAATAATAATTGCCATTTAATAAATACTTTTAATATTTAATATTATGTAGAGTTATTATAAAAACAATAAAATATTTGGAAACTTACAACACGTATTTCATACCAAATGACTGATGAAACCCATTTTATAATCAATAAAATGTTCTAAATAAATTAAGTTATTTATAAATGTATTGTATTTAATGTTTTAGTTGATTATAATGGTTAAAATATTGAAAAATTTAATTATTTTTCAATCTTTCCCATGCAAAACAATGTAAACATAGAACAGGACGCAGATGGCGCCGCTAGAGACGAACTAATAAAGTGGAATCACTGTCGCACTCATGGCCTAGTTACGAAACGGACGTTAAAACGCTCTACATGGGTGCCAAACTCAGCGTTGCGGCGATTTGTCGCCCTCCCACCATAGGTACCTTGTCGCCTGAATTTGAGGATAGCGCGTAAGGGGAAATTCAGGAACTAGTGCCGGCAAGCGCATATTTTTTTTTCTTGGTAGTCATAATAATTAATATTATTAATATATAGTGTAGCATAGTATATATATGTATATAGTAATAATAATAATTAATAACATTATTATTATTATTTTTTAAATTTAAATACTTTTTTTTATTTTATTCTTGATATTATATTAATTATTTTAATTAAAAATAACAATAAACAATTCCAGAAAATTATTTTATTTTATGAATGATACATTTAAAAAAAACATTCATCAAGTTTAATCCTCACTTTTGATTAAATTGATGATTTTATTAAATTTAAGTAATTTTTTTTCTTTTAATTTTCTAAATTCATTAATAATTCATTTTTCGTATCCTATAAGGGTTGTGTCATTTATTAAAACGTTTTCTTCATCGTCAATAAGTGTGGGCAAGGTTAAATATAAATAAAACTACATCTAATATCTAATATCTAAATATATCTAGTTAGATCAGACATCACATCAGGTGATATCTATCTAGATATAGACAGATATAATAGTAGATCTAATTATATTTAAATATATACATGTTCAATAATTGATTATATCTGATTATATCTGAATAGATCAAATCATATATCATTAGATCTGAAATGTATCTGATTATATCTATACAATATATCTGAAACAAATATAATTACATCTAAACCCCTTTTTTCCCGGAAAAAAAATCTTTCTCGATATTGACGAGGCTGATGATGATTTATATATTGACGACGATGAAGAAAACGTTTTAATAAATGACACAACCCTTATAGGACACGAAAAATTAATTATTAATGAATTTAGAAAATTAAAAGAAAAAAAATTACTTAAATTTAATAAAATCATCGATTTAATAGAAAGTGAGGATTAAACTTGATGAATGTTTTTCTTTTAAATGTATCATTCATAAAAAAAAATAATTTTCTGGAATTATTTATTGTTATTTTTAGATAAATAATTAATATAATATCAAGAATAAAATAAAAAAAAGTATCTAAATTTTAAAAATAGTAATAATAATGTTATTAAATATTAGTATTACTATATTCGTACGTATGGTGGGAGGGCGACAAATCGCCGCAACGCTGAGTTTGTCACCCATGTAGAACGGCCTTTAGGGCTAATCATGGGACTTCGCTCTTCATGGGATATTTAACTTGATCACCGGGAGTATGGGGTTGCACCCTCAGGGTGAAATCAGATGGATCCTTCAGACGTTGCATCGTGATGAGATAGAAAAAGACGCAAATATGTTTCTATCTCATTAAGACGCAACGTTTGACGAGACGCATCCATATGATTTCATCCTGAGATATACAAGCACCTTAAAAGCACCTCTGAACTTTATTATCTCATGCCCTGCTCCCGTAACCGTATTCGTTGTGCTTTGGCCTTTGGGCTAAACCTGCAGGCAGACAGGAGCTGTGGCCATGTGTACACTGTAAAAAAAAATACTTGCAGAATTACACACTGTAAAAAATTTCGTTGTATTTTTACACCGTGTCACGAAGGAAATAAATAGCTTCACATGACACGTGATAAATTTACGTGTTACGATGAAAATATTTGACCGACATGCAACAATTTTACGTACGACGTCGTGAAATCACAGACGATGCAGAGAAATCAGAATGCATTGTAATATTACTACGTGATACGTGAAGCTAAATATTTCCATCGTGTTACGTAGTAATTTTACAACGCGTTGTGATTTCACCACGTTATACGTGAAACATTTACAAGCCATTTTCAAAACGAATAAATATTTTCATCGCAACACGATGAAGTTCTACACTCGAAGTGTAGTTTTACAATCGCGTTGTATTTTTATCACGTATTACGATGGAATATTACAATATAAATTTAATGTTTGGGACGGGAAAATACTTTGCATTGTAATTCTGCAATTATTTTTTTAACAGTGTGTAATATTACATTGCTGAAAGTTGTAGAAATTCAAGTTAATTGGTATTAAAGCTACTTTCCAAAGAGTAAGATTACAGAAAGTTTCTAAAGTGACATTACAATACAGACGTAATTTTCCTGAAGTATTTTTTACAGTGTAGCCCAAAGCACAACGAATACGGTTACGGGAGCAGGGCATGAGATAATAAATGACAGAGACTGTTTCTGTCCTTTTCTGTCTCATGCTCTGGTCCCGTAACCGTATGGACTAGGGTATCAGTGGACTAGAATAGACCAATCAGAAAACACTTTCCAATGTGACCAATTATCTGATTAGTCTATTCTAATCCACTGAGGGTAAAATCCCATGTGAGCAAAAAGCGCAAAACCGAAAGCAGAAAATCATGAGAGTGAGATAGTCAGTGATATCTACCTGCCTCTCTCCCTCTTATGATTTTTGCTTTCGGTTGTGAGCTTTCTGCTCATATCGGATTTCGCCCGATACCAGGCTAAGGGTAAAATCCCATGTGGGCAGAAAGCGTTGATCAGAAAGCAGAAATCATGAGAGTGAGAGAGGTAGGTAGATATCACTATCTCTCTCACTCACATGATTTTCTGCTTTCGGTTTTGCGCTTCCTGCTTACATGGGATTTTACCCTAAAGGTACTGGCACATGTGGGAGAACAGAAGAATAGTGGAATAGAATAAACCAATCAGGAAATGCTTTCCAATGTAACCAATTATCTGATTCGGCTAATCTATTCCTCTATTCTCCTTTTCTCCCACATCTGCCTGTACCCTAAGTCGACTCGCCCATGCATTGACGGTCAAAGTTTTTAGTTATCCTGTTTTCCCGGTAGAGGTGTGATTCCAAACAAATTCAACTAACACATTGTAACAATCTTCTACACTCATGCTTTGCAGTGTATACGTATAGGTATTAGTTCATCAGCTGTTTTCCCGCCACTGCACTGTGCCAATTTTTAACGGACAGGAATTTTACATGGAGTCGACCTAGCCTGCCCTGATATCCTAGTCCTTCGGAGTTCACTTTTAAGGCCTAAAGCCCTAAGCAGAATGAAAATTTTAGTTCGTAAGCAATGAGATAGAAAAGAACAGACATATATACCTGCCTTTTTCTATCTCATTCTTAAGAACTAAAATTTCACGATTTGGCGATTTAAAGTTTCATTGTGCTTAGGGCTTAAGCAGATAGAAATACGGTTACGGGACCAGAGCATGAGACAGAAAACGACAGAAACAGTCTGTCCTTTATTATCTCATGCCCTGCTCCCGTAACCATATAAGGATATTCAAGTTGGGTGGGGAGAAATTCAAAATGGCGGCTACCTGGATGACAGGTTTGCTTTGCAGTCAATGGTACGAAATCAGTTTTTGTACAATAACTTTTAAAAAACAAATTTTCTAACCTATGTTTATTAACAAATTATTTTTCATTTATCGAAAGCTACTTTTTAAAATAATAAAAACTCATATAAAAATTTTACACAATTTTATTATTTTAAAAAATAGCTTTCGATGAATGAAAAATAATTTGTTAATAAACATAGGTTCGAAAATTTGTGTTTTAAAAGTTATTGTGCAAAACACGAAGGAATAAGAAGGAGACTGCACTCGTTGATTTTTACGTGACAAAATTCTGTCTTGGTTCAGGGCGCAAATACATGTCTGCGTCGAACGCTGCGTTCTTGCGTTGTATGGTGAGAGAGAGAAAGACAGAAATATAGTCACATCTTTGTCACTCTCACCATTCAACGCAAAAACGCAACGTTCAACGCAGGCATGTAATTGCGCCCTCACGTATTGGAATTAACTCTGATATGAGTACGCATGCTCAGTACGCGATTACTATCGATATATCGATGTATCGATACTTGTTTACATTAATAAACTTAACCTTAAATATATCAGTTGACGTTTCGATTCCCGCCATAATAATTTTCTCTCTCATTCTACTTTTGGGAGCAACGAAGATAGCAACAGTGCGCCGCGCACGTTTACTCATATCAGAGTTAATTTCCAACAAGTGAACCTAGATAGAATTTTGGCACAGTTTCTACAGGGCTGAACACTATAGTTCGGTCTCCTTATTATTCCTTCGGGGTGCAAAAACTGATTTCGTCCCATTGACCAGGGATGGGTAAAAGTGCTTTCTCCGAGGTTTTCTACGTATAATACGTAGAAAACGTATTATACGCAGAAAATTGCAGAAAACCTAGTTTTATATGTACATGGCAATTTCTAACACATTCAAAAATAATTTTAATCATATATATATATTTAAAATTTTCAATATTGTACGCGACTAATCTTTAATTATTCATATTATTCAATAAATGATGCATTAATTCATATTGAAAATCCTGCATGTCGTAAGGGTGCCGTCTTATGCTAGGGATTAATCGATTAGGGATTAGAATAGACCAATCAGATAATTGGTCACATTGGAAAGCATTTTCTGATTGGTCTATTCTAATCCCTGATCCATTAATCCCTAGCATGAGACGGCACCCTTAGTCAAGATGTATAATACACGAAGTATGTAGAAAACTGTCGATATACATATAAAACATAGTATTATACGTGTAGAAAACCATGTACACCTAGGTGCATAAATGCCTTACCCCAGACCTCTTTTTCTTAGGCCTTAAGCAGAATAGAAATACGGTTACGGGACCAGAGCATGAGACAGAAAAGGACAGAAACAGTCTCTGTCCTTTATTATCTCATGCCCTGCTCCCGTAATTTTTTTTTAATTTTAAAAAATAGCTTTCGATAAATGAAAAATAATTTGTTAATAAACATAGGTCCGAAAATTTGTTTTTTAAAAGTTATTGTACAAAAACTGATTTCGTCCCAAACCTGTCATCCAGGTAGCCGCCATTTTGAATTTCTCCTCACCCAACTTGAATAGCCTAACGCACAATGAATCGTAATCGCTAATCCTTAATCGTAAGAATGAGAGGAAGTAGGACAGACATATATCTCTGTCCTGCTTCCTCTCATTCTTACGATTAAGGATTAGCGATTACGATTCGTTGTGCTTTAGGCTAATTATGTAGTTCAAGTTCGGTGGGGGAAAATCCAATATGGAGGATACTGGAGCACAGCTTTGCATGGAAGCCAATGGGACGAAATCAGTTTTTTTAAAATAACTTTTTAAAAACAAATTTTTGAACCTATGCTTATTAGCAAATTATTTTTCTTTTATCGAAAGCTATTTTTTAAAACAATAAAAATTGATATAACAATTTTATTAAATTTTATTATTTTAAAAAATAGCTTTCGATAAAAGAAAAATAATTTGCTAATAAACATAGGTTCAAAAATTTGTTTTTAAAAAGTTATTTTTAAATAACTGATTTCGTCCCATTGACTACAATGCATTTTTAGGCCCCAGCAAGCGGCCATCTTGAATTTTTCCCCACCGAACTTATGCTCAGATTTCAAACGTCAATATGGCTGCCGCTGACTCACAGCTCATTGGTTAAATTTTGTTCACTTGCGCGTGGCGAGACCTTCTTTTCTTGGATCATAGAAATTACGTTGAGTCGATTCCACTTGTTATTATTTTCATTTTTTCATGCACATATCCCTAAATCATCGCTTGGAATGTCTGCAGCCTGACCACGGGTGTTTACTATTAACAGTGATCCTGAATCTTTGTTTAGTTATCAGTGATTCAATAAAACTATGTTATCATGAAGAACCAAAGATATTTCGTATTTTTTTTTCTATTAACTATCAGCCCATTTATTCAGTCCTGTAAGTATTACAATGAATTTATATTATGAACAAGTTGTATTAATTACGGCATATTTCATGCATGAGTCTTCTCGACCAAGCCCATTACACGTAATGACAATACAATGTTTATGGGGCTATATGTATGACATTTATTTCATTAAAATCAAAATGATAAAGATGATTCGAGAAATTCCTATTTATTTAGAATATTAAACTAAAAATTTGCTTTAAGAGAATAATAAAATTAGTTGTATTGTTGAAAAGTATTACAACTTATTCACTATATTCAAACCCAAATTTTTATTTAAAAAATAATTTGAAAAATTCTGATTAAAAATTTGAATGAACCCATAAAGGGACATAACTGGCTATTCTCTTGTAAATCAAAAAACAGGTTGTAATTTTTTACGTATTGAGATGTTAATTAAATAATTTAAAGCTTATTAAATTCTGTGAAGATTTTTCGTAGCTCTTTTTTAAATACTCGTTAATGTCCAATGTTATTAACAAAAATAATAATAAATAACCTTTTTTTCTTTCACCTAAACTTTTTTATTACAAAGAAACTTAGACTTTTGTACAAGAATAAGAATTAATAAAATGTCAAGAAGACTTATTTTTTAACTAATTGTTTAAAAAGTGTTTTTCCTTGCAATAAGTTTTAAGAAAATTTGAAAAAAATGTAATTCTTTATTTTGCGATTGAATAAAATGACTGAAGTAATGAAGTTTTTTTTAAATATAGTGGTCATCCACGTTACGTCACGCTCTAGGCGGGGTAGAGAGGTATAAGAAATTGTGACACAAGTTCCAAGTTTTACCATGGAATAATTGTGCTATTGGTGAGGAGAGGGGTCTAAAACTTCTAATTTCATATGAATTTATATACTGATGATCCTTTAACAGTTTTAGAAACAGTATATAGTTTTCACTTTTTTCTCCATTATTATATTATTTTTTATAAAATGAACAACTACATATCAGCGATTAGCTTCAGCATCATCAAAAAAAGTATTTTTTCTGATTTGCAGGTCAAATGATGTTTTTCCTCAACATATTAAGGGCATGTCCCAGATCTTGGGACCACTTGAGACTAAAATGTAGAATTCTATCTTATCTCCCACACTCAGAAAAAAAGTTCAGTTCAATTAAACAAACCGTTTAGTTAACTTATTTTATTTGATACAACAAAAAAGTTTTATCAGATTAAATAAGCATTTGGTTCCTTGCAACAAATGCCTTGGTTTCCAGAAAAAACATTATTATTTGAATGTATTTGTTTCGTTCGACCAAACTCTTTCTTTGGACTAAAATAAGTGTTTAATAAAGCACCATTTATTTCAGTCAACAAAAAAGTTTGGTTTATTTAACCAAATGTTTTGATCCGTTCAATTAAAGTTTGGTTGATTCAAATAGATATAATATATAGTATAGTCAAACTCGAGATGCATTTAAACAAGCGTCATGTCAATCGCGTCGTTGCGTATAAAGTGCTTTTTTATTATTATAACTTGTGTTTTATAAATTTAGTAAGTGTTGTTTTCTTATTTCAGAAATTGGATTACGTGGAAACTTCCTACAAAGTGATCTATAGTGTGTTTTAGGTTATTATAGTGTATAAAAGAGATTTTGATTTCCTGCAGGTTATGTTTAACACATCGACCACATCGTGTGTTTAACTGTGCTTATAACATTTAAGTGACTTATTGTGACTTTTCAATTCTTTAATTTTGGAAGTAAAAGATTCTTCTACGGAGAAACGCTCCGTAAGAAAACAACCTTGAAGAGAAGAAAATGTTGTTTCTAAAAATGCTTAACTGTTATGCATTTTTCTGTAACATCTGAATTTCTTAATATTTTATTTGCATATTTATCAGTTAATTTCCAGTTTATTATGATGATTATTATTATTACTTTGAAATCATATAAATATAAAATTGGAAATTAATTAATAACACCGTCCGACACGATTTTTCACACACAAAAAAATCAACCATTTTCGGAAACTAGGACCAAAAAAAAAATAACCGTGTCTGGCCGTTTTGCTAGATCAAGTCGTTTGTGGCTTCTAGGGGTGAAAACAACCCTTAAATTAAAAATGACAAGAGATCTTTTAAAAAATATTCATTTTTCATAAAACTTGATATCTAGGGGTTTTCGGGGTCGCTGATCACAAATATATTGTCAGATTTTCAAAATTCAAAATGGTGGATCCAATATGGCGGACAACTTTTTTAAAAATAGATTCAAATTGCCTGAAACTCGTTACTCGGGGGTTTTTGGAGTCGCTGATTACGAATCTGATGTCAGATTTTTAAAATTCAAAATGGCGGATCCAATATGGCGGACAACTTTTTTAAAAATAGATTCAAATTGCCTGAAACTCGTTACTCGGGGGTTTCTGAGGTCGCTGATTACGAATCTGATGTCAGGATATTAAAGTTCTAAAGGCGGATCTCATAAAGATGAAGATTACAAAATATTTAAACATTTTCACTAATGTGTCTTTGCATATTGGCCATTTTTAAAATGACAAAGCAAGTTTTTGTAGTAGGTAAGTATATTCAATAATAGGAAGCTTAAATAAGATGAATTCATAAATATAAAGTGATTTTTTAACACTGCTTTTCAAAGTGAAAATATCAACGATTCGCATTTGTTTTATATAAATACTATTTTCTGTAGCAACGCAATTGAAAATCAAAATCCCACAACTAAAGTTTGCAATTTAATTTTAAATTTGTATTCTTTATTTTGATCAACTATTTTAAATTCTAAAAATCTGCTATCAGATTCGTAATCAGCGACTTCAAAAACATCAGAGCAACAAATTTCAGGCAAATTGGATCTATTTTTAAAAAAGTTGTCCGCCATATTGGCTCCGTCATTAGAATTTTGAAAATATGACATTAGATTCGTAATCAGCGATCCCAGAAACCCCCGAGTAACGAGTTTCAGGCAAATACAAATAAATTTTTAATTGTTGTCCGCCATATTGGATCGGATATTTTGAATTTTGAAAATCTGACATCAGATTCGTAATGAGCGACCCCAAAAACCCTCGAGTAACAAGTTTTAAGCAAATCTAAATAATTTTTAAATTTTTCGGGCGCCATTTTGGATCCGCCATTTTGAATTTGTAAAAATTAACGTCAGATTGGTAATCAGCGACCCCAAAAATCCCCGAGTAACAAGTTTTAAGCGAATCTAAATAATTCCTCAAATTTTCGTCCGCCATATTGGATCCGCCATTTTGAATTTTAAAAATCTGACATCAGATTCGTAATCAGCGACCCAAAAACCTCCGAGTAACGAATTTCAGGTAAATTAAATCTATTTTTAAAAAATTGGTCCGCCATATTAGATCCGCCATTTTGAATTTTGAAAATCTGATATCATATTCGTAATCAGCGACCCCGAAAACCCCTAGATATCAAGTTGTATGAAAAATGAATATTTTTTAAAAGATCTCTTGTCATTTTTAATTTAAGGGTTGTTTTCACCCCTAGAAGCCACAAACGACTTGATCTAGCAAAAAGGCCAGACACGGGTATTTTTTTTTTGGTCCTAGTTTCCGAAAATATTTGATTTTTTTGTGTGTGAGAAAAAAAGTTAAATTTTGTCGGACGGTGTAATATACAAATAAAATATTTAATTAGGAAATTCAAACATTAAAGAAAAATAAATAACATTTGATTGTGTATATCAAAATATTTATTTGAATGAACCAAATAAATTTAATACAATTAATTTGTTTGTATGAAACAAACTTTTTGGTTGTATTAAACAAAACATTTAGTCAACTGTAATAAACCATTTGGTTAATTCAAACAAATGTGTATAATCAAATTATTTGGTTATATAAACCAAACATATGTTTAACTGTATATCAATGCATTTTTTTGGTTGATTCAAACAAAATTTGGTTGTCGAAAAGAAATTTTTTTCTGAGTGCATATTTAATTTGTTAATAATTTAATTGTTTTTTAAAATTTTGGTAATTATGCAGTTAAGCGGCTTTTCCGAATTTTCAAGTTTTTTAATCGGGACGAAGCCTAAGTGGTGTATTTTAGCACCAAAACAAATAATCAGGTGGGGGAGGTTGAAAAAGTTCACCGGTTTTTTATATTTTTGTAAAAAAATTCAATTTTTTTACCATTATGAATAAAGCATATTTAATCACTTTTTTCTGTGAAAACCACTTTAAAATGTTAATTACTGATTGTAAACGCACAATTATAATAAAAATCGAAATAATAACTATCATTTTGACAGCTGTAAATATTATCCGGGTTGTGCAGAGATGGGTAAATGTAGAAAACTCGAGGTTTTCTACGTATAGTACATGGTTTTCTACATTATGTAAAAGACGTATTATTCTGACTTACGACTTTGGTCCAATATATGTTACACGACATGAAGACCACATGTTGCGCGGCCTGCGGCCGCTCAAGGACCAAAATACCGGGGGGTTGGGGTGCCACTAATAGTGGCACCCCAACCACAGTGGCACCCCGACCCCCCGGTATACAGGTCCTTGCGCGGCCGCAGGCCGCGCAACATGTGGTCTTCATGTCGTGTAATATATAATGGACCAAAGTCGTAAGTCAGAATTACAATAAGATAACGAACATACACATACACGCAAAATGAGAATTTTGCTAGTGCATTTTGGAACTATCCATCTCTGCTTTCGATTAAACGCTTTCGTTTCACATAGGACTGCAGCCTAAGGGTGCCGTCTCATGCTAGGGATTAATGGATCAGGGATTAGAATAGGCCAATCAGAAAATGCTTTCCAATGTGACCAATTATCTGATTGGTCTATTCTAATCCCTAATCCATTAATCCCTAGCATGAGACGGCACCCTAAGGCCTGCATCCCATGACTCCGTTTTGCGTTGCATTGTAACAAGAGAAAAAAAGACCAAGTATCTCTGCACAACCCGGATAATATTTACAGCTGTCAAAGTGATAGTTACTTTTTCGATTTTTATTATAATTGTGCGTTTACAATCAGTAATTAACTTTTTAAAGTGGTTTTCACAGAAAAAAGTGATGAAATATGCTTTATTCATAATGGTAAAAAAATTGAAGTTTTTTACAAAAATATAAAAAACCGGTGAACTTTTTCAACCTCCCCCACCTGATTATTTGTTTTGGTGCTAAAATACACCACTTAGGCTTGGTCCCGATTAAAAAACTTGAAAATTCGGAAAAGCCGCTTAACTGCATAATTACCAAAATTTTTAATAAGTCGAACATTCATGACACACTTTATGACTTTCTAAAACGATTACCACAATTTTAAATCGATATTTTCTCTAGTTGAGGCTTCAGTAAGTGTAAACTAGAGAAGATATCGATTTAAAATTGTGGGAATCGTTTTCGAAAGTCATAAAGTGTGTCATGAATGTTCGACTTATTAAAAATTTTAAAAAACAATTAAATTATTAACAAATTAAATATAGGAGATAAGATAGAATTCTACATTTTAGTCTCAAGTGGTTCCAAGATCTGGGACATGCCCTTAATGAAAACGAACAGATAGGGTGACTATCCGTCCAGTTTTCCCCGGGCATGTCCTCTTTTTTTTTATGAAATACTTTTGTTCTACAGAGTTTTTGAAAATGTCCGGGTTTTTGCAAATTTGCGATCTCTTTTAGTTGGAAATAATAATTAATTTTTTTTGCAATACTTTTAGCAAAAATTAGTAAAGTAAAGTTAGTAAAGTTTTGTTTGCCATACCCGCACACAATGCAAAATTCGAGAGGATAATAATTAAAATTATTAAAGTAACATTCCAAGAATGATTTTATGCAATAACAATATTGTTTTAATTGAAAAAAAGATTTCGACCTTACCGGTAAAGCGACATCTATTACTCGATGCCTATTACGCTCTTGGTTCGAGCTTTTGGTGGTAAATTTAAATTTATATTCGATTGGTTTTTCGAATTTAAATTTTACTTTAAAATTTTGTTCTGAAAAAATAAGCCGTGGAAGAGCACACCGTGCAACCGAGAGGACTCGAACCCCTGCCAATAGATGCCTATCCGGGGACTTATACCCTATTAGTGCCTCTCGGTTGCACGGTGTGCTCTTCCACGGCTTATTTTTTCAGAACAAAATTTTAAAGTATAATTTAAATTCGAAAAACCAATCGAATTTAAATTGAAATTTACCACCAAAAGCTCGAACCAAGAGCGTAATAGGCATCGAGTAATAGATGTCGCTTTACCGGTAAGGTCGAAATCTTCTTTTCAATTACAAACCGACCGGGAATTTCCTTCTTAAAAAAAAAAAAAAAAAAAAAAATTAATTTTTTTTTGATTTTTTATAAACAAATAAGTCAACAAAAATTGTTTTATGTGAATGATTGAATTTTAGCTATTAAGTTTAACATTTTTTAGTGTATTTGTTATCTACAAATAATTATCAATACTATTTAGTACTATAAATAATTAATTTATTATATTTTAAACAATTGTTATAAACAATTTATATAAACAATTTATATTTTGCAGTTTTTTATAATGTGAAAGATGATCTCATTTGTCTAAATACTTTTTATATAATGTTGACGTAAAATACTTCTCCAAGTTCATTTTTTATTTAAACAATCTTTAAACAAAGCTTAATTAACAAATACATAGTCTCGATGTTTTCAGTTGTTTGATATAATATACAATATACATTGGATATTTAAAAAAATATTTAAAAAGAATGAGTCTCAAACAATTGAAAACATCGAGACTATGTATTTGTTAATTAAACTTTGTTTAAAGATTGTTTAAATAAAAAATGAACTTGGAGAAGTATTTTACGTCAACATTATATAAAAAGTATTTAGACAAATGAGATCATCCTTCACATTATAAGAAACTGCGAAATATAAATTGTTTATATAAATTGTTTATAACAATTGTTTAAAATATAATAAATTAATTATTTATAGTACTAAATAGTATTGATAATTACCTACTTGTAGATAACAAATACACTAAAAAATGTTAAACTTAATAGCTAAAATTTAATAATTTTCATAAAACCATTTTTGTTGACTTATTTGTTTATAAAAAATTCAAAAAAAATTAAAACAATATTGTTATTGCATAAAATCATTCTTGGAATGTTACTGTAATAATTGTAATTATTATTGGAACAGTAAGTATCTTTAATAAGCAATGGTATTCGTTTAAATTCAAATTTTTTTATTTTAACATTTAATAAACAATTGTTAACAATTTTTTTTAGAAAATAAGAAACGTACGTTTTGTGCAAAATTTTATTACCTTTAACTAAAAAAAAAAAAAATTGTTTGGCGCGCAGTGTCATTACTGTTCGTCAGATTGCTCGATAACATTCGGCAAGCTTCGACATCTTCCGCTAGTTCTGATATTTTATTAGCATTTTATGTATGAGAAGTCTACGATTTTCGCTTGACTTGAATATAAAGAATACAAATACTTTTTTATCAGTTCAGTTCCATATTTTCTATACCAATTTATAAAATAATTTAAATAGTAAACGTAATTCGAACTACCAAATAACAAATATTTTATTACGATACTTGCAAAATCTTAACTACAATTTAACATTTAATGTTTACATAATAAAATTTCAACTTTTCTAAGCTTTATATCAATTTTTGTTTCGTTGAAATACAAAATAATATTATTTTAATTTCAGACATTCTTAAAAATGATAACGATAATTGATAGCATCTCCAATTTCCCTAAAGTGTAATTAAATATAATAAAAATAAACGTCAAAATATTAAATTATGCCACAAAACTTCTTTCCGTCTAGTGAAGGGAAAGGGAAGCTTCCCCAGGTATCGGGAGCGAAATGAAAATATCCCGGCAGATCAGAGGCGACCAAAAAAACTCGCCGTGCATTGGACTAATATATATAAGGCGCCTTTTTGATTTGCTTGCTATGTAGCAAGCAATGGCTCGTACATTATGCTGCTCAATTGCCACCACGTTGATCCCGATAAATCGGCTTAATGCGGGCATATACGCAGCTATTTGGCTCACATTTTGTTATCTGGGAAGCGACTTCTATCGCATCATTAGGTATTTCTAATTGGGTCAAATTTATAAACAAATTTTTTGTTGTTGTATAGTTTGTGGTCTTGGTTTGTCCGGTTAATAGGAGGATAAAATATTTTATGTAAGAGGAGCATAGTTTGCTCGGTTTCTTAGCTCGATTTTGAGACCCAAAACCACGCCAATAAACAGAGAAAAACATAATCTTCTTAGATAAAACATCGTGTATCAAGCCGGTATTTGGCCGGCTGATTTGGCTCAGGAAGCAAATAGGACTAAACTTCCGTCTACCCGGATAAAATTTTATCCGTCTAGTCGGACGTTTTGGCTAAAGAAGCAAATATGAAAAAACGATCGTCTTACACACAGTGGGTAAAAAAAACTGCATGTGGACAAATTGATTTTCAGCCCACAATTATTATCCGATTTACAACTTTTTTTTTTAGTTAAAGGTAATAAAATTTTGCACAAAATGTACGTTTTTTATTTTCTTAAAAAAATTTTTAACTATTGTTTATTAAATGTTAAAATAAAAAAAATTTTAAATTTGACTTTAAACGAATACCATTGCTTATTAAAGGTACTTACTGTACCAATAATAATTTAAATTGTTAAACTAACATTCCAAGAATAATTTTATGCAATAACAATATTGTTTGAATTTTTTATGATTTTTTATAAACAAATAAGTGAACAAAAATTGTTTTATCGAAGTTATTAAATTTTAGCTATTAAGTTTAACATTATTTATTGTATTTGTTATCTACAAGTAATTATCAATACTATTAAGTACTATAAATAATTAATTTATTATATTTTAAACAGTTGTTATAAACAATTTATTTTTCGTGGTTTCTTATAATTTTATGGATGATCTCATTTGCCTAAATACTATTTTATGTAATGTTGACGTAAAATACTTTTTCAAGATCATTTTTTATTTAAACAATGTTTAAACAATGCTTAATTAACAAATACATATTCTCGATTTTTTCCGTTGTTTGAGACTCGTTCTTTTTAAATATTTTTTTAAATATCCAGTGTATATTTAATTTTTCGTCAAAATTAATAAATCTTATAACTTAAAAGTGTTATTAACAATTTTATAAATAAACAATTTTCAAAAACAAAAACTTTAATTCTATTTGCGTCTCTTTTTTTCTTCAATAATCGTTTTTAATAATAAAATACAATTGTCAATTAGTATAATTTTCATTACTTAATAATAGTTTCAAACATTTGTTTAAATAATCATTAATTAAAAAATAAACAGTCTCGTTGTTTGTCTAACTTTGATCTAAGATATATTAAAAGAAAATATTATATATGGGAATAATTATTTTAACAGAACCAAGTTTCTAAAACGAAAAATGACAAAAAACTGTTATTTGTTTCTTAAGTTCGAGACTATGTATTTGTTAATAAAGCTTTGTTTAAACATTAAACAACGAAAAACATTCAGACTATGTATTTATTAATTAAGCTTTGTTTAGACATCAAACGACGGAAAACATGGAGATTATGTATTTGTTAATTAAGGTTTATTCAAACAATGTTTAAAATAATAAATAATAAAATCTCTACATTTATTTTAAGCATAATAAATAAATTAATGTTTGTTTAACATGGTTTAAACAGAGCTTAATTAACAAATACATAGTCTCGATGTTTTCCGTTGTTTGATGTCTAAACAAAGCTTAATTAATAAATACAGAGTCTCAATGTTCTTCGTTGTTAGATGTTTAAACAAAGCTTAATTAACAAATACATAGCCTCTATGTTTATTTTAAACATAATAATTTACGTAATGTCTGTTAAACATTGTTTAAACGAAACTTAATTAATAAATTCATAGTCTGGATGTTACTTTTTATAATTTTTATTATTTAATAATATTTTTAGGCATTTGTTTCTAAAAGTCTTAATTATCAAATAAACAGTCTCGTTTTTTGTTGTTGATTAATCCCTGTAATTTTTACAATTTATCTCAAATGTAAAATATTTTTCAAATTTTGTGTTAAAATTTTAAATTGTCAATAATTTTATTTGTTTTTATTAATATTAAATACCAATAATTACTATACGTCCAGAAAAATGTTTCTTATTTTAATTTTATTTACTATTTTCAAAGAAAAAAGGAAATTGTCATTTGTTACATTTTATTGTTTAATACTTTCTATAACAATTATTTTTAATAATAAATAAATAAATAATAAGTAACAAATAACAGTTTTTCGTCATTTTTCGTCTTAGAAACTTAATTCTGTTAAAAAAATTATACCGATATATGATATTTTCTTTCAATATATTTGAAATCAAAGTTAGACAAACAACGAGACGGTTTATTTGTTAATTAAGAATTATTTAAACAATTGCTTAAGACTATTATTATTTATTGAAAATTATACAGACTGATAATTGTATTTTATTAGTAAAAACGATTATTAAAGAAAAAAAGTGACGCAAATAGTATTAAAGTTTTTGTTTTTGAAAATTGTTTATTAAATATACAATTTATTAAGTCTATGTATTCGTTAATTAGGCTTTGTTTAAACATTGTTTAAATAAAAAATGAACTTGGAAAAGTATTTTACGTCAACATTACATAAAATAGTATTTATACAAATGAGATCATCCATAACATTATAAGAAACTGCGAAATATAAATTGTTTATATAAATTGTTTATAACAATTGTTTAAAATATAATAAATTAATTATTTATAGTACTTAATAGTATTGATAATTACTTGTAGATAACAAAT